>CM067378.1:14052406-14685592 GCA_034510155.1 Eucriotettix oculatus | reverse complement strand
ATTAATAATGTTAAAAATGTCGTCAACATATACCAAGTGTTTAATTGGTTTAACGTTTAATTTGTCAAACAGTTCGTCTCAAGATCCCTCATTAAAAATTCCGCAAATATTAGTGATAAAAGAGAGCTCATAGGAGAACCTTAATAGTCCGACAAAAAACATACCATCAATTTAAAGGTTGAATTCAGTATCAAATTGATAGAAATTATCATTTATGTTTGTCCCTCATGATTTCCTAAAGCATTCAACCGATTACTATGAGAACTTTAATGGACCGAAATTTTAAAGTAGGTTCCTTCCTTCCTTCCTTTCTGGCCAAAGATGGTCCTACCTGAAGACATGCATAGATTAATCATCTCGCTTGTCAGACTACGTGGAGAGCTTAAATTTGTCGTTTAACGTGAAATAATGCAAAAGATTAACAAACATTTGATTTGAGTAATGATACTTTTCATTAGTTAATACTAATAATAATGGTTCAAAGTGCTCTATAAGTCGCGCAATATTCAGAATTACGTTTCCGGCGCCCCGAATTTTCCTGTAAGCAAGTCACTCAATCCGTTGTGACAGTCGCCATAAAAAACAATTGAAAAGTATCGTTACTGACATGAAATGTTATTTTTACCCTTAATCATGTGTAATGATACCTTTTCATCAGTTTTTAAATATGAAAAAAGGTTAGGGGTTTTATATAGAGTAGGAATTTTTTAACTGAGCAATGTAAAACAATAATTTATAATTGTATTCATGGTGGAAGATCTTCTACCATGATTGTTTTCATGCTTGCGGCGGCGACGATGACGTCCATGACAATACACGGAAGATTACAGTCTAACAAATGGCTTGGACTTACGCAGCATAGAATGTACATTGTTATGATGTCGCTTACTGCAACATCTCTTTTTACTAATCTTTTGTTAATTTGAATTCATTAATAACAAATAAAATGCCATTTATTTTGTACCGAATCGTTCGTCTCGACCAAACCATTATTAAAAATTTTGCGTATGAATCGCGATAAGTTGTGTAACAGACTACCAATGGAAGAGACAATCTATACGGGTTATTAGGTATGTGAATTTTCGGCAAAGCATACGCGCGGGCCAAATTGGCGGAGGTTATAATCAAAATCATTAATGTATTGTTTTGAGAGGGTCGAAAGAGAGAGCAGAATAAATAGTGTCGACTCTCAGCATAAAATTAACTTAAATAATATATTGAGTTTTGTTCACCAATACCGTTACATTCCATAGTCTGTACAAGGTCAGCAGTTGTTTAATTATACATAAGAATTAAATGGTACAAATTTAACGTCTGTTAAGTTTAAATAATGACTGTTTTTGGCCTAAATTGGCCGACGAGCCAAAGCGCCAGTGTTGTTAAGGAAGCGTTTTCTTTTGCAGACAATCCGTACACAATAAGCACGTCTCCAGTCAGAGACGTTTCTTTGAGGAACTAGACCCTTCTTCCGCTACAGTGAGCAGTAATGACCGTCGCCGGGAAGATAAGAAGGCGGTGCATTTCCACGTCTCCATTCGGCGCTCACACTTCACTGGAACAGCGCAGCTAAATTACCTCGCGGCCCGGGTAATCTCGAGAATAACTCACTCAAGCAGCTTCCACGGCCACGGGCGCGCTTTATCGATACGCAGCCCACGGCGTCATTACCTCGCTAATCACGAAGCAATTACAAACAGCGCGGGGCCGGGGTCCGTCACACGTCTGCCGCGACACGGCGCCGCCGCGAATAATAAGCGTCATCCTCCATACGCTCAAAATTCACCACATGCGCGCGCAAAGGAATTCATTCTAGTACGCGATTAATAGTCACCCATTCAAATCTCTATTTAATCACTATTTAACGTGTAAAAACAAATAATACATAATAATATGTATGTAGTGTGTGTAGGCTTGTGTGACTTAGCCGTGGGTGAGATGAACTTAACGCTTTCAACATGAATAATGTTTTAAACTGTCGTCTGGGAATTTATTCGCGTCACTCACTTCCGTGATCGCTTCGAGAGCGTCACTTTTCGTCTTATTCACGCGGCCTCTATCAACAACACTTCAACACCTTCAACATTACCATTTTGGTTACGTCACAATTTCCAGTTTTGTATTGCTATTTATCTCCATTATTTTTCTTTATTGGTTTTCAAATCACGCAACTACACTTCAATCTGCATGGTGTTGTACTGCTCTCTCTTATCCTCTGGAAAACTTCTAGTTCTACTAATAACAATAACAACCAGGTTAAGATACTATAATTTATTTTCTGCCGTTATATAAAAAAAGTATATACATTTTCCAAAAGCTCCTTCTCTCAGGGTGTCGTGGCTTGGGAGAATAAATAGTTGGCAAATTGGCAAAATGGCAAATAAACCCGCTCGTCCCAAGAATTCACCATACCTTGACTTAACCTTGGCGGAAGTTCCGTCTCTCTCTCTCTCTCGCTGCTGGCTGGAGGCAGCCCCTGGTGTGTCCCTACAGATGCCCGTGATCCTGGGTGTAAGCTGGCCCAGCATAGGCCACTGTTGCTGCCAAGTCCGGACGGAACTCTCCTTCTCTCCTGGACCCAGAATGCCAAAATTCCGCTCCTAGGCTCTCCTTCCTTTCCTGGACCCAGAATGCCAACTCCCGCTCCTAGGCTCTTCTTCCTCTGCTGGACCCAGAATGACAAAATCTCCCTCTGCCCGCCATTTCGACACCTCGGATTCCCCTTTCCAGAGCCGTCGTTTACCAATCGTAGGGGAGCTCTCATCAGAAACTATTCCCTATCCCTGGTATTTCCCTGGCGCGAAAAATATATTTTTCGCCCAATGCCGCTGACTGTGGCCTATTGTGCTCTGATAATCCGACGGGCGCCTTGGCAGATGGGAGCTCCTTTTATCCGTGTGCGCTTCCCGCTCAAGAGTTAAGCCTCGGAAAACCCACAATTTAGGCATTTCCCCCATTAAATACCGTTATAATTTTGAAGCATTACAGTGTCGTCCGTCACGAGTGCCGTAACGAATATCTTCAATTAATTTTTATTTTAAGTAATTTCTTATTTTTAACTTAAAAAAAACTATTTGTAGTCACATCAACAAAGTAGTCATTAGCGACTTGTACGAAATTACAATAACCAGTACATTATTATCTTTAAATAAATGGCGTCCGGATGAGTTGCGGGGTTGGGTGCTAGTGCGTGGTTTCTCCGAAAATGTAGGTAAATTTCTTGCTTTTCTTGTGTTTGTGGACTTTTTAGCATAGATATATGCAGATGCTAACGGACTACGGCTGTTTATCTGCAATAAATGCAGCTGCAAGCCAAATTTACTTTTAAGGAAGGTTTTGTTAGTAACAAACCGTGTCAACCACTATTAAGTTTTGAAATGCATTCATTTTACGGTTCTCCGCATGGTAAGTGGAGTTAATAAATATTTATAAATCAAATATATTTAGTTTTTTGTACATGTAAATAAACTTAAAATTGTTTTTAATGATCATTGCTAATTAATTTCCTTTCTACTACGAGCCTCGCGTGATTGATAGCAAATCAATTGTAATTATTGGAAATTTAAGAATAACAACAATTCGAATCTTTTAATTGTGGATTTTAATAAATAAGGTGTATTGTTACGACAATAAACCTGTGTTAGGGGACCACGACTCGGAATAGTACCGATATTTCGGGGCGGACAAAAACTAGCATGATGAGAGGCAACAGGCCTCACTATTGAGGCACGAGGACAGTGATCCGGGAATGGCACAACGTTGGACAAACACAAGCATGGCTGGAGCAGCTTTAATGGTTTTATTACTGTTGCACGGCAGAAAGCAAGGGGGAAACTACAGTCGTGTCTTTAATTTCCTGCGTACATGCAACAAGTACTAATATAAAGTAGTTAAAAGGGAATGATTCTAAAGTTCTCAGGGGTAATTATTGTTTGGGTGACCACGTGCAGTAGATATTCCGTTCGTTGACGAACCTGTGTTGTTTTCATATGCGTCTTGGTTCAGATGCCACTGGAACTTCCTTGTTGTTGAACTCTGTGCTATTGTCTACCGGCCGCTTCAAAGTCACGCGGTCGGAATTGAGGAAAATTACTGTTTTTCTCTACTTCTTCCCTCGTTAATAACGCTTTCTCTCTCCGCTGCCTCCTCGACTGATCAGTCCGTAATTTACACCGGCGCTGCAAGTGCACTTGTCAATCGTTCACTGCACAATCTCTCGCACAAATCTGTGTCATCATCAATCTCTACATCTCTCAAATTCATTCTCCACCACCAATCTGCTGCCAAACTATCTCCGCCAGCCTCTTTTAAAACTTCGTAATGCGACACCTATCATCAAGGTGGCAGGGATGGATATTCCCCAATAATATCCTTTATTACATTTTGGGATCACACGCCACCCGGTCACCAAATTCTCTGACAGATTAGGAAAATCCGAAACCGGTGACGAGATGTCTGAGCTTTATAGCCCAAGTGTGAACCGCTGTCTCTTTGGTTTGATTCCGCGCCGCCAAGTCGGCGCCCGAAAAAAACCCTCCTTCCTGGCCAGTGACATGCTCATGCCGAAATATTTATGTAATTTAAAATTCCATAAACAGGAAAAAAGTGGACCGAGTTCTACTGGGCTACAGGTACTAAATTGCAAGACGTACCCAAAAGCAGACCATAATCTGCTGGTTATGAAATGCAGGCTGAAAATTAAAAAATCAAGAAAGGAATTAGAACAAAAAGATGATAAACAGAAAAACTGTGACAACAGGACGTGCTTCAGAGTTCGAAAGAAGATATCAGGAGTTGATTAATAGAGAAACAGTATTTTTTCCTTTAAGATTACTTTCTATGACTAGAGCAGCAGAAGAAAAATAGGAAGAATATCTCAGATCTATAGGAAAGCATGGACAACAGGCTACACGATACCCCGATCGTAGTCAAAAAACTTGGTGCCTGCCACAATTTTACCAAGAAAGTCGGAAGGCTATGTAATTTAAGTCCAGATTTTAAGCTTGCTACAGGTGTCATTGGTAACCGGCAGAAGTCATCGCAGAACAAGTCGCCATTTTCAATGAGCTCGTGAAGCGGAAAATAGAGTGCTATTCAAATTCCATCATGAAGCACCTATAAATCGTGACTTGCTGTCTCCCGGAAGACACACCCATTGACATAATCAAGGATAAACTGAAGGTGATATCGCTCGACGCAGTATCCATCAAGCAGCTGACTCATTGGATGACAACACACGAGCAGTTACTGCGGCAGATATCTGGCATACCTAACAAATCTGCCGCGAAATATGAAGGTCGTTTACACGTATACGGGTTAGTTGTCGGGATTCTTCAGCCCTCCTCACTAAGTGACCAATGTAAGAGACATTCACATTGGTCACGATATTATCTTCTAACCCTAACATAGTTTCTGCCTCGCGAGAAATGGCGTGAATCCCGTTGTTTCTTGCTTGCTGGTATTGTAGGCGGACGTCACAAATGGGAGTACGGCGTCCCTGTTCTTCTGATTGACCTTGGTGTACATGGACAACATGTTGGCAATTGTTTTGTTTAACCTCTCGGTAAACCAGTTTGACGATTGTAAGCAGGCGTCATTCGGAGCGTTATTCCGCACAGCCTATTTATCTTGTGTATTAGCATAGACAGAAATGCTACTCCCCGATCTATGATTATGGTTCATGGAGCTCCATGCCTAAGTATTATTTCTTCAACGACGAAGTTGGTGATATCCCCGAGATGATGATGGAAATCTTCCGAGCAGGTCAATTCCAATACGTTGAAATGGTTCGTCGACCAGAGGAATTCGTAGTAGAAGCTCAGATGGTCGTTTGGGATTCGTCTTTCTTTTCTGACACTCTCTGCAGTGGCGTACATAGTCTCTAACGTCCTTTTCGCGGCTAGTAAAATAGACGACGGATTCTATAGCACGTGACGACTCCTAGGTGCACAACGGTGGGTACGTTATGGAATCTTTGTCCCGAAACACTGTCAAAGTCGAAGAATCTAAGACTAAGAACCTGTATCCTGACGTTTTTGTCTGTTTTACTTTACCGTGACTTCATATTCCTGAAGTCGTAGAGCCCACCTGACGAGACATCCAGGTGGGTTCCTCGAGCCCGGTCAGCCAGCAGAGGGAATGGTGGTCAGTTACAACCGTGAATGGTTTACCAAAGAGATACGGCCGGAATTTATTTATGGCCCAAACAACAAAAAGGCATTCTTTCTTTTTCATCGTATAATTACTCTCTCCCTTGCTAAGCGTACGCTATGACTTTCACCTTGCTGCCGAATGTGAGTTTGAGTACAGTACCAAGTCTGTGGCCGTTGGTGTCAGTATAAAATTCTGTAGGGGCATTTTGGTCGAATAACCCTAGAACGGGGTCGGAAACAAGGGCTCGTCTTAGCGTGTCGAAAGACTCATGTTGTTCGCTGTTCCAGAATATGGCGAATCCTTGAAATAGCTTGTTTTTAGGACGCGCTTTTCCACTGAATTATTTAACGAACCGTCTATTATAAGAGCAGAGTAAAAATAATACTTCACGTCGTGTATATTTCGTGGTCGGGGAAAGTATTTTATCGACCTGACTTTCTATGGATCGGGACGTACGCCTTCTCGTGAGAATAGATGGCCAAGAATCTTGACTTCCTTGGCACCGAATATATACTTCTTTGGGTTCAGTCTAAACCCTACTGCATTCAAACACTCGAGAACAGTTCTCAGTCGATGCATAACTTTTCCGAGAAAACTATTATGTCCAAATAGTAGAGGCACATAGTCCATTTCAAGTGCGCAGCAAGTTGTCCATTATTCGTTTGAATTCATAACAATCCAAAAACTTTCAAAGTTATACCCTTTGGGTTGTGTAGAGTCGGTCTGGTGTATTGAAAGCGGTTTTCTCTCGATCAGCTTCGTCCACTTCTATCTGCCAGTTCCTTGAGAGCAAGTCCATGATGGAAAAAAAACCTTTGCTCCCTTTAGACAATCCAGCGTATTGTCGATTCTTGGTAATGGATAAACGGTTTTCATCGTGATCTTATTAAGTCTCCTATAATCAACGCCGAATTTTCAGGTTCCATCCTTTTTTGTGACAAGTACGACGGGTGATGATGACGGGTTCTGTGATGGCTGGACAATTCCTCGTCCAAGCATCTTATCCACTTCTTCTTGAATAATGCGTCGTTCTGCTGGTGATACTCGGTAAGCCCTTTGACTGCTTGTTGAATGGCTTTCCTACGTTAATTTTATGTTTGACATTTACAGTAGTTGACATTTTCCTGATTACTGAATCGAAGCACGTTGAATATTTCTGAAGCAGTTCAAGAAATTTTGTATGCTGATCCATAGTTAGCTCCGGTACCAGTAGCTTATGAAACTCTACAGACATGAGTAACACCGGATTCGAAAGTCTGTGGCTTGTTGGATTTACTTCCATGACATTCGTTCAGCCCTTATTAAGCATGTATTTTTCGGAAGAAACTGAGGTTCATTCTGACCATTAACTACCTATAATTCTCCGGTGCCACTCTTCAACAAGATGACCGACGCATTAATTATGACTGGTGATAATTTCTTCTTTGCTTCAATTATAAGATCTGCGTATCCATTTAATTAAGGGCACGCGACTGTAACTTTGGTAGCGCTCGACGAACGAATGGTCACATTGTTGAACACACACAACTTTTACGGTTCCTTATCCCGTGTTTCTTCTACGGAGGCTTTTAATTCGTGCAGCAAAAGTTCCGAACGTCCAGTCAATTACTGCTTGAGAGCTCTTCAAATGTCCCATCCGAGGATAACATCGTGGCTACACTGGCAGGACGATGAATTCAAATGGCTGATTTGTTATTAATTTTCAGCCTGATGGCGAATCTTCAGGTTGGTTGCACATATTTTCCATCCGCGACCCTTAAAACAGTTCCCATGTTATCATCGATCTTAATTTTCCTCAGCTGTCGTCGAAACGTCACGAAGAGAACAGAGAAAGATGCACCGGAGTTGACTAGGGTTCGTACAGATATGTAATCCAGGATTACGTAGATAAATTCCCTGATATTTTGGTGGCAGTTATCGACGAAGGATTTTCGTATTCTGTGGCCTTACCTCCAGGTTTCCAGGTTACGTCGGCTAGGTGAGCGGTTAGATGGTGACGGAGATCTCAAGCGACGTGATGGAGAGCGTCCTCTCCTTGTGGTGACATGCGGCTCTGATGATCTGTATCGTCCACGGAATAGCTGTTTGTTCGGCTTGGTCATATTGGAGTCCGTCATCGTAAACATCCAGTCCTCGTCTAGCTCTTGCGTCGTTTATTTTTCTATCCTCTCCTTGTAGTATCTTACGTGTTCATGACGGCCACAGTGGAAACAAACAGGTCCATTATCCTATGTTCTCCAGGCATCTGTTTTTCTTGTGGTGTAAGTTGGCTCTTCCCGTGCAATGACTTTTCCATAGGTGGGATTCCGCTTTGGAACGTCTCTTTGCCAAGTGGAAGTCGGTATCGAGATTGGACCTAAGACGTTTTCCACTTCTTTCCTGATGACTTCTTGAATTGTTTATGTCTCAGGTACGTCGGTATGTACGCGGATAGTGCACTCTGAATTTCCTTCGTCACTATATGGTGAACGAGAGACGAAAAATAATTCGCCTCTTCTACGGAGGAAACTGGCCAAACGTTTGGAAGCCTCTCGAACTTGCGGCTAATTCTTTTCTAATAAAATGAACTGGGAATGTTTTATGAGCTCGTCTGTAGTTGAAACATCCTTCAATAAGAGGGGCTGATACAAGTCTTCTGCGACATCTTTCATTAGATGTGCCAATTTATCTTCTTCCCCCATGTTTGGGTTAACAGTTCGGTGCAATGCGAGAACGTTCTGTATGTATGAGTGGACGTTCTCGCCACTTTTCTGAGCTCTGTATTTCAACATGTTGCCTGCCGGGTGGGATGCTCAGAATCACCAAAGTCTTTCTTGATCTCAGCCTGAAAAAATTCCCAACCGTTCAACTTGGTTTTGGACATTTTCAAGCCACCGTCTCGCGGTGCCATCCAGGTAGAAATAGGCGTTGCCGAGGCACACTGTATCGTCCCACTTTTTAAATTTCGATACTCGTTGATAGCCCTGGATCCATTTGCCTGGGTCTTGTGCGGTGTCTCCTGTGAAGATGGCGTGGTTCCTTATCTAGGCTGTGCGCAGTATTTTTGAGATCATTAGAGTTATTGTTACTTCAACTTTACAAAATGAAGTTGAAAATAATCGTGTCGCGATTTCAATATAGATTTCCTATTGGAAGACACAAAGAAACAACAGTTAGAAATATTAACTTCCACATTCAACTTATATGCAGTAGTCAATTTTCCTCCTAGAGTACAAAACTCAAAAGGAACTGCCATAGATATTATGTTCATTGATATAACAAATTATAAAAATTACAGTATTAAGCCAATTGTGAATGATCTCTCAGATCATGACACTTAATTACTTACAATTAATGATATATGTTTCAAATGTGCCACACAATAATAAGTAAATTATGTAAGAAAAATGGATGTTACTTCTATGAAACTGTTTCAGCAAGCAGTACAACAAGAATTTTGACAGGCGTGTACTCCATAAACAATGTAAATGAGAAATTTGATTCATTTCTGAGAATATTAACATTATATTTTGAATTTTATTTTCCGAAAACTCGTGTCACAAAGTCGAGTAACTAATAAAGTAGCAGGGTGGTTAACTAATGGAATTTAAGTTTCATGTAAACACAAAAGGGAACCTGTACTTGATAATAAGGGATAATCTTAATCATCATATGAGTGACCATTATAAGAAATACTGTAAAATATTGAGCAAGGTCATAAAAGCTGCAAAATGTGAGCAGAATTGTCTACTGATTTCTTAATATGCAAATAAGATTAAAACTATTTGGAAACATAGTTAAAAAAGAAAGTAAATAAAGAACTGACACAGCCACAGATAAGTAAACTCAAAACAGATGAATGTACAAATAAATTTAATGATCACTTTTTAACTATTGCAGAGAAAATCGGGATGAATGCAAATAAATCAATGGAAAATGCCTTACAACTTTTGAAAGAAAACTACCCAGTCCAGTAAAATTAATCTGAACTTATCTTTGACATCTGCAACCAAAATTAAAAAAATAATAAACACTTTAAAAACAAACATTCATCAGGGCATGATGTTATCTCGATCATAATACTCAAACAAATAACAGGTAGCATTAGTTCAGTAATTAGTTACATTTGTAATCATTCACTTCTTTCTGGAGTCTTCCCAGATAAGCTCAAATCTGCTATAGTCATTCCACTGTACAAACAAGGGAATAAAGAAGATATATCAAATTTTCGCCCCATATCACTGTTGCCAGTATTGGCAACAGAGATATAAAACATCTGAACAAACATAATTTACTCACCGATTTACAGTTTGGGTTTAGAAAAGGATATTCAACTGAGAAAGTGATCTACACTCTTTTAGACGAAATAGTAGAAGAATTAAATTTAAAAAATCACCCATATTCTGTGACTTAAGTAAAGCATTTGATTGTGTAGACCATAGCATATTGTTAGAAAAACTGAGGTACTATGGAATAACCGGAACTTCATTTTCTTGGTTTAATTCATAACTACAGAATATAATGCAAAGAGTAGTATTAAAAGACTCGTGCACAGGTGAAATACATAAATCAGATTGGGGAATTATTAAAACTGGGGTCCCACAGGGATCAGTATTAAGGCCATTATTATTCCTTATATATATAAGTGATCTTCCTAATATCATAGATTCAATTTCTAAAGCTATCCTCTATGCAGACGATACTAGTGTAATAGTAAAAAGTAACAAAGACACACTAGAAGAGGCAAGTAACAATAATTCAACTAACCTGCTAACATGGTTTAATGTGAACGGACTAACAAATAACAGTGACAAAACACATTTCATGCAATTTCACACGCACAACACAACAATACAATCTATAACACTTAAATACTACAACAAAAATGTAAATGAAAATTCCTCTGTTAAATTCTTAGGTCTCTTAGTAAATAATAAATTAAATTGGACTGATCAGATTAATCAATTACTTAAGAAACTCAGCTCAGCTACATATGCTGTCAGAGCAATGTCCACCTTCAGTGATCTAAAAACAAGAAAATTAGTATACTTTGCATATTTTCATTCTGTTTTATCATATGGTATTATATTTTGGGGCAACTCAGTAGGCATAGATAAGATTTTTATTAGTCAAAAACGTGTTATTAGAGCAATATGTCAGGTTTCCTCACGAACTTCTTGCAGAACTCTGTTCAAAAAGTTAGGTATTTTCACTTTGACGTGCCAATACATTTATTCATTGATGTTATTTGTAATCACAAATAGGCACTTATTTTTGAATAATTCTGATATTCATCCCTTCAATACAAGGAACAAAAATAATCTGTACAAAAAATGTAAAACATTGTCAATTTCACAGAAAGGTGTGCATTATTCTGGGATATCCATCTTCAACGGACTACCGCATAGAATTAAACAGTTGTCCGATAACCAAGGTAAATTTAAGGCTGAATTATCCTCATTTTTGCTTAGCCACTCCTTCTATTCAGTAAATGAATTTATAGAAGAATCGGAGACATGTAATTAGTTTATAATGTTGGAATCATCTTTCTATTTGGTTACAAAAATTTGTTATAAGTATATTATCTTTTATATAATAAAATAATGTAATAAATGTACATCATGACTCATTCCACATCCTTGAAGCTTAGCTCCTTTACAGGATCTACGGAATATGATTATTATTTCCTGTCGCAGTGTTTGTCGGTTTTGAATATAGCGCAAATTCCGGATTCGAACCTTGGAGCCTCCGGCTTTGTTGTGGCGTAATAGGAGTCACTGTATGTTAATTCTAGAGTTTAGCCGGTGCCTCCACCAGAAATGTCACGTTTCTGAAGAATCGTGAGATACAGTAACACACACGTAGAGATAATAGATGTTTATTTTACACGAAGTGCAGTTCAAAAGCTCGTACTGCGTAAGACTGACTCCGATTCGGGATCCAGTACAATTTATACATTCATCGAATATTCCAGAAACAGAAATTACTATAAATAAAAGGAAAACTAAGTAAATAAATTAGTGGTGAATTCTGTTGTCGATTCGACCATTTATTTAACGATTGTAATGTGTATTTTCAATATATACACCGTAAATAGAATTGGGTGTCTGCAGCCCTGATATAAATATATGTAATGCCTCAAACAACTGCATTTATCTTATAAAATATATTGCATATTTATTAAATAATTAAAAATGTTACATCAACAAAATATCACAATTCAAGTATTATTCAAGTCTTAACAACAATTTAAATCACTGTTTCTCTACAGGGGCGTAATGTATTCTGTTGCAAGTTATATATGTCTTTAGGGTATTTTTTGGCTTGTAAGGGGAAGGTAGAAACCTAAATCTTCTAAATATCTACCGAATACTTCTGTGGGCCGAACACTGCAATACATCAAAATATCATGGCTATTGTTTGAATTGTTTAACAAGGAAAAGGACATGGATTTGAAGTCACACAGTCATTATTTGAGCCACAGTATATAAATCAGAGCGCACTGTAAAAATGCATTATTTTAAAATTACAAATTAAATTCTCAATTATTTAATTGTTAATTTTTTTCCACAATTTAAATGATATTGTACTATGCTGAATTTCATTTCTCGGGAATAGATTGCCCTGTATTAAGACCAATTCAGAATGTGATGGGTCGCACAATTATTACACTGAATATTTTAAGTGTAAGACTAAGAAGGTACGTTATCGCTTAATGTGCGCTTGTAAATCCACGGGACCCGAATCGCAGTTTAACATTACGCGAACTATGAACCCCATCGGCTTTTTGCGAACTCACCCCTTCCTAACCAGACTTGTTGGCATAATTTTCCCATTGGTTTTATTAAAGCTAACAGTCGTTGGTGCTGCGATTGAAATTGCTAACATTTGCCGGGTCCATCTAGGTTTGATTGCCAATGAAGTCTCCCCAGCCTCCCTCCCACGCCTGCGACACCCCATATGTGGCATGTGTGCGCTGCAATTTGCAGATTTAATCGCCAACAGTAATCGATACAATTGATGGCTGTGTTTGAGGATATTAGCAAACAGCGCTCGCGTTATTTATCTTGCTCATCATCAGCTGGCGCTCTCGATGACACCAACCAATAACGGAATTTTGTTTTCGCAATTAACGCGGGAAGCTTTCGCGCCGGGCCAAAGCCCTCGGCTTTCGAACTATTAGTAGCGTCCTTATAACAACTACAAAAGATCTTACGGGAGCTAATGATTACATACACATTTAATGAATTTCAAATTATTATTTGTTGAGACTGGCCATAAGAGCAGGATTTAAATGCCCTTAAAAGACTACCCCATTTTGGTCATCATTTAAAATATTTTTGTTTATTTTTATAAATATTGTATTCAGATACAGGCGGAGCGGCTGCGGAATTTCTAGAACTGGTGAAGTGCCGTGAAGTCCCTTAGATTCCTCATTGCAAAGAAAATTTGAAGATTATATCTGGCCAGTCACGGAGGTAAATTTCCCCTTCCTTCCAAATTGCAGATCCTGAGATCTTGGAAAATTTAATATTAATGGCGTCATTTGAGGTTCTGTATTACGGTGTACAGATTAACTGCATAGAAACTAAAATGACAGTTCTCGACTCGACTTCGAAGGAGAAGGAGAACAAGAAGGAGAGAAGATAATGAAGACGTTCACGCCATCAGACTTAGGAAAAGGACGAGGTCGGAGAGAAAGAAGAGGAAAAACCGCTTTGATTAAACAAGAATTCAGAAAATCACCGGAACTTTTTTGGAGCCAGTTACGTTTACGTGCCTGAATTACCACTGAATTAGTTAGGACGACCTAGGTCGACCCTTGCGTTCCGTGGTTTCGGCTACTTGCTCGGCCATTGGCTGAGCAGTCTCCGATCAACAGCCTTTTCTAAGGCTAATTTTGGGCTCTGTCCATACTTTTAGCGAAAGAGATAAAATAAATCTTGTTTGTCAGCTTAGCAAGAACCTGAAAATCAGCCTTCTAAAAGGGCTCCTGTAGATATCTAAGGTTTCTTAGTAATTAATTGCAGAAAAAGAAATATTAGTGCACAGTACTATATCAAACAGTTTAATAGGATAGAGCATGGAACCGGCAACTCGTTTGGGTGCCGCCGTCAAACCAGCGGGAAGTGCGGCGGCCAGGTCCGCTGCGGATAGTCTTCGTAGACCGGGTCCAGCCCCGGAAAGGACTCCGCTCGCCAGGCAGAAGAGACAGAATATTCTGCCAGCGACTGCGACCCCGCAGTATACATAGCACCGCAGTCGGGGCAGACTCAGCCCCATCCAAGGACGAAGGAGGCGATGCCTTTATTTTTACTTGTGTTCAAGGGCGAACCACGTGGCTCTGTATCAGCTGGACTCGCTGTTTAGTCTGAAAATAAGAGTGAAGAAACACTGTGCGAGGCGTAGGCCTTCCCAATGCTTCAATTGCCAGCGCTTCGGGCATGTCTCAAAGCACTGCACCCGTCAGAAGATCTGTGTATGCAGTGCTGAATCTCGCCAGACGAGGGAGTGCACGATGCCAAAGACAGGCGACTGCACGGAGTTGAAGTTCGGGAACTACGGTCAGCCTGGGCACTCCGCAAACTGGCGTGGTTGCTCATACTACCAAAAATTGTTCCAGGTGAAGAAGCAGCCAGCGCCAACGCCGACCGGAAAGCCATCAACAGCAGCCACCCAGGACTTGGAGAAGCAGCCAGCGCAGACCAACCCCCGAACCAGGAGACACAGCCAGCGCACACCAACCCCCGAACCAGGAGACAGCTGACGCAATAAACAGTTCAGCAAATGATGGCCGATTTCTGCACGGAAATTCAGGCCATTTACACGCAAGTTACAATGATGGTTCCTCAAATGTTCAGTCAGAATTGCCAAGTTATGATGGGGAAACCCAATGCTTGAGGAGTACCAACTGCAGTACCAACTTATGGGTTTTAATTTTCGTAAGTTGTGTTTCTGCATGTGGAATGCCAATGGCCAATGACTTTTGACAGTTTGTAACTAACGAAAATATCGACGTCTGTTTGGTTTCAGAAACACTTCTGAAGCCTGCGGTAGCAGTTGGAATCGCGAATTACTTCTGCTACCGCACGGACAGGCCTACAGCTGGAGGAGGTACGGCAATCTGCATCAAGAAGTGCATTCCGCACTGCTTCGTCCCGCTGCCGACGACATCGAGCATCGAGGCAACAGGAGTCGTTCTACAGCTGCGCGACGCCGAGATCCTCTCAGTCAGCGCATTTCATCCGTCATCACATCGAATCGCCGCGGACGACGTGAAGATCCTCGCGCTTCGGAGGACGGTCGTCCTGATTGGCGACCTAAACGCCAAGCACACGCAATGGAACTCCCGCGTGTGCAACAAGAGCGGTATCGTGTTACGGCGTGTAGCCGGGAAGGGAGTGCACGTCAGGTCCCCCGAGGAGCCAACACACATTCCTTACGGCGGATGAGCCCCAGACGTCCTGGACATCGCCGTAACAAAGGGAGTACAGGGATCTGGGATTGCAGACCCTTTCGTGTGACCACAACCCTGTTATTTTCAGAATGAAATCAGATCTCGACCTCGTCGAAGTGCTGAGAAACTACAAGAACGTCGACTGGGTGAAATCAAGAGAGGCCTCGCGAATCCAGCGCGCAAGCCCCGGATCCTGAGGACGCCGATGCTGAGGACGCCGATGCAGGATCGGTGACGTCAGTGATCGAAGTTCATCACGGAGATGACCGTCCACTGCGCCAATCAGACGTCTCATTATGATATTATCAGGATCTTGTAAAATTAGCATTAGAGGAAAGTGTAAGAACAGAAGAGGGAGGCCATGGATGGAATTCGCTAAGCAGATTAGGGAGGATGTGGTATGTGCTAGTTATGCGGAAAAGAAGAGGCTTGCGCGAGATAAGTTAGCATGGAAGATTGCATCGGACCAGTCTTAGAACTGAATACCACAACAACAAAATATTACCACACCCAACTTCTTTAACAATGAGATAATTTATAAACTGGCCTTAGAAACCGTTAAATGATCACTAATTTGTCTGTTGTATAAATATTTATTTCTATATAGTGACATAATTTAGCTCCTTACGTATTTCTGAATTATCTATATAAACATTGACAATTTATCATATTTTTCTGTACTCGAAGGTTTGTAACAGTGTACTCTAGGCCGGGGCACAATGTATCAAGCAACTCTGAATGTTGGGATTAAAAAGAAGTAGCTTATTTCTCCGCGATAAAAAATTTGTTGCTTCCAGTTTTCAGCCTATACTCATCACCCTCCAGCCCCTAGCCTCAGTTAACAACCAAAATTTACAAACTTCTGTAAAACGTATTGTAACGCATTATATTGAATCGTATTTACAATCAACATGCATTAATCAGAAATAATAATGTTACCATATCTCAGGATCTGCAGTAATAGCTAAGCGGTATCTTGCTGGACTGCAGAAATGTAGACTCGGTTACGTGGGGTGGGACTCGAACCCATTTTTATTTGTTTACTTTGTTTGCCTTTAATTTCCAGTATTTTCTATTTCAAGAATGTTCTACTTCTGTAATATTCCATGTGTGTATAAATTGTACTGGATTCCGAATCGGAATCAGTCTTCTGCAGTACGAGCTTTGTACAGCACTTCGTCGTTAAATAAACGTCTATAACCTCATATGTGTGTGTGTGTTATTGAATCTCACGATTCTTTAGAAATGTGACATAAAAAAACACATTGTGGTCGCAGCTTTTTAGACTAAGCCGCATGGATGGTTATAAATATTAAGTTGAAATATTGTTCCTATCTTCCGTGAATCTATAACGAATAATATTCTAGCCTTATATATGGTGTATTAAATAACCTAGGAGAGAACTATTGTCGTTAACTTTAATCGAACAGATTGCGAGTCGTGTAGTTGAGGCAATGAAAAGGATAAAGTGAACAAAAAATTTTCTTCAAAAACATTAAATTTAATCTCTGAAAACAACATCAACAAAGCTAAGTCCTATTCTATTGATATTCATGAAAGTAGTAAATAACAGTAATTGCCAGTCAGTTTATTTTATTTAACTAAATCTTCAGAAGATTTTTTGGCTTACAGGCCATATCCATCTGTTTATAATGAAACTAATCAAGAGAACAAAATATCTCTAAGTATTGATCACAGTTGAGCAGCGTTACAATTTACTTCCAGACTATCTGTGCACCAACATCGACAGAGGTACAGAGAAGGGAGTGCTCCGACCCCAAAGCACATCCTCGGTTTCAAACTTCTTTGCTATGCTACTCTTTATAGCAACAATTGAAATAAATTAAAAGCTACAATGCATACCTCAATCCTTCTGTACAGGAAATGATATTTTTAAATATATAGTAATAAATCAAACTTAAATGTATGACTGTCTCGAATAGACTCCAAAGCGGCTCAACGGTTTCAATAAAACTTGGTGGGTTGAAAATAGGAGTTTCTAAATTTTCGTGATGTTTCATTTCGATATCTTGCAGAGCTCAGACGATATTTGTATAAATATTTATAAATCCATTTAATTGCCGCGTGAAAGTCGGCATGAAAACCAACTGCGAGTTATAAGTCTTATAAGCCGTTCCTATAACATTCATCAAATTGCTGTGATATTTTGAAGGCACAACTAAGAACCATCTCTTCGCTGAAGCTAAAATTATAATTATAATAACGCAATCTATTGTTCATTAGTAGTTTTGTTGGAGATCAAGAGATTGTTATCATTTGTTAACAGATACAGGACTGTTAACATGTGTTCGCTTTTTGTTTCAGCTCCACGCAAAATTGTAAATCACTTATCAGGTAGATTGTTACACGTAGTCTAAATATGTACCCAGAAACCTGTCATGACCATATTAGGACGCAATGACGAGAATCCACCGTGCAGCCGGGGAAGGTTTGAAACGGGGGATATAATTAAATTCCAGGGCATCCAAGTTCCGCGTGAACGAAGTCGCGGGCATAGGTAGTGTTATTAATAAACCCTTAATTTGGTTTCAAGGTGAGGTAGTGAGTATTTACGATAAAAGGCTTTAATGCTGCACTCAGAGTTCATTTATGATTTGTAAGCTGATCATGTGTCATTGAACAGCTTAATATATTATTGAATTTGTTTTCTAATGCTGCAGGCAAGTTAATTATTTATCGTTTATTTACTTTTACTAAAAGGAGCAAGTATATAATGGGACTCTAAGCCTACTGTTAACAGATATCATCTTGTAACGGTCAAAGAAAACTGCTCGGACTTTGCGGGCGTGGCGTCGAGTCGAAAGAAAGGAGACAGGTTTTTATTGCTCCTGGTTCAAATACTAATATCACGGCGCGCCTGGGGTGTTCCCCAACTATGGTGAGATTTCGCGGGATCGGGTGGTGTTTTGCCCCAAAATCCTTGAAGGAGAGGAGCAAACAGTGACTCTCAGAGAAGAATAACAAAAAAGGTTATTGCCACCTAGGTGATATGAACAAAAGAAGTGGGGAGTAGATATTAAAAGGCTTGTAGAGATATTTTTGACAGATTTTGAGAGAGATTTCGAGACAGATGATTGGAGTTTAGGGAAGGGAGATTATGGAGATGAGAGCGGTGGATCGGATGAGATTAGAGGTTGTGGAGACGAGCAGACGATCGACATTATAAGACAGGTAGTCCAAGGAGACAAGGATTAACGGAAATTCTTCCTGAACGAGGAATAATAGCAGCTGCCGCTCTGTCTTGGATCGAGTACGACCCAAATATGAGGAAATTGCAACGAGTAACGCTGAAAGGTAATTGACACTTTAACTCTTTGCTGATTTTCTATACTGCCAGGTCCAAGTGGATTTTGTGTGAAACATTCTGATCTACGAGACGGCCCATAACATACTACCCTTTGCTTAGAAATAGAGAATTGTTAGTTTTAAGGTTTATTTCTATCATTTTTATGTAAATATATATATAGTTTTAATTAAGAAAGAATTGCCGGCTTAAAGGTTGAATATATCAAAATTGTAATATTAGCGTTAATTATTAAATTTAAAGGAAATTATTTTATTTTTACACTATAAAAAATATTTAATAATATATTAATATTGCACTTAAATATCCCCATATTCATCTCAATTTTAATTAAACTTTTGTTATGACGTACAATTTAAGTAGAATACCAAATACTGAAAATCTAAACCCTCCACAAAACAGAAATCGAATTATGTTTCTTTGAAAATAAAATATTAATGCTCTAATATTATATTATTTTACTGCAGAACTATACGAATATTTCAATGTCTTTTATTTCTCCCCGCGACTACAGAGGTATGCTATATTTAGGTTCGGGTAATAACAGTAGCTGGAGCTATAATTTACTCGTTATGAAAGTCTTGGCCTATTGAATTGAGCCAACACTCCCGGTTGTGAATGAGAAGCTGGGTGTATAAACTCGAGACATATAAGATTTTCGCGTAGTCCCGTAAAAAAGAGGGAAGCAGTCATTACACATGTGCGCACCTGCAGCCTGCAGCAATATCAGAAATTGAATCTGAACTCCTAGATGCATTGTTGGCTGTGTGGACCAGAACGAGAGAAGGGAGAGAGGGAGCGAGCTCCATGTATAGTGCTTTTAGTTTCCAATCAACTCGGTCGAACTGCTTACAGAGTCCCGTGCATTAAATCTTATAGCATTTTCTTAAGGTACCCATTAAAGTTAGTTGCCCAGATACAATCATACACTTAAAATAAAAATTAATTGAGGAGTAAAATGTTCGAGGTTTTTTAAGTCATTTCTCAATTACTCAAGTTATTAATGTAAGCAAATTAATTAATTTGGATTTACATACGAATACCATCGAAATTATTGAAACAATTTAAAATTTTTAATTATTTAGCTGAAAATAGGAAAAATACATTTAAGTCCATTTATAGACTGTAATGATTTTGAATTTGTTACTATGTATGTCTTAATTACTGAGCCCACGTTATGGCGCCAGTAGTAAAGTTTTAGGTTTTATTATTGAAAAGCTGTAATAGTCATAATATTTTAAAGCTTTTTGTAAATTATAATCTTTCACAAAGCTCCTGGGAATGGATCTTCTAACTCGTGATGGTCGCGAATACTGGTATTAATACTGAAGGAGAATCGCTCAGCTGATCACACGCCTATTGTTAAATGTTATATAAAAGATGATGGTATATTACTCAAGGTGCTGAAAGGTCTGTACTGCCAGTAAAGAAGAAGAAAAATATTTATTGTCTCGCTTATATTATTTACAGGTGATGCACCAACTTCAGCGACTGGTCGCTATAAGGAAAAAGATAGCTGTGCACGAAATAGAACTTGAAGCCAACATAGGTTTAAAAGTAGGAATATTTTGTAAGATCATTATGGCTGCTTCTGATGAAATACTACGAAGAGTAAACCAGAAAAACAATACCAGATGAAATTATAAAACATGGCGGAACACTGAATGCAATGATGCACATATTCAGTGCACCCAAATCTGGACAAGGGAAACATTTTTTATGCCAGTGCTTCTCTACATGTCTCTTCGGTTTTTATTCTAAAGCACGCCCTAACAATGTAAAAAATAAAGACTTTTACAAACCGCAAAGAACTGTGGGTGTTCGTCAGAGGCATGAAGGGAACAAACTACAGACACAAACTGAGTCTTCTAACAGACAAAATTGGGGACAAATAAACAGACCCCCTTTTAACATTTCAAATGTTAATAGCTCGAGTGGAAATTGAACCAGAGCCTTCGCCAATAAGTAATGATACGGAAGGAGGTTATGTACGTGTAACGACCAGCTTATTGATTTTTGAGAACTTATAATTACATAAATTATTTATAGGTTAATATATTACTTCAATATCCATTATATATACACACCTAATAAATAAATAATTTTATAATTAGATATTATTAAAGGAAAAGTTTTGAAAAATAAATAATTTTGTTTATACCTCAAAAAAAAAGAAACAGGAAATATATCCTAAAATAAGGGAATCTAACAAAATACTAAATTGAAATAATAAAATAGAGATTACGGAAAAATCATCACTTCACAGCACTGTATTAATCTACACTGCACTAAACTAGACTTGATCTTAACTCTGTAGTGAATATAAATCGTCTTTCCGTTACTGGAAGTTCTAAAAACACCCTTGCAGGGAAATTGTTCTAGTTATTAATTGTGCTACATAGATGTTGAATAATATTCATTCCTGTTTCTTGCTGCCTCGCATTTAATTTGAACAAGTAATCACTCTTCTCATGCCGAGTCGATTCTTTCTCGATTCTATCTCGGATTGCCTGCCAAGGTTTTGGACCTACAAAGACTCCGTAGAAATTGTGTAACCTAGCTCTTTCTCTTTTTGTCTGTAGCGTATCCCACCCTAGTTCCATGCGGCCCTTCCATACCCCTTTTCTAAGAAATATATTTGATTTTTTTCTATACGGGTCCCAGAATTTGCAGCATACTCCATAAGTGGGCGTATTAATGAAAAATACTAATTTCGCGTTACTCTTGAGGGTTCTCATTACAAAGTGCAAAGTGTTCCATGCTTCCCTTGTAGCATAGTTTACCTTCCCCAGCTTACTGTTGAAATAAAGGCCTAAGTACTTACACTTCGTCTCGTGTATCACTTTCCCCATCTTTTATATGGTCCAAGGAATGTTGAAGGTGATTTTAATAAAACTGATAGATAATTTCACATAGTCCATGTACTTAGCCTTACTTTTGCTGTAGCTGATTTTGACTTATTCTAAGTAATTTTGGAGGGTAGCTCCATCTTGTTCCTCGGATATTTCCCTGTAGATTACTCAATCACCTGCAAAACGCCGGACCTTAGAATTTATAGTATTTGGTAAATTATTAATAAATATGAGAAATAATAATGGGGCAATAACCGATCCCTGGGGGATTTCCGCTGATACAGATCTGAATTTTGAAGTTTCTTTCCCAACTTTAACTTGTAGGCTATACTCAGACTAAACAGGTATCGACAAAAGAGTAGGTCGTTAACTTTTGGATTAAGGCGTCGTGAGGAACTACACTACATAAAATGCCTGTGTAATTTCAACAACATTGGCGTCTATTCGACCACTACGATCGAATTTGTCTTGAAACAAAGTGCTCCATGTGTTTGCATACTACTGTGGTTAGACTAATAGGTCTATAATTTCGTATGTCCGTTTTATTTCCAGTTTTAAATACAGGTACAATAATCCCCGTTTTCTAAATTTTTGGCAGTGTTGAGTTATTTATGAATTTATTAAATAGACTTATCCTCACAGAAATAATTAAACTTGGTTGGGAGGTAATTATTCCGTATTTAATGTTATCTGGACCGTGCAACGTCTTGTTTTTTAATTTAATAATTTTCCTGCTTACTGCCTTTACGAATCCGAAAACTTCCAAATCATGGGTAAACTCAGAAACGAAGTATTAGTTCAATAGATTTACCTTTTATTTATCTAAAATTACGTCTATGTGGTCAGTTTTTAAGGTCACTACATTTTAACAGTTCCCTCTGAGTTTGCGGACATAGCTATAAAACATCCCGCAGTATTTATTGACATTTAGAATGTTACGTAAATACGATTCCTGTGCATTTTTATTTTCTTTCACAAATAACGTTAATAAGTGACGGTAGTATAAATAGCAGGGCTGTGCTCCTTCCTAGATGTTGCGCCAAAACATTGGACAGAGCAAAACCGGAGGTCCTTTGGCCCAGTTACGTTTTCGTGCTCCGTACATCGAAGTAGTTATGACGACGTAGGTCGGCTCTTGCGTTCCGAGCTTTCGGCTTCTTGCTCGGTCTTTAGCCTTAGAAAAGCCTGTTTGGAAACTGCTCAGCCAATTTTGGGTTCTGTCACACTTTTATTCTTTTGTGGTGCTAAATTCTTGTAATTACTAACTTTGTCTAATTTTCACGTTCTTGTTAAGACATACGGCTGACATCCTTCTAAAAGGGACCCACTAATATTTAAAGGTTTTTAGTAACTACTTGTTTCTTATTATACTGTGTAATAATGTCTCTTTTCTGAAGTTTTTTATAGAATGGAGCATGACGCCGGAAACCCGTTGGGTGCCGGCTTCAAAACCGCGGGAAATGCGGTGGCCAGGTCTGCCGCGGATCGTTTGCGTCGACCGCCTCAAGCTCCCGAGAGGACTCTTCTCGCCCCGCACGGGGGACGGAATACTCCGCGAGTGACTGCGTCCCCGCAGGATCCCCAGCACCAGCGTGCGACGACTCCCGAGCTCCAGATTCCGACGCGGACCCCGCCGGCGGACCGCGTGCTTACGGAGGAGAATTAGCCGCCGATGGATACCCCGCATGTGGACTGGCCGTCTACCTCCCGGATCCTGACACCGAAGCCGCAGAGGACCCCTAGCAGCAGCGAGTTCCAGGTCGTCCGGAAGGGGGCGAGGTCGAAGCCAATGACTGTGGAGGACGTTGCCGTGAGCAACGGTTTCACCGCTCTGGCCGAAGCCCATCACGAAGGAGAATTGAGGAAGTAACCCGTGGCGACAGTAAACAAAACGCACATTAGTATTCCGCACATTATTATAAAGGCACAGGGGCAGTACCACACCTTCTCCCGGGAAATCGGAAAGTTATGTCATCAAATCCCTGATATCAAGCTTGTTTCAGGTGATCTGAGGATAAAGGTGTAGACATCGGAGGACTACGTGACAGCCTTCAACGAGATGGTGTCGAGAAAGATGGAATACCATACTTTCTCGGCTATGAAGTTGATGGTCGTGCGAGGACTCTCCCTGGAAACACCAGTCGAAGACATCAAAGAAGAACTGCACGAGCTCTCCGACGTGGAGTCGGTGCGTTGTTCCAGGTGAAGAAGCAGCCTGCGCCAGCTCCGACCTGAAAGATCATCAAAAAAGTCTCCTTAGCAGGCGCTCTCCGTGGACGAAGGACAGAGGAACAGAGGGATGAGACCCGCGTGCAGCCACCACCAGTCGCCCCCCAGGACCAGGAGAGGCAACCAACGCAGACCAGCCCGCCGAGCCAGGAGCCGACACACTTTCCTTCATGTTGACGAGCACTAGACGTCCTGGAGATAGCCGTAACAAAGCGAGTTATTGGTATATGGGATTGCTATATACGCTGCAGGCCCTGTCGTCGGACCACAACCCTGTTATTTTCGAAGCGCCGAGAAACTACAAGAACGTCGGCTGGGCGAAGTTCAAGAGAAGCCTCGCCGAGTCCATCGGAAGCTCCAGATTCTGAGGACTCCGAGCCTGCAGTGAAGTTCATCACGGAGATGACGATCCACTGTGCCAACGAGGCGTCTAGACCCTGGCGACCGGTCACCTCGCAACGGGCGCCCTCCTCTCGTATGAGCTCTAGGGTGCTCACGGGGACGAAGCACCGTGCCAGACAGTGCTGGCAGGACAAGCCAGCCAAGGTTCAATGAATCGGCTTATCCGGGACATACGAGACGCGACTCAAAAGCACTCAGAAGCTCTGGGTATTAGCGCTACTGACGGGACTCTCTGGCAGGCGACGAGAAGCTACGTCAAAAAGAGGACACGGATTCTACACCTAAGAGCAGTAAACGGCGAGAACTACAGTCCCTCCGAGATGGCTGAAGAGCTTGCGGACGCCTTTGAGGCGCAATTTTGCCCTGTCGAAAATCCCATAGGTTTAGCCAAGGTTAAAAATGTGAACAAATATTTACTTCACCCTGTTTTATTGAAAATATTTAAGACGACAACATCCCTGAGGTGTCAACCGAGGAGCTACGCGGAATTCTTAGGAAGCTACTTGCCAACAAAGCGCCGGGGAGCGATGGACTCTCCAACATCCTATTGAGGAATCTACTGTACGTTAGTACGGAGTACGTTAGGCGCTCTTCAACGCTCTGCAGCGCCAGAGGAGATTTCCGTGTGCCAGGAGGCTCGCAATCGTCTGCACCGTCCCGAAGGCAGGAAAGGATCGCAAGGAATCTAACAGCTATCGGCCTATATCGTTAGTGCCGACGCTTTCGAAGGTTTACGAGATGTTATTAATAGTAAGACTTCAGGCTCACCTAGATGAACTAAACCTAATTCCTTTGTTTCAGTTTCGTTTCAGTCCACTCTACGACGCAGCAGATCATGTTGCTCCTTGATGTCGCTAAAGCCTTCGGTTCCGTTTGGCAGTCGGGGCTGATGTTCAAACTGGCAAGGTCCGCCTTACCAGGTTGTTACGTGCGAATCATAGGAAAACTACCTGCAGAAGCGAACCTTCTCAGTAAGGCTGGGCGAGCCTATGACATCGATACGGCAATTCCGCGCAGGCTTTTCGCAGGGCAGTGTCCTCGGAATGTACGTCTTCACCGCAGACTTCCCGAAAACAGGAACGGGAGCCGACATCACTTAATACGCAGACGACACTGCACGTTTTGCTGCGTCGTGGAACCCTGACATCTTGGGAAACCTCCTGAACGCGGGGTTGGATAATATCCAGCGCTGGGCAACGAACTGGAGAGTGAAGATCAACGCGTCGAAGTGTCAAGCGCTGCCGATCACCTAATGACGGTCAGAGAGACCCGTGACGAGATTCTTCGAGGAGGTTATCCCGTTGTACACGCCAAGTAGTCTAAGTCTACTATATCCATTTTTTAGTTCTAGATCGAAGCTGTCACCGCGAGTGGGAGTCTCCATCTACCTCTCCGTCATTCGCCCAATCCTGGAGTACGCGGTACCGGTCTGGGCCAGCGCAGCCGACGGCCACCTGGAGAGGATCTTCACTGCGGAGAGACGGTGTCTCCGCCGAGCACGCAACCTATCACCGCGGACATCCAACGCCGTTGTTCAGCAGCTGTCAGGAATCTAAAACCTGTGGGATAGAACCCTGAAAACCTCAGAGAGGTTTTACCGAAGGGCGAACGATTCTAGCAATGTGCTGGTCCTGATAAGAAGGTAAACAGTTACCGACCTTTGTCGCTCTTCCAGTAAAGTATCAACAATTCTATCCTTGTTCATTTAATTTATAATATTTATCACGCTTACAAGCCTCTTTACAGCTTGTACTTATCTATGTTAATATGTAGTTATTTTATATTTCAACTTATTTACTAATTTATTCTTTTATATTTCTTCCCACCTCTATAATCCCTTCGTTTACAGCCTTAGTAGGTGTGCGTTAGCTGGAAGGAAGAAGGAGCTAAAGAAGTAGAAGCAGCAGAGGTATTTGTATGACACATTCATACATACATTCAAACATTCATTTAATTTATTCTTCATCGTTAGGTAGCCGTAATGGCAATTGTATGTATGTTATGTTCAAATATGTACACAAAAGATGACATTTTAGTGATGACAATTTATTTAGTGTGTTTTAGATATAATTTCTCGTCAACGCGGAGTAGATTCCACGAGGAAGGAGCTCCAACACTTGAAGAGGAGTTAGGATCACCAGTTAGATGTCACTGCTACTACCTTCCTAGAGTATGCTCATCTAACTCTTCTCTTTAGCTGTTTTACGCTTATCGTATAATATTCAGCCTCACCATTGCGTTTTATTTGTTTCCGAGGAACTAATTTATTTCTGGCTTAAAAATAATTTTTTTTAAATTTGTCTATATTTCGCTTGTCTCCCCCACTGTTTATAAAGTCCCCCAGATTCTCCCACTAGAAGGTCTGCAATCCCAATATATTTGTTTTATAATATTGTCTATAATATAAATTTTCCTCTATACGTGCAGTTCCTACGTTAAATTTTATTTCTAATAGAACACTTTTATAATCGATAATTCCTGAAAATACGTCGCAGTTAATCACGTCTTGCGCTGAGGGTCGAAAATAATCAACGGCATTAAGGATCATGTTTTTTTATTCGCGATCACTAAGAGGTTTATTTGGAGACATGTGCGAGCACTAAAGTAGACAACAGCAGTATGAGTAATTTCATTTAAAGGAAAACAACGACGAAGAGCGGCAGAGAAAGGTTGGGGTCAGGCCATCGGGCAGAAGTGCCACCCTACTTTAACCTCCCACGACAATAAACCTTACCCTTCTCCCTAAACTTTTTTAAAAAATCGCACTAAATATTGGAGCGCTATTTCATCAATGAAGCTTATATTTTAGATTTATGATTTTCAAGTACTACAAGAAAAGCTTTGTCCCACTCTTCTGCGATGTCCTAGAATTAGTAGAGATCCACCAATTAATTAATTAAATTTAAAACGAGTAGAAACGCAGATGATTCGAACTTTGCAAATATGTTGGAAGGGTTTTCATTGTCTTCTGTTAAATTTACATTACATTAGAAGCAATATATTGAAATCTATGAGTTTTCAAATTCGATCTATTTGAAAGAAAGACATAAAACCTGACGTATTTTAATTTTTTCATTAAAACGCATGTATAAAATGATTTTAACAATTTTTCATTTAAATATTACAATATCATTAAATGTTGAGTAATTTGAGACCTTCCACAATAACATAGGTGTTTCCGAATGGCCACAGTGAAGCTTAAAACTCGGCGCTACTATTTTGACGACGACAGTAAATGTTCTTTCACTCTGCTGCCCTCCTAAAGTTTAATTGCCATTTTGTATGTATATAATAAGGGAGAGGAGTTAAATGATTATTAGAATGATTTAAATACTACAAAAATTTATATTAAAAGTAAATTTTGGCGGACCGATCCTACTCAATCTATACACTTTATTCTAATAATGGCTACTCAGTTATGAGATCTTTAATCTCGGGTTGACCGTGGGATGAGTTTGGTCCTGAAAAAATGACGGATTTACGATGTCTGCGTAACTAAGAGAATGTTAAGCAGTACCATGAGTGGAACTTATCTGTTGTTTCCTTCTGGTGACGTCGTGTATTCAGCTTGTCTGGTTTCACATGGACCCCGGTGGCGGCTTCTGTGGTTTACCAGCGAATGATGGCGACTGCTCTCTGTAGTGTCATCGACCGTCGTATTCGATTTCTGTCTCCGCTTTAATGCCATTTTAAACAATTTTGGGACAGTCGCACTTCTTAAAGGCACAAAAGCTCAACTATTATTTCAACAGTTTTTTTACATTCTGACATAGTTTTCTGGCTTTAAAATTTACAATAAAAGAAAAGAGCCAAAAAGTAACATACATTTATCACTATTTATTCAAAAGCGACGTTTCGTGTCCCTTTTGAGATCACTTCAGGCATAAAATTTAGCAATTCATCATATTTACTCCTTGACTTCCTCAGCCGGAAAGATTATTGAATGTACATTTGAAGAATTTAGTGTCGCGCATGGACCATCTCGAGCGACGGTTACAGACAAAATGATCAGTCAGCTATAAATTTATTTATTCTGACATACAATTAGAGTAATTTATTTTTCTTGAAAAGAAGGTGTCTTGATAATAATGATGCTTTGAATGATAGTGTATCTTTTTATAGTTGATTTGACATCGATTGGTACAAATAATAAAATAGACGCCAGTCATGCAGAAAACACATCCAGCCTCCTTTCCGTGTATACACTCTTATTCGGTGTTGTGACTGATTTCTTTAACATGCGCATTGGTGTATTTACTTAACGGAGTTCATCCCTTTTCAGCTCAAGTTTTTTGTAACTCATTTCTGCTCGGAGGGCATACATGTTGACGAAATGAAATTTCACGTGATCAAAGCCCGAGACATTTTCCACCTGGTGTTTACGGGGCTCGAAACCCTCGTAGTAGATTTCTAGCTGCTGGATTAGCGTCAGAGCACGTTGTATGTTACATTCGTTGCCGGGCAACAACAAGGATCTGCTCCTAACACCATCTAGAGGTAGTACTTTGGCCGCATAAAAGTGGAACAGAAAGAATTGTACAAAATCTTTCGCAACTGAACGTTTATGCGAATATATATGTATGTGGAAAGCAACACCAATTATCAACCAATCATGAAGTTCGTTATATATATATACACTGCACAGATTGGTTGGTTGGCAGATTACTGTGACTCACTCCACACTCACGGACATAGAAATCTTTCGAACTTTTTTCTAAATTGTAACTCATATATGATTTAACTTTCTGCACAGATTGTTTACACGTCAGCCTCGCTCAAATTCTAGAATAGCTGTCAATCCGTGGTTCCGTCCGGAAAATGTTCCGGGGAGACAGCTTTTAGACAGCCAATAAACATGTTTTTCTTTTTACTTTAAATAGGCCATTAAAATATCTTCTTCCTTGTGTTAAACCACGTATACCCTATATATTCCTCCGTGTGATGGATTCTCGACAATTTAGACGCGTACTTAAGTGAAGAACACAAATGAGACTCGTCTCCTATAATGCTTTTAATTAAAAAATCTATAATGAGCTCTGTTCTGTAACATCCTAATTTATCGATTAAATAAATGTCAACAGTTAAGAGTAAACTACTCTTCATTACGATTATTTTGCCAAAGAAAAATATTCCGTGTAAAATAGCTCCATTTATAAAAGCAATGATAACAAAAAGAAATACTTATGTATAAAAAATGGAGAAGGAAATATATGCTCATTCCAATATACGTGCGGTCGATAACCGAACAAAGTCTTGTCATTAGAGGATAGTATTATTTCTTATTTTGCAATTTCGCTGCCTTAGAGTACAAAAACTTAGGCGCTCATTTAGAGATTTATGGAATAACTGTGAATTTATCAGGACTGGATAAAAAAATTGATATTTTAGCATTTTTAGGTTTCCCTAAGGTAATGAAAAAGAGAAACCTGAAGGAGTTTTCTCTCTCAGGTATTTCTCCACAGATTGACTTTGGGGTTCAGCTTTGCGAGTGCCTCGTACTCTCACAAAAGCACCTTCAACTATATTAGGTGTATGCACTGGGATCGGAGACGTTTCATCCCGTTGGACCAGTCGACCAAACTGATGGAGACACGGAGAAGGGAATGTTGTGACCCATAGCAAACTCAACTCCTGTCATTCGGAAGTGCGTGAGAATTAGTACACAATATCACGACCTATATTGAGATTTATTGTTGTTTCCATTAGTCCTCAATCGAGGTAATAGGATACGTCTTACATTACAAATTACGATTAAATTTAAGAACAAAATAAGGTACATAATTAATTTTATACAATATCCTTCCTCTAGAGGTCAGAAACAATAAGTACAAAGTTTCATGAAGAAGAGTAAAACTATGCTATTAAATGGCGCGTTTTACTATGTACAGGATTTTTTACATTTTATTTATTTATTTTTAGTATAATTTAGTATAGTACAAATAAATAAATATATAAATAAAATGTAAAAAATCCTGTACATAGTAAAACGCGCCATTTAATAGCATAGTTTTACTCTGCTTCATGAAACTTTGTACTTATTGTTTCTGACCTCTAGAGGAAGGATTTTGTATAAAATTATCCCGGTCTTGTGAATACAATGCGATGCTTGTCCGACCTGGAGCAGACCGATTTCTGGTCGCGTATTCATGAATATCCTTACGTGGCTCGAGAGCAGACGGCAGTAGAGACCCGAGAAGGGAGGCGAGTGCATCAGATCGTAGTAGAGACCTCAGAGTGGGGTAGAGCAGAGCAGAGCAGAGCAGAGCAGACCAGAGCAGACCCGAGAAGGACGTGGCTCGACCCCAGAAGGCAGGCGAGTGATCAGACCGCAGAAGGGAGGCGAGTGCATCAGACCCCAGAAGGGAGGCGAGTGGAGCAGAGAGCAGATATCCAGAGACGCACAAACATTCGAGAGGTGGATGTTTGTTGGGCCAGTAATTGTGGGTAAGCGATCTAAAATTTGTGAAACTTGCTCATTGCTCTGAATAAAATTAACATTCAATTATTTTCTTTCTATTTTCAGCTGATGCATACTCCATCTCTTGAGAGACCCAAAATCCCCTGGGATTAAGCCCGTGTCTTCACTTAAATTAATAATCAAAATTATTAAAATTGATCTTATTTGTATTTTAAATTAATAAATGTTTTATATACAAAAAAAGTATATTACAATATATATATATATATATAAGTGATCTTCCTAATATCATAGATTCAATTTCTAAAGCTATCCTCTATGCAGACGATACTATTGTAATAGTAAAAAGTAACAAAGACACACTAGAAGAGGCAAGTAACAAAAATTCAACTAACCTGCTAACATGGTTTAATGTGAACGGACTAACAAATAACAGTGACAAAACACATTTCATGCAATTTCACACGCACAACACAACAATACAATCTATAACACTTAAATACGACAGCAAAAATGTAAATGAAAATTCCTCTGTTAAATTCTTAGGTCTCTTAGTAAATAATAAATTAAATTGGACTGATCAGATTAATCAATTACTTTAGAAACTCTGCTCAGCTACATATGCTGTAAGAGCAATGCCCACCTTCAGTGATCTAAAAACAAGAAAATTAGTATACTTTGCATATTTCCATTCTGTTCTATCATATTTTGGGGCAACTCAGCAGGCATAGATAAGATTTTTATGAGTCAAAAACGTGTTATTAGAGCAATATGTCAGGTTATCTCACGAACTTCTTGCACAATTCTGTTCAAAAAGTTAGGTATTTTCACTTTGACGTGCAAATACATTTATTCATTGATGTTATTTGTAATCACAAATAGGCACTTATTTTTTAATAAATCTGCTATTCATCCCTTCAATACAAGGAATAAAAATAATCAGTACAAAAAATGTAAAACATTGTCAATTTCACAGAAAGGTGTGCATTATTCTGGGATATCCATCTTCAACAGACAGAATTAAACAGTTGTCCGATAACCAAGGTAAATTTAAGGCTGAATTATCCTCATTTTTGCTTAGCCACTCCTTCTATTAAGTAAATGAATTTATAGAAGAATCGGAGACATGTAATTAGTTTATAATGTTGGAATCGTCTTTCTATTTGGTTACAAAAATTTGTTATAAGTATATTATCTTTTATATAATAAAATAATGTAATAAATGTACACCCTGACTCATTTCACATCCTTGAAGCTTAGCTTCTTTACAGGATCTACGAAATATGATTATTATTCTATTCTATTGAAATTCGCTATTCGTTTGAAACAAATTTATATTCTTCTTTGTAAACTTTACCAAGCGTATATATTCATAAAATATTAAAGTAAGTATCTTTAAACTTTTGAAGAAAGGTATGCAACTCGATCTAGAAAGTATTCTAATGGGACGCATTTCCAACTTAAATAATTCATTTCTCCTCGAGCAGTTTTCCCAATTAGAGATGCCATAGCACATGGTTGAATTAAAAATATGCGAAGTAAACCATTATTACGTACTTTTTGCCAACGTGTTGCATTAGTTTTCTGAGAGAATAGCAAGCTGAAATTAATTTCCCAGCAAGCAGATCTATGTGGTCATTCCACTTTCATTTATCATCAATCCCAAGGTACAGGAAAGACTGAAGCATTGGCTGAAAATTTGTCAACGGGTCTATTACCAGCATCAGCACTAAACTGAACTAAATTAGTCTTATTTAGGTTCATTGATAATTTGTTCAAGTTAAACCAAACATTTAGACCGTCCAGAGGGCTGTATACTTTCTAAATCAGATTATCTGCTATAATTATTTTTGTGTCATCCGCGTAGAGAATCGGATGCACGTATCCTGGAAGTTTATTTATGTATAGAATAAAAAGTAAAGATCCAAGAATTGATTCTTGAGGAACGACGCATGTTATAAATTCCCAATCGGATAATTGAAGTTGGCCGTCTTTAGTTTCAACTACTACTTGTTTACGGTTTGTAAGATACGATCTTAGTAGAAGTGACGCATCTCCCCGATTACCTCAATATTCCAACTGTTTTAGTAATATGTGATCTACCGTCTTGAAATGCTTGAATATGCTATGGATATTTTTAATGAAGTCGTACATGGCGCTATCTATGGACTTTCCTTTAAGGAAGTCATACTGTGCTGTTGATAAAATCTTATATTGATTCAAGAAATGAAGTAATCTAATATTAGGCAGAGAAATTGGCCTATAATTTGAAAATCGCCAAAGTAATTCCCGTGTTTAAGAAAGGACCGCCATCCGAAATATCAAAGCATCGGGGAAAATTCCAGCGGGAAGACATTTATTAAATATTAATTCAAGTGCTAAAGCTATATAAGCAGCACAATTCTTTTACCATTTTACTAGTTATACCATATATATCTGCTGCTGATAAACACTTATTGCTGTAATTATTTCAGTTTTATTTATTGGTTGCATAAATATAGCATTCGTAATTTTAGGAGTGTAATTCTGCAGTGGATTGAATAAATCCTCTTCACGACACACAGAATTAACTGTAGTCAGAAAGTTTGCAACATTAACGACATACGAGTTGAATTTGCATGCCGCGTCTCTACCACAAAAAGTTTGACTTTGTTCTACAATGCAATTTATTTATAGCTGCTAGTTCCTTTGCCAGCCACATTTTTAATTATATTACAGGTAGCTTTGATGTTATTATCTGCATTCGCTATACATATATGTGGAGGAATTAGGTTTTTTCACGGCGACGAGCAGTCTCTTGTAAATACGTCTGTAAGTTTGAATGTAGTTTATTAATCTAGGACAGTGATGGGCAAACTACAGCCCGTGGGCCAGATGCGGCCCCTTGAAATGTTCTATCCAGCCCGCGGGACATTATCCCTAATCTGACGAATAAAAAAAGAATACATGCTGTAAGAAAAATAAATATATTCCTCTCTCTTCCTCTCTTTCGTTTTGTATCAGCGACGACATGCAAATTTATTGACTAAACCTAGATAATGGAGTGTTATATTGAGTGAGAGGCACTGACTGTTGACAACTTTTTAGCGAAGAGTAAAATTGGTAACTGAGCTACCCCATTCACAGTGGCTAGATATCGAAAAACGTTTCTTGATTCAGACCTGTTTTAGCGTTGTTGGTTTTCTAGTTTTACACTGCATATTGTAAAAACTTTATAAAGTGTTCTAAGACACGTAAAGTTTTAAAACACGGCAATAAGAACACAGATGAATGTAGCTGGAAGTACTTTTCCATAGTTTTTATGGATAAACCAGTTATGATTACTTGGTATTATAATTAATAAATTTGGGAGATAGGAACGCGCAGCTGCTAAACACGTGCGCCCTTGCTCATATCATTTCTCGGTTTAAAAATAAACCGTAGACAATGGAATACGCTGCGTCTGAGGTATGAAGGAATACTCTCATTCTCCTTTGCTTAACGGTGGAAAGGCTTTTGGGAAACAGTCCCCGTTCACCCTACGCTGACGTGACGTAGAAGGATAAAGCTTTGATTATTAGTTCTCCCATAAAAGCGCGGGATAAGTAGGAACCAATCTGAACCTTTTGACGATCACCGATCCAGGGAGAGGTTAGGTGAGCAGATATTCTGCGTTTGATGATGAAGAAAGAGGCCCTCTGGTGCTGTAGCATGGTAGGAGTAAGACTGTTCTGTGACGATCAATTGGAGCAGTATTCGTTGATAGCCTATTTAACCCATGGTAAACCTTGAGTGTAGAGAACTTTGGAAATTTTGCTAGATAGGATTTTCTTCTTCAAATTTTCGTAAATCAATTATTGTGTTTTAAAACTAAGTACATATTTGAAAGCGTAAAGTCTTAAATCCCAATAGATAGAAAGGTACGCTACACCACTGTCTAATCTGCAACGAAACTAACATTCTACAGAGTATAACGTTTCACGACACTTCAGCTCTAAATTACATTGGCCCCCCCTTAAGCCTTTTTTTCCTTTCCTGTGGCACCCTCTTTGAAAAGTTTGCCCATCACTGATGGGATTCAGAAGACTGTTTAAGTTTGTTAAAGTAACAGAGTTAATTTCGTGACATTCGAATACCGTTCGTAATCCATTTTACTGACTTATCGTGATTAGTTTGATTTAATTTAATGGGGGCTGTTTCATGAATAATCTATACAAGAAATGGGTCCAGGAAATATTATAGTTATCAGACGCTTTCAATGAGTCATGCGCACGTTAATAGAAATTACTCGTTCAGATTGTTGGACTCGTAAGTACTCGTTAGTTCACAATCTGGCTAATTTACGAACGATACTTTTGATTAAGTAGTGATTTATCTGTACTGTTCTGTTTCGGAATAGTTCCTCTACTACACAACAATCCATAAGAGATATGGAGGTGCTCGCAGAGGTATAAAAGATGTATATCATATGAGTACATGGATGATGAGTGTATAATTGGTAGACAAAAATTAAGCTTTGAGGTCGTTAAATACACCGAAAATATTCGGGCCAAATCCTCACATAAACGAAACTTAGAATATGAATTACCAAAATTACAATTTAAATATTTTTACAAAACCTAAATATTTACTGAACATATTGTTTACGAAACTTAAGTATAGCCCTGTTCTCTAGTTCATTATAATTTTGGTATTTTCGCCTATTGTATTTGTAGACCTTCGATCGCGAGCTATTTTCTATTTTCCGTTGAGCCAACGACAATGAGGTCGCCGCTCCTTGCTGTCGTCTTTGTGAACGCCTACAATGAGCCAGCCAAGATTTATCGCAACTGCCTCTCTATGGCGCCACCGAACGAATGGAAAAATAATACTTTGAAATGCGTTTGCAGAAAGACATTTATCAGGCTGCAACGGGAAACTCCAGTCTTCTTTCCCGACTCACACGGCCGCCTTATCTTGCGATGTGGCGAAACCGATTACAGCGAAGAACTTGGAAAAGGTGTTTCTGCAGAGGGAATGGTTGGGCCATAAAAGAAGACGTGGATGGTCTCGGGTTCCACCGAGTCGTATAATTAAAATGGGAAGACTGCGAGAATCAAAGCCATCTGAAAATGTGCGATAATTCTATTTCACATAATGGCAGTGAATCACTGAGGAATACCCGAGGAATATTGAAGTGAAGCTTTCAGACAAGTGGAGTGCAATATCTCTGACAACTGGAAGTCCCCTTATGTCGCAGAAATACTCGTTAATGACCTTCTTGAAGGGCGTCATTTAAGATTTTGAAACGGAAGGTTGAGTAGACTTTTCAATTACAAGTTTGAGATTAAATCATTTTTGCGGAGTGGGAAGATGATCCAAGAAACTAAGTTTACCGAACCTTCATGTCATGGTTAATTGTTTTTATATCTATGTGATATATAAATAATTTAGTCATGTTGTTGTAGACTTCAGCCCTTCGACTGATTTTATGCAACTCTTCATGAAAGCCTTTTCATTTCCACATAACTACCATATCAAAAATCTACCTAATGTCTTCAGCGTATTCCATACATCGCTTTCCTCTTCTGTTCTTAGCCCACACACTTCCCTCTAAAGCTAATTTTGTAAGACCCTTATGTCTCTAAACGTGGCCTATTAATATATCCCTTTCTCCATCCCTTCTCTCTCCTACTATTCTACTCAGAACTTCCACATTTCTAAAGCTTCTATTCTTTTCCTTTCTGCAACTCCTACCGTCCACATTTCACACCCATATAACGCAACATTCCATACGAAAATTTTTAGTAATGATTTCCTATTATTCATATTAATATTAACACAAAGTCTTCTTGCTCACTTTGTCTACTATACTTCTACAATCTCTAGTTATTATGTTTCCCAAGTAGCAGAATTATTTAACTTCCTTCAAAATATGCCCTTTTCAATATAACATCCTTTGTTATTCCACTACTTTCAATACTGCACTCTATTAGCTTGGTTTTCTCTCTATTAGTCCTCTCGATGTAAAATTTCTACAGGACATGTTCTTGCCATTTATTATGGCTTCAAAATCTTCTTCGGACTCCCCTATTGCCACGATATCATCAGCAATCCTTAAGGCTTTTATTCCTTTTCCTTTCAATATGATTCTTTCTCCATATTCCTTTTAACTTTCTTTATCGCCTGTTCTATATATATATATATTGTAATATACTTTTTTGTATATAAAACATTTATTAATTTAAAGTACAAATATGATCAATTTTAATATTTTTGTTTATTAATTTAAGTGAAGACACGGGCTTACTCTCAGGGGATTTTGGGTCTCTCAAGAGATGGAGTATGCATTAGCTGAAAATAGAAAGAAAAATCATTGAATGTTATTTATCCAGAGCAATGAGCAAGTTTCACAATTTTTTTTATCGCTTACCCACAATTACTGGGCCAACAAACATCCACCTCTCGAATGTTTGTGCGTCTCTCTGGCGTCTTGCAGGATTTGATCACGTCTGCTCACGTCCGTCCACTCGTCTGCCTTCTGGGGTCGAGCCACGTCCTCTCCTCTCCTTGTTTCACTTCTGCTCGGTCCACGTCCTTTCTCTGCTCCACTCGCCCGCCTTCTGCCCTCTGGATATCTGCTCTCTGGTTCACTCGCCTGCCTTCTGCGCTCTGGATCACGTCCTCTCCTCTCCTCCACTCGCCTGTCTTCTCGGGTCTGGTCCACTCGTCTCCCTTCTGGGGTCTCTGGTCCACTCGCCTGTCTTCTGGGGTCTGGTGGTCAGCCACCCATCGGCTTCCCTTTTAAACCTTCCGACGGGAATTCCCCTATTTCTCAACATTTCGGGGTTCCCCGCCCTCATTTTTCCCGCGGGGGTTCACCATCGTCATTTTTTATACACGCTCGGCGGGCCTCCCCCGCGGGGAACCACCATCTTTCGGCCGACTAGCCATTGTTGTTGGCCGAACTGCGCCTCATAACGCCACAACCTTACAAAATCCCCCTTTTTATCACAATATATATATATATATATCCTTGTTACGCATTAACACAACATATCACAGAACTAAGTCATCCGTGGATCCTCAAATGAGGTTATGTTTCTAGGATATGAGTCGAATAGTTTTACATAATTATATTACATTATCAATAGGATAATGTTATATGTAATTGATCTTTCAAACTATTTATGTTTAGTTTCCGTAATGCAATTAATTAATAATTACAGAGATCTACAAATTCCTTTAGAATTTAGAAGAAGTAACTACGGAAGAAAGTTGATGGTTCAGTTTTAAATTTGTTTGCTATATAATACAATAATTCCTTTCAGTAATGTGTAACAGATAAAAGCGATTTAGATCAATAGCATTCCATTAATGAATTTACTTTATGCAGTGGTTGTCCAGGCCCTGGAATTATTTAACTGAGGATTGCCGATCCATGCACCATTGCGTATACAGAATTAATTCACATATCAATGAATACAAAAATCGTATTTGAAACTTAAAACATGCTATACGTGCGGCCCAATCTGGGAACCATGAAACGACTTGCTAAGACCCTCAGGGTTGTTATGTTTTTACTCTGAATTTAAAAACCCTCTACAATAATAATCAAAATATTTTAATGTGACTTTAATAGGATAACACAAGGGGTAAGGTAAGATAAAGTTTCATTTATGAAACGTAAACTGTATACACGAATTTTTTATTAGCTTTCAATATTAACAGACAAGTTGGCGCAAATTTTAATGTTTGATTGTAAGCATGGGCACTTAATCTCTAGTTATCCGAGAAACTAGTGACTTTTATGAACACTGGCATAAAATTCGTAGCAATATTGTCTCCGTCTCTGAGAAATTTGTATGAGAAGTAATGAATATAGTACTTATCGAAGCTTGCATTGAAGTCCTCTATTCTACGGTTGCCCTCAGGAAACGATCAAACACGCCAAACATTCCACAAAGAAGTGCCACTTATAGCTTTCCCCCAATTCAAGAATTTAGTACACCCTCAGGTCTAAATGCAGACAAACTCCGTACAAACAACTAGTTTTCAGTCTGAGATCTGTATTGACGACGGCGAGAGTAACAATAAAATTAATTGACATTAAAATATAATTGGAAATAACGTCATGGATTAAATGTTATTTTTATATTTATTTAAAAATATTTAATTAATTTATAAGATTAGATAAGTTTCATTAAATGCCATTTTGGTCCACTCTCCGGTTTCTTTCTCGATTTGTTTGTGTGTCCTAAAAAGTAAAAGGCAACATGAGGGTGATCCATAAACTGGAAACTTCACTTTAATAGCATAGTGAGAGAACTGATAAAGGGTAGGGGGGGTGTTTTTGGATGGAAGAGAGAGAGAGAGAGAAAGGCAGCGAAGGGTTGATAAAGGCCCCCAGGCAATATTTTAAGAGTGGTACTATCCTGTGATTCTCCGTAAAGAGATGCAGGGAAAACCCTAATTCAGTTAGTTATTTAAGAAAGGCAAGGTCATCAGTCTTGGTGGCTCTTTCTTATAATAGCATAGTAAGGGTTCTAAAAGGGGAAAATGGGATGTAGAAGATAGAGAAAGGTATCCAAGGGTTTAGTTAGGACCCTGGGCTGTAGTTTAAGTATTCTCCCCGTTGATTCACCAAACAATGATGCAGAAAAGGTAGGTCGGGCTATTGGGTTCCAGTCTCACGCCTTTCCGTATGATGAGAGAGCAGTTTGCTGTGGAGTCGCAACATTTTCGTCTCCATTCGTCCACCAGTTTAGGAGGCAGCTTGCTAACTGGTTCAAGAGGATCAGTGGACAACTCTTACCTATCCTCTAGGTTTGCCACACCGGAACATATACATCCTAAATGAGATAAATGTGAGAACCTTAAAAACCAGAGAGAGGGGGGAAGTGGGAGAGGGAGGAAGAGGTATGGAGTGGAAGAGGGAAAGAGGGGGACGTATCTCCATAGTTAAAGCCCATTTCCTCTCTGGGGAGAAATATCTGCCAGAGCTAAGCTCCCACTGGCATAATTTATCAGCTTGAGATTTTATTGGGAGAGGGGGGTGGGGGTGTATCAGGCTGCAAAAGGTTGATCCACAAACAGTCATTCCCCTTTAATAGAATATGAAGGGAATTGGATAGGATCGTACAGCAAGGTAGCCAAGGACTGATTACGGCTAGGATCCTACTAGGTGATTCACCTGAAAGAGATGCACGGAACACCCTGTGAAACTTTCATTAGTTACGTCTCACAACCTACCGAATGTCAGCGCAACAAAACGATGAAGTGTGGATCCTATCACCCTAATATATGTGACAAAATTTAGTATCGCGATAATATTCTTTATTCGTCCTTTCCGTCGCGATCCATTGGATAATTTTATATTCTTATATTTTCATGAAAAACGCATACTTGTTCAGCAGAAAAGTTAAACTAGGAACCCGAATCAATTCATTTTTCGTTCGGATAAAATTTTTGAAGGAAAATAAATTCAGGAAACTAACGTCATTCATGAAACCTGAAAGCAATGCTGACTGGCATGAACGGCCAAATGAGCTGGAAGGCATGGTATACACATTTTGCAGCATGACAATGCTCCTTCATATTCTACAAAACTGGACAAGTCGTCATTTCCGCCCTTGGTTGGTTACTCTTGTCCCGCCCGCCTTATTCACCAGACATGCCTCCTCAGATTACTATTTGGTTTCATCAATGGCCGAGCAGAATTTCACAACATTCGATGAAGAGGAAAAATGGCTTGCTGAATGAATGTTGTTGAAGGAAGAAACTTTCTTTTGTAATGAATTGTATGAAATATGGTGTTACAAACGTAGGCCGAAATTTTGAATTAAATATCTTTCACCATTATTTCTAAATTATTGTGTATTTTTAATTAAAAAATACATTTTAAACTCTTACATCTGGAATGAGTCTGAAAATAGATAATTTCGCCGCAAATCTGTAAGTCATTTGTAATATATTTAATTTTAATAATTCTTATAGTAATAATCTAATTTGCACTCTTTAAAAATGGCTTTAATGGAATGACGCAACTAGCTCCAAGAGGGATGCCTGTGAGAATTTTCTCACGCAGGTATTTCTTCCCAGACTGACTACGGGACTCACCTGACTAGGTTGGGAGATACCTCGTACTCTCTCCGGTTATTTCAAGGCTTTCACTTTCCGAGGTACCTTCAACTATTTTAGGAGGTGTATATACTGGGGTCGAAGACATTGGGCATGTGGTAATAGTTGTCCGCTAATCCCATTGTATCAGTCGGCTAACTGTCTCCTAGAACTGGTGAAGACACAGAGAAGGGAATGCTGCGACCCAACGGCAAAATCGTTTCCCTTCTTTAGGAAGGGCGTGAAAGTAGTACGTTCTAGCCCGGTCTACCTGATGTTGGTTTTTTAGTGTTTTACTGCTGCACTTAAGGTGAAACACGGGGTAGGATCCTTAACCCTCAGTTAGGCGCTCCTCTTGTTGTAACGCGGTTAGGCGCGCTAGGTCTAGCGTATGGTGCATTATAACATTATTTATAAATATTTCATTTGTGGCCAGTACAAAGCCAAGAGTTGGAACTTTGGGGACGAGAGGGACGCTGGAAAATCCCGTAAAGGGACAAACAAGTCTATTTTTGGGCCCCCTTTTCTGAAGAAAGCTAAAGAGGTATATTGGGTTTAGCCATAGGCAGCCAATAAGAGATGAAGAAAAAGAGAAGAGGAGGGAGAAAAGTTTACCGTATCCTCTGAGATTCTCATAGAGGCCTTGTGTAAAGACGGCGAGAAGAATTGGTGGTCCATTCAGGCGCCACAGAACGAGCGGCATCCCAAGAGTCCCTGAATGTTTCCGCCGGCTTTTGTAAGTGTTTTCGACACGAATGATCACGCGACCGCGGGTTCGTAACCTAATCACCACGGTTATCCTTGAGAAAGGGAGACTCACTGTTAACTTTCGCAATTGGTAAAATTTCAGGCCAGGCAGATGAATATTTCATATATATATATTTTTGTTTTGTTTATAATAAATACATTTTCTTAGGATATTTTTATATTTTTTATTTAATCTATTCTTGCGTAAAAAACCTACGCAAGTGGCGCCCAAAATCCTGACCACGTGGTACCCGAAGTGTGCCACAAGCGGACCTATCGTTTCTGAACACTTTATGAATCAATTATTATCAATTTACCTTAAGATATTTTACATATATAGTTTTGAACAGATATAAACACGATATACACAATTTAAATATTTATTGCTTTAAACTGTAATCTATTGTTAATGAAGGTCTAGTAAAAATAAAATTATAAGTTTTACATTTCACAAAATTTGGTATTTTATATCTCCTGGAAACATTGAAACGATATTTTTGAAACCAAACATCTTTTCGCGGCTTTGAAGATCCTCCCAAATCGTTTTAAAGACAAAAATTATTAATACTGCAGTCAGATCTTTATATTATTAATTAGAATTAAAATTTTAGGTAAATATTTATTAAAAATGATAATTTAACATACATCAATTTTATATACATAATTATTCAAATACAAGAAATTATAATTTCAGGAAAATACGTAAATTATTTTGAGTATGTATTAAAAACTGAATTATAACAAATTCATACAAAATATACATTTATGTAAATGTATGAGGCTTGAGAACCTGCACTTAAAGAAACCCTCTCGTGGCTGGTCTCCCCAAGGGAATATGAACCTTTGATTGGTATTGCAAAGCTACCATGGACCCCACATGGAAATTTGAATTTGTTGTATTTGATTCTTTATCGTCGTGTTACGAAATTCATAGATCATTTAATGCTATAGTACTAAAAATACTCACGCCTTTAGGAAGGTATATTTTGACTTTTGTAAACTTCAAAGATTTAATAATAAATAGGAGACTGATCCAAACAAGATTACTTTTATTTTATATGAAAGTCACACACCTGAGAAAGTGAAATAGCAATTAAGAGCACGTTACTCGAGCGATTTTTACACAATAATTCACGAAGAGACGATATTTGTCTAGAGCACACTACAGTGGATTTTCAAGACATCAAAATCAAATATGTTTTCTATCAGATAAAATCCTCATATTTATAATGGTATCGACTAGAAAACGGTATCTGATGTCCTCCTGAACGATTTATACCACTAAAATAGCTCAATTTTGTCGTTTTTCTTTGGTAGATTTGGTGTAGAAAACCTGGCGCCAACGTATATTGTCTACAAAGCTGTAAATCGTCTGACTTGTAGACACTCACGTAGACACACAAAGTACAAAATATGAATACTGTATGTATTTTATTTACCACTGCAGGATCACTTGAAAACCCCCCAAAAAATCTGCACTATTTCTTTCGCCATCTTTCTGGGCTCATAGGATGAAGTTTGTTAAAATATGTGGTATTATTTTCGTACTCTACGAATATAATTTGTCTTGGAAACGAATTTTCCGGTTTCCCTTCGCTAATAACTGCCACAATATTGAAGCTCGAAAGTGGCACTTTTGAAACGACGTCGTCTCCAACGAACCGCAGGCTTCGACGAAAAATCCCGTATCTCAGTCAGAAATGCATGTTTGGAACTGAAATTTTGCACATGTTCATCTAAGGCTTTATAGTACAAAGTTTCTAAATGTTATCAAAATCGTAAATGGTCGCGCGGGAATCGTTCCTCAAATCAGGACACTTGAAATGGAATGACCCTATTCTGAGATAAAGAACCTTACAAGTGTTCCGGAAAAAAATGTTACACATATATGTTGATTAATCACCTGGTATTAAATATAGTGAAGCGGACCGCATCATTTTGATGGACGATCTCAGAGAGGCTTCCCCTGGGCCAGCTGGACGCAGGTTCGTTTCCCTGGAACACATTAACTCCATAGACGATCCGGATCGCTTCTAAACGTATCTCTACCAATAACCGTGGCCGTCAAAAATTATCCCCACGACGTTCTCTGTTAATAAAATAGTACAAGTCAATAACACCATGACCCTATGTTTTATTTCTCAAAGTAATAAACTGGTTTTATCCATTTCCTACGCATAAGTGTATATATTAATAGATAATTATTTCATGTTAATTATTTACATTGATTATGTATCATGTTCCCCAAGTAACTTAATTGACTAGTTTTTAAATTATTAATCAATCAAATTATAAAGCAATTGCTAATTTACCAGTAATGAAAGATACCAAACACAAAACGGTGTTAACGAATTTACACGTCATCTATAAACCACAGATCTATATCGTATTTAATTAATATTTATCGGTAAGTCAGCGTCAATGAAACTAAGAAATGAATAGAGTATTGCGTATTTATTATTTGTTGTTGCTAATATCGTTCTAAGAATCGTGAACGAGAAGAAAAAAGTAAATCTGAAACAAGCACCAAATAATTTAATTATTCCTCGTCATTTTATTTAATACCTATGATGAAGTATGAAATTGCACTCACTCCTGAAAATGTCGCAACACATTATTTCCAATGATTATATTCCTTATAATTAGTTTACATTTTCTAACGTTTCCCACGGGAAATTTCTGGAGCTATTAAGTGTTTCTTTACGAGTAAGAGTTGCCTAATTACTTTCTCTGCTATTTCTTTATAAAATGTATCTACTTATACCTGCTACATAATGGATGACTTTTTCAATAATAGTCAATTTTAAGTGCAACAAAATTAATTAGCGTTTTATAGTTTATAACCTGTCAACGGAAAAAAACAAGTGAAAATAAAGTAATTATTGTAAATTTACAAAGCAAAATAAATGATGAAAAATGGTTCAAGAACTTTAGTAAGCTCCTGACTCGTCAGTGACTCTTTCAATGCCGGCAAATTTCTCTGAAATGACAAAAGGCGAGGCAAGTATTCACTGTTGTGGTTGGTTATCGAGGAAGTAGTTGCGAACTTACCCTTTGCTTGGTAAAAGATTACTCCGCGGGTCTTGAAGAATAGCACAAAAATATATCCCGCTGCAGGGGAAAACATCCCTTGCGCGTATCACACAGCAAAGCTGGATATAGAGAGATTGGGAAAGCGCGGCTTACACCGCAAAAAGAAAAAAGAAATCTCTGCCTCAAGTGATTGAAGGAACGCCGACATGGCAAGCAGTAGGTCGGGTGAAAGCAGACTGCGAACTCAGTTAACTGCAACCAAACACAACCTCCAATATTACACTGTCTCAAACTCCATTCCTCTGCCCGCAGCAAAAACAAATACAAAAACTACAATTATTACAAGTAAAATTATTTTCCAATGAAAATAAATTGTTTTAATTAAAAATCAGCATCATATTAAAATAAGTTTTACTAACTTAAAACCAATTAAAATTTTTGATTGTGCTGCATCACCAATAATTACTAAAATATGAAATAAACTGAAACATTTATTACACAAAAATTATAAAGTTATATCATTACGTTTATTTACCTATAGAAACAGATTAAAATGAGTTTACAATTTTTAATGAAATACGTTACGTAATTCACATTGAAAAGATTAAAATGAGTTCACTACTTTGAGATATAATATGAATGACAACGTATTTAATTAAAACAGAATATATGATTCTGTGCACATACCTGAAAACTTAGTATAATAGTCTAGCGAGAGAGATTACTTTGAAGCTATTCATTGACATTCCGATTCCCATACTGGTTGAAATTTACGTTATTTATTTTGCTTAATTTTTTTTGAAGGGGGGGGAGTTTCGATTTTCTTCGTAAACTGGTATTTTGAAAATTAAAACTTATTCAACATCATAGTATCACAATGGAATCTGGTTTAGTTCCCGGTCCGGTAGAAACTTATATATCGTGATACTTTCATTGAAATTCATAGCCTCAATAGCAGAGCTTTCGGAGACTTGATTATACTTGTACAAACTTTTGAAGTTTGTTCTCAATTCAGAATAAAGTGGTTGATTGTTGGCCTAAAATAAAGGTTAATTACCACGCCAAACACATTTTTATATCTGGGAATAATCAAAAAATACGACGCAATATAAGTAATAATAGTAGAAAGTGAAGTATTCTGGGGATTCGAGCCGAATAAACTCGTCGACATCATGCGACGTTTAGATGACTGTCCCCGTCGGAACTTCTCCAGGAGACGAAACGTCGCGTGCTATGAATAATTTTACCTGGTCGTAATCCCAACAAGAATTTAAAATAATATTATTGTAGGAAGATGGTTTTGAAAATTCGATATTCATAATTCTTAATTAAATCACAGAAAATGTTTTGTTATTCGAAAAAAAAGAGAATATTGATGTTGTGGTGATATATCTTTTAAACAGTCCGAGATTCTATCAAACAAAATGAAATGGTCAAAACTGGGAAGACCATAAAACAGAATATTTGGAAGATATTGGGAAACGGTTAAAGGAAAGAATCTGTAAACTTTATGCTGTTTTAAATAGGATCGAAGGATCGGATTGAGTTTCCAATATTGGTGAGTTGAAATGTATCAATATTTCAATTGGATGATTAGAAAGCATTGGAAGAAATAAAGACATTTAGGAGAAAGTGTCACGAGTTTTGCAGGGGACTCGTTCAACAATATTTGAAAGAATGAAGACATTACTTATATTCTACTTAACTTCAGTTACGATTACAGGAAAAGAGTAGAAAGATTTTCCAACCAGCAAAATTATTTCAATTAGTGATACAGTTGCTAATAATAGTATGATATCGACTGTAACCATTAAATTAGGCTTTGTTACAGGAGCTTCTCTAAGTTCATATTGGCTACTTCCACAGATCCTACATATGTAGTTGATTTTGTTTTTGTATTTTTCTTTGAGCCACTACAACTGAGGATGGGCTGATAACTCCACGATTGAGATCGCAGCTCTGTGACAGCACAGTGACTCGAGCTGAACGAAGCCAGTGCACCGCTCGGTCACTGTGAGAAGTGCCTCTACGCCTTATCATTTAATGAAATCGGCCAGCTTTGAATTACGACCGTTCCATTTGCCTAATCAAACATCCTTATCTGCAGGGTGCGAGGCTCTGAAGACTCCCAACCTCCCCCGAACGGCCGCGCCTTATATTACAGATTGCATTTATAACGGAAAAGTAAGGGGCCTTCCAAATTTGGAATAGGTTAATGAATTTAAAAGATACTGTGAAATGAGTGCTATCGGGTTTCACAGTCAAATGATTTCCTGTAGAAAGTTTGAGGTGCGAGTCGCTGTTTAAGAGCGAAACGATTGCCTGTCGCTTTGTGCGAGAATTTGAATGTACCACTGGCTCAACACTAATTAATAGAGTAATATTTATACTCGATAATACTTTTATACTGATTAAAATCATTCAGACGTGAACATTACAAACGTGTTAACTTCAAACAACGAGTTTTTTTCCAAAAAATGTACCTTGTTACAGATATGATGTTACTTGATGTTGTATCAATAAGACTCCTTGACAACATGTCAATAATTGCGTCCCCTAAAGAGAACGGCGTTGCCCACATTTTAAGTAATAAAACATGAAGTTTTTAAGAGAATGGAACGCGAAAGAAGGATTTCATCTTTCTCTGGCGTAAATGAACCATGTATATATTCTGTGCATTCGCCAGAAGAAGATTATTTTGTTTCTGAGTTTGATTTAGCTGTTATAAGGTAAGTAAGAGACGCAGAGTTCAAGTAAATAGATATGAAACTTGTTCTGGGTTTTCCAAGTCCACAAGAGGCGCGTTACCGTCTTTGTTGCACTATTAACAACTTAAATACTAATATATATGTCCATGGATTACCATCCTTCCAACAGTTTCTGTTCTTCGCACGATACACAGGTGGCATGTAGTGTCCGACACTAGTAGACCTGTGCTGCGGCTCCCTTTGTTCAGAACACAGTCCGTGCCACTATTGTTGACACGTGAGCGTGGGAAAATCATGGGCCCAGGGCCACATGTAGCCCGCCAAGACAGTCATTAAAACGGTCTAACCAAAATTTTTCTTCCCATCTTCGACCGAAGAAGATTTCTCCTTCTGGTATTTTCCACTATAACGGCTACTCATTCATAGTATAGGTACCACCCCTTTTGTATTTCCAACTTACTGAAACCAGAATTCTTCAAAATAAAAACTCTCTCTCTTGGCATTACAGCCCTTTGTGAGCCTCCAATCTCTTCGATCATAAGCTCTTCTCTTCCATCCTCTTATTCCCATCTTTCTCAAGTCTGAAATTACATCATCCATCCACCTATATATTAGTCTTCCCTTTGCCCTGGTACGATGAATTCAGACATTCATTTATCATATTTAATACATGAAAATACACAGTGACAATCAGTTACACTTATAAGATCTGATTAGTGTGAAATAATGTGTATCGAAACATATATATTTCAGCACGTATTTACAATCTTGTAGATCATTTCCTGCAAACTTTTCACCAACAATGCGAGTTTATTGGTTCTTGAATTCTAAAATTTGATGTGTACGACCCTGTTCTTTATATAATTTACCTCAATCATCTACCCGTTCAGTTATATAATATTTAGAATATGTATCAGCTAATTAACAAACATTTTATTTAACTAACGATAATTTTAAATTTAAGTATTATAGTTTTTCAACCTGATCAGACCGAAAATTAATATATTCACCTGTGACGTAACTTGCCAAGTTTCATTATTTATGGTTATATAACGTAAATTAACATTCTATTCAAGTAATGATATTAATATTTTTTCACTATAGTCTGATTAGTAACTCGGCTTTTAGTTACACATACATCCGTCTCGGGCACCAGAGTCGCAATAAGACTTACAAAAAATTATGCATTATTAACAACTAATTAAAAATTGTCAGTACTTGAAATAGTGTTTTTTTAAAAACTTCAGTATTATTAAACGCTAAACGGTAATTTAATTATCTCGTTTGAAAGGCTATATATATATTCTGTTTTTAATTCCATATATCTTTGGGGTAGGGTCTTTTTTGAACTGATAAGGGGAAGGATGCAATTATAAAGATATACATACCTGTTATATATTGATGTAGCTGGTCACAAGGATGCCTGTGGTATTTTTTTTTCACAGGCATTTCTCCCTAGTTTGACTGCGGGGCTCACCTGACTAAGAAAAACAGATAGAGTACGAGAAAACCCCAAACATAAAGTTCTAAAATAGGTGAACGTGCCTAGACATGTGAGGAGGTTTATGTACTGGGATCGAAGGCCTTGGGCGTCCACTGATCCCATTGGATCAATCGGCCAACTGCCTCCTAAAACTGGTGGCGACACTGAGAAGGGAAGGCATATAATCGCCAACAAAATCGACTCCGGTCATTCTGAAAAAGCATTACATAACAAATATTCCCAGTAATAAATAAATAGCAAAAAATAGTAAGGAAAAATATGTAGGCTGAAGAGAGGCCTTAACCCTCTGCCAGTCCACTCACTAAGTGATGGATTAAATAAGTTAAAAATAAAAAGCCTATTATAAAAAAACTTTTTGCAGATTGCTAGATACTTTTTGATCATTTAAATGTCAAGTTCTTACACAAAGTCTTATCATTTACCAGTGGGATCCAATTGAAATGTACGAAAATAAATTTGATGAAAAGTAATTTAATATTTTATTTTGGTCCAACGGTAAATGAATTTTCTAAGCAATAATTTCTATTCTTGAATCACATATTTATACAAACAACAGTGTCAATAACCAGTGTTTCGAGTCGACGTATATGACTATATAACCGATGGAAAATTGTTAATCACTCTAAAGATCTGTGTATCGCAAACTGTGTCGACTTGTTTGAACTGTAAAAACTTATTTAAAATCGTATTTTTGAACTAAAAATATGTATGTTTTCATTTGTCTTAATATAATATTTTTATTCTATATTAGTTTAAAATTAATACACATCAACAAACGTTGTTAATGTCCAAGGAAACATTGACCAGGGAATGGCAGCGTCTGAAGAGTCCGTGGAACTAAGTGGTGATGTTGAATTGTATATTTCATAAAATGCATATTCCTAATAAATACTGAGTTGGTTATATCTTAAAATATGTTGTGTTTAATATTAAATTATTATTATTATTATTATTGGAGTTAAGCACTGCAGTGCACCGAGTCGTTCAATTGTTCCGATTGGAGTAAGTTATTGCTTCCATGGTATTTTGGTGGAAATTAATCATCCAGCTGGCGCCCAGGAACGCCAGGTTTGGTCCAGGCTGATGGCTATTCAGATTAAAATATGCATTATCCGACCCAGGGAGCTCATCAATAGGGGGTCTTGTGCATCCTGCTAGGCCTGAAAATGTACTTTATATGTAATAATTATACGTTATTTTATTGTTTATAATGTTAACCATTTAATAAATAAATGTTTCCACTTTTATAAATATTATTTTCACAATTGAACATATTAATTTCCTCTAACAAATCCTGGTTTGATTCATTCATATGATTTTTAAACTACTTAGGTTTTCTTTGAGATAAAAATTATTTAATACAGGAATTTATGAGATAAATTATTTAGAGATTGATGTCAATTACAGTTGTAACTAATAATAATAAAACAAATTAACCAAGGAAGTGGTAATAATAATTGTCCCATAATAAAAAATTATTTTAAAAATTTTCATTGCTTCTCTAGGGATTCCCCGCTTGTAAAATATATGGAAACTAATACATTGTGTATAAAATAATAATAGCAATTGTCCCATAATGAAAATTAATTTAAAAAAATTACAATGCTTCTTTTGGGATTCCCCGCTTGTAAAATATATGGAAAAGGAGACACTATAAAATCATCTTATATGTGCAATAATTAATTAATTACTTTATGTGACAACCAGAAAGATATTCAAAAAATTACATTTCAAACATAAAATGTTTTCTGTATTTGTTGTAACCAATATAAAATTGCCTCCCGTGTTTAAGTATTCCCCGCGGAAACTCTGGTAATTAAGAATGAGTAGAATGTAATTTAATCTAAAAATTTAGTATATTGAACAATATAAATTTCTATCCACAATATGAACGTCTCCATAAGGAATAATGAATAAAATATGAAATAATGAAGTCTCTTGAGCAGTCACCAGACACCACCGAACAGTAATACATTGGCCAAAATCAACTGGATGATTCTTTTATCTAATCCTTGAGTCTAATTAGTTGTAGCCTGTATATTTTTGGTCAATATAGAATTATTATATAAGGTTTAATGATTGCGCAGACATCAATAGTTTAATTAAATTGTGGGAAATCAAAAATGTTGTATTATTAATACCGTCCACGGTGGGCTATCTTCTATTTGAAAAATCATTTCGTACAAAGCGCTTGAAATAGTTACAGATTAATATTTAAATTATTAAGAAATTTGGAAGACGATAATTGATGTTTTGACCGGGCCCGGGAATTGAACCCCGGACCAGCCGCTCACGGCCGACATTTTTTCATTCTCATCTTATACGAAGGCCATGGAACTAAATGTAGGAGTTTCAATTAAAGCATTTCTTATAACATTGAATTATTAAAAATTCTGCCAATTATTTGTGAAAACTACGGCTAATCTTGCAACTTCAAAAACGTTTTGCAGCAATTACGTGTCTCACTATTTTTTTACACAAGACGGAATGTTTTCTCTAGCGGAATAAAATGTTCATTGTTTGAAAGACTCGTTTTGAACTATACTCTCAGACTGTTAGAAACATGGCGACATTAAACAAATTACTTTTCAGAATAACATTTTATATCATCCTTCATTTGAATTCAGCATTATTAAATATTTATTCTCATTATAAAAAATAGATTCCTATGCCACATAAAAATTTGCCATGTATATATTCTTCTTATGGGTTTTTGAAAAATGTCTTAAACCAACATGACACTATGTTCCATTTCCACCAATTTTTAACTTGAGGTGGGTATTTCATTAATTTACACGATTTTCTCGCTTTCGGGTAGACACTCTTACCCTTGTTTGAGGTAAAACGATTGTACCATTCAATATTGTATGTTGAATTCAATCACATTGTTATCATCGAAAATATTTTACTAATATTCTTCCAATTTATGGCAGAGCTGTCTTTCTAAAATTCTTGGATCAATTGAAGCCAGAATTTTTATTTAATATTGCGGGAGAACTCCAACTTGTCCTACTAAAACAATTCCTCGTCTATGATTAAACTTTCTATCACCGTTTACAACGCTATTTTACTTTTAAAAATAATATATTCCCGGTTTAAGTCTAATAACAAATATAGATTTATATTTATTGTTGTTTCCATTAGTCGTCGATTGAGGAAATAAAATGCGTCAAACATTACAAATAACAAATAATTTTAAGATCAAAAAAGGTACATAATTACAAATAACCTTAAAATAAATAAATAAAATAAAAATTATACATACTTAAGTCATTAAAATCGCACAAGAGATCACAAAAACACATAGAAACACAAACACATGTAATGGAGTTTCACTACTTGGAGCTGCGCGACCAGGAAACTGTCCTTCCGTAGTAGCTCCAGGCAATTCATGAAACAAACAAAAGAGCAGAAGAAACTGTACTGAAAGTTTAAAGTTATGTGGTGTGTTATATTACAAGGCAACACATTCAACACTTTAAATATTAGAGGAACGATTAAGAAAATCCTGAACAGAGTAAACCGCGCCATTCAATAGAATAGTTTTACTCTTCTCACGAAACTTATGTAGTTATTGTTTTTGACTTCTGGAGGAAGGCTGTTGTATCAAATTATCCCGGTATTGTGAATGCTTTTCTGGTGGAGAGCAAGGTGGTGCTTGTCCGACCTTAGAGCTGAACGATTTCTGGTCGCGTATTCATGAAATTCCCTATTCTTTTGAAACAAATTATTGTTACGATTTACAAACTTTAAGATCTCATGAACATATTCGCTTGGTAAACTAAGTATTTGCAAATATTTGATGTAGAATTTGTACTAGAAAGTAATATAATGCACACTTTTGGAACTTAAAAATTTCATTGCTCCTGGAGCAGTTTCCCTAATTAGAGCACTTAATTGAATAAAAATACGCGAAGCAAATCATTTTGACGTACTTTTTGTCAATGTGGTGCATTAGTGTTCTGAGAGAATAACAAGTTGAAATTAGTTTCCCAGCAAGAAGATCTATATGGTCATTCCACTTTAATCTATCGTCAATCAGAAGGCCCATAAAAAGCTGAAGTATCGGCTGAAAATTTGTCAACGGGGCTGTTACTAGCATCAAAACTAAACTGAACTAACTTAGTCTTATCAAGATTGAGGGATAAATTATTCACGTTAAACCAAACATTTAGATCGTCCAGAGGGTTGGCTACTTTCTTAATCAGAATCTAAGTTTATATCAGCAATAATTATATTTGTGTCATCCGCGTAGAGAATAGATTTTAGAGGAAGTCCGTATCCTGAAAGATCATTTATATAAAGAATAAAAGAAAAGGCCCAAGAATTGATCCTTGAGGAACTCCACATGTTATAAATTTTCCAATCGGATAAGTATAGTTGGCCGTCTTTAGTTTCAACTACTGCTTATTGTTTATGGTTTTCAAGATGCGATATTAGTATAAGTGACGTATTCCAGCGAATTACATAATATTCCAATTTTTTGGTAATATTTGGTGATCTACCGTGTTGAAAGCCTTAGAGAGATCAGAAAATATGCCAGCCACCTACTGTTCTTCATCCAATGAATTCTGGATATTTTAATGAAGTTGTACATCGCGCTATCTGTGAAATTTCCTTTAAGGAAGCCATGCTGTGCTGTTGATAAAATCTTATATTTATTCAAGAAGTGAAGTAATCTAATATATATTATTTGTTCAAATATTTTAGAAAGAATAGTAAGGAGAGAAATGGGCTTCTAATTTTATATTTCAGATGGTGGTCTTTTCTTAAATAGGGGAAATACTTTGGCGATTTTCAAAGCATAGGGAACAATTCCAGCGGAAAGACATTTATTATTTCAAGTGGTAAACCAATAGAAGTAGCACATTCTTTTACCATTCTACTAGCTATGCCATATTTATCTGCTGCTGAGGAACACTTCAAATTGATTATTACTGTAATTCTTTCACCTTTATTTATTAGTTGCTTAAATATATTATTCGTAATTTTAGGTTGGAATTTGGTAATAAATTGAATAAATCCTCATCACAGAATTATCTTTAGCCATAAAATTTGCAAAATTATGAAATACGAGTTTCATATACAGAACTCTCATGATCTTCTGTGAGAGTGCTACTATTTCGTATTTCTTGTAACACGTCTGACTAACGAAAATCCGTTGGACGATAAATTATTTATCGATTTCTACTACATTTATTGTTATGCTCCTATAACAACACACGATATTAATTCCAAAAAGTTACTCTTTTCTCCCATGTTTCAACTTACAAACACCCTATCCATTCCAAGTTCTGACATAAGGTATGCAATGAACTTTGATGTTTATGATTTATTACATTATTTGTAATTAATATGTCAGATATTTAATTCATAAACTTGCAAGTACAAAATTAATAACCTTTACTATAACAATTGTTTAAAAAAAGTGTTTTCTTCCACCGTTATATATTTTATTTAGGAGTTAATTAGGTTAAATGAAACTTTAGTAGCATTAACTGAAAAATATTGTATAGCTTAACGTTTATGTGGTGAAATGATTATACATTCTTATTTTGACTCATTACACAGGTAGATTGTTTTCTTATCCGTTCGTGCCCTTCTACACTGCTGTTGTTTTTCTATTAATGTAATCGTTTATGCTATTCTGTGTTTCTGTTATATTGCATGAAGATGCATCTCCAATACTGTTTACTGTATCGCGTAACTCTGAAAATATATTTATTTCTCGGGAGAGAGAAAATTCCCTTGTGTAACAAGCTATTGGATCAACAATAACAAAACTTATGCGCATTATAGCATGTAGAATATATTATTTAATATAAACACAATGTCTTATTAAACTACATTGCCTTTTAGAAAATAATTATTTCATTTATTCGTCATGTTGTCAAAGACTAACGAAAGTCCGATGTCACGACACCATACCTTAATGATATTAGTGTGATGTTAACTCTTTGAAACACATCTTCCCATGTCGATTGTGGCTGATGTTTGACTTAGCCGACATGGAAAACTATACAGGATGATACAGAAGTAAGTGTATAAACTTAAACTGGGGATACGTAAGGGTCTATACACACATGTTTCCTTGATAATTTTTTCAGAGATGCTTCATTACTGCACATTTTGGGAAAAGACAACGTTGAAATCATAAGACACTGACGTGGTTTACTACGAAGTTTTATAATATTTTGGGCTAGTATCAATTAAATAAAATTCGTGCAATCATTTTATCTACGCAATAAATACAACGTGCCTCAGTTAAATCCACTGGAGAAATTAAAAATCAGTAACGTCGTTATCATGACATCTTAAGCGGTACGAAAGGTATGATAGTACTAGGGACCGATAGCACTGCTCTACGAATATACAAAATAAATAGACATGTTGATGGAAAGATTCTTCCAAAGAGTTACCAACTCAATAAAAGGTAACGATTCAAGCAACGAAGAATTGAAAAATTTCAAAATCTGGGGATCAAATAAATCTCTGAACTCACACTGACATTATGGAAGAGGAGACACATTTAAGCATAAATAAATGCTTCTCAAATTTATTGCCATTTTGACTGACTATCGTCTGACGTCAGACCTGTGTGGTCAAAGATTTATTTTCAACGAATGGTGTTGTTTGACTAGAGCAGTTAATATTCCTACTATATGACCACGTCGCCGATTCTCCCAATTCTTGTATGTTTTATAGTATTTGTGGAGAATTGAGGGAAGTGAACGGATTTCTCACATCACCTGTGCATTTTCTGAGTCACAGATTGTTTATGAATCAGGCAGTCACAAAATAAATTTCAATACCTTCTGCAGCGGAGGAAATAAAATTTTTCAAGGGAAAAACAACCTATTATAGAAGATATATTCCTTATCTACGGTCAACAAGAATCCGCACACGAAGAATTGTTGATAAAATCATTTTCTTTTTCACCGGAACCAAAATGCCGAAATATAAAAATAAATTGATCGTCATATGCATAAATATAATTTTATTCCTGGTTTGTTCACTTACTGAGATGCGTGTAAAACGTTGAGTTGAAAAATCATTAAATATAGAACTACACGGAAAATGGTAATACCCAGATGAAGGTTAATCACGTCTTGAGTGCTCATTAATACAGGACATGAATTTTATCATTGACAGTGGCAAAACAGAAGACATAAATCGTCAAGCAGACGAGGAAACAGAAACAATAGTATCTGTCAGAGTACATGACGCCGTGGTTCTGACAATCAGAAATCTGAAGTACCTGGGAGTCACAATTGACTATAAGTTGAAAGTATGGATTCACGTAGAGAGAGTGGCCAACGGCGTAATCAAAGTGACAATGGCACCGAGCAGGATGATGTCCAACCTGATGGGACCGCAACCCAGCAAGTGGTGTCTGCTTATGGCAGCGACGCAATAGATCCTGTTATACGGACTAGAAATCTGGAAACATTCCTTGAGGAAAGAATGCTGTCGTATACGAGCAGTGGTAATACAGGAACGACGAGCACTTGGTGTTGCGTGCGAGGCAGCAGTGCTGGCGATTGCGATTGCTGGTATTACTCTCATTGACCTACATGCCCTTGAACAACAGGAAGGTTAGAGAAACATGGAAGAAATGGGCAAAGAAGTAGCAAACCAGGCAGCCAGCAATCATCGAATGGACGAATGGTAGAAGAAGGGGACGGGAGCAAGAAACGGACCTTGGACTAGATGGTTGATACAGAAAATAGTTGAGTGGATGAAACGACGACATGGAGAACATTGGTACTATATCACGAAATTTCTCTCAGGACATACCTGGAGAGGATGAATGAAGTGGACAGCCCAGCGTTCATCTACTGTGGAGAATATGACGAAGCACATCACAACTACTTTCACATGAGAAAGATGGGCCATGGAAAACCTAGACCTAGATTTGAAGCTGGACACAAACAGACGATAGAATGTTGTGCCCCAGATAACTCACAATAGAGAAAGCTGGGAAAGTGTGTCGACATACGTCGAATAAATACTCAGTAAAAATTAAGAGAGTATGGACGCAACTAGAGAGGAAACCATTGACGGGAATAACTACAACGTGCCGCGTCTAGAATGCACAGAAAGGAAGGAAAATAAAAGAAGTAAACCAGAAGAATAGGCTGAGAGATGAAAAACAACTATCCCGATGAAAGTCTAACGTAATCCCGGGACGGATTCATAGCATAGCGAGAATGGCTTTTCAGCTTTAGTGAGTGTAAGCCCCACACCACTGTGGGAGAGCGGACAATTCCAGGTATCTGTTAGAGATTTCTGCTTTCCACCCTGAGAAAAGATTAATTAAATACCAAAAGCAATAATAATTTATTCTTATATGATTCGATTTCGTATTGAACAAGCAATCAAGAGAGAATTTATCAAACGAAGGTTTTCCCGATGTATGTAGTTGACAAGATTTTTTCGGGTTACCAAGCGGGTGTAATAATTCCACGACGTTCTGATAGCGGAAAATGCTATAATCTTCTGGAGAAGTGCCCTTGCAGATACCTGCCCATCCTAATATTCGTCCTGTTAATATCTCCGTTCAAATGCTTTTGGTTCGGAACGCTGTGTGGAGGGGAGCCAGTTACTGTTCACTATTACATTGGGGCATTTGGACAAGTACACCCGCTTGAAGGGCAATTTGAATAGGTCCCGGTTACTGCTGACCACTATGCCCAGTAACAGAGGAGTGAACCCACAGCCACTATGTCAATCTGTTCATAGTATTCGCTATTTCTCCATACTATGTTCTATGGGGGCTCACTATAATGTCCTTAGGCGCAATCTTCATTTCCTTCAGTATTTTCCTAGTATATAATATGGTGTACGCATTTTCTTAAAAAAAGACAGCGGAGCACCTAATGAAAACGCTCAAGTTATAGATGGCAGGCGCGATAGCGCATACAATCAGACGTAGTGGGATCCCGGCCTTATAAAACTGCGTGCGCCCCCGGACTCAGTCCCTACTCTAGTTCCACTGAGAAGCCATGTACCTTAAGAATATTGATAGTTCTTCGTACGAAGGTGGACGGTGGATCTCTGTCAATTCTCCTGTAGCTTGAATCATGCAGTATTTCCTGCATATTCTGTTCATACGTGGCCTTAGAAAGAACCATCGTCGCGTAGTAATTGTGAACGGTGACTTATCCGAACCAAAAACGATTGGACGGATATATAAACAGGACTACCTATCTGTACCGGCACAAAATTCAAAAGTCTGAGTCAGGACACGCAGCTGATCACAGCTTGCGGATATTGGCAGCGACCCCAGGTTTTGCCAGTGGTTCTCGACCGGATCTTTCCGAGGAATTCCCAAGGGACTTCAGAGGTTTTAGTCCGGAACAGATTAGTGAACAGTCTTTCCGAAGGCTAACGAGCAATTGCACCCATTTGGACTTCGTCTAGTTAGGAAGCTAGCACCTTCGAGAATCCAGCGTAGGAGCATCATAGCAGCAGTCTTGCAGAACCCAGCGGTCAAGTGTTAACGAACGGCAAGTGACAAATATGGGGTGCGTCATGTTGAAAAAACATTAGATGGTGAACCGGTAGTGAAGCGTCTTCAAGCAATACCTGTATTATATTTAAAACGATTAACCTGTAAGTTTCACAGTTGAAACGCGGAGGAAGGAGAATGGAGCAACTAATGCATCATCCACAATACAAGCCCACACGTTGACAGAAAAACGCTCTTGCCGTGTTGTGACAAAAGACGCTTGTGGATTTTATTCAGACCATACGTGGTTATTGTGGCTACGGAAAATTGCGTCTTGAGTAAAGTTTGCCTCGTCACTAAAAAAACACAGAATTTTGATTGTTTTCCCGAATGTACCAGTTCGTAAAGAGTAGTCGTCAGGTGCCATGGTTTGCACCTTTTTAGGTGTTATACATGTAAGAAGTGTTCATGAACAACTTTCCAAATCGTAACATGTTCGACGTCAATTATAGCTTACTTGAGCTAGGACTATCTTCAAACAGGCAAAAGTAGGAGTACAAACCTGTCTGAGAGCTGCGGCGTCTCATCTGTTTATCTCATACAGGTTCAACGTGGAGACAGCATGAATTTATTAACAGCCTGTAGTGTTGCTAGTTGATTCAGTTTTGCTATTCCAGGTTTACTACGGCTCCTTGAGTACTTTAATAATTTCTTAATTATTGAGTAAAATATTCATACGAATTTTTAAGGACGATGCAAAGCCTCTCATTGACACACCTGAAACAGCTTAATTTAGTAATGACATACACGAGGCATTCAAGTACTTCATTAGTACTTATGAAAGAAACATATGTGATGGATTCTCACTCATACATTATTATTACATGAGAAATAAGGAAAATTGTTATTCGGAAACTCAAATAATAAATACGTGCAACTTCGTCAGCGCGCATGTCGTCTATGAAGATGAGGAAATGAATGAGTTTGGTGTGTTTTACTACGAGGCTTGGGATTATACGATGATGCTGCTGATCCTGACGACTAGTGTGTGGACGCGCACAGACATCAGCGTACAAGTATCCGATCTGCTCGCAGTTACGCAACGTCCCATGGAAGATACTTGATGAAGCGCTGCTGATTCTCCTTGTGGATCCTAGCGAACATACCCCAAGACATGCGCCTCAACGTCACCATGGACCACTTTGTGTCTCACTGCCTACCTGCACTTTCTCACCACCTCCGCCCAAAGAGTATCTTAAATAGATATAGAGGCAATAGAGGCGCTGGGAGCGTGACGGCCATCCCCTCTCCTGTGCGGGCGTTACTCTTAATGTCATAGGAGTAGAAGTGGCGGTAGAACATGTAGAGATTGTCTGAGAGAACAACGTACTTGCCCATTACGAACAAAAGCTGGCTGTCTGTCGAGGGTCTCGTGCATCCAGAAGAAAGCCGTGGACAACGCTGAGAGCAAGGCCCAGTCCAACAGCGCGTAACGAGGGGGCAAGAAGCACTAGACGGACTTCTTTGGGGTTCAAAGAGCTTGGAAGCTGCACAGTGTTGACGGTTCCAAAACGTGTGAATAAAAAGAGACATTCCACAACAGATCAATCACCTTCTTGACCTCACCAAGTTATATTTTCATGAAGTTCGATATGAAGGGCACATATGACAAGGTACATTATTCTGCCTATTTTTAGATTTTGCGTGTCCCAATCTCAATACGTTATTTGGTCACCTTCGTTCATCCTATTTCTTCAAAGGCTGTTGTCATTTTTCATCCCCTCTCAGAATATGTTCCAGGGTCTAGACGAAAATTTGTACCTGGTATTGTGGTAATAAATGAAACGAGGTAATATTCTGGGCACATTTTAGAATATGACACGCCGGGACCTATGCACGCTCGATATTTCTTGAGAGGGATGGGGGAGGTCGGATTTCTTACCGCGGTTTTCCTTAAATATAAAAAATTATTTAAACGTATCAGCACTTATTATAATATTATAATTATAATACTTGCTATATAGAGTAACAAGGAAAATAACTGTCCGGCAGCTGTGCCATACAATGGCAAGCGGAAACGGAACGCCTGCAGACTCCATTCTCGTTGGCCTCAAAAGCTGGATTCCAGATGCAGTGGCGAACGGCAACGCTAGTACACGAGAGCCATCAGCAAGCGCCTGGGACTCGCTCCTTGGAGTGCGATCCACATTGTACAGATATCTACCCCGCTTGAAAACAAAAATATCCCCTCCCCCGCCGAGTGAGTATCTCCAGACTATATATACCGCACATTATCCTCCAGGTGGCAGAAACTGGTGTCGAGCGAGGAAACCTCCTACCAACAGCATTAGTACAGATTTAGTATTTCAATATTCTTATTTTACTTTACTTAAACACCTTTTAATTAATTTCAATCCCATATATATTCCTTTGCCATTTTAGATAAAAGGAGAGACATACCGACAACAGCGAGGAGATTATCAGCAGAAGCACATTCATGTGTGTGTGTGAATGAAAAGTAAGATTCTTTTATCACAATGTCATCTTGGCCACAATATTAATATTTCAAATATGCGACATTTAGTATGCTTCAGGAATAATTTTCCAACTCATCGCAGAGCAAATTCCACCGAGGAAGGAACTCTGAACAGAATTACAGGAGGTTGGACCTCCAGTAAGACGTCGATGCTGCTATCACACGGACAGTTACCACTTGGGAACGATGGCAGTGACCGCTATCGAAACATCGTGACCTAAGCCTACTTTCACCTAATTATAAGCCCTAGAATCACTCAAGCAACAAATGCACCGGGTAAACCTTCGTTATTTATTTATTTATTGATGGTCAGAAAACTACTTCTTCCCTTCCGAATGATTGATCAAAACTCTCAAATAATCATTTCTTTCTCCTTTCTCCTTGGCTCCCTTTCCCTTCCAAGTCGTTATTGAGAAGTAACTATCTCAACATCTCTCTTTCCTTCTCTTCTCGCCTAGGCCAGCTTCTTCAAACTTCAATTCCGAACAAACTTATATATTTATTATTCTTCCCTTCTCATCATCTTTCCCAGACTTCTTCTTTCTTCTAACTTCAGACAAAAACTAATCCCACCTCCGATCTCGTAAACTCTTCTACGCTCTAAGAATTTTTCAATTTCGTGAGACTTCGTCGTGTATAAAACAAATGTAAATTAGTGAAATCCACCAAATACTAAATATAAAACATTATATGTAATTTTGTCAATTATTTGAAATTCTCACTTGAAAATATTTTACAAAATTTACCAATTTAAAATACAAAACATAGATATTAAGAAAATTAACACTTCAATTATTCCGTCAGTCTTCGACAGCTAATATATAAATTTATAATGATTAAAGTTTTTTTTACTACTCTTCGATAATCACAAAGATATAATAGGGCAAACGTCGCGTTTGAAACATGATCATGGGCCGTGTTTGATAAAATGTGAGCATAGAAAAAAGTATGCATAGCAAAAATATATTTCAAATACAATATGACGTATTTACCAATGCTTTCTGTTTCAATTAGTTTCGTATGCCGGAATTACGCATTTTTAACTATAATTCATACCACAGGTCTGTTCTGTTTCTGAGGTTTCTCACGGCCCCTCCTCATCCTTGTGTTTATCTTCGAGTTTTTAAGAATATGTACACAGAGTTGTTGCAATGTGTATTCGCATTTTAATGCGTCATTTATTACTGTATAGAACGTTTCAGAATGCGTTTTACAAGCTTTTAGGTGTCGGAAGGGACTTGGTAGATTATAACGAATCGTCGTTACCTTCGACGTCGTGCCGCCTGATCTATTATTAAGTAAGTTAAAAAATACTGGTATAGATTTTCGGGTACTGAAGTGGATTCGGGAATTTTTAAAAGATCGTTCACTCAGAGTTCGCGTGAATGACAAATTGTCCGACTCTGTGAAAGTCACGTCAGGGTCCCGCAAGGAAGTGTCATCATGTTCCTTGCATTCATAACAATCGGTATAAAACCACAGATCAAACTTTTTGCCTATGATTGTATGGTTTATAGAGAAATCGTAAACGTCGGGGATGCACAGATTCTGCAGACTGATTTGGACAAAATTTACCAACGGTCAGTTAGAAATAAAATGCAAAAAAATGCAAAGAAGAGTAAGGCAGTCTTTTTATAAAAAAGAGAAATGTCCCTCCCACTCGATATAAAATGGGGAACGAAGTTGTAACGGAGTCAAATAACTGTAAATATCTTGGGATCACGATTAGTAAAGATTTAAATTGGAGTAATGAGGTGAGCGAGGTCAGTGGCAGGTAAAGGGTGGAGGGCGCTGCTGCTTCACTTTGTAAACAGGGTCTTGTGGTAGAGCACCAGAAAAACCAAGATTTCTGCTTACAAAACGCTGGTCAGGACAATTTTAAAATATGGAGTAACGTTCTGGGATCCATATCGAAATGAACACACTCTAGCGTTGGAAAAATACAAAAACGGGCTGAAAAGATGTTTGGGGATCGATTCGCGAACAATCCTCACGAGAATTTATAAGATCTCAGTAATAGAAAGAAAACATGTGTGGTTGTGCGCAATATATAAAGATTTTAAGGGAGAACCGGAAAGAAATAACAAACCATCTTACGGCGCCGAATTATATTTCTAAAAATGACCACTCGTACAAAATTAAAGAAAAAGGGCAACGCACAGACGTAGGAAAATTTTCATTTGTAAATAGGTCAATACGCGATTGGAATTCCTTGCCTGCAGGAATACTTACGACTTTTCCGGGTAGCGTAAATCAGTTTAGGAATAGGCTAAGAAAACTTAAGTGAGTAGTATTATTATTATTTTTTAGAATCAGTGAAGTTATTTTTGTGTGACTCCTTTCTTTTCTTTTTCAAATAAAAAACTACACTTCAAAATTCTTCCTTAGTGTAAACTTTTTGTAATTTTATTTGTGCTTTATTTGTATTTGTGTTTTCTTTGTATATAGCTGCCACAGGGCAAATGCCCAATAGCAGTTAAGTAATAATAAGTAATAATTATAATTGATAATTTTAATGGAATAATTATATTTCAATTTATTTTTCAACGATACTATTTTTAAGTGCTCTGTTTCTCTGTTTTTTATATGTGGATTTGTTTACTTTAAATAAAAAAATATATTGTCAACCTCATAAGTCGTCTGCCTTTGTTGATGCACGCATTCCTTCAGACGCTTGCGATACAGGTTGACAAAGCTGGCAGTAGCGCAGGAATGCTGACGAATAGTGGCATGTCAGCGGTCCTCATATTAGGATAATGGCATGTACCTCGCGAATTTAAAAGCCTCTCATTCAATGTTTTCAAGTAGATTCAATTACGTACAGCTTGCCCGCAGGTTAAAGTCGACTTTCCTGTTAGAGTTCTATCCTATTTTCCTACTGTACTACAATGTGTAATATTGACTTTAATTATACAAATATCTAAAACTACATATCTGTGTTTTAACTGGTAAACACTTCAACCTTCCGATTCTTAACTGATCAGACTCAGGCAAACCTACTCACACTACCAAAACCGTCCTAATCGTTCCTTGAATCTATATAGTCCTTCGAGATAAGCCTTATATATCATTTCCTTTCCATGCTCCGAACCAGCTTCGAGAGCATAGTCAAGGCCATACTCTGCTACATCGGAAAACTGAAAAAGATCCCCACTTTTCTTGTTTATAACCTTAGGCGAATTTGATAACGAACCACGTCCTAAAGTGTACCGTTTGATGATATAATTAATGTGATAACTCCCCCTTCACAATACGCAAACAAGATGTGTTGGGAGCATTGTGGTGCTCCACGGTCGCCCTCAAGTCGCCCTATTTATAACTGCCATTGGTGTTTCCTAGCAAAAAATTCCGGAAATGTACGTGATAAATGCATTGTTTATGTCGACCATTACGTCCAACTTCGCTTTAAATTTTTAACATATCAGCGTATTCTTCAAATTTCTATTCTATCATCCTGTACAGTCAAGTACTATACTGCTCAATAACTGAATGACAGTCGAGGTGAACACCGTTCATTTGGAACTAATTTTAGCTACTTATCATTTCTGTAATTATTTTACTAGCTGGGTGACCGACGACGCCCAGAAATTCATTTACGCTAGCCCGCACAGTACTTCATTTCGACAGTAATCTCTTTGAAAACGCGTTATTAAACCATCAGCAAAAGAGACACATTTTTTAAAAATTTGTCGTTTCACCCCTCATACCTTATGACGTCATAACCAACGTGATGACTCGGTATCTTAACCGAATAAAGAAATCTACTGATACATTAACTAAGCACATACATACACCAAAATACGCAGAAGCAGTCAGTAATAGGTACTCGAACCATCTCATCAATCTGATAAGGGTGAAAGAAATGTATGTAGATACATGCATACATCTTCAAAAATTAAAATTTGGTGTGGGCGGCGCAGGTCTTTATATAACAAACCTCAATCATCTGCCCTGTGGCTTACAAAACATTCTGCACATTTATTAAATAATTAAAAGTACCATTACCTAAATACAATGTTAGTTAAATTTAACTATTGTATATCGTTGATTCTCTCCGGTCTGATTAGCTTGAAATAATGTGTTTACTCTGACGTACCCTGTCAAACGTGAAATAATGCTTAAATATAATGATCATTTTATTTCAGTTTAAATACTTTTTAATTGATTTTCGTTGCCAGGTTTCCAGGTTTCATGAAGGCATAATATATTATATCGTAAGTTCTGTATGTTTTTAGTTTTAGGACCATTGATGGTATAGGAAATTATAAGGGAGAAACGATGTTTTATAGCAGAAATTGTCTTGTGACCTTTTTATCTTGAAAGGGATAATGATGGAAGCTAAATTTTCAAAATATTAACAGAAACCCTCTCTTGGCAGGGCACTACAATACGTATAAATTTCGATGTAATGGGTTAAGAAATTATGAAGGATAATTAAAGTCTTAGAGAAGAAATTGACGTAGGAATTAGGAATCTTAATCTACAAAATATCAAAAGAAATGTTCTCTGGGCAGAGTACTAAAATACACCAAAATTTCGTGGAAATCTGGTGAATGATATAGGAATCATTAGTGACAAGCATGACACCAATGAGCAGATGGTAGGCGTTGGGACTTTCTTGGCCTAAAACGGGACGAAGAAAGGAACATAAATTTTCAAAACAGCATCAGAAACCGTTTATGGGATGATCAACGCTAAGCACAAAATAATTCACAGCAATTAGATGGAAGGTATCAGGACGCCAATATCCGCTTTTCCAATACTGTGTTCCGCGGGCCCTGATAACGTGTTCCGCAAATTGTTTCGAGTGATTCTATCGATACTCCACTTAAAAATTGTCTCCTTATTTACGTTGTCAAATTTCGCTGTTTTTAAGACATTATTTTTGTCTTGGTCTGTTTTTGCTGCTTTGTGAACTTACCTAACAAGTGGAGCGAATGAGGATCTGAAATTGTTTTTAGAAAAGAACTCTGTTGACAAAACATTTCCACAAATTTAAAAATTGTTATGAATGAAATCAAAACCACCTCAATTCCCATCAAATAAAATTTTGAGCGATGAAATGGTTAGTGAACACGAAGCACTTTTATTACATACTGATGTGAGATGGCTATCCAGAGGAAAATCACTTCAGGCTTTTAAGACTTGAAAGTGAGTTGTTAGTGTTGTGTTTATATTGACTTTTGTCTATATACATTTTCTTTTACTAATTTATTTTAAGTTTATTAGTCTTAAATTATGTACCTTATTTTGTTCATTTTTAATTTTTAATGTATGACGTATCCTATTTCCTCAATTGAGTATTAATGGAAACAACAATAAATCTAAATCTAAGCACAAAATAATTCAGGACAATATTTTCTTGAAGTTTTGAAAAATCCTTCATAGTTGATAAAACTTGCATACCTTTATTTATTAATATTTTTATGTTTACCAGGCTATATTATATTGAAAAATTGATATATAAAAGTAATTAATCAATAAAAATGACGCTTTTTTAATTTTTACAAGTAAGAATTACCCAACCTAACCAGAAAGCCAAGAGTTCCGTTAAAATGCCTGATTTTGCAAAGTGTTTCATTGCAGAAAGAGTTTGGGAAACCCTGATATAGATTATAGTCATTTTTAAAGGGGAACCATTCTGGCAAGCAGCTAAAAGGAGCAGAGAAATAGGCAGATGTTGCTACGTCCTCTCACTTCAATTGCGCTGACAATAATACATGGAATGGTGCAAAAAGAGCTTCAAGGTCAGATAGTTTCCCATTTGAAAAGGACTATAGGAGTTAAGTGATTAATTCACCCTGAACGGTCTGCTACCGTGTATTCGTTTAGCAATTGGTAGTTGGTCGAAACGTAGAGCGTAAATGATTTACTTTGGAATGAGAATTTCTTTCCAGTGAGGAAAATAGGTTATTTTAATATTAAGCCGCTCAGGAATTACGTTGATACTGCAGTCGCTAATGTTAATATATTCATGTACAAGTATTGAATGAATTTTCACAAATTTTGTTTCGTTGCTTTCTAAGTGTTAGTAGAGATCAATCATATGGATGCTATATTTTTGAGGAGGATAGTATCGGCTGTCGACGTGTGCTAAGTGACCGACGCGGAGTTCTCCTGTGCATTCACTTCTCCACCTGTCAATACAGACGCAGGCACAGAGAGATATTCGCGGTGTTAAATCTCGCGCAGATATGATTTGAAATTCAAACCCTGACGGTAAATTGGATTTCTGATCCCTCTCTGACGCCCTGATTCACTGTCGTCCCGGCCGGAAAGACAATTTTCGTATTAAATTCTGCCTTCTTTAATCTGAAGATTGCTTCTTAAGAAATTCAAATTTGCTTTTTTTCAAGTGCTGTGTTTCTACCCGTCCTTTATATTCAGATTAGGCAACGATAGAAATGTATTATTCATTGCGCGGAGCTGATAAAGCTCAAAGGGCTCACAGCCAAACAGAGAAGGAAAATATTAACATAAATAAAAATTACGGACACAAAGCTCGGACTGGATATTGAATACTAAAATAAAGCACTTAACACGAACTCCATTGATGAAACAGAAACAGATATCTTCAAGACAGATATGCGACGAATATTACTCTGAAAATTTGCACCGAGATCCAGGAATAAATTGTAAGAGATTGAGAGAAATATAGGCAGATTTTAATGACAAACCTTCGTTCACATTTACAAAAAATATTTTAATATATAGCCTTATTTTGGAAGTATTCAATAAAACCCTATAAATGGGAAAAAAAGTATTTCAATGAATTTAGAAGTAATACATAAGTATATTACAATATGTAAAATGGAAATCTGAACATTTATTCATGTTAAAAGAGAAAAATGAAACTTTTTCTCTTTGTTAATCAGACACAATAACCAAAAATGTTATTTAATTTTTATTTCAAATTTATTTATCAGGAGCTTTTGGCATTGCCATAGTTATCTACAAAATAAAATACAATTTTTTTGAAACGTATTTTTTTTATGTAATGGAATTTGTTTACAATTATGACAATATAAAACAAATTTGTTTTTTCCGTGATTTGATGTTATATACATACAAAATTTCTAACTTTCTCCATGGATTGTACGTGATTCGAGATAAGAGCAATACTAAAACAGGCTTGTCACTACACCATTTAAACCTAAAACCTAATATAGATTTTGATAATTTTAAAGTTATACATAAATAAAATAATATAATTAAAAGAAAAATGTTTTTTGAGTCGATATACGTTTTTAAAAGTAATAATGGTATGAATTCCAAAAAGGAAAGTGAAGATATATCTAAATACTACGCCAAGATTTAGAGTAAAATAAAGCTATAATTTAAAGTTTGTTGATTTCGACATAAACGTATTAAATCTAATTATACAAGATACGATAAGTCGATTTGAATATTACGCTTATTATCGATACTTTTAACATTTAAAATTTTTGACGTGGCTCAATTACAAGATCAGGACTCACTGAAAAGATTTAATGTAAATTTTCAACATTTCGTGGTTGTATGGTGCCAATTGTGCTTGGTTAGCACATGAGAAAAATAATTATTGAACTTCTGGAAGTCCGAAGTTCGATAATCCTCTGTGTAGGCCAGCACAGTCTTGAATCACGTACAATCCATTAAGGAAGTTAGAAATTATATATATATACTAAATTACATGAGGGTATGTACAATATTTCTAACATCAAATCATTGGAAAAAAATTGTTTTATATTGTCATAATTTTAAACAAATTCCATTATATAATTTTTTTGTAATCTTTCAAAAAAATTGTATTTACTTTTTAGATGACTATGGCAACGCCGAAAGCTCCATCTAAATAAATTTGAAATCAAAATTAAATTATAGTTTTGGTTATTGTGACTGATTGAAAAATTTATTATCATACTAAATAAAAATCAGTCTTTTAACAAAATTTAATAAATTCCTTGAAGAGAAAGAATGTTAATACAAAGCATTTCGGTCTGAAAATTAAATAGAACTATAAAAGTCATTTTGTAATATTGAAGAAAGATATTTCTGTAGTCTCAAATTGAAGTAACAGAAGAGTGACTCAGAGAACAATTGGGGCAGACGGGTGTAAAAACAGAATTACTTAAAACCATGCAAGAAAAATAGGTATACTACGAAATTAGCGGTCGTTCTGTGTTCACGGACTCACTAAATGAATAAACGAGAGCAGGCGTCGCCACGTCTAAAACACTTAAATTAAAGTGCCTACTGTGAAACGAAAATTATTTCCCGAGGAGAAAGTCATGCCACGTTGAATTTCATGATCGTCAAGTTATCTACGTTACATGAAAACTTTATTTTAAACTTACTAAATTATTAACATTCGCGCTCCTCTTTCTACAAAGGAACGAGCGGGAACGTCGAGAACCGGAAGTCTCGGTCAGCGTCGTGCTGCAGAGCGCCTACTTCCTGCCAAGGTAATCAGTTTCCGACATCAAATGAAATTCCTAATTAGGCTTCTGGCGCGCTACTGTTTCATCTCAACCCTTACAGTCTGCCACCCCCACCTTCCCTCATCTACCTGCCTCCAGACCGGCTTAATCCATTAGCCTTCGCCATATCTGATATGAAGAAACATTTAATTAATTTCAAATTACTTGTTTATGTAGCCGCGGGACTTGGTTTTTATTTGCTGAGGGGGAGTTTTCTCGCTTTTATAACTGTTGCGTGTCAAAACCATTACGAAACAGAAACAGGAGAAATACTATTCCTTGTTGTCACCAAGGCCATTATTCTAATTTGTAGGATAGGAGTGTTGTGCCGCAGCTGATATGTTATATACTTGTCTCTAGGAAACTGATGCTTCGGTACGCTCTTTCTTTTAGAATTTTCAGATTAATTAAGCTTACCTTCATGAGAAAAATAATGTGAGTTATTTGAATAATGTAAAATAAGTATTTAAAATAAGTGTCGTGTAGGATTCAAAGAGCCTCCACTAGTGTCGTGGTGATTTCTATTATAAAACGTACTGGATGGGATAAAAAGTTGTATAATAATTTAATTTTAAATTAATTCCTTTTCCTGGCGTATACCTGATTATGAGTTGTCAGCTGCAATTTTACATATATTGCATTAATTTTAGTAAAAAGGATCTAAAAAGGACATTTGTTATGAGAAAAAAACTAGCACCTTCATATCTCTCACTTTTACCTCAGTAACGTACTGCTTTCATCAAGTTTTAGGTAGTCATAGTTTACTTGAACCATTCCTTTCCCCGGCGGTTTTTTGGGATCCCGCGTCTCGTCACATGAAGGCCAAAACGTTGTACTTACCAGGCGACAGAACAATTCATATGGCCTCTTCAGCTACGATCCAACCTTCTCCCACGGGATCTTATTATTTAATGTCTCTCCAAATATCGATCTATCGTACACTATTTCAATACTATTCAGATTGGTGACTTTCTCGCCCCATTCTATTGTAATAAGTGGACATGGCAATCGCTATTTTATTTCGCCACTGTGTGAAGAATTCACTTGTTCACCTGAGATTGTAGGTCCTCCGGGAGCCGTAAACAAGAAAGGTATTTCGAGATAGTAGAGTCTGACCCTAACTTTGCTATTGAAGCTGGTAGGGAACGTGAAAAGGAAATGAGATATAAGGCTTATTTCGAAAGATTCTAGATTAAATAAACGATTAGGACGGTTTTTGCTAGTGTAAGTTCACCTGAGTCTGATCAGGTAAAAATCGGAAGGTCAAAGTTTTTACCAGTTGAACACAGATATGCAGTTAACATATGTATATTATTACAGCCACTAATAAACACAGTAAGAAAGAGGGAAGGAATAGAAGACTGTTGGGTGAGAACTCAAACAGGGAAACCGACATAACCTGCTGGCAAGTTCACTAAAACGCTGCAGTGTGAGATTTTTAAAATGTGTGCTAGATTTCATTGCTCCTAAATATCGAGGGCAGCTGACATATCCACATAATGTCAGCATTCCTACGTCGCTGCCGGGTTTAATGACCTAAATTACAAACGTCTTACGGGATTCTTCCATCTACAAAGGCAAATGACCAATATGGTATTCGCGATAACGACAGTTCGTTACAAATACCCTTTTCTTCAATTTAAGGGTCATGAAATAAATTTTCATTTCTTAGACATGGTGAAACACATTTCCGATAGTTGTGGAATTCATTGAAGTTTGTTTTAAAATATACCTTAATGTAAAGTCAGTTTTGAAAGGCCGAATAAAATGTTTTTGAAGACAGGCTGTGGGAAAGTAGAAACTAAAGCTAACTCCAAATTCCCTGAATGTCAACTACAGCAGTCATTAGCCAAAATTACCGATCAAATGTCGCAATTTCAGTCCCTGTAATGGTTCACTGCACATAGAACAGGTGACAACATTATTTTGAGGTGAATTTAAAGGAATTTGTGGCTAAATAATTTATTCGTTTGATTTATATACGTAGGAAGGCAAGTTGTAAATATGTTCACGCCAAATTTGGTTGAGAATGAGACCAGTAAGCGTTTCACGCACGCCACCTTCTATTAAAAGTGACGAGCTGAGTTGATTTGCAAGGCCTCTCTGACTTGTGTCGCGGACCAGATGGGATGAGGGTTTGGCTTCAGTCGGAGAAGGAGGAGGTGGCACAAAAACGTTTACAAACTTTGTAATTGCACACTCAGATAATGGGGAGGGCGCTCTTTGACTAACTTCTCAGACTCAAACTTTAATTGCTGTAGACCGCAGTACAAAGGCATGAGGGGTGCACACTGTGTTATCGTGAGCATCAGCTCCTTCTAGAAAATAGAGGATGTTGCGTCTCACATGGCAAACGGTTTCCCGCTTTAACTGATCACAAGCAGATTTAACAAGATTCGGAAGTTCCGCTGAGAACATGAAACCCGGTTGTTGTCTTTATTAAGAAGCGAAAACATGCTAGATGACATTTTTATGATATTTGATAAATATTCAACGTTATTAAAATTGTACGCTTTATCTCATTTTATTTCGAATTAGCGAGATATTGTGTTTGGACATGATAGAATATTTGCAATTTGTACTCCCATCCGACAGAATATAACTCTTATTTTTACTCATGTTAATTACGCTCACGGAACTGCGTGCTAGAAAAATTCTTATAAATTAATTAAAATTTTAGAACTATTTACAAGTTTTGTTTTAAAATTGCAAAGGCATGATTTTTATTGATTATGTGCGGGTTTCCCAAACGATGTTGCGTGGAATACGGGTGTTCCGCAAACATTTGTCGTGATTCTATCTATTCTCCAGTATTAGTCTTTTCTAAACTGAAGAGACAAATAAATAAAATAAAAGCTAATTACACTAAATATTATGAACAAAATTTAGAAATTAATAAACTATTCAACCAACACTTGCGATCCTTGTCAATAGTTGAGAAAGACTGAAATAATATCAACAAAGAGGGTACAAAAACAAAGAATAAAAAATACTGTATAACATACCAACATACTTTGAATGTAATTGCAAATATCTCGTATTATATTAACAGACAATTTATTGTATTTAAGATAAAGCTTAACGAAATTCCTCGACTTGTGAGAAACTAAAAAAAAAGTGAGGGAAGATGACATCAAGTGCCAACTGAGGTCAGAAAATCTCAGAAATATAACCGTATTGCCACATCAGAATCTGCAGCCATAGCTCAGGGGTTGAGATCTGGACTGCAGAATGAATGTGGACTCGGGTTCCAGACCTACTCAAAACAACCGTTTTTTACTTTATTTTCTTAGGTGTAGTAGAGTTTTATGTTTGAAGATTGTTCTGTTCATTGAATATTCCAGGAATGTGTAAATTGTACTGGAACTCGAAGCGGAGGCAGTCTTTTGTAGTACGAGCCTTTTCTACAGCACTTAAATAAACGCCTATAACCTCTAGCAGTGTTTGTTTCTGTATCTCACGATGCTTCAGATACGTGACAATATTTGTAATAATACGTTTCAAATTAATAGTGTAACATAACCGAATTTATAGAATAAATTTATCAATATAATGGTTAGACTAAGTATTGTAATGAGGAAGTGCTGTTGAGCTTCTTAACAGGACTATATATTACCAAGTCTGTGTAAATTGGGTGTCTCTGTTTTTGTATTTTTACTTCAATCACGCGAATATGATCTAAATGAAATTATCATGTAATTTTAATCCTTATATGGAATAAGACTGTTGCCTATTACGCTGGTGGATACAGTAGCTTATTATCCAAAACTAGTAAAATATTCTGATAAAATAAGTACAGCGTACCATCTTCAGGAAACAACTATAATGCGTGTGGCGGAATATCACCGTGATTTCCGTTGCAAACATACAGTTGCTTACAAAAATATTAAAGAAATAGATGACTCGTGGAGAGACTTCTCAAGGATGTATATTTCCTTTGATATTTCCAATAAATTCTTTTTATGTTACCAAACCGAAAATAGCCGGCCACTATTGATCAGAGATAAAATAAATCTGGTTTATTATGGTATTCGTTATTATAAGCGTATGAATTAAGTTTTCAGCTGCAGTTGACATACGAGCTACTAATTTTGTTTTCTTAGAGTTATTATAATATAATGAAGGAAATAAGATTGGTCAGTTTTCAGAAATTTTAATTAACTTAAAATTAAATAATTTTAAAGAAAAACGAAATTAGGTGCACATTTTAAATTATTGAACCCATTACTTGTTTACTCAGTCTCACTATTAACCTAATTATTTCACACGGACACATTCAAACAAACCGCGAGTTATAAGGTTTTCTATTAGGCGTTCCTATAACATTAATGCGGTTGCTAAGAAATTTAGGGTGTTTAGTCCTGATCAATCCAATGAAGGTTTGAAAATTTAAATTTCTTCCTTCCCCCATTCTAGGCCAAAAATGACTACCCTAAAGACATATAGAATGGAGAGGTTGTTTTTGTTTTGGTATACAGTCCTAAGTCTGGTCTGATGCCATTTCCGCATAACTACACATCCCACATCCTCCCTAACCTGCATAGCGTTTTCCCTCCTTGGCCTCCCTCTTCTGTTTTTACCCCACACACTGCCCTATAATGCTATTTATACAAGACCCTCACGTCTTAAAACGTGACTTATGGAGGACGTTGACCGAGAGAAGGGATAGATTAATATTTTCGCTCTTCCTCTATTCTGTTTAAAACTTTCTCGATAGTGATTCTATCCACCTATTCGATTTTAAGCATTCACCTATAGCACAACATTTCAAAGGCTTCTGTTCTTTCACATTCTGCAACTCCTATCGTCCACGTTTCGCACCCATATAACACGACAGACCATACGAACATTTCTAGCAACGATTTCCTAATATTCACACTTATATTACTCGTAAGTAAATTTCTCTTTATGTCTACTGTACTTCTACCATCTCTAATTATTATGCTTCCAAAGTGCAGAATTCCTTAACTTCCGGCAAAATATTCTTTCCCAATCTAATACCCGAATTACACTCCATTGGTTTTCCCTCTATTAATCCTCATATAGAACTCTTTCTCCAGGACCACGTTCATGCCATTTATTATGGCTTCAAAGTCTTCTTATAACTCCCCTAATACTACAATATCATCGACAAAGCGTAGGGTTTTTATTTCTTCTTACAGAAAGATTCCTTTTCCATACTCAGTTTTAACTTTCTTCATCGCCTCTTCTATATATACGTTAAACAGCATGGGTGACAGACTGCATCCTTGTCTTGCGGCTTTTTTTACGGGATGTTAAATTCTAATTACTGCTGCCTGTCTTGTAGTTTATATATAAGCCTCCTTTCTCGATATTTTATTCCATTGTTATTCAAAATGGAGATATTTGTATCATGTCAGACGAGTTAATTAAATTGCTGTTTACCGTAAAATAATTCTATAGTTTAACTAACATTTTATTTAAGAAATGATACTTTTTAATTACTTAATAATAATGCAAATTGTTTTACAAGTCGCAAAGCAAATCATTCAGAAATACGACTCTTGCGCTCAAAAGTGATTTTTCTATGGTGCAAAATCATAAAACAATCATTACTTAAATACAATGTTATTTTACGCTTAGTAGCTATATAATCTTAAGTAATGATAATTTGTAAATAGCTTATATATATTATATAAATTAGAGTGTAGTTTGATTATATGAAGTCCAGGGACGCATGCGTTCAATGTTTTTCCTAGATATGTAGATCTATACCTGAGTTTTGAGTCCGTACTTTCCCCCTTTCAGGACAAAAGAGTTTTACCGAAAAGCTATATAGTACTCATATTTCAAAACTTACTATTTTATAAAATGTTTTGTGTTAAAGTAGGTACAAGACTCTAATGTATTAGCCCTAAAGATTCAAAATATTTCTAAGAGATACTTAAGAAAACCTACTCTTTGTGTGCCAACTTTATTGTAGACAAGAAGAAATATTTTACACGCCCTTAAGGAGTTGGGTTTACTTTTGACTTATTTAAGGAATTAAAGAATTATTTTTATTCTTAATTGCCCCTCGTATATTTTCGACTTCGTCTATTGTACCGGGTGAGTTCAAAATCAATTAAAGTATCAGGAATATTTTTCTCTTTAATTTATATCATTAATTTAATGGACTGGGAGAAATATAAACTCGGTTAATGTAATGTCGGACTTCATCCTGGTTAATTTGAAGTTCACCGCCGAACGATAGAAGTAGGTGTGAGACCTTCAAGGATTTATACCATTTAAATGACGCCTTGATCAAAAGATTGTTTAATTAATTCACTTTCAGAGCTAATATAAATAATACCCGGGCACCCAGGTAGTAAAAATATATATAATTACGAATTGTGTCAAAGAAATTATTTAATCTAATATACCATTAGGGATTGCATTGTCATTAAAAAAATACATTGCCTTTCGTCCTTTAATTTGTGACTTCATTAGAGGAGCATAAAATTTGACAAACGATAAGACCTTAATGATTAATTCTTTAAAAAGAAATTTCTGTCATGGTGTAGAATTCTTTTTTTGTAAAATTACAAGAATATTAAGTTTTACGAGGGTTCCAAAAGTTTTCTACATTAAATTATACAAGTTAAAATGTTGTTTTATTGTAATACGTGTCAATAGTTTAAATTAGTAGGTTGCCAAAATTTTTAATCTACAGAAATGAATATTAAACTAATTTTAAGAACTAATAGTTGCCTTCTCATGCCAGTTACAGTCGAAATGAAATGTTACTCATACCACCCAGAACTACAGTGAAAATATTGTTTAAAATAGGACGAGGAGATTGTTCGAAGGGCTACATTCCCGTGATTAATTTTTAACAAAAGAAATTAATATAGTATGTAGTCCGATCTATAATCTGCGAGGAATGGACAGGCTTCAATACATGCTTGTTTCGTAACAAAGTATGCATTAAAATATTTAGTATTAATATTATGTCTATTTTCAACCTTTTAAAATATATAAGTGTTTTGTAAAGATCGGATAAGATGACTATTTATAAATAATGTTCAGAAACAATTGGAAGTAATATTTCTTACAGTGAAAGGCCACGCTTACAATTACAACCCAGTAAATTAAAAACGTAAAAAAAATAAAGTTTTGATTTGATCTCAATGAAGCAGTTTCAAAGAAATGGTTCCGACAGGCAGTTTTCTCGATTCACTCGGATGTATGTTAGGTACACATATCTTGCCTCAGGAGAATCGGCAATTTCGAAAGAAATGCAATGCTACGGTTTCGCTAACGATATGAGTCGGGTCGGTCTCACCATTAGCCTCAGGCTTCTTTCTTGTTTTTACCCCAGATTTCTCGATCAATTTACCCGGACAGACTCACTTTCTTCCCCTCTGGACTAGCTGAGCCATCTATTACCGTGGAGCCTCCGAAAAAAGAAAAAGCCTTCCGTGACAAATCCTTGACGGACTGTTGAAGCTCGTTAGACGAAAGGAACAGATGGGAGCCGCTCGTTTACACGAACTCTGGCGGGAAAAGGAGGACGCTGTTGACATCAGCGTCTGCGTCCCGAGAAACTCCAACTTATATCGAAAAAAATTTGATCAATATAAGCTGAGACTGCTGAAATTTTATCCTGGGCTCCATAAAGTCAATTTGATGAATCAATTACAGCCCACCACTGATTCAAATTATATGATTCAATTTATTTGTTGGTAAGTACTGGTCTTCAAAGAGTTAGTTCAATCATCATGCCTAATTTGAATAATTACAATATTACATGTTTCTTGATTTTAAGACATCTGATAAAATTTGAAAATTTTCGCTGTTTAATTTTTTTTGAACCAAAGAAAAAATTTTGTTCGTACCTTGATATTTTCGAGACACGTATCCCATAGTCCGGGCCTATGTTCATGGCATTTGCAGATTTTGAAGAGGAAAGGAATAAAATTTCGAGAAAGAGGAGTTATCCGTGACCACAAGGGAAGGCAGTAAGCAGTAATTAGAAATGAAGGACAATATAGGAAAACAGAAATCAAGAAAGGAGTAGGCCAAGGATGTAGTCCGTCGCCAATGCTCTTTAACTTATACATTGAACAAGCGATAAAGGAATATGGAAAAGGAAACATACTGCAAGGAGAATAAATAACTCCCAAAGTTTTTCTGATTATATGGTGCTATTGAGGTTGTCAGAATGGTATGAACGTGATCGCGGAGGAGTACAACATAGGGGCTAATAGAGAGAGAACCAAGTTAATGGAGTGTAGTATGGGAAATAAGGGAATAACACAGGATGTTACATTAGGAAGGGATATTTTGAAGGAAGATAAGGAATTCTGCAACTGGGGCAGCGAAATAAAGAGGGAAGGTAGAAGTATAGTATCCGTAAAGAATAGGGTAGCACAAGCTTTAGCAAAAAATCAGAATTTACTTACGGCTAACGTAAGTATGAGTATTACGAGTATACAACTAACATGCTACTTTTTGACATCACATAGACTTAACCGGGTTAACAGCTTGGTTTTTCTCTTATTATACCAACTGATGGTTTCTACCTATTTCTATTTCCGGCAGAAAACAATTGTTTTTTTCTACACAAGTACTTTGGACACATTATTCACAAGTTTGTTTTTCTTTGCTATGGTCACTTTTCTTTTGCATGATTTCCACCTGAGAGAGTGTTCGACAACGTCTGAGAGCAACGCGTGGCAGTGGACTTAATTACTATTGGAACATTCGATAATCTACGAATGTGAAACAGTGTAGTGAGGTAGGTATTATGAAAATTGTTATCAATCCGCAGTAATTTATGACAAAGGTGGTTCCCTTTTCCTTGCATTTCTGTTTCACTCCAATGCCTAGTGTACACAATTGTCGATTCTGTTGTCTTATAATTGTTTTATATTATTATTTATCAAAAATTTCATGAATTTAATATTTTTCTCAAATAATTTAAAATTAAAAGTAAGAAAAAATATTTAAAATTCTATTATTGTATTTGTTAAATATTAAAGTTTGAGTCTGTGAAGGTTCTTAATAATTTAATAGCTAGCTCAATTAGTTGAAATTGGACATGTATAGATTTACATGAACAATTTATGAAATTAGTCTCTCACTTCCTATTTATCTTAACCTTCACAGAGTCTCCGAATCCGAGTAAAGGCGATTGTGGAAGTGGAAATCGCATTGTGTTAAGGCGCGTCTGGCTGTAACGTGTGACATGATGGAGCCAGGCCATCAGCAAGCTCGCCGTCATAGAGAACTCATGTTTATGAAGATGCGACGCGTGTCGGAGACTGAGCAGCCATTTTGTCTTCTGGCTGGCTGAATTATACGGCCGCGTAGCCGCCGCTTCGAGGGTGGAAACTGCTGAATTATTTCGCTGGAGCGCACACCCAGCAGTCCTCCAGAAGAAGTCGAGGGAGGATAATGGATCTCCAGTCAGTGGCTGGTCCTCGCGTCAGCGATCCTCCCCATTATGTCTCAAGAAGAAAGCTTACATTTTTCGTTTCAGACTGTTGATGCTTACTCTGCGTCACTGAACATTATTTTATAGCAAATACAATACAAGAAAATGGATTATTTGGATAGAACTAAGCTCATTCGTCTCGTATTAACTGTCACATTAGACAGAACAAAATAATACAAGGTTAGCATATTGAATTGGTAATATCAGTGGCGGCTCGTGAGTATTTAAAGTAATGTGTTACATCACCCCAAGGAATAATTTTTATGATATTAATAATACTGAAACATCTTCAGGTTGATAATGCTTCACGACACGTAGAAACTATTTTTTTTAATTGTAAAAATAAAAATCAAATAGGACCAAATTCATGACACAAAAGTATTTTTACTTCTTACATATTTAAAATTATGAAAGTTAATTTTAAGGATAAGCCTCATATATGGCAATATTCTACGCAGGATCGAGAGGTTATTTTCTCAGAATTATGAAAGTCTTTGAAATATCGCCCGTTAAACGTTTTTCTCAAAACCTTTAACTATTACAAATAAACCACAAGTCCATAAACAGTAATCGTTTTATTAATTCGTCAAAAACATTTCAAACTGTAGCCTGATGAGGCCGCCTACAGCTGTGTTCTTTGTCGCTCATATAATTCTTTGCTTGTTTGCAGGCACGGAAGAACACTGCGCATGCGCATTTCTTATTCCAGACAGGATACTTGTGCTCTTAAGAATGTAGCCCAGATGTATGCGGAAAGGAGCGTGCTGGAAGGTTGTCAGTTTACGGTCCTCGAAATCGAAGCATAAAATCACAATCGTACAATGCTATTCTTTTAAAAGTTTCTTAAAATTACGAAACAAATAATTCTTCCTCAATTAAGTCATGAGCTGCACACATGCCACTGGTTGTTATCACTACAGCTGCAAATTTGTATATGTGTCTCCTTAAAGCTTCAAGTCTGGAATGCGCTAAGACCTGAATTACCTATATAAGGTTTTATTTAGGCTAATAATTGGTAATCGAATAAAGCCTTTCCCGGTGTAAGTAATTCAAAGGGCTTCTAAATGGATGGAAACACAGTAATTCCACGACCACCAGAAGATGGTAGCAATGACAGCTGCCGAAACGTCGTGGAATTACTGTGTTTTCACTCGGTTAGAAGCCAGAGAAAACCTTGTGAAGAATTGGTAAATATCAATATAATATTCATTGACTATAAATTCACTGATTACAGATTTCCTGTTTATATTTGTCTTTGTTTTCTTTTTTCAGGCAGGAACTTCTAGGAAGACATTAGCTGCACACATATTTCTTGGTCCAAATTTTTACATAATCATAACGTTACCGTTAAAAATAGAATGGAGTCTTATGAAACGTGTATTGAAACATACAGTAATTACTTCGTGTCTGAATTTCTATTATTAGAAAGTGAAAAGAGGTTCATGAAATGTTACATAAAATTCTAATTTAACTCAGAATTGTCAGTAACGAATGAAAAATTACTGGCAAATAAATAAATTTGTAAAATTGTACCTTAAATAAATTACTCTTATAATGTCGATAAACTCATTCCCATCAATGGTAAAAGAGGTGCCTGCGGGACTTTCTCTCGCAGGCATTTCTCTCCAGAGTGACTGTGGGGCTCACCTGATTATGTCGAGAATGTCTCGTACTCTCTCTGGTTTTTTTCATCAATGTTCTCAAATACCGAGACACCTGCACCGATTTAGGGCATGTGGCAAGAGTTGTTCGCTGATTCCATTGGATCAATCGGCCAAAAGACTCCTAAAACTGGTAGAGACACGGAGAAGGAATGCTGCGACCCCACAGCAAACTCGTCTCACGTCATTCGGAAGGGAGTGAGAATAGTACCCAATGCCCGAACTACCTGATGCAGGTTTTTAGGGTTCATACTGCATCTATTTAGGTGAAAAACCGGGTAGGATCCTTAACACACAGCCTGGGGGCCCTAGTCAACCCTTAGCTACCTTTCTCTATCTTTCACATCTCCCCTTTTCAATTCCCTTCCTATGCTATTAAAGGAGAGTTGCCTGTTTCAGAATCACATTCATGAAGACCGTAACCCCAAAAAAAACGTTCCCGTCAAAATTACTGGAAACATATGTGTGACTCCGCGATTCAGTAGGCCTATCTATATATATTAGCTCCAAACCACCCACTATATTTACCAAAGAATACCTAAAAGAACCACCACAACTGGAACAATATTAACAGCAATAAATTGATTCAACCTAATATACGAACACGCAGTCAGACACGTGACGATTATGGTCCTTCCCTACACGTCTGGGAGCAATATATGCTGGATAAGGAAATCACTAATAGTGCAGTGTTTTATTTTTTCCTATTGCTAAATATCGCAAAGTGGAAGTCTTAGGTGTCAGAAAATTTTTACGGGAAAAATACGTTATTTGGGTCACTACTGGGAATTACGTCAATGAGTGCTAGGATAAATTCAAATCTATCATTCTCCGAGGCATTCAAAAATACGTTCCGGTAAGCAATTGAAGCAAAATTATGACCCCGAATACTATAACCGCAAAATCAGATCACTCGAAAGAAAAGTTAAGAAATTACGTAGCAATAAAAATTAAAAATTAGGAAATTAATAATAGAGTTTATAAAATATCAGAAGAAAATTACTTAAAAAATCTTCTTAATACTAATTTAAATGATTGGAGAGCTTCCAATAAACACATAAGGAGACTAAAAGGAGAGGAAGAATCATCGCCACCGCTAAGAGACGATAAAAAGAACATTATTTTCCAAGATAAAGAAAAGGCAGACAGATTTGCAAAATACTTTAGAACAGTTTTCGGAAAAAAGACCTCCGTACCTACGTGTAGAGAATCAGTCCAAATTTAAAATTAAAACTAACATACTAAGACGGAATATTCAGAAAATTAAGCCTCATAAATCAGTAGGACCAGATGGTATTTCTGGAGAAGTGATTAAATTAGGGGGAGAAGCCATGGTTACGTACCTAAGACACCTATTTGAAATTTCTATCAACAATACTAATATTCCATCCGACTGGAAAATCGGGACAGTAGTGACAATATACAAATCGGGATCGAGGGCGGAAAATTGTAACTACAGGCCGATGTAGTGTACAAACAATTAGAACGCTTGATAGTTGAACATTTGAGGGAACATTGGGAAGAGAGGAGATGGATATACCCTGGACAACATGGATTTAGACCGGGATATTCATGCGACAACCAATTAGCAACGGTGTGTCAGGATCTTGCGGATATTGTCGATAATGGAGGAAGAATAGACGCCGTAGTTATACATATTTCCTAAGCTTTCCATATAGTACCACACAATATTTTGTTAGCTATACTTAAGGAATCTGGAATATATAATCGCTTAATTGAATGGATTAAGGAAGTTTTGAACAATCACGTACTTAGAGTCCGTGTAAATGGAGAACTATCAAATCCTATAGAAATTACATCTGGTGTACCGCAGGGAAGTGTAATCGGGCCAATAATGTTCTTGGCTTTTGTGAATGACCTGTCGACGGGAATAGATTCTAAAATTAAATTGTTCGCGGACGAATTTATAATTTACCAAATTTTAGAGAATATAGATGATGGAATCAATCTTCAAGCAGATTCAGATAACATATATCAATAGACAGAAATTAATATGATGAGAATAAATCCATCTAAGAGTAAAACAATTATTTTTTCCAAACAGAAAATGGTCATCACCGGGGAATATATAAAATAGGAAACGAAAAAGTGCCGCTTGTTGAAACGTGTAAAGATCTAGGAGGAACTTTTAATAGGAAATTAAACTGCGGCGAACACGTTAACTTAGTAGCGCGGAAGGGTTGAGGGTCGTTACACTTCATAAACAGGGTATTGAGGAAAAGTACAAGGCAGGCCATGGCAGCTGCTTACACTTCTCTAGTTAGACCTATGATGGAATACGGGGCAGCTAGTTACATCAATACCCTGGGTAAAATTTAGAAACGGGCTGGGGTTTTGTGTGGGGACGAAACTAAATTGGAACCACTCGGTGATAGGAGGAAAAAGGCTAGACTTGGGGCACTCTACAAAGCTTACTCGGACAAACCGGTCTGGTCACAAATAAGGGAGCGGCTAAGTACACCTAAAGTTATATCTAAAATCGACCATAATTACTAAATAAAGGAAAGGGACCAAAGAACAGATGTGGGGAAAATATCCCTTCGTAAATAGGGTGATAAGGGACTTAAATGGTTTGCTTGCAAGGGTACTAGAGTCTTTACCTAAGAATACAAATGTTTTCAAAAAGAAGTTAGAAACACTGAAAAGTAGGTACTTATTTGTTAAAAAAAATAAAAACGTGAATTCTTTTAAAATTGCATTTTTAATTTTTCTTTTATAATTATGTTTGAACTTTAATTTTATTAACAAACTGCCACCGGGCCAATCCTCACCTGTAGTAATAATAAATACAATAAACAATTATATACTTAATATATATATATATATTTGTGATCGATTCGTCTCCTGTAAAACACGATACGAATGTTGAAAACCAAAACCTATTACGGCACACGAAAACTAATTGTTATATTTGATGCATTCCTTTCACCTTGAAATAACCTGTCAACTCTTTTTGTGGCTGACAACGGCTGTTCTGCTTGTGGTCGGTTCAGAGAGCTGCTACGTCGAGCCAAGTATAGAAAACGTTGTGAATTGTATATTGACAAAACACATAATATTGTACCTAAACGCCGAACCAAGCGTTTATTATTACTGTAAAAGAAAAAATGCGTGACGGACAGATATTGTGAACTAGTATATATCAAAATAATTCTCGTTTTTATTTTGAAATGAAATGGGAAAAACTGCTGTCACTTTACCTGATAGAAAGAGGTAAATTTGAAAGACTAAAGTTCCAGTGGCAGTAATAGAACATATATATTCAAAAAGAATATTCAGCTTTAGCCCATTGAGGCCCTTGGCCTACCGGCTTGACTGCGGACTGTCATATTACACGACACATTCCGAATTTGGAGTGGCATGTGATCAAAATATCGACTAATGTGCAGCTTTATCAAAACATAAAATGTACAATTATATCCTTTTTAAATTAAGACAATATAGACCAAAAGTAAATATTTAGATTTAATTAACATTTATATTTTAATTTATTCCTTTAAGCCCTATTATTGATGGACATTTATGATATTTTTTGTATTACATTTACTTACTTTTAGGAAAAATGGTAATTAAAAGGAAAATAAATGTGATTTTCTTTGTAGAGAAAGACATTTAACATCAAGTCAAGAGTTAGTGCAAACCGCTTTAAACAATATGTATGAATGGTCGATTAGATCGGGGTTTAAATTTTAACCACAGAAAAGTGAATGCAGACACAATCAAAACAGCAACCCGATTCTCACACTAGAAAATCAAAATCTAAGACTTGTTAATAGCACTAAAATACTTGTAATGTACTTCGACATGGACGAAGCATATTTCACACTTAATTAATAAATGTAAAAAAGACTTAATATCGTCAAGTGTATATCCCACAACAATTTGGGGTGCGGACAAACAACTATTACTGTTAACCTATAAATCCATAGTTTTCTCCACAATAGATTACGGGTCTATAATATACAGATCTGCAAATAAAAGCCATCTCAAAAAACTAGAAGTGGTGCATTACCAAGGTCTCAGAATTGATACAGGGTGCTTTCACACCAGTCCCATCGGTAGCATTCTTATTGAAGCTAAAGAAACCACGTTACAACATCGCAGGGAGATCCAAATTACGAAACGTGCTCTCAAAGCAGCTACATCCAATAACGCTATTATTCACCATGATATTTACCCTAAATATCCTGTTAATATCGACCACCACCGCTACATACGCATATATGCTATAGTCAAAAGAATGCTCGAGGAGAAAAATATCAAACATACGAAATAGAAAAAAGAAGAATCACGAATCACCCACCATGGATGAATCCGGATATTCAGACTGATGTATCATTAGCCACTCATCAGCATAAGAATCGTTCAAAAGAATATCGGGACCATAAATTTACCGAACTAATTAACAAATATGATCACTTTCAACAAATATATATCACTAAAAAGAGCAATGATCAAGGAACAGAAGCCTACGTGGTAACACGAGGTGTTTCAATAAAATACAACTTCACCGATACGCCACTACTGTAACTTCGGAAATATGCGGAATAATGACAGCCATGAAAGTAATCAAGCAAGTAAATTTTTTCAGGTTTATCATATTCTCTAATTCCCGCACTGCAATACATAACATCTATAACAGGAACATCAACATGGAAATGATCAGTGTCATACATGAAACGCACCATGACTTAACGACCGTAGGTAAAACTGTGATATTGGCGTGGGTCCCAGGAAGCATAAGCACCAATCAAAACCCCATAAACGAATATAGCACACAAAGGAATATGTTAGACGACTGCAACTCTGCGCTTATAAGATCTCATACCCTGAACGATGTGTTGAAATATAGCTGCAACAAGATGACAAAGAAATGGCACAATATATGGAAAAAATTTAAAATCCAGTGATCTCCACAAAAACGTCAGACTTCTATAATCTAAGTAACAACACAAATTTTGGAAGGAAGGAACAGGTTTCCATCAGCAGAATAAGAAGTGGTCACTGCAAGTTAAGCCACACTTATCTACTGGATAGATCCATCCCACCTTCAGTCTTGTGATCTGTGTAATTCTGCCTTAAATATAGACCATATCAATCAATCCCCCAAATACCACGAACACAGACAAAAATACCTACTGGACAAAAATTACAATTCTATTTTGGACTCCCATGAATACCAAAAAGACATTATTTAATTTTGTAAGGACAGTAATATTTTTCATTTAATTTAAATGTATTGTATTCTGTGCTCTCTTTTGTTAAAATTTAAAAATCGAATGTAAAGAAGATAAATAATTAGTTAGTGGTAACGAGCAGAAAAATGGACATAACCAGTATTTTATTATGCAAATTCATAATTGTATAATAATATGTAAATAGTTGCCACTGTGGTCGCTAATGACCAGGCAGCCGATGCGACCGTTATAAATAAATATAAAAAAATATGATTAATGATACCTGTGAAAACCAAACGAAAACAGTAGATCAGTTAAAAATTTTGTAAGGAAACTCGTTAATATCAGGTCACTTGTGGTGAAGCAACGTTTTTAACGATTAGGACTGGCAATATGAAACAGTTTTAAATTAAATCAACGGTACCGAAAGGCTACAGCCGCTTCCTTAGGCTAGTGATGTCAAATGATACTCGACAAGTGAACCTTAGCTCCCGTTGATGTACTCCAGCTGGGTTTTCTCACAGAATCAGTCTTTGTGATCGAAGTCTCCTGGTCTCGACTTGAGCCCGAATCACCGTCTGTCCTCGATCGCGACTCAGTCCAATTCTACTATCGCTCATGGCCCGTAATACAATCAGTCTCTCCTCTATTTCACCACCTACTGCTCTAATTTTTCCTCCTCCCTTTTCTATCAATCAATCAGATTTAATATTCCATTGGTTGGATTTTTCAGAAATATAACCAATACAAGTTACTAAAAAGTGTGTTGTACCAAAATCACCTGAAAAAATATTGTATGCGAATATTTTTTTGTAAGATTGATAAACATCTGCCGTTTATGCACGTTTTAAATTTCCATATCCTCCACCCCCGTCCCCAGAGATGGTAGTAGTGTATTATCCCTACATTCGTTGCTTACTTCTGGGCTACAAAATTTCGTCAAAATTTCTCCACGCATTTAGATTTGTAAGAGGCACATACACAAACATACAGTGAAATACTCAATTTTACTATTGTATTTAAAAACTAATATAAGGTATTCTTACTTATAATTATGTAATCGTTGCGGGTATAATAACATTTTATTAAATAATGGAATTTAAAATTTGTTTTTCGCGAAAGTACCACCGTATGAGCGGTTTTAAGTTACAAAAGAAAATATCGTTCTCCAGAGTTGCATTTCCAACATTTGTATTGAGGCTTGTCAAACAGTTTCCATTATTAACTATTTAAATAAAATTTTACATAAATTTAAGCATTTCTTCACACCTAACAGCAATTTAATCGTTTCGTTCGACAGGTTACGTCAGGTCATAAACGTTTTCTGGGTTGAACACTACAATGCACCAAAATATTATGGCGATCGCATGAATTGTGAAGGAACGTATAAGAGACAAACATGAAACCGAAGAGCAAATGATTGACGTGGAATCCACTTTGGTCTGTAAGGAGAGAAGAAAGAGGAGGATGGACAGGAAGCGTCTCCTGGCTGATCATCGTTAAACATCAAAATGTCACTACAAACTGTTTTATGGAAAAGGAACACACAAGGACAAACCTTAGACAATACAAGCGGCACGCTTCTCGCTTTATATACCGGACCTGTGAGTTATACATTTAGATTGTAATTTAGAAAGTAATCTACATAAATAATATAAATATTAGTAGAGGAAACATACGTTTAAATTAATTAATTTAAATTACATTGTCTGAAAATCGCAAACCGAAATTATAAATTTAGTTACAAATAAAAAGGGAAAATGTATAATATACAGGTATAATTGCAGTAAAGAATGTTAAACAAAATATTTCGTAATTCTATTACTATGCAAATGATACCTATGATATAAAAAACTGAAATAATTACCTTGTAGTCACCAATTCAATGTTGTACTTATATTTAATGTAACGCTTATCCTCTCCCCCGATCATTTTCTACTATAGACTCTTAAAATGGGCGATACTGCCGCTTTGGGTGTTCTGGAACGATCCATGGAGTTATAGGAGCGTCAGGCGCGTTAGAGGGACGTTGAATAAAAATAAGAGGGCAGTGAAAGCACAATGAAGGAGGGGAAGATAAGAAGATACAGGAAAAAAACATTTGTACGTATTTCATCTGTTCTGTAACATTATTTTCCAAATATGCAATAAAAATACAAGTTATAACGGATCCGTGGACAGGTATTAAGAGACAAATTATTGACAGTGACCATTTACACATTGTCGAAGAAATCCAGCATAAGTTGGCAAAGGTATGTGCAAGTAGCTATGCACTGTAAAAGCTTTCAATGTGGTTTCACTTAAGGATATATATATATATATATATAAGGATTTATATTAAATTCCGACTTGGAAAAGAACTTTTCAACAGTATACAAATACCATGACGTTGGTTATTCAGTTCCCAAATCATTTAGTTACTGGTTAATAAATCAGGGAAACATACTAGAGTTGAAGAACTATTTATACAAGGAATAAGTGATGTAATATTCTGTAAACTACCGAAGCCAGCGATTGATATCCTCATAAAAGTTTGTTTGAGCAATGATACAACGCGAAGAATTGATGATGTGAGACAAAAGGACTTATTACATGAGTATTTACTCACCGAGTGATTCGCAGCCTACATTTATGTGCCAAAATTCTAAGTGAATACATAGTGTATTAAATCACGTCATTAAAGCAATCAATTAATTCTGAAGAAATTAATTAATTTAACTACTCTTTTAACTTCTGTCAAAAGGACCCTGTTTGGATCGGTTTTATAAAACTCATTGTTTGTGTAGATTATGTGGGGACGGGAGCTTAATTTTATTAATTACGATTAATTATTACTTAATATTAATTATTGAGTTCCACATTTTGGCGACAATTATAATAAAAAAGGTTTAATTCATTAGATATAAGGAATCAAGTAACGAAAGATTTTAAATAGAAAAGAAAATATTTTATTTATAATTCTGCATTTAATAACAATAAAATTGAAAACATAAGTCTCGAATTAAACTACTTACTAATTAAAAACGTTAGCAATAATAAATTTACATTAAGATTCGTTAAAAATCTGGGTCACCTGTGGGGTGGAAAGAAAGAAGCAAAGTAATTTATGTCAAAAAGTCTGGCAATAAGAAATCTTTAAATTGAAAATGTAAGATACCGACGAGGTCTGCTGCTGAACAGTCTGGAGGCACCTACTGTTGTTGCTCGTCAGCTGCATCGGGCTGATCTCACCTTGGGCCAAAATTAGCGGAGACTCCTGCCAAGAAGTCGTGAATCTCCGTAGGTCTCAAGAGAAGCTCTCAATTTTTGCTCTCTTGCCGGCGGCTAGTAATTATTTTCCTCCGCCTCAAAAAGCAGCTCACACGTCACCTCGGTAGTATTCCCAAAGCTGTCCTACTTAATTCCAGCAGCCAATCGGCTGCAGTTTCAATAGTACCCATGAGCTTGCATTTCATCATTTGCAGCCAATAGGAAAAAATTTAGTTGCCGGGCGTAAACAAGGGCATTATTAATATCAATTACAATCCTAATAATTATACCATTTTATAAAAAATCCCAATTTCAAGGTATCCAATTTTACCCGTCATGTTTGTTATTAGTTCCGTACACGGTATCTATTCCAAAATATTCACGCCAACTTCCGACTTGACTGAATCAAATACTTACCGATAATTAGGGACAGCTGACTCTTTTGTTCGTTAAAAGGTCTTTTATCCTTCATAGTAGAAAAAGGGTCGTCTTCTTTGTCCGAAGGAATTTCCCACAGATAAAAATGTGTCGCACAACTTTCAACAACTTACTTCGCGTACTTTTAATACATTACTCGTGAAGAAAGATCTTTGGTTTCTAGGAACTTCATTATGTAAACATGATTGAATCTAAAAATGGCAGTTTACATGGCATACTTGGTTAATAAATTTAATGAAACAAATATACAATTTCAAGGCGATGAGCTGAATTAAATAAAAAAAATAGCAGTTACTTCTGCGTTTGTGCTAATACGTCCCTTATACAAACTTAATTTTGGACAGGGGAATTAAACCATTTTCAAAAATAATCATTAATAGAAAGACTTTTCTACAGTGTTATTAGAATTTGAATCCTCTAACATATCCGATTTTGTTTTGTATCATTTTTTAAGTGAAAACATAGAAGAATATCCAAAAATATTCCCATAACTGATTTTATTTATTATGTAATTGAAAACTATCCTCTTTATATATTTAACTAAATATGTGAATTCAATATTATAATTGTTTTTGTAAATTGTTGTTTAGTTACATGTTTAATTTCACAAATATGGACGGAACGTCGTAGATGTATTAAAGAAATTTAAAAATCTTGCTGAGATATTAGGTTTATTGTTTGTTTATTATAACTGATGAACGTAACAAAAGAAGATGAATTTAAATTAAAAGACTGAAAAAGTAAATTCCTACAGTTTATTCTCGATTATGGTCTGTAATACAATATTTTTAATTAATTGCGTTTTCTTCATCGAACTTAGTGGAATGTAGATCCAGTGCCGTCACGTGTCTATTAAAATAAATAATCGCCATGATTTAAGAATAATGCTGACGTAAATAGAACCGAGGTTTGATACATTGATAACGGTGCACCAAGTTTATCATTATGATTAATATTTTTTAAATTGTAAAATAACAAAGGAAAACGTAGGAATAATTTTCTAGGAAATTAATAACTAATTTAATAATTTCAAACTTCAATGTGTACTATTTATAGAGTATTTTCTTATTATATTTTAGGACGTACCAATTCCAATTGATCGTTTAAAGAATGTAAATTAGAGGTAGAGCTGAGAATTTGTTACTTAAAAACAGGTTGGTAGGTCAAATAAGTTTGCGACCCACTGTTTTATACCAATGTCGGTCCGGGTGTCACTTTTTACTTAGAATTAATATTAACAAGGACAATGTCTGCTTATTAACAGAATACACTTTTTCCACCCAAAAATTGATGGGGATCGTACAAAGACACGTGATTGAGACAGGCATGTGATTCTCAGGCACCTTGGCTTTTATTTATTGCGGGATGGTTGGTTTTAATTATTAAAACAAGTTAGGTATCGGTATAGTTTTTTGTGTGTATACATGATGTGTAGTGAACCACTTCAGAAAAATTGTAGTGGGGGGTAGACAGGCTCGAGTTAAAATGATCTCCGATTTTGGAATTCGGAAGCATATATGAGTGAATAGAGTAATTTACCAGAATGTTCTAAACAGAATTGGGGAAGAAAGAAGAATTTGGTTCTCGTAAAATTAGCATTAGTAGGAAGTGTGTGGAAGAGGGAGGCCAAGGATGGGAAACGTTAATCAGATTAGGAAAGAAGTGGGTTGTGTTGGCTATGTATAAATTAAAAGGCTTGAGCAAGATAGGTTAGCATGGAGGGTTGCAACAGAACAGTCTTAGGACTGCAAATCACAACAGAGCCATGTTAACACATGTGCAAATAGCAACCAACCCCGACCATAATCTACTGATTATGAAATGCAGAGTGACAATGAAAAACCTCGATAATGGAATTATAAAAAAAATGGAATTAGAAAAACTGAAACAAAAGGACGCGCTTCATAGTTTCAAAGAAGACATTATGAGTAAATTAATAGAGAAAGGTGAAATAAACAATATATAACAGAAATGGGCACTATTGAAGTAAAAAAAACTAAAAAATACGAAGAATAGCTCAGACAAATAGAAAATAATGAATAACACAAGAAATAATAAAAATGATTGATTAAATGCGTAAATATAATAACGCGAGAAATGTAAATGGTAAAGAGGGATACAGATGCTGGAAGAATGAGATGGATAGGAAGTGTAAATCAGCCAAAGAGGCTTAGCTACAAGAGAAATGCATAGCAGTTGAAGATATCATGGTGAAAAGTAAGATTGACGCAACTTCCGCAGGTTTTCCCGGTGAACTAATTGTTGAGATGATTCTTGGGTTTGCAGCCGGGTGGCGTTGTAAATACACGACGTTTCGTCGACATCGTCCAGGTGGACGTCGTGAATTTACAACGCCACCTGGCTGCAAACCCAAGAATCATTTCAACAAGATTGACGCAGCTTATAGGAAAATCCAATATACATTCGGCAAGAGGAAAAATATTAGCAAGAACATCAGGAAAAAAAATCATAAAGATGGAAGAAACATTTTTTTGAGCTGTATCATGGTGAAAATCATTTAGGCCAATCTAAATGATCCGAGACACTATTGAATGTACATGTGCAGAATTACATGTGAGGGAATTTAATCTTTTCGGCATTTACGTAGTTCTCGATCACTATTCTTCTTGTATCACAATTTAGACATCAAATTAAATAGATAGTACAGTAAACCATTTCATGGAATATTTTACACCGTATGGTATATTAATGCGGAACACCTGTTTTGCATCCTGGGCTTCTTGCAGTTAACAAGTCTCCAAGTCGCCCAGAAATAAACGTATTTAAAGTCAAATGGAGTAAAAATGCTTCAATCGAAGCTCAGATAAAAAACATAAAGCTAAATGTAGAAGACAAGAATGGAAAAATGTCAACCGGACCCAGAACTATAACCAAGGACCTATAGTTAGTCACAGTAGACATCCCGAGGACCGATTTACTTCTGTAAACCTAAGCTAGGCTCTCCTAAAATGTCTATGCACCATTAATCAATTTTCTCGCAGAATTCATAGAAATTAGGTTGTGAAGAATATAATTAGTAAACTGTAGGTGACCCTGGACATTTTTCCACTATTTTCTTCTAAACAAAAGGAATTTGTTGGAGCATTCGAGAAAAATTCAAGTTGTTGATAATAAAGTTTCTAGTTGAATCAATCAGATGCCAGTGACAGAATTTTGCGATACACAGACGGAAACTTGGACTCCACAATCATGTTTGCAATCCTAGTGGGGTAGTCAACGATTCACTAGTATTATTAGGAACCACTTTAGAATGGCACAACATATTTAACTACAAATATCTTTTCTCACGACAGTGACATTCTTTAAGCATGGTAACGTTTAATCATACCGTGGAGTCAAATTCAAAAATAAATCGGCCCAGTATGGAAGACGGAATGTAGACAGAGAAAGTTATGATCATAGTAATCTGGTCATTCTGTGTTTCTCCAATTCATCTTTCTTATAAAACGATTAAATTACGAGAGCAACATTTAAATGAGAATAAACAGTTATCTTTATACTTTCGTCTGTTTCTTGCAGGGTAACGAATCACAGACCGACTATGTTTCCTGACGAAATATAAACATGGAGTTTCCTTTATATTTATCGTCAATCTATATTCCCAGAAACGCTAAGTTATGTGTCCTAATGCTATTATTGTTTTTATTCAATTAATTTTATGTCACGTCAACTATAAAGTCATTAGCAACCAACATAAATTACACTAGCACTAATGAACAGAACATAAAATTGTGATAAGTAAGTTACATAAGGTGAAAACTTAAGTATATTTTTTCATAAATATTGATATTGTAATGAGTTTATGTGGGAATCGCCACAATATTTCGTCACTGGGTGAAGAATTCCCCATATTGGAGACACTCAGCACAAGTCCCAGGAGAGGCGGGACATCGTGTTTCAGAACGTGACAGAACGACCGTTTGGTGCCTTAAAAATCTGTTACCTGAGTCCAGTTCTTTGACCCCGTGACTTTTGAAAGGCCAGAAATGAGGGAGAGGAGTCGCGGGCCAAGTTGAATTTTGATTAGACGCTGAGGGTCAGGTGTTCCGCCATGCATCTAGAGGTGGAGTGAATGAACGAGATGACCTGCGAGAATGGAGGAGAGTAATTTAGGCAGTCGGGTATGGATATTTGAAGAAGGAAGAAGTCTAGAGGGTTGCGTGGAGTTTGATCCTCGACACGACAGTCGTGGGGGTGAAATTCGATGAGTTGGGCATGGAGAATTGAACAAGTATGATGTCAGCAGAGTGCGTGATAGTTGAGCCACGACACTACAGAAATTAGTCCGTCGGGAACGAGCTTTGAAGTAATCAGGCGGAGAGAAAACGAGGAATCTTCTTGGTGTCGTAGAAGGAAGGATGTCCCTACAACGAGGCGAACTGCAAGCAGGTGGAGCTCTGTCCAAGTAATTTCCTAGAGCCAAAGGAACGAGCTCCAGAGGCGATCAGAATTCGTGGAAGACGGACCACAAGATACCAGCGTAGGCAAAGGACGAAGCTGTTTACGACCCACAATAAATCACAGGTATGTTAGTGCCACTATCGAAAAGTTCGTGATGACGATTTTGTTGCTGTGCGTTAAACCCACAACAAACGTCCCTTAAATAGATAGAGTCTTACTAAATGCAATTGAGCTAGCCGTGGTACATTTATAAATTGAACCCTAAAGTTTAGTAATTATTGTTCTTTTCTTTTGTTTACTGTGAATAAATTTTAGAGATCATTTAATTAGGTTTCAGTTCACTTATAAATCTTTTAAAATCCGTAAACAAAAATGAAGGAAAACGGAATGTCAAATACTGTTAAATAAATATACCAATAAAAAATTGAAGTGTCTGTCTATCTGCTTATCTGTACGACTGTCTGTCCGTATGTTTATCTCAAATAGGGTCAATGAAATTTGAGGGTTTAAAAATGAGATTTAATTTAAATATTCAGCAATACATCGAAATTAAATATGCACGAAGTTATTAATATAATATAAATGCAAATAAAAATATTAATTTTACGGGAAGATTTCTTGGAATTTCCGCGCGAAAGCCGGCGTGTAAGCCAACTGCGAGTTATAAGCCCTATTACGCATTTCTATATCATTCATTGCTCTTGCTATCTATTGTTGCAGAGACTGAGAAAAAAAGAACTTCTTTGGATCGTAGATACGATGTATACATAAATTGGTTTCATTTCTCGCGTAAGGTAAATTTTAAAATTCAGTAATTGATAATATGAAAATAAAAAGGAAGCTATCGAACTTGGTGTCGAAACCGGTGTAATGCGGGTCACTGTATTACATTATGACCTTCAATATGTGATTTAAGTTAACATTTAACCATTAAGTCGGGGAAAAGCTTTACTCTGTTAGAATACTGAAATTATATTTATACCTGCTATTGTACCGGGGGTATTTTGAACTCCCTCGAGATACTGGGAGTAGATTTCAGGTTCATATTCTGATCTTTTAGATGTCGGTTTAGTTATGTGTTGATCAAGAATTAAATAATGTACTGGGATAATATAAATAAATATCTCAGCAACGCCGGGTCCCAAGATAATCTTAAATGTATTTCCACTTCAGAAAACCAAATTGATTATTTCCTTTTCTAAGCTAAAACTTCAAATTTGAATATCCTGCTCAGTGTGTTTGGGAGAGACAATAAATATTCGTTGTCTTGTCTTCATCAGTGATCGAAGTAAAGAGAATTGAAGAGGTTAGTGCTTTGTTAACTCAAAATTTTGTGATTTTGAGTTACATAGTTAAACCGAGTTTTCTGGTAATCTCCTATGACTTACATTACTAATTTTCATGAAAACCGCAGTATGTTTTATAAATATTAGATGTGAAAAGGGTGTTAATTTATCAAATGTAGGAAGGTGTTATCTGATTGTTTGCAAGCAAGTCATGGTTGACTTAACAGTTTGCACCTTCCTGCTCGTAATCGTAGGTTGTAATAATAAAGCAAAATAAAATTTCCACGTATAGACAGAAAACGAAGGTCACAGGGATGTTCTGAAGTAGCAGGTTGTTTGATGACTTTTATAGAAACAGCCCCAAAGAGTTCTAGGAATGTCATTGCTTGGATTGATTGTGCACCTGGCCAAAATAAAAATTTGTTCACAATTTGTTGTTTCCAATTTTTGATTCTGGAGTGTATCTTTTGGATTTATACTACAAAACACAAGTATCCTGAAGGACGACATACTTTTATGGATGTCGAACAAGAGTTTGTTCCATTTGAAAAGAAAATTCGTAAACATGGAAGTATTTACAGCATTTTGGTTCGATGGCCATTATAAATAAATCCTGAAGGAATGTCAAAATGATTTAAGTTTATATTTTATAATAGGAAGACTAAGACTAAGTTAGTTCAGTTTAGTGCTGATGCTAGTAATAGACCAGTAGACAACTTCTCAGCTAATGCACCTTTCCTCGGCCTTCGGATTGACGATAAATTAAAGTGGAATGACCATATAGATCTGCTTGCCGGAAAACTAAGTTCAGCTTGTTATTCTCTGAGAACACTAATGCAACACGTTGACAAAAAGTACGTTAAAATGGTTTATTTCGCGTATTTTCATTCAATTATGAGCTATGGCATCTCTAATTGGGGAAACTGCTCCAGGAGTAATGAAATATTTAAGTTGCAAAAGCGTGCAATTAGAATACTTTCTAGCACGAATTCTAGATCTAGTTGCAAACCTTTCTTCAAAAGTTTGCAAATACTTACTTTACCGAGCGTATATATTCATGAAATATTAAAGTTCGTAAAGCGAAACACTAATTTGTTTCAAATAAATGGCGAGTTTCATGAATACGCGACTAGAAATCGTTCAGCTCTAAGGTCGGACAAGCATCGCCTTGCTCTACACCAGAAAAGTATTCACAATACCGGGATAATTTTATACAACAGCCTTCCGCCAGAGCTTAAAAATAGTACCTACAAAAGCTTCGTGAAGCAGAGTAAAACTATTCTTTTAAATGGCGCGTTTTACTCGGTACAGGATTTTCTTAATCGTCCTTCTAGTATTTAAATCAAGGTTCCTGCAAAAAGTGTTGAATGAGCTGCCTTATAAAATAGCACATCACATATCTTAAAATTTCTATTCAGTTTTTTCTGCTCTTTTGTTTGTTTGTTTCATGTATTGCCTGGAGCTACGACAGAGGGAAGGACAGTTTCCTGGTCGCAGAGCTCCAAGTAGTTAAAACTCCATTGCGTGTTCCTCAGTGTGTGCTTGTTTGTGTTTCCCAGTGTGTGTCCGTGTTGTGTTTATATTGACTTTTGTCTATATACACTTTCTTTTACTAATTTATTTTAAGTTTATTTGTCTTTAATTATTTACTTTATTTTGTTCATTTTTAATTTTTAATGTATGACGTATCCTATTTCCTCAATCGAGGATTAATGGAAACAACAATAAATCTAAATCTATGTTCTATACATTTCTGATATACCAGTACCACAAAGTTGTGTGCCTAGAACACTGCCTTGTGGAACCCCAGATGCTGTTGGATAAACATTGTCCTTTTCTTCATTTACTATTGTCTGGAACGTTCTATTTGTTCCTTAAGCCTTACGTGTAGGTGTGCTGTTTCGTCGCTGTCTTGAGTCATTCGTCCCAGTTAATATTAGGGTTGTGTAGCCTTGTTGGGGTGTCTTACTTATCACTGCTGCACAAATAGTGGCGATGATCGGCGAGTGATCGGAATTGTAGTCATAATTGGGTAAAACGGTAGACTTTTTTATAACTAACAGAATAAACAAGTTCAGTACGTTTTATGATCATTTGTCCAGTACGTACTCGCTCCTGTCGAAATAATCGAGGATATTCTGCTACAGTTGATAAATTTCCTTATTATTTTCTGTTGACCAAAATCCATAAAAACATGGTAAGAGACCCTTTATATTGTCTACTTTCGGGATTTATAATGGCGTTTACTTTTATTGGTCTAGATTCGATATTACCTCTTTGCTTTGTTCTATGTACTTTAAATTGTTTAATTAGTTAATTACTGCTCTAAAGGCTCTTTCGTCTTTTAGTTGGTGTGATGTATTGTTGTTTTCGTTCATAAAATTCTCCATTTTTCAATAATTGTCTGGGGTAGAACTATTAATTTTTATTGTATCAATGGCCATACTTATAGTGATATATTGTTCACGTTTTCGTTTTAGCTAGGCAAAATAAAATTCATTCAAACTAATTAATTTATAAATATTGTAATTTGTTGAATCATTTACATTTATTAATAATAAAACTGTTTTAAATGTCAATATTGAGATTTATTGGCGCCCATCCATTTAGATTTATGCTCTAAATTCTTTTACATATTTATAAATTATAAAACAACATCCAACGTTAATTTATAAAATATTGTCTCAACATTAAGCCAATTTCAAATTAATTTAGATTTCTCTGACAGTAATTTTTGAAAATTGTACCTCGTACGTGTGCCACGTTATGTTGAAGCTGCTGCATGCTGTTGCGAGAAAATAAATTAGAAAAGGTCCTAAATATTATCAACTTCTAGCTTCTCTGAAGTGCATGTAATTTATGATGAGAATCAAAAGTTGGATTAAAGAAGACAGGAAAGAAAGGATCTGGTAATTGATGTTATTGCAACAAAATTGATATTTTTAATTTTAAAGAAGTGACCAAAATAAGTTAGAATAAGTTTTTAATACAATAGTTATGTACCAGAGCGAGGACTCGTCTTTGTCAATGAAGAATAAGGTATTTTGGAGCACACGATTGTAATAGAAGGTAGAAGTTTAATAAGTATGTTCTGGACGGCAGAAAACAGAGTGGGATGAGATAGTTGGGGAATGTAGAAAATGACCTAAGAGAGTTGAAAGTAAGAAGGTGGAGAAGGAAAGTTCTGGACGGAGGAAAACGGGCTTTTATTATTAAAGAAGCAAAGGCTCTCACGGGGCCGTAGTGCCAAGGATTAATTGTGTTTGTGTGGAAATAACTTACTACGAAATCGCAACTTTTCAGACTGTTTCCTTTTTGCTGATTTAGGCGATACCATGCACAATTTAACGGCATACTTGGAAATCCAAAGGTTTTTACTGGGAAAGTATTAAAATTCAATGTACGAACTTCTTCACACAGATCAGGTGGCTTGAGAGGTAATCACAGTGAACTTTACTGTATTTGCCAATTTATTGATCTATGTTCTGTTATCACAGCTTTGATCTGGATGATATGTTGATGAACACATTGCATTGAAAGTCGGCTAGAAATTATCACTGAGCTCTGAATTAAACTTGGTTGAGACTCAATCAGGTGCTTTCTTTTCGTGTTCATCAAATCAAATTACAACTGGCTGACTTCTGTAAAGGCTGTAGGTACCCTTTTGCTCTCTTTATTTTAGTCCAATAATATTAAAAATTCTCTGGAGTTAGTTGCCAACGACATTATCCATTTCTAATGAAACCATTTAAATTGAATGTAGTTTTATTTGCATGTCTGTTGGTCCCAAGAGCGTTTATATATAACTAATTAGAATGAAATAAAAGTTTGTCGAGATGTAGTATTCACCTAAGAAGTGTCGAAGTGACGAATATTTATATGCCTTCCTTCGCCTTACTTATGACATAAATTTAAACTCAAAGGGAGTTTAAAACAATTCTCAATAGATGTCACGTGATACGAAACAATCTTTTAATTTTCCGCTAGGTAGATTCAACAAGAGTGTGTGTGAGTATTTTGAACAGGATTGAGATGAATAAATTACAATACTGACATTTCAGATCCCCTGACTGTACGTTATAAATTACAAATTCATTTGTAAAAATCATTACATAGTATTACTTTCGTTGTCATATCAATTGTGCCACCCAAACGAAAAGCGATATATATATGTATGTATATATATATAATGGAAATATTTTATGTATATATATATATATATATAATTAAAATAATTTTAATAAACACAAATCTCTGTGTAAAATACAGAAACGATATAATGAAATTTTTAAAGTTTTAGCCTAACAAACTTTAAAAAATCAACAAAAATGTAACTAAAACGAAAGTATAATTGTGTATCAAAAAATATATACTCTAACAATCTTGTGTCTTTAAGTAGGTAGAAGATTCTAATGTACGGTATATTAGAATAATTCTGACATATACTTACGAAAATATACTTTTCGGATCGCAATCTTATGGTACTGCGTGTATTTCTGACTCCCTCTAGGATACCGAGAAATTTAAAACTCAAAAATATTTTCCATTTTCAAACTGCGTCTAGATTTTTAGAAAGTCTTAATTTATATTAATAATTTCATATATTGGGAGGAATCTAAACTAGGTTATTGGACCGTCATCATCCTGGTGAATTTGAAGCTAAACACCAAATACGTTTGCCAAGAAATTCCTGTGCAATTAATTCATTATCATGGATATTATACATAATGCGGACATCGTCGGGCAACCAGGTAGATCTTAAAAAGAGGTTTCATTGGTTTTATGTTTTAATTTTGATATGTTTTCTAAATAAAAATGTCAACATTTCAGTACTTAATTTTCTAATTATTCTCCTCAGCGTAACATTTGCAAGACTAATATTGATGCGTTATGTCAATTTATTATTGATGTTTTAGAGAATATAACGGATTGAATAAATATTAGGAAGAATGATACTAGGCCATTAGGAGCCTATAGTTAACAAAGAAGACACTAAAGTTGATTGGTGAGTGGCGTAATATATACAAAAAAAGGTGTAAATGCAAAAGACCAGTACTGATATCTGTGGAATGAACTTAATGGGAAATGCGAAATTGCCCTGGAGAAATGGCTTCAAGAGCAATGCCAAGCATGGTTTTGTGGAAGATAGGTGTAGCTTATAGAAATATCGAATTACGCTTCTGACAAAGAAGAAATGGCTGAAAGATGAAAGGAACTTAACATAGAGAAGCACTTTGTGCTGGTTTATAAATTTGAAAATAGCAGTAGCTTCCTTGTACCATGTAAAGCTTCGAAAGTTAAAGATCAAGGGAATGGTATCCAGATATAACGGCGAGATAAGACAAGATAATATTAGCATAAATAGATAGTGAAGTATGTTCAAATGACTCTATATCCCCAAAATAAATAGCAAGTGCAATTGTAAGTCAATATATAAATAAATGTCAAAAAGTTCTTAAGTAATCTCAATGTTTTTGGATAACGACATTAGTAAACCACTCTCGACAAAATAACTGAATGCCACGCAGAGTCCTCTTACACCACATGGGGCGTGCCTGTGACATAATACACTAAACCAGGTTCCACAGCACTTTCTTGCCTTGGTAATTGAATAGAGAGAGCTACCCGCGTAGTATTTTGCAGCACCGTAGTCAATACTGTTGGAGGGAATGTCCATCAGGAATTGCTATGCATTGTGAAAAGTGAGGCCGCCAAGAGCAGACCAAAGAGTATTTAAGATATTCTTTGGAGCATACAGGACAATTTGAATCGTGTAGACACGCAACCCACGAAAGATGTCACCAGCGGAAATGCCGGGGAAGGCGTCGGCCATAATAGTCGTGATGACTGTTTTTGTATTCTGGCATTGATCCTACCAATTGTGCTGCAACTTTTGAATGGCCTAAGCCTCTTACCCTGAGAAGAAACGTTGAGGTCTCTCGTCACCAGGAAAATCTGAACTGAATTGCATTTATCCTGGGATGATAATGTGTCCGAGTTCTTCGACTCACTCAGGATGTCGTCTAAATTAGAGGGTGGTTGTGGAACTGACATTTCAGAACCACGGGACACTGGAGAAAACAGTTAAAGTTTGTTGTTGTTGTGGTATTCAGTCCTAAGACTGGTCTGATGCAGCTCTCCATGACAACCTATCTTGTGCAAGTTATAATTTCCGCATCCAACATCCCCCTTAATCTGCTTAGCCTCCCTGTTCTGTTCCAAACACTTCCCTCTTATGCTAATGTTACAAGACCTCTAAACATGGCCTATTAATATATCCCGTTTCTTGGTCAACGTCCTCCATATATTCTGCATAGAAATTACTCGTTAGTGATTGTATCCACCCATCTATTTTCAGCATTCTCCTATAGCACTACATTTCAAAGGCTTCTATTCTTTCTGCAACTCCTACCGTCCACGTATCGCACCCATATAACGATTAGAAAATAATTTCTCTTCTTTGCCTGTGCTATCCTACTATATTTATTACTCTGCCCAAGTAACATAATTCCTTACCTTCCTTAAAATATCCCTTCCCAATCTAACACCCTTTGTTATTCCCTTGGTTTCCCATACTACACTCCAACACTTTGGTTTTCCCTCTATTAATCCTCATGTTATACTCTTCCTCCTGAACCATCTTCATGCCATTTATTATGTTTTCCAAGCATTCTTCTTACTCCCCTAACACTACAATATCATCGGAAAACCGCATGGTTTTTATTTCGTTTCCTTGCAATATGATGCCTTTTTCATGTTCCATTTTAACTTTCTTCATCGCGTGTTCTATATATAAGTTAAATACCATCGGCGACAGACTGCATCTTTGTTTACTCATTTTCTTGCCCTTCAATTATAGTTACTGCTGACTGCCTTCTAAAGAGTTTATATTTAAGTCTTGTTTCTCGATATTTTATTATTTTCCTCTTCAAAATCCTTAATAGCGTGTTGAAGTTCACATTATCAAAGGCGTTTTCCAAATCTACAAATGCCTGTCTTCTATAATTAGACACAGTGTCAATATCGCTTCTCTTCTCCCTACATTCTTCTTGAAAACAAACAGATCTTCTCCTAACTCGAATTATATTTATTGTTCCACCCTCCTATATACTATTTTAGGTATGCATGAGATACTAAACTAATTAAGGTTAATAAAATATTTTTATTTTGCTTTTTTGTATTTAATCCTTTCACTTCGACCAAACTGAAGTCGCAGTCCGTTGTGTGATATTTTGTTCCGCTATATCATAGGAATGTCAAAACGAAAGGAGTTTTTCTCTCTTAAACCTTCGCACTTTCTGTATACTTTTTTCGAAGCCCACGCTTCGTCTAGATCTCAAAGTTTTAATTCAAATTAGTCAAAGTAATGTTAGTCACACACTCACTTGATGACGTTCCACTTTGTATTCACTACAAATATAATAGTAGATATCAGGAGAAATTACACAACCTGTGTGAGACATATTCAGGAAGTAAAACACGATCACAATAGCGTTCATGTTCTGAATATAAACACAGTGTGGCATTAGATGGCCAACTAGGTACTTCAGTTAATTACCTTGTTGAAACATGATTTAATCCAATAGAAGGTAGTTCTTATTTATTCCTATTACCACATAAAACATGTCTAATTTCGCATTATTAAATTTATAACCTGTTTCATGCGACCTATCGTAATAACTTACCGCCACCACTATTCTATTCAGCCGTTAATATTTTTTTTCTATTTCTGACAATTCCAGCTATAATTGATAAAACTATGACTTCTCGTACTAATTCTAAGTCAATTTTCAAATAAAATAAAGATTACTAAATATAATGTTAATTTAGTATTTTACGCTAAATACAAATAAAAGCCTAGTGTAGTACATAAAATTGACGAGATATAATTATTTAAGTAATGTTTGGTTTTACCAAACTGAAATCAATCGGAAGAAGTTTAAAAATCCTATTTACTTGTCAACCTACGTAATTAGAGATGGACAAAAGAACGGAAATCGATTCAAAGGGTTTATACTTGTAAGAGAACCGTTGTCTAAAATGACTCAGTTCGAATCGTAGGGTCTTGAGAGAGTTACTTAAGTCGTAAAGTTGTGAGAAAATTGCTTGAGTCCTCCAGTGTTGAGCGAACCGCCTGTCTGAGTCGGTTCCGGAGCGAACTGCTTGATTCTTCGGGCGAAAGTAAAATTCGACTCAGGCTCTGAATCGAAAAAGTTAATAATTATGGAGGTTGTCGGTCATAAACAATACCACTCATAACCAATTTTGAAAAGATAGGGTTCGCTTCTTTAACAGACAGTTAAAAATGATTATTGATAATATAATCATGACAGAAACTTACAATTTCTCCATAATTAACATATTATTCCATCGTGTTTTGTACATAGTTGTTTACCTGTAGAATATCTCAAATTACCAACCGGATTTCATATAAATTTTAACACCTTTAATTGACAAGGTCATGTACAATGAATATGCAGACTAAAATTTATCTAGACAAAAACATTGTAAATTACTCAATGCGTAGAACGTTTCTTTTCCAATAAATCCGGAAGGTCGACTAGGACCCAGGGAATACCGACATTAACCCGTTCCCAACGACCGTAATCTGTATGAATGCCAATCTATATTTAGAAGGAATTTCAGTTTTTTCCTTAATGTACAATTGGAGAATTTACTTACTGAGGCATGAACCGTTAGAGAGAAAACGTTGAGCTATCGACGCGAGAAGACAACTTGACATCTTGGAAGACGATAGGTTAAATCCTCCAGACTTCATATTCATAGTACATACATCGCCTTCGTCATTTCATAGTGGTATAGAAAGTGGAATTGTTTTGATTTAAAGTCAACTTTTCAGCTTGTCAGGTAGGCACTTTTTAAACATTTTTATTGAAGAACGACATTTGTAAAAGGTCTCTGCGTGTCGAAATATTTGGAAGTCAAGATTATAAAATTATTAAAGGAGGCTGTATATTTTATTTTAATTTTCACTTTTATCATGTCACGTTTCGTTCGTTTATATATTATACGTACAATTTTTAATATATTGTTAACTAAGGTAAGCATTTTTGTCTCAGGAATTCGTAGAATTTATTAATAATCTAAAACAAATTCAAATTAATTTTTAATAAATAAATTACTTTATAGTAATTACATATTTTGTTTCTATTTTTTTGTATTCACTCTCCCGCTTACTTATTAATGTTAAACGTTGGGATTGGAAATGTAATGGGAATCGGTGGGCCGAAGAGTCGTTTAAAAGAATCGACTGGCAGCAACGAGTGAATCGGCTTTGTGCGACTTAAATAAAAAAAATCGATTTGTCCTATGCGAAATATTGAAAATTTCCAGGAAGTACTACGTACTTAAAACACCAATTTTACTTCTAAATGCATATTTACAATCTGATAACAGAAAAATACTTATATTCAAAAAAGTACTGATATACTACAAAGGAACATCTTAGTATGTTATATCTTTATAAAGAAACTCAATTTATAAGCGTTCTCGAAATGTATGGTGATTTTCTGCTTCACGTACTCATTAAGATGACTGAGTTGAACAGCAATTTCGACGGAACTAAACCACGCACGTCCACACTCGAACTCACAGTAATTATGTTTTAAGCGTCACGGAACACCACGGCTGTGTGTAATTTGTGGTGTGCTAATATTAGGTACATTTCATTTAGCCGAGTTGCGAGTCTGTTGATTGGTTAATCCGGAGAGACCGCAGCCAGCTCCACTAATGATTTGCTCGCAAACAAGTGACAAGTGACCTGCGTTCCCGAGGGAGTTCCCCGCGATGACACGTGACGTCACAACAACATCACACTCGACACACAACACACACGCGCGCTCCTAAGTGCCTATTTGCGACGAGTCCTTTCGCGTGCCATTAATTAATTACCTGACAGCACGAAAATTACTGTGTCTAACATAAATTCGTAAAAGTGAATCTAATATCCGTTTTATAAATTATAACACTTTGTAAATTGCTAGCTCTAATAGCGCGGTATTATTATATTTAAATTTTAATTTCCTATGGAATGTTTTCATTCCACGTTGTTCTGGTAGTTCATAAAATTCTTCTTATCGATCGATATACTCGTAGTTCCCTTGCTACACACAATTGAGAGAGAGAAGTAGTGAAGCTAGCCGGATTTTAATAATACGCGACAATGAGTTTGGCATTCTGAATTACCAGCAGCTAGTAAAATTCAAATGACAGGTAGTAATAGATAGGTCATATTGTTTTTCTCACCTCCTAGTTTCAGGATTTTGGAAAATCACATTCTCATTCAACACGGAGAAATGAGTATGTAATGAGGGTATGTGGAAATCGCCATTTTATTTCGTCACTACGCGAAGAATTCCCCATATTGGAGACCCTCAGTGCAAGTAAACACCATGGCGCCAGAGAGGCGAGACATCGGAATACTGAACGTGCCAAAAATTACCATTTGGCGACGCAGAAGTCTGGTACCTGAGTCCAGTTTCTTGACCCCGAGAATTTTGGAAGGCGCGTCATATACCAGAAATTAGGGAGAGAAACCGCGGGCCAAGCAGAATTTTTTTCCTTAAAATTAATCAAAATATTGTTTCAATCTAATGTGGCTGTAATTAAGTGATTAAAGTTAAGTTTTTGTTGAATATTACCATAAGAGAGGATTTTAAGTCTTTGTAAATATTTCCTCTATAGCAAGAAAATCTGAAAAAGACAAGAACTCTATGATGTTGTGGCGAAATATAGAATAAGCGAACCAACAGATAAACTGTTGATTGTGGATATTTAAAGAAATTAATTATCTTTGCCAGCTCGGCGGCCATAAACCATTCGGGGTCTTCTATCATTTTCAGAACTTCATTTAACAACAAGGTATTTTTAAATTACGGTGGTTTATTACAAAATAGAGTAAGAATAATGATCACTGACGTAAAAAAGTGGTGTTAAATTTAAATTTGTTATTGAAACATCCGGCTGATATGAGTCACACGTCTTCAAATGGTCAGTTCATTATGACCGATTCGTTTATGCCATATTGTTACATAAAATTCATATTGGTGGATTAAATGGTTACTTTAAATTAAAAATTGGTGCGAAAACATTTTCGTGCTTTACCCTAAAATCCCGTAGAAAGCAGCAAGGGTGTTCACCTAACACGGTTCTACCTTCTGGTCTTTAGTGTCTAAATGTTTACCTGTAATTTTCCTTCAGTTTCGAAAATTAATCCATGACGTACTCTGAGGTAAAGATGTTCACGCTATAGTTGAAGTTACAAAAACTTATTAATTTAATTTTTAATTAAAAATTTAATATAAAAATGAGGAGGAGTTAAAAAAACTTGGAAAACAACAAATGGCATGAACTTGAACCTGGAGTACGAGTACAACATGAGGATTAACAGATTAACAATGTGAAGTACTGAAGTATGGAAAGTAGTGAAATAACAAAGGGTGTTAGATTGGAAAGGGATATTTTGAAGGAAGTTAAGGGATTCTGCTCCTTGGGCAGGAAAATAAGCAGGGATGGTAGATGTATAGTAGACATTAACAGTAGGATAGCACAGGCAATAAAAGCTTTCACAAAAAAGATTAATTTCTATATAGCTACCACATCACACATCTTCCCCAAACTGCTTAGCGATTTCCATCCTTGGCCTCCATCTGTTTTTACCCCATACGCGTCCTTCTAATGCTAATTTTATAAGACTCTCAAGCTTCAAAACGTGAGCTAATAATCTAGCACTTCTCTTAGTCAAAGCCCTCCAAATAGTTCTTTCTTCAGCTTAGAGGGAAACAATTCAAAAGAAACAGACCACAAAATGTATATTGTTGTAACCCAAATTTTAAAGCTACAAGAATTGCATTTCAAACTTTTAAATATGTTCAATTAAATAATGTTAACGGCAGTCATTTATTGAATTATAATTGCTACTACATCTAAAACGTTTATAATTATGTAAATAATACTGTGAATTTTAAGTATGCATGTTTAGATCTTTATCTTTACCTAAAGTTTTATGTAGCGCAGTAGGTCCCCTTCCTCATTTTATTCGAATTTATGGATTTATTATTGATCTAAAAGTTCAGAAAGAACATTATGGCTCGGCGACAGGCAGGTAAGGAGTGGTTTTTCCCGGCGCCAGGCTGCCGGACGGGAACCTATCAGCGGATTTATAATATTAAGCTTGTTTGGTTGAGATGACATTCACCCTTCAAAATTTCCAAAGGATACTGTTCCCTGTGTCATGGAAAATTTCGAGCGCTGGACGAAGGACTCGTGAGGATTGGCGGAACAATCATCACGTGGGTTAGCGTTTTTCCTTGGAGAAGGGATATACGAATTTAGCTGGTAGCGAGAGAGCAAAAAATGAGCAGAATAGTTCTAGCCGTTGAGAGGTCGACGAGGTAGAGATGGAAACTACTGCAAGACGTTGGTAAGGCGAGGAGACTAGAGTAGGAGAGTTATTCAAGACGTTGAAAAGGCGAGGTGAAAGGGAGGAGAAAGCCAGATAGTGGAACGAGAGTTGAATGTGAGGTGTGAATTGTTGCTCTTTAGTGTGAAGGTTTTGAGAACAATGAAGACCAGAGGGAAGAAGGAAGAAAAACTAGGATTTCCTCAATCACTGTCCGTACCGGGGTCATCCCACTTTCCGCCGGCAGATGGGAAATCTACAATTATACCCGAATGAAGAAGGAAGTTTCGGTCGCCTAGTAACCTTCATCAAGAATCGAATGAAGATAAAACAGGTCCGTCAAGTGAACGAAATCTCTACAGCACGTGGTTACCGCAACATGTAATTGACACTGATATTTAAAAATCGTCCCCTTGAATTATTTTTTTAATAGCGCGAGGGATACGATTAAGTGACTGTTTTTATAAATAAAATTATTATATTATATCCTAAAGCGCAAATAATTACATTAAATAATTTAAATAAAAAAACCTATAATCATTTTACAATATTTAGAATTTTTAAAACATTTAAAGCACTAATTTATTTAAAAATTACCGTACGGTGATTGACAAACTCTAATTATCGTAAAACCATTAATTCCATAAATAGATGTTAGAGAATTATTTTTATAAATCAAAGAATTATGAATATTTGAAATATATTTATGAATGTGGGAGTATGAAAATTTCAAAATAGAATTTTTATTCAAACTCTTTCTGTGGAATTTGTAAAGTTAACACTTATTATGAATGAATCCCGAATTAAGAGTACTGAAAGAAAGCCGCACACCGATCATAACATTAAAGATGGTGTTACAGGTAGGAAGAAGCAATTTGTATTAAAATTTGATCTGTCATATATGGAGACCTACATTGAGATGTTTTGATAATTGCTGTAGAAGGAGTTGTCTTCTATTTTTCGTTCGTATTTGAGTGACTGGATTGGAAGAATTCGTTTTGCCGACCCACAGTGAATTCCTCACGGGCATCGACATCAACAAGCCAATCCCTTGAGCTTTGTTGGCAAGTCTAATAGAGCCTCCTCACTGCCTCGGGGCGATACAGATATAAACTGCAAGCTGTATTTCTCCCAGCAACACACTTGACTTCCCAACATTATTTCATTTAAAATCAGGATACACTTCATTAAGGACTCGTCCATCTTGCTTTAAAATTCGCGTTTCTTGATTTTTGCAGTTAGCTAAACAGTTCAAAATTATTAAGTCGAGTCCAAACATATTTCTTTACACACTGATAATTTTGATTGCGATAATCTAAAAGTCTAAGATGAATATAAATATTATTCAAGATTGATTAGTGAAATGTTAGACAATAGAATTAATAATTCGGCTATTAATTTTGTGAACCATGATACTAATATTTTAAACAGAATTTATAATTGCTCGTTATTGTAGTTCTTTTATTATTTCTCGTTAAATAAAATTCCGTTATTAATTTTAATATCCTTAATAAGCTTAACAGATAACCATTTTGGGGTTTTTAAGTATGTACAATGAACAAACATCAGAATATTCTTTTAAATTTAATTAAATATATTTTTAGTAATGATCCATAAATTTTCTTATAATTTTAATAAAAATATCATGTTTTTCAAATATTGTTTCATTTGAAATTTTAATTTTATTAAAATTATATTTTCCATATAGAGGTTACAAAGAAGGGAATGACACGTCGTTCTAATTTTATTAATATGTTACAGTTCTTTATTTTATTAATATTAACTTCCGACTAATTTCCCAATCTATCCGTACGGATAACTTAAAATTTAATTTCAATTGCACCGACTTGCACATTGATATAATATGATGATATGTCATATATTTCATGATGTTGAATATATTAAATAATTTACTAGAATAAAACCTCAGTATTGTGACGTTTCTTAAGGATCGTGAGATTCAGTATCACACACTGCTAGAGGGTTATGGATATAGATGTTTACTTAACATGAAGTGCTGTACAAATGTTCATACTGCGATAAACTGACTCCACTTCCGGCTGCAGTACAATTTATACATTCATGGGATATTACAGAAACAGAACATTCTTTAAACAGAAAATACTATAAATGAAAGGTACGTAAGTAAAGTAAACAAATAAAAAATGATTGCGTTGAGTGGGACTCGAACACCAGTCCACATTTCAGTAGTTCTCCTACCCCTCAGAAAAAAAATAAGCGTCGAACTGTTAGTACCGTGCTGCTCTGAGTCCCCTAGATCTAGTCGTTGGCCCGATATAACTTGATTCAGTTCTTCCTGAACATTGCTACATCTTCGTCTGCGTATAATTCCGCGTCGTCGTTGGGTCTCGTTTGGTCTCGAACCTTCCCTTGAGCATTGGGTTAATGATACGGCTTCATCCTCAGTATGTCACGGCTCTTTCTTCACCTCGAATGGGGATAATAATCCTCGACTTCAACCGTGACGTCTGATAAGCGTCGTAAGACGAGCTTCGGGCCGAAGTACCGTTTCAAGAGCTTTTCCGAGAGGCGGACTTTGTGCGAAAATAAGTAAATTCCAGACTTGAACCTTTGGCTGGTACAAAACTAGTCGATGTCTTGCGTCGTAACGTTGTCGGTTATTTTCATGATCTTGAAGTGTACGTATACGAGCTAGTTCTCGATTCTTCGACCCTCGTCACTAATTGACCAATGTAATGGTCAATCACATCTTCGGGATTGAAATGTAATAACTTGTCCATTGTCGTTTATGCCTTGCGACCGTGGGCCAGGAAAAATGGCATGAATCCAGTTGTTGCTTGGCTGTGTTGCACATGTGGAAGTACGGCGTCCCAATTCCGATCGACGTCGGTGTACATGGACAACATGTAGGTTAATGTTTTGTTAAACTTATCGGTAATCTCGTTTTTTTGAGTATGGTAAGCAATCGTCATTCTGTGCGTTATTTCACACGGTCTATTTATCTCATGTACTCCCCGGACTGTGATTATAATTCTTAAGAGCTTCATGCCTAAGGATTATTTTATCAATGGCGAAGTTATCGATCTCGAAAGCTTCCGCCGATGCTACAGCTTTTGTAACTTAATTAATTAACGGTAAATTACCTGTGTAGACAATAATCCACTTGTTTCCCCGGAGTGATGTTGGAAATCTTCCGAGCAAGTCAATTACAATACGTTGAAACGGTGCGTCGACTGGAGGAATCGGTAGAAGACGTTCAGGTGATCGTTGAGGAACTGTCTTTCTTCTCTGACGCTCTCTGCAGTGGCTGAGACAGTGTCTAACGTCCTCAAGTTGTCGCGGCCTGTAAAACCACCGACGGATCCTACCATATGTCTTGACGACTCCTAGGTGCCCAGAGGTGTGTACGTCATGAAACTGCCGCAGAATTTCTAGCCGAAGTTGCTTGGGCGGTGACTAGCAACCATCTTCTTCCCAATGAGTCGTAATTTTTCTTGTGTAGTGCATTATTAATTATCTCAGAGTCCCCTTTCACAACCTATGAAGAGTTTAAAGCTCGAGTAAACTTATTCAGCTTCGGGTCCGTTCTATTTTCCACATAAATGTCCGTCAAAGAGTTTAGACAATCCAGGATCCCAGTCGTGTGATTTTAGTTGTCGGCAGAGTTTCGGGAGAGATGTTTTCGTCCCCTCTAGTACTCTATCTTGACGTTATAATCCTGAAGTCGTAAAGCGGTCTAGAGGGATTCCTGGAGCCTGGTCTGCCAACAGAAATGTCACGTTTCTGAAGAATCGTGAGATACAGTAACACACACTGCTTGAGGTTGCAGACGTTTCTTTAAGACGAAGTCCTACACAACGGCTCGCACTGCGAAAGACTTACTCCACTTCGGGGTAAAGTACAATTTATACGTTCATGGAATATTTCAGAAGCAGAACATTCTCGAAAAAGGAAATACTAGAAATAAAAGTTAATCAAAGTAAATAAAGTAAACAAATAAAAAATGGTTGCGTTGAGTTGGACTCGAACCGTAGTCACATTTCTACAGTTATCTCAATATCCCTCAGCCATGACAGCAGGCTTCCAATCGTGGCAATATGTTCTAATGTATTACTGTTAATTTGTCTGTATATAACTGTAGCTCTCTATATTAAAAACGTCTTATGAGTCAGTATATGCTTCATTTGAATTTAAATGGAAGTAGAAATTCCAACAAAAACAGATTCCGAAATATGCGGATAAAAACAGTTGTGGGATGAGAAACCTCTGTAAGAATAATGCGAATGAGGTAGCATTCGTATGACTAACGTCAGAGGGAAATCCACCAATTTTAATTCCATACAATATATCCGGTATTTGTTTCCATTCTGCTACTCTCCCATTTAATCAATTATATCCTGTAACATGAAAACTGGAAACACACTGACAGACGATAAAAAATACAAAAGATATATTCAAATAATTAATTAAATCAATTGTAATTTTTTTAATAATTATAATTTAATACAACAATTTTCAGTTGATGAGGATGACAAATTAATTTCAAGTGAGAATTCTTCAGAATTCAAAAAGGTATATTTTGAATCTTTTGTATTTATAATTCCATATACTGTCGTAACAATATAGGTATCGGAACGGTTTATGGTACCGGGAGAATTTTATACTTCCCCAAGGTGCAATCGCTTGGCTTCTTGGCTTCTTTAAGTAATTTTTAACTCAATTAAAGTACAAGTATATTTCGCTATATCAATGAATCCGGATGTCTTAAACTCTGTTTGTAATGATATTACTGGGTGGGGTTATAGGTTGAATTAAATTTATTTTAATATGATATACCGCACGTTGGGTGCCATTTGTAATGATTATTTACTGGTGGGATTGTGGGTGAATAAATTAAATTTATTAATTTATATATTATTCTACTATAATATTCCCCACGTTGGTGGACATTGTAATGATAATTATTGGGTGGGGTGAATTTAATTTATGACATTTACTAATTATTATAATGTAATGATATCAACTAATGATAGGATTTTTAAATATGAAAATACAAGACATTATTAACTTAAAACTTCACTATTTTCACTCAGCAGCTAAAAATTTAATTTCAAAACTATTCTTTCCGGTCTCTGAACATGTTCTGCTCATTTACTCATTCCGGTCTCTCTACATCCACTGTCTTACGTCTCCCAACATCTTCTGCCTTCTCCAGCTCAACATCCCTTCCCACGTAACCTCCGTGTGAACTTAATGACCTTCTCTTGATTTCCAAACCACCATTGGGCTGTAATACTCAATAACCCTTATTAGCTGAGTGTACACGTGCCATGGGTTAATGTTTCTCCGTGATACTCCAAAATTTCCACGGAACTTTCGGTTTCACCAAAACCAGCCCCTAATTATTCAAGGCGATCACTTTTTCGTGAATGGGCCCTCTCCCACAATCGGCCGGAAGGGTCAGCCTTTTGTCCTAAAGACTTTGAGTGCTAACCACAGGTACTCTGTATAATTTTAGGAAAATACAGATTTCAATACTTCGGTGGTTCTGAGTCATTTTTTTCAGCACAATGAATCTCAAAGCATAGTAAAATTTATTATTTAAGTTAAGGTGCTTATTTATTGCAACAGAGATTTTTGCGTCATTACGCTGGTTCTGATGGAATGAACATTATTGGAATAGGAAAGTGAGAAAAGGTAAAGATTCAAAAACTAGAACGCGCTGATTACCGATTAAATCTTTGTTGACTAATATCGAATAATATACTGTAAATAAGTATCCGGGAAACAGCGGACACCCATCTAGTATTAGAAAAAATAATTTATAGTAATATGCATCTGTATATTCAATAAAAAACATTCAGTAACGTAAGGTTACCACTAATTTGAAGATTTACTCTGTATAATTTTAGGAAAATTGAAATATTCGTTTGGAGCCAAATACAGATTTCAATACTTCAGTGGTTCTGAGTCATTTTTTTCAGCACAATGAATCTCAAAGCATAGTAAAATTTATTAACATTAGTCTAACCTTACAAGCTCTACGAAGTAGTTCTCGGTCATATTCCTTTATGCAAGTCATAATTAACACTCGCTCCATAATTAGTTCCGTAATGAGACATATCGACTGGGCTTGCTAAACTGAAGATGATGCGGTAGCAACCGCACACCATTAATTCTAACAAAGGAAACTAATCAATATGTTAATAGTAACAGTGTAACGGCTAAATTGTTCGTTACTGAGATAGCGAATATTTTTCATCACACACCGGAAGAAAGTCGGATAAGTAAGGTAACACATTAGCAGATCGAAAATATTACCCAAGGAAGGGAAATCGGAATTTATGACTTCAATATTAGAAAACTGTAGTGCTCACCGTTTGTTGCACTTAGCGTTAATGACTTGTGTTTCCAAACCAACAAGTGGTAAGTGATTAATCCAATTATTCCAATTACTACTGTGCTCATTACTAGTCATGCGTGGTCACTCCCACGTTCAGTCCAACACATTTATTGGTTGTATTGTGACAGGTTTACCTTCTAATGAAGCAACCACTGCATTGAATTCGATCTCTCCTTTAAATGTTCTGTAGCGCGATATTTATTTTATTAAGTTGTAATGTAAAAATTAGCAAAGGATTGGAAGGTTGAGTGGCTCCTCGAAATCGACATTGGAAGTTGAGTGGCGACTCGAAGTCATGATGGAAAGGAAGCTGTAATCCTATGGGATGCTGCAGGTCACGTATAGAAATGACCTGCGCTATTCTCAAAAATACCAAACATCAACGAAACAAACAATATTTCGGCCAATGGGGCTTTGAGGGAAAAAGATCGATTTATCGAGGTGGAGGACACAGCGGAGATTCAGTCGGTTCTAGACATTAAGAGAAGACGGTCGGAACTGATGACTCGTGCAGATGCTGAAGAAGACAGAAGCTGTAAAGAGGTACGCTGCCAGGCTTTCCAATCCAGGGCGTTTAGGGGAATCGTCCACGGTATTTAACCTGTTTTAAAGAGATCAGATTGCTTCACCGGACCCTAATTCCTTGTAAATATTTCCTTAATAATGTATTCCCTGTTTAATTCCCCTTTGTAAATAAATTCCCAATAAGAATTTAATCACCTTGTAATTAATTAACCTCCTCCTACAGTACTATAATGCGGCAGTCTTTTTTAATTAAATAACTGATGAATTTATTATTCTTCATCCATATTATGTCAAGAGAGCCTCACAACTTTGATACAAAAACACTGTCAGCTTGTTTGAAAGTTACGTGACGTTAAATGTTTTGTCTTTGTCACTTCAGTTCGTATCAAGTATATATTTATAGCCTTATGTCACCTTCGTACCGACGTTCCATTGTGGAAGTATACAAGAACAACTAAGAGAAACACCCTTATTTATTTACACATGTCGCGTTTGTAGAGTAACTGTTAAAACACACAAAAGAGTTGCCATAAACTCTGAATCACAAAATTTTAAAGTACATATAATCATAGCCATTTATTAATAACCCTTTTCATACCGAACAACACTGTAATCGTCTTTAACTAGCAATATCGCGTAATACGTCTCTTACTACACTAATCAAGAACGCATTTATTTTTCAGCGTAATCCAAAATCATTCCTTATAAAATATTTCATTTCCCACTTAACCGCCATATTGAAATATATCTTTGGAAATATAGTGTGTTCAATTTATCTAAAGACATCAAAATATCTCGAGAACCACACGTCGGATCAAAAAGAGTATGCAATGAATATTCTACAGAAAAATGTTACTCCAGATTTATTTACGATTCGAGTTATTTCGGACACAGATGGCGTTTCAATCGACAAAAATTAAAATGGGTAAAGAATAGTTGAAAAATGGGGATATCTCAAGAAATAGACACCAGATAGATAGACTTCGTCACAATGGGCTGAGCCGGGTGGCAACATACATTTAATATTCCGATAAAGGAATATGAGTTAAAAATATTAATATTGGATATACAAATACGTTAACATTAATTTTAAGCAAAAATATATTAAGTTAATCCATGGCCCTAATTCGGTCCCTAAATAAAAACGGAAAAGTCGCTAGTAGACTTGCAGGCAAACCATTCCAGTCTTTTGCGGTCCTATTTATGAAGGAATATTTACCCACGTCAGTTCGTTGTCTGCTCTCATTAATTTTGAATGAGTGATTATTGAATTCGAATACGAGTTTTGATATTACTCCAGGTCGGTTCGTCTGTATACGCTTTGTACAGAGCACAAAGCCTTGTCCTCTTTCTTCTAATTGCTAGCGCCTCCAGATTACCCGTGAATCTATAAATATTTACCTTTTCTGCTCAGTCCAATGCGTGTATCTGATCGGTTCTGTAGGGATCCCAATACGCCGACCCATTCTCAAGGATAGGCCTAACCAAAGACCTATAAGTGATATCTTTGGACTTTTCCGCAGTATTCTATTCACATCAGCAAAATAAAAATTAAATATATTTGATATTCGTTCTCTGAAATTACCCCAGATCTTCTTTTGTCCTGTGTGCAATCTTTGAAAAAAAGGGTAAATAAATGTATTGACGTTAGTTGAAAAAAGTAATTGAAAAATGAAACGCAAGGGAACGCCCCTAAAGCCAGAAACATAAATTGTAAGGGAACTCACTGAAAACAAGAACCCCAAAGGGAACAGAAAAACTACTACGTCCACGTTGTTGTTCCTGGGTAACGCCAATCGTAGTAACTACTAAAAAGTTAACAAATAAATTAACGTCTCCCTTTTCTTCCAATGGTAGCGCCTTCTTCGAAATATTTTCCATGAATAATGAATTAAAATCAATGATATTTGACATTAGTGGTATTTGTAATAATATCAAAAACTTAATTTTATTTTGGTGATCTAGTGCCTATTTCTTGACATCCCCATTTTTCAACGAATTTTTCCCCTTTTTGATTTTTGTCGATAGCAACGCCATCTGTAACCGACATGACTTGAATCATAGATCAAAGTGGAGTAATTTTTATGGAGAATCCGAATCTGCATTAAAAAATTAGGGTACTCATTTTAGTTTGTTAACTCGTATCGTTAGAGACACAATTTTTTGTTCCAATGTGTGGTTCTCGAGTTATTTCAATGTCTTCAGATAATTGAATACTCAGTAATCATATTACTAAATATATAATCTAATATACAAAGATACTCTTCGCACAACTTAAAATTTATACATTAAATCTTTAATAACAATTTAGAAACTAATATCTTCATATCCTGTGTTCATATCTAACTATACTTCAAAACTACATATATATGCTTATATATTTATTGAAGTAGTAACCTAATTTAGAAAGGCATTCGTCCCACAAACCTTTGTTTATGCCTTAGAATCGTAATCTCAATTTGCAAACTCATGTTTATAATATCAAGTAGGGAAGTCGGTGCAGAACGGGATACTCTATTATTTTTTACTGGAAGCTTAGTAAATAGGGGGAAGAAGTCCTGGCAGCCGGCTTCACCAAGTTCTGACAGCACCTCGTGAATCAACTCTTGTTTTGGCGCCTTACGTCTGTGACTTTACAATTTTTGCAGCACTTCGACAGAAGCTAATCTACAAATAATCCTCGCTTTTAACTCTTTAATGGAATATATTCGTAATATAGATGTCTTAAGCAGCATATAAAATACATATAATGTTTAAATCTACTGGGTTAATGCTACGCATCTGCTCTCCTAACAGACTTAGATATTCTAAGTAAGTGGGCTAAGCGAAATAAACTCTAAATCAACAATAGTAAAAGTAAAGCGAACAGTTTTACTAAAATGTGCGTTCAATATGCCTTGGAATATTCAATAGACGGGGAATTGTGATCCAAGAGACAACTGTAAGTACCTAAGTATTTATTTTAACAGTAATGTGGGATGAGCGGTGCAGGTAAACTATTCTAAAAGGAAAGCGTGGGGCACATTGCACTTTGTAATGACAACACTAAAAGAGGGGAATGCGAAATCTAAGGAAAAGGCACGTCATTAGTACGCCCACTTATGCTGGGATCCGTACAGGATAAGTCAAATAGAATCCTTAGAAAGGGTGCAAAGAAGGGCCGCAAACTTGGTACGAATAGGACCTGGGCATGGGAACAAAAAAGTAAAGCGACTAAGGTGGGATACGCTACAAACAAGAAGAGAAAGAGCTAGGCTACACATTTTCTACCGAGCCTTTGCAGGTCTAAACCCTTGGCAAGGAATCCGAGATAGAATGAATTAATCGTCTCAGAAAGGGAGGAGTGATCATTTGTTTAAATTTAAAGCGAGGCAGCAAAAAACAGATGTTAGAAAATATTCATTCCTAAATAGGACAATTAATGACTGGAACAATTTGCCTGCAGGAGTGTATGGAGAACTTTGTCTAACAGAAAGAAAATTTAGACTTAATCTAAACTCACTATAGTGAATATAGTTTAGTGAACTGTACTGTAATACATTGAAGTGAAGTGATCAGTGCTCCGAAATCTCTACAGTATATCAAGGTGAAATATATTTCCAGTGTTTTGTTTTATTTTACTTTTTTTCGGACAAAAACAATATTATTCCTTTTTCAAAATTTATCTTCTTGTAATATCATTCCATGTTTATTTATTTATGTGGTGTATATATGATTTATATTGAAGTAATACAGTTATATTGTGGCGTACTCTCTTCATTTCTTGGGCGCCAGAGTGGATGTCCTTGTTGCCATTTTTTATGTATATAATAAGGGAGAGGAATTAAATGATTATTATAATGATTTAAAGATTGTAAAAATTTATTTTAAACCCAATTATGGCGGACTGATCCTACTCAATTGTTTATACATTGTGTTATATTAATGCCTACTCACTTATGAAATCTTTAATCTCTGGTTGACTGTGGGATAAATTTGGTCCTGGAAAAATGGCGTAACCACGAAGATGCTAAGAACTACCATGAGAGGAACTTATTTGCTGTTCTCCTTGGCGACGTTGTGTTAGTCAGCTTGTTTGGTAGATACCGTGGACCCTGGCGGACTGTCGACTTCGATGGTTGCCAGCGAAAAGATTGCGACTGCTCTCTGCGGTGTCATCGACCGTCGTATTCGAAGTTTTTCCAGCTACTGCCCTTCATCTCCGCTTTCATGCCCTTTTAAACAATTTTGGGGCAGTCGCACTTCGTAAAGGCACAAAACCTCAACAACTTTCCATCGCCAGAGCATCTGTTTGTTCTCCCTCAGAGGTGTGTCTCACATGTTTCACATTGGTCACCCTCGTGTGTCTAAAGATTCTGAAGAGGCCCGGTGCCATAGGGGGTCCGTTTCTTTACCCTTGCATTGACGATTCTGCAGGCCTGTCATTTCTTACTTCCTCCAGATGTTCCACCCCGGGGACTGGATGTTCCTTACATTCCACATGGTAGTACTTAACATCTCATGATTACTCACGCGATTCACTGTCTCAATCTCAGTTTGAGTTAATTGCGCCTATACTTAATAACGCGCTACATAAATTCCCCATTTTAGTGTCAGATTATGCAGGGTGCACCAACCTGTCACTAAAAATAAAATTCTTCGCGTCGATTTGATATCTGCTTAGACCAAACTTTAAAAGATCTGGGTCCGTTTTTATTCACCCACTGCAAATGAAAGTAAATACAAAAATATATTTATATTGCCTGGAGGGCTAAAATCTACAAAATAAATTAAATTTCCGAAATACATCAACATTTATATAAATAGATAGGTTGTCAGAGGAGCTCAAATTTTCAAAAGTAATTTAATTGCCTGAAGGGCTGAAAGCAACGTCATTCAAATTCCTATAAGACAGTAATATATATTGATATATTGCCTGAATTGCTTAACATATTATTTTAAGAAAAATAATAAATATTAGGCATATAAAGAGTTGTCTGAAGGACATAATCAAAGTTTCTCTAAATTTCTCAATCTTCTTCATTATGATGAACTTGATAAATTAATTAATGTATTAATTTTTAATGATATTGTTCGTGGGTGGGTGTTATGAAAACACAAAGTTAGAGTTTGTGAGAAGCAAAACACTAGGTTACCACTATTGGGATGTCTGCCATCCCTCAGGAGCGTGACAAAACTGTCACTCTTTCAGCGTGCATGGAAAATGCCACAATGTTAGTTGGGTGTTTGCCATCCCTCAAGGGCATGACACGGCTGTGCCACATCGGTTCTCGTCCACCCTCTGGTTGACATTTTTGTGGGCGTGGCAAATCTACCACACGATGGTTGACTGCCATTCTTCAGGTTACGTAGCAAAACCACCAATATGGTGCAAAGACTGGCCGGATATCACACCTACAAATAATTCCAATCAAGGCAAAACCATTGGACCAGAACCCCCACTATGTCCTAGCCATTACTATAGTCCAATAATCCCCGGATACTCGTTCATATTAATTCATAAGAATACCCAGCAGGATCATTCACACGAGACATGCTACATACACTCATACACACCATCAACACAAAACATTAAGTCATTCAATCTGGAGTCACGCTATATATGTAGACACCAAATGTCTGATCTATAATGTAGGGTTAATAATCTTTCTTTATCTAATAAAACACATATGCACTTATTAACATGCTTAATGAGTGTTCCCTGTACGATACAGGGCATTTAACGACTATAAAAGAAATACTGACACATTGTATAAACCGAAATTATTGCTCAGGAGTTAGCAAAACAAAGTAAAACTTCAATACAATTATTTTATGTAATAAAGGGAATCGAGCTTCATTGAAATTCATGTTTAAGGATTTGGTTGCAGATATCTTGCAAATATATTCATTTAGTTCTCATGGGGCCCGGATAAATCCATATTTATTTTATTGAAACTCACAGAATCCTTTATTTTTCACCGACAATTGGTTAGTGCTGCGTTACATCATGATTAAAATCTTTCTTACATCTTCGTCGATTTCTTCTCTTACTTCTTCGCCTGCAACCATCTTACAATTCTCTATGTCTGCTTCAATCATCAATTATCCTCGCATTCCTTCTCAACGTCTCCTACAATAAAATTGCCTCTTATTATTTCTCAATAAGAAACTCTCTATATGCCACTAATACCTCTGTTACGACCTCATCACCGTCATATTCAACATTATCGCTCACAACACAACCAAACATATGCGCTCGTAAGCTAACTCATTCTTTTCCTTCAATGAAAATTCCGCTCTCATAACTGATTCTCCGTATGCCCTCGACACATTTAAAATTCAACATTATGTCAAATTCCTCACAACCAATCCTCCTGAAAGTTATACATGGCATCTTTTGAAAAGAAATAAATATTCCCTTTAGTGTAACTTCGACATCATTTCATCATTAGCAAAAGTTAAATTTTAAATGTCAGTATACTTTCACCAGATTATTAATAAATCCTATAAATACTGTAATAAGTGTATAATCTTAAATATAAACTACCACTAAAATTATAATTATTATGCAATATATACCTCACAATAAAGACTATCGACTAGTTCCAATTAAAAATTTTCGTGTTCTGCTAAGAACACGTAGAACTTTTCCGTCAGATATAACACTTGTTCCGCAATATCCTCGTACAGCTGTATGTTCTCTTTGAACCTCATGGATATCATATTTAAGATGTTGATTATATTCCGTCTACATATAATTACGAACCGAAATTTTAATGTTTCACGTAATTTACCAATTATATTTCCGTTTCAGATACGCGTCTTTCTAGTTCGTAACATTTCTTCGGATTTTGTTAGGATTTTTCCTTAAATAGTGGTACGTCGACCTCTAAGACGTGCGAAACTCTAGAAACTTGCTTTATATACTTTTTACTTTCATGTTTATCGACTTTATTCGCTAATCTTTCCTCTACGCCGTACATATTTCCTTCTCCCCGTACTAATAAAGTTTCCACATTTTTAAAGTCAGAACTTACTTCCCTTTATAATCGCTCACCTTTGTCGTGCACTCGATTCGTCCTGTTAAACGTTTCAATTTCAATTAAATCAACTTTATTCGTCGCATTTTTAGCGTTGCTACTTACATCGTACTAATTTACTACCTTAATTTCGTCAACTGCTAACAAAACGTAACTATGTATCATCTCGTCCTCCGTTCGTCTGTCTTGTGTCGCTCGAGTTTCTAACTGCACAGCCTGTACCTCTTTCCTAATTGTAGTTTCTATTGCAGTACATGTACTTTCTTCCATTATGATTATAACCTCTTTTCTGTCATCTTTTATTGGAATCCAACCTTTCTAATATTTCCCTTTTATTAGAATCCAACCTTTCTTTCAAGTTTTACTAAAAGTTCATCTGACCTTTTGTTCAATTGATTTAGGAGCCAAATCATACACGTATGACCGTCGACATTCGACTATTTTCCCCGTCATATTTGGTGGAATCTGGCATGATTAATTCGGAGTCTCACCACGATATTACTACCCATTTCCGAACCAATATCACTTGTCTCCATGCCTGCTCGCAATTTCATAAACACGCCACACGTTATTAAACACGAAAAAAATTATTTTTAACAAAACGACAATAACCTACACATTGTCACAAACAGAAACAAATAAAACTCATACATACGTCAATTATAATTTCACCAGCAAACACATCTAAAACACACAGGAATGACTTCTACTATAAATCAACACAATCACAGATACATATTCGGTCATACATACGAGTATTATCATATTCAATCCCACAAAATATCACTTGAATTAGATTAAATATTTAAAATAGATTTTCTTTTAAATCTGTAGCTGAAAATACAAGTCATATGTATGTTCCCCCTAAAAAGCATTTGTACTGGTCCATCGATTATAAAGCAATCTCATATTACGCAGAAAACTTTGTAAACTCGACATAAAGAAATTTAATGTTATTCGAAGCCCCACATTTTAATGTGGCGAACTCTCTTTATTTGTTATGCGCCATTTTGTATTTTTTATAATAAGTAAGAGGTTAAATGATTATTAGAATGATTTAAAGATTGTAAAAATTTATTTTAAACCCAATTATGGCTGACCGATCCTACTCAATTATTTATACATTTTGTTCTGTTAATGCCTACTCTATTATGAAATTTTTAGTCTCGGATTAACCGAGGGATAAATTTGGTCCTGGAAAAATGGCGAATTTACGGTGTCTGCGTAACCACGAAGATGCTAATAACTACCATGATGGAAATGTTTTTGCTGTTCTCCTTGGCGACGTCGTGTTAGTCAGCTTGTCTGGTGGATACCGTGGACCCTGCCGGACTGTCTACTTCGGTGGTTTGCCAGCGAAAAGATAGCGACTGCTCTCTGCGGTGTCATCGACCGTCGTATTCGAAGTTTTTCCAGCTACTGCCCTTCATCTCCGCTTTCATGCCCTTTTAAACAATTTTGGGGCAGTCGCACTTCGTAAAGGCACAAAACCTCAACAACTTTCCATCGCCAGAGCATCTGTTTGTTCTCCCTCAGAGGTGTGTCTCACATGTTTCACATTGGTCACCCTTGTGTGTCTAAAGATTCTGAAGAGGCCCGGCGCTATAGGGGGTCCGTTTCTTTACCCTTGCATTGACGATTCTGCAGGCCTGTCATTTCTTACTTCCTCCAGATGTTTCACCCCCGGGTCTGGCCTTCCTTACATACCACATACATCTCATGATTACTCACGCGATTCACTGTCTAAATCTCAGTTTGAATTAATTTCGCCTATACTCAATAACGCGCTACAATATAGTTAATTATAGGTCCTTACGACCAGATTTTTAATTATTGTTTGAGTCCTATGTATCTGCCACCGGGCATCTGTCCATTTGTAGATTAAATACATACATACACGCATTCATACGTGCTAAACCTTAATCTTAGACTAGCGTGCGGGGTGGAATGGGATACTACTGTAAAATACAGAATATAATGTCTTCAAGAGGAAAAGGTGACAGACTCAACTTATAAGAATGAGTTACAGGATGCTGTACCCAAAAAGAATAGATTAAGAAAAATGAACGGAAAATAGGGGTAAACTGTTGCAAAGACTGTGCCGGTGCAAAGAAATCTCTTTGCGAAAGTAAATATTGATTAAACGATTAAAGTACGCTAAATAAGTATGAGAAAGATAACACAGAAGGTGTTAATATCTTTTTTATATTAAAATTTAATTTTATTGCACAAATTGCATATACAAAAAATCCTATCTTATTCTGCCCCGGTAAAATTGTTTCTTTTTAAAAATTCATCAAAATTCTAAATTCGTTGTTTGAAGTTATATTGATTTTAGATTAGAATAAACTAATGTTTTATACTTTTATGAAGTCATTTGTCTTTTTCTATAATTTTACAAAATTATTAAACAATAACAGTCTTGTTATGCTCCGACTTCCCTTATTCATATTTAAAACTATAGTCAATTTTCTTACATTTTGTACTAACATATATCATTCCTTATTAGGATTTCTGAAAAAACATAAATAGGAAGCTATTCTGAATGAATAAGATTATTTTGAATTATTATTGTATATCTTATATAATACCTTCAAGCAAAAATTGTATACCAAACTTTCCCATTTCAATTCTTTTATTCAGTAGCTCATCCCAATAATCAAAAATATATACACCCTCCAATAGGCCTCTTTTAAATCTTGGCTTCTCGATATGCAGTGTACTTAATTTCTTCCAGTCACAATCGTGCCCTTTATCTTTCACGTCTGTGAATAACGCAGTATTTGCCGTACATAAAAGATTTTAATTAATATTACACTGATATATATTCCTCATGAACGTCCCTGTTATTAGTACAAATTTCTTTTCTTTTAACAATTACCACAGTTTGTTTCACAAACACAACCCTATATATCCTAACTAATAATTTTGTCCTTCATGTAATGCGTCCAATTCCCAACTATATTTACATGTTTATGGACTACTTTTATTTCATGATATTCACTCAATTTACATAACTTATCTGACGAATACCAAACATTTGTAATCGCATGATAATTATTACCTACTTTGTCACTAACTTACTCATTTACAACTTCCTCAGTTACCACTTCTTCACAATCTCCTGTTAGAATTATATCATTCATATTTTCAGACAACCCTTCTTCTTATTAATTACACCTTTCTTACTTTTCTCTACCCTCCCTCATTTAAATTACTACTCTACTTCCATTCCTATCTTCTACACTGTTAACCTATTGATCCTGAGTCGCCCTCAATAATCCATTATCACGAAATTCATCATTATTATGATTATAATATTTAATATGAAAGCTCCTGTTGATAATTAACTTGTGTTTAGAGAACTGGAAGAGATTTAGTTCATAATTTAGCAATACCATTAATTTGTTGTGAGTGGTAATAGTTGAAAATTATTCGCGATTATTAAGATAATTGCAATAACTAAAAGAGAAATGAATATTATTTACATGTATTCAATTATAATATTATGTGTATAACAATTACTTACATAGATACCACTACATTTTTACCGAAAAATAACAAGAATACTATTATTGGAAACAAGAAGCAGTAACAAAATATCAGTTTTTATGTCATTGATATGATATAATAAATTAAATATTGCCCATAAATCAGAAAAAATAAAAAAACAAATGGCTGTAATTATACTTTAACAAATTTTAGTTTTGCACTTCGGAGTTAATCGCATATAAATTGGAATGATTTAGGACTTGTTTTACTGTAAACAATTTATATACCATGCCACGCTTAAAATATAGCCACATAGGTATATTATTTCTATACTACAAAACAATACATCTACATATATTTTTAATTTAGTAAATATTTACATGTTTATATTGGTTGAGCTGCTAAAATATTGAACAATGAAATTAGACATTACTCGAAAGTTATTTTTATAATTTAATAAGTGGAATTTCCTATTCATTATTTGTTGTATTCAATTTAAAACAGAAAAATTGAAAACTGTGGTTTAGGTACCTGAGTTTTTGGAACTGATTTTATTTTAATTAGATGCCCTGAATCAAAAAATGGCATTATACTTGAACTAGGAGATCACGTTTCTACTATTTTCGTAAAATATACATTTTATTATTCTTAGTTGAATTCATGTGCCAATTTGCATAGAACTTCATATTTCTGAGATATACCATTTTTAGTAAAGAAAATATTATGCTCTTTTAAGTTAAATCCATAGGCAAATGAAATAAAATTAATAAACATGCTTTTTATTATTTTACTAACCTGAAAGATTTAAATGAACATAAAAATAATATAACATATTGCAGTAGAACTTATGTACTTACAAAGACAAAGAAAGACGAAAAAGTCGTCAATGGTACCAGCTAGTCACTGAGCTGTTCGACACTTTCTTTTCCGTGACATTCTCGAATGCATTTGGAACATTCCTTTTTAAACTCCAACAGTAATCTGGTATCATGTGCGCTTTCCTTCTTCCTTGATAGCGGTCCTCCATAGTTGTAATATCCCGGTGAAATTATTTCACTATGTTTCTTACAGCTTTCTCCTAAATTTTTGGGATAAAAGTCCAAGTAGCTGTATAATTATTGAACTTCAATGCTCATGTTACACTCAAGATATCTGAAACAGTTCAGCATCTTGTTCACTACATACATTTCAATTTTGCGATTCCCCAGGAAATTTTTAAGAGCTGTAACAAATGAAGTCTATTGTTTTCCGTGGAACTAACTACACTGGACTCACTAGTACTTGGTACTTACCTTGTTCTGCATGTTGTTTTTTGATCATATTGGCACTTTTCTTTTTGTACAAATTCCAGTAAAAGGTTAAGATTTGAAGAATTGAGACGATTTTATGAATATTATATTTTTTTAATTCAGTAGAAAAAGACTAAAAACAGGACATATAAAGCAATCCTTTTAAAACAAATTTAAAACACCCATATTTCATCGTAGTGAATAGAGAGAAGAATTAAGGTATCTAAAATAGTACAGCTGATAGAGATAAATTGATGTTATATTTAAATTATATATAGTTAAAACCAGTTATAAAATCCTACACACCAAAAAAACTATTTTTGGTAGGCCTGTATTATCTTTATCGAAAATATAATTCACTTCGGCGCTGATGGGATCTCTATCGGTAAGAAAGTGAACTAATTCAACGACGACGAACTTAATACTGTATGTTTATTAGATTATTACAAATTTACTAATTTCAAATTCCAGAAAGAGACGATAATTTCTCGTTCATATGAAAGAAACAGCAGCGTTTCTAAATAACATTTATAAATTTATTGGCATTTATGGTATTATAGATTTTAACATTATTATTCTTATTAATCAACCCACTAAGATACACTTGTACACTTTTTTCCTTTTTCATAATCACTCTGGATCTTATAAAATCATGAGAAGTAAGTTAAAATATATTGCTAGGAAGAAATGAAAATAACGATTTTATTCAACAGAAATTATTACAAGCATTTTTTAATAGTTTTATGAGTATTTAATGAAAGTCTGGTATGATTTTTATTTTACTTAAGACTTTTATTTCAATAATATTCTCAAGATAAATAAGAAATGTCTAAAAATTTTATTACAAAAATATTTTAACATAATAAATATAGACCTTTTCATTCTTGGTGGGTCATTGTACAAATAATGAAATGGAATAAAAAAAAGCTGTGTGTGAGGTGTTAACAAATTTCTTCTCTTATTTGACCTTTCACATAAGGGAAGAATTTTGATAATACATAACTCACATCTTGTTTTATTCCATTTCTACATTTCTTGAAAAACCATATATATTTCTTTAAAACATCACGTAGCATATTGTCAAACCGGATGTTGAACTTTCATTTTTATTGATACATTGCTAGGATACGCTCCTAAAAATTAGGTTGTTTGATTTTGTCCAGATATTTTATGGGTTTAAATTTTGGTAACATAGCATCTATCATATTACTATTAACTTTAAAATATTTTGGTACTCTGTCGGATTAACATTAGAAACAATGATAAAATATATAAACGTGTAATTTACAATACTATGCGAGTGGTATTACGATCTTAAATAACCACAAGAGAAGCCAGGTTTGTTCGTTAAATATCAGTATAATGAATTTTGTGAAATTTTTTCGAATTGAATTTCTTGAAATACATTATTGTGAAAGTTATTATTTTAATCCCTCCATAGTCGGCAAATAAATTTTCTTTCTCGTTCTAGGTAAGCATGCATTTGAATAATACCGTCTCAAACAAATATTTGAGACCATTATTTTTCGTACTGAGATAATTTTATAACGCCCCATACATTCTATTAATTTGAACATCACTTAAACGTATTTATTGTATCATAAATTATTAACAAAATCAGCCGATATATCGTCATATTTTATCAGTGATCTAACCGAGTCATTTCAGAATTTGTTATTTTTTTCATATAGCCGAACAAATATATCCGATTTACGTTGTATATATATATAATATAAATCATTAAAAAATAATATTGTTTTAAATATATATAGTATTTTATTGCTTCTTGATACTCGAGGCCACAAAATAGATACTCCAGCGTGCTCCATGTCTACTTTGCGTCTTGATTTGCGCAGTGTTCATTACTCATAACTTATTCAATGCAAGATCATATTAAAATTTAAATGGTTATTTTTAATTTTGAATGCATAATATTCTACCATTAAAATTTTCTTATGTACTTTCTTTGCATTTAGTGCCTGCGTTGCAATATCCGATTTACAAAATTTACTTATTTGCTTTAAACTTTGGTTTTCTTGTACAAAATACATATGTAAATAATTTCTTTACTGAAGTTTTATTGTTATTAAATTACAGCTGATATATTAATCAACTATTTATTTAATAATCTATTTTGTTAAAAGGATTATTGCAAACAATCTAATACATAGAATTTGAAAATTAACATACAATTTCTTTGTAAGTGAAATCAAAACAATTATGTATGAGATAGTACTAAATAATTTCTCCCCAAAAATTGATAAGAATTGAATGGTATTTTGATATAATAAAGAAAATAATGTTAATATAAACGAAAATAATATTAATATGAGTAAAACGGTTGATAAAATTATCACCTAAATAAACAGATTAATAAACTTAAAACTAAAAAAAATAATACCACAAATTATTTTAAATCAATATTTATAGACAATAACAGACTTTCATTAATTAATGTTGATTATTTGAAAATAGCAGTAAAGCAAGAGACAAGTAACAATGCCGACATTAACGTCAGGTATTTTTTAAATTAGATTTACTTAAAGTCGCTTCTACATCAGAGGTAATTAGCGACCTATCTTGTAACAAAAAATATTGTTATTTAACATTAACTGGAAAATTTAACGCCTAAATTAGTAAAAGTTTGAAAAAAAATTATGGTATTATCTTACAATAAAATTCAATTTAAAGAACAAAATAATGTAATATCTAAAATTAATTGTTAAGCTTGTAATAAAACTGTATATTCTAGCATTTAAATTTGCTTCTGTGTGTCCAATATAATCGTTAAAACAATGTAAAGAGCAATACCAAATCTAATGCCGCCTTGTGACTGCATCATTTAAATTCAAAACATAATCGATTATGAAAATGTAAAACTAATATATAGGCAAAATAATACAATTTAAAATAATAATATAATTTTATTATCAACTGTCTCCTGAAACTTGTGGAGAAACAGAGAAGGGAATGCTGCGACCCCACAGCAAACTCGTCTCCCGTCATTCGGAAGGGCGTGAGAATAATACCCAATGCCCGACCTACCTGATGCAGGTTTTCTAGGGTTTTCCCTGCATCTCTTTAGGTGAAACACCGGGTAGGATCCTTAAAGCATAACCCAAGGGCCCTAGTTAACCCTTGGCTGCCTTGCTCTACATTCCGCATCCCCCCTTTTCAATTCCCTTCCTATGCTATTAAAGAGGAGTTGCCTGTTTCAGGATCACCCTTATGTAGCCTGTTAACCCGAAAACAAAAAAAAATACGGTCATCATTTTACTCCTTGTATTTTCCTTTAATTTTATGTTCTATGCATTCAGCAAATTATAATAGTACGTATAGCTTGTAGACTCTGATATTATCGATAAGTACCGGTATTTTTTAAAATGGTTCAGAACGATTAGTGTTATATTGTTGTTAAAATTTTGTGGAACTTATTTTAAGGGACTGTGTAATTAATTTCTTTTTATTAATCACATTACCTTACTTCAGATAAAGTTTGAATGCATCGATATAAACATCAGATTCTTAGAAAGTGACGATTCAATAACATTAAAGTTAAAAAGCAATGGTGTTTACGTATAGGTCAAATCATACTTCTAAAAGTTAAAGATAACTCTGGCATCATTTAGAAATATAATTATTATTAAGTGAAGTGAATACTGAAGACTTTTATGAACATTGATAATTTGATTCAATACAGAGATAAGTGTAAAGTGCTTCAATTCTTGGACAGAGTAAATATTATACTAGAGAAGATTTATTCTAACATCACTATTAATAACATCGTTTTTGGTTTTTATTTAAGGGCAATCATATTGAAAGGATAAGAAGAATATTTCGTAATATATTTACATTATATAATCCTTAACGTTATCCTTCATTTATCTTAGTGATTTTGAATTAATTAACGTCTGTTTTATTGAACAGAAATTTTTCCATTCCTGTTGTGCAGGGTGTCGTCAAACTATCTAGGTATGTACCTTGTATTTTTTTATTCCTCCTGATAAATAGGATAATTTAATTAATACTTTCAAAAAATTACTGTTTCAATATTAAATTTATTTTGGAATTAGATAAAGATTGCTATCTAAATTTTCTTGAAGTGTCCATTTTCGTCACAAATGTAATTTATATTTTAATTGGTTCTATAAACCTACTTACTCTGGCATAGTCTTAAATTATTTTATCATATCAAACAATAAATCATAAAAGCTATCGTTTTTATTGACAAAACCTTATTTCTTGTCTGATAGTTACATCACTATGATATCTTAAATATGCTTTTTAAATACTATTCTTTTGATTTTATTATAAATTTAATAACCTCAGAATTAATTATACATATAATAAACTTAAAGTATATAATTTTTAAGTAGATTTTTGATGTACTGCATATTTTGTATTATTATGAGCATTTATCTACTAAATTTAGAACTTTATTAAAAATACTATAACACTGTTATTCTTAAAACCGTAATTTCTTTATTTTTTATCAAATAAGATAAAGTCCACTGAATGCTTAAGATTGTTGTCTTTCTTCTTCTTCTTCATTCTTGGTTCTGATGACACAATCAGCGATGCATGGTCCGTGAATATACATTACTCTAACAAAATAAGTCTTTTAATTATAATAATACTTATCTTTTTGAAATGGAAATTATTTTAAGGGAAGGTTTATTTATGAAATGTTTCATAATAGTCCAATAAATTTTCTGTTAACATATAACAAGAGACTTCTCAGTCAAATTCTACCTCTACCTCTGTTGTTTTATTACATAGTACAAAACAAAGAATAACTCAAACATGTGACTAACATTCTTTCAGTCTGGCTCAATACTTACAAGAACCACATGGTTTGCTCGTAACGTGCCTTAATTTCTAAATCGAGTTCAAATTTTTTATTGTCTTTTCTGTTATAAAGGTAGTTAATTTTTATTTTACTCTCCTTTTCTCGTCTAAAAGTAAAGTCATAGAATGTATCTGATCTGGGCGCCAAAGTATCGCTAGTTCCACTAAAAGTATTGTTAAATAATATGGAACTTATTAAACTTAAAGAAAAAATTATTATAGTACATTTATGGTACAACAGACAAAAAAATTATGTTTACTGCCGAATTATAATATGAAGATAAAGATTAACTATAAACTTTCTACTATAGTCAGCAACAATTTTCGACAAGAATTAGTTTTACAAATCACTTAAATTTGTTTCTTTATTAAATTACTAAGGAACGCTGTACAGCGAATAAATATTTGCAGAGTTATAGCCCCGAATCAGCGCGCCGGCTCCGAGGTGTCACAGACGCAAACAGCGTCGCGACGCCGCCAACGTGCGTCCGCCTGACGCCGCCGCCCCTCCCCCCGCGTCTCCACCAATCACGACGCCACACACACACGTGTCCCCGGCGGGTGGGGTGGATATGGTTTATCAGGGCGCTACTTGTGAAATTGGGTTAATTCTCGAAGAGGGGGTCGAGAGAGGGGAGCGCGTTGCGGCGCCGAATAACCCCAGCAGTCGCGCGGCGCCGTGCGTCGGTGAGAGACGCCCAGCGCGTCGAGACACAGGGGCGAAGCATGACGTCCACGGCAGCCGTGTGCGTGCTGGCCGTCATGGGGTTCGTTCTCGTCGACGGTGAGTACGACTCCTCACATTCGTTCACACGTTTACATTTTCGCATTTCGATGGATTTAGAACTTAAAAAGCCAAAATACTTTCAAAGTGGTAATCGCAACATATGGGAATAAGATATCTTTATATCAATGAATGGGCGGATAATCTATGTGTTAAAGAGCAATGTATATTTTAACATAAGCATACCCCATACTAATCGACCTAACTAATCGTGGCTATTTTATTGAGAAGGGAATTAATTTTTTTTTGTGCCGTGATCAAATTGTTTTCTAAACAGTTAATCTTGGGAGAAACTATGAAAAACTGTTAAGGAAAAGATGGTAGTAGTGTCACTCATAAATTGCCGAAAATACACTGTACTAAATCTGTATCAAGAAGCCAGTATGACAATGATTCTAGTGTCTTGGTCAAAACGTATTAGGTTGGTATCGTACACACCGATTCAGTAATGTCATTAAATGGAGAAGGCTGAAGTCTTATCTGAAATCGATAATAATTTATGATAATTCGATAAATCACGTATTAAATTCATACGAATAATTATTTATTTTACAAGTAATCATGAAGGTGATACAGATTAAAAACCACTTCTTCCCTTACAAGATCATGGGAATATTCTTTACAGAGATTATGCACATATGTTATAAAGTGTTCATACTTGTTACTTTTCCAAATAACTAATATTATCTTACAAGTGTGTCTAGAAACTGTAAAATAGCAGACCAAATAATTATTTCCGTTCGCATACTGTATAATGATCATAGGTTCCTCCGACTGTTAATCCGTTTCTCATACTTATGGTATAATTACTTTCATTTTTACGTAATTTATTTCTAATAAGGAAAATCGACAAATATAAAATAATTTCTATAAAATTGTTAAAATAACTATTTCAATAATAACACGATGAAAAAGTTTTCAAATAGAACGTTTTAGCTTTCAGGAAATTTTTTGTTATAAATATTTCGCATTTACCTAGTAGTATATATGTATAAACTTTACTACATTAATTAAAACAGAACAAAAAATTGTTTTGTATATTTTGAAGGTTTATTCGGCAGCCAACGCCATGAGATCCGGGAAATCCCCAGATTCTTAGGTGAATTAGATTTATTTAGCAACAATGATTTACGTATATTAAAACAGTTTTTAAATGTTTACTCTTAAACTTAGGTTATATGTATGTTTTTGAAGTAAACACTTACCAATGATAAGTACACCCTTGTATCAATACCCAATTAATAGGTATATTTGTAATTATATACTTACAATTGAAGTTCCTAATTAACATGTCGAAAAATTAAATCTTCCAAAATTCACGATTGTGATTCTAAATATTAGCTTAAATTCGACTTACTTAAAGACACTCCTGTAATGTAGTATTACCTTGATATTTTAAAATACCGCTTGAACATTTGGTGAATTAATGAAAAAAGGAAACATTTTCCATATTTACAACAAAACGCTTTCAGGTTTTGTTAGGTGTTTCAACAGGTGTGTAGTATTTTGTCTGTTCGATTTGTATCTTACATGTTTGTATTCCAATGAAGTTTACTTTATTGATTCTGTTCCCATCTTATTACTGTTTATCAATATTGTCTATAAAATATTTACGCTATCTATTAGAAAACCCAAAAAATCAATATTTACCACTTGCAACCCTTGCAACCAATTATTGTAAGGAAATTAAATTCATTATTGTAGAAGTTGTGCGTATTAGGTTATCATAGAATATATGACTAATTCCTACTAGAGGAAAACTGTGTCATTTTATTACCTATGTATCGTGCACTTGATTTATGATCACAAAATGGTATGCTTGATAATTATGTTTAGTAACCTTTTGCTGTACAACCTCATTTACCTGTTCGTATGAATTCAACTACTATTAATTTTGATCCTGATATTTGCCGACAGTGCCATCCGTTTGTAATGGAGACAAATTAACAAGTAAATACCAATTATCATTAAAAAATATCTGTAGGACGATCCACTACTGAATCAGAACCTCTAAAGTAGTATTTAACCAAGTAACTTGTTAGAGTTTGTTTACGTAAACTTCTTGCTGAAAATAAAATCTGGAAATTCATAGATCATGTTTAATTGGCTTCGGAGGCACGAATGTACTTCAGTAAAGAACGTCAGTAAAGGAAAAGGCCAAGACGATAATTTTAATAGCAAAGCGAAATAAAAATACTCGTATGTATCTTCTTCTTAGTTCGTGAGTAAAGTGTTTTTACAGAGTGAATAAAAGTCCAAGAAAATGATTATAATACCAAAGTCGATAAAATAAAAAGACTGGTATGATAAAAAGACTATGTATTTTAGAATTATTTAAAATTTAATGTAAGCCATCTGTTCCGTTAAATTTTTTGTACTTTCGAAGTGTTCCATCGTAGAAAAAGTTTGGTAAACCCTGGAAAGTTTCGTCCACAATTCTTGGACTTTTTCAGGAAAAAGATACATAATAAATTTCGGTAATAACCATCAGATCAGGATGAAAAATTTCACTTTTAGCATTCCATCTTTTTCAATTAAATTGTATGTATTTTAATAATTTACGAAATGTAACACCAAAGAGATTTTATTATGTATCTCCTTAATCGAAGAAGTCACAAAATTGTCGACGAAACGTTATAACGTATCTATTGTGACTAATAATAAGAAAATTTTTTCCTTACTCATTTCCTGTTTTATGTTTATTCGTTACATTCATATATGTCAGATTAATTTAAATAATCTGTATTATGATTATGGTAACATATTAAACGGATTATATTATAAATTCCAAAAGTCATCATATCATAAGTATCAGACGTGCACGTGAAATGTTTACAATATTATTCCATATATCAATTTTCACGATTCTGCCATTTTTATTTCCTTAAGAATTATTTTTCAAAAATCTTCACAGCTGCACATTGATTCATTGCAATTCATAAAATTTATAAATCTTCAAATAAATTGTTTTTACTACAGCCAAATTAATTAAGTTGGCCAGTACAGTATTGTTCTCTGAGATATGAATACAAAGGTCGCTGTCAAATATCTAGCCAAAATAACAGGTATGATTTACAAAACCATACGGTCCCATTTACCAACTTCATAAAACTTTTAAAAACAACCTACAGGTAGGTATAACTGTTAAATGTAACTACTCAACATTTAGTCAAGAAAAATGTTTATAAGGGATTCAAACGATGTGACTTGCATTTATGCAATTTTTAGCAGTTAACCTTGAGAAATCATAATGTAAAATTTGATATAACTGTATTTTCCGAAGTATGGTAATATTAGAAAATAAATACGAATGTAATGAAATTTATATATGAACCAATTAAGGTGCTGCAGTAGTATGACAAAAATAAGAAAGATAATCTATTCACTTTCAGCTGTAACGTACGTTAAAAAATTTATTAATGACCAAGTAGACCAATAGAGATAGAATTGTAATAATTATTTGTAGAAGTTGCCAACTAATATACAAAATGAAGAAATAAAGTAAATACCAAAACTCTTACACATTTTATTTTGGCATAAAAAATATGGATCAAAAATCTAAAATAAAATTTTTAATCATTATTCTTACTCCACGACCTTCATCAGGTGTCATAAAACAATTAACTATAAAATCGTAAATCTGTAGAGTAGCGAAATAATACATTATCACAGGTTAATAGGATCAGTAATGCCAGGTGAATTTTGAAAAATACATGAAAGTATTTTACTCTGTGAGCTAAACTCAAGCTTTATTTGCGACTCATTTCTTAATAAATAATTAATACAAGCGGACCAACTATAATGAAATATATTTATGGCTAAATTAATATTTTCGCATGCAACACAATGATATATGGATACGACAACGCAACTAAGAAACACAGTATAAAAGAATGAACAACATGGAACTAATTTTTAAGAAATCTTTCTATATTAACGTAGAATAACCTTTAGAATAATTTATAAAATAATTGAGAAAATCTGAGACCTATACGGTTGAATAATATGAACTCAATCTGCACTATTTTGAAAACAAATGTAATATGACGAAAGAGGTATTGATTGGTACATGGCTAAAAGTGAAATTAAATCGTGAAAAGTATGACCAGGACTACAAGTGTATGGAGTCAATAAATTTAACAAGGCTGTGGGATGAAAAATTAGGTGGCGAGATAATGGCAATATTAACGAGACTGTTTACCAAGAAACCAAAATTAAATTACTTGGAATCATAGGTTAAGTGAATGCAGCAAAATAGCAAGGCCGCTTAGAACCGAAACGAGCGAGCAAAAATCAAATCGCCAGTATCTGATCATAATAAAGTGTTAATAAGACGTTACACCGGCAATGTTAATATTATTATTCTGGGTTAAACCAGAACAAGATGAAGAACGTTGCTTTTGATACAGAAGCAGGTCAACGACCTTTCACAATTTTTAAACGTTTTCTTTACAACTGGTCATTTTCTACCATCCGGAATATAATGCCGTAGGTAACAAAACGTATGGTTGTATACAATTAAATTCTAATTCACACGCGTAATTAAAGAAAAAAATTGACAAAATGTTGAATGTAATTTACCAAATCATTTTCATCGAGAGTAAATTATTACGCAAGTGAATTAGAATTTAAGAGTCTATTAGGGATAATAGTGGTATATTTGTCTATGATGTAACGTTATTTCAGTTGACTTACTTCTACAGTTACTCGTCCGTGTTTGGTAAATCGATCAAACTCTTTCTATACGGACAGTGGACGATTCTGCATGCCACCTGAAAAAAAGAAGAAGAAATGTGTCAGAATACTCGATGCAAAGGTTTAGGAATTTTTAGAAGTACTTAGTTCCAGATTTTCTAAAGAGACAGTTCTGAGACGGTCCCCAACACTACGTATTACACAGACATAATAATAATTAAATGAAAGTAGAAAAATTATTCGTTAATAACTAAATTCTAAGCCAGATATGTTGCTAGTATGTCGCTGGGAAGTTTAATCTATATATATATATATATATATATATATAGAGAGAGAGAGAGAGAGAGAGAGAGAGAGAGACTCCCGCGAAGGTTTCTTGCTGAGTACATCTAACCTACGATAATAGGTTCTATATAAAGACATATAAAAAGTGGAAAACTTTCTTTGGAACAGGGTTCTTGATCCATACGCGCGTCGAGATCGTCAATAGTGAATCCGGGTTACCTATAATCTCGATCTAAAATAATATATATAATTATAAACATTTCGCGCCGTAATTAACCTATCGCTGAAAGCTGGACCTGTTCAAAACCAACTGCGAGTTATAATGTTTAACCTGAATCTTAGGTATTAATTTTTTTTACTGTTGACCATGCTGCTAATTCACAATATGTTAATAGATACATAATTATACCGTACTTTTTATATATTCACTGAATTCAACTTTATATATATATACGTATCAGTACATTTCTTGACATGATTAAGATACTGAGTCATTGCTGTGGTTATGCCTGCAAAGAGTAGGGGGTCGTGAAAAGCTAAATTAAAAAAATGTGACGCTCTCGGTGATGATTTAATCTCCTGCTGACAAAAGATTGATGTATAAAATATTGTGTCGGCTTAATATAAATTTATTCCTGTCAACGCCGGGCACCCATCTAGTATGGCATAAAAATATTTTTAGAGTTATTTTATTACAATTACCTAAAAAGAATTAAAGTATTACAAATGCTTAATAAGACAGCCGTAGTTAAATTTCGTTAGCATTGATTAACTCGTTGGTGTTGGCCATAAATTAAGTCTATACAAAGAGGTTTTCAAGATAATGTACTATTTTAATGAATATTGAAAACATAGCGGGACTTAGAGGGAATGGGACATTTTATTCCGTAAAAGACGGAAGGCAACGTTTCCCTAAACGATTTTCGTATAAGTAGTCACAATACTTTTCTACTTTTCAATTCCAGACCTGTCTCCATTGGTAATAGCTTTGGCCATTCCAAATACATCGTGGAAATCTCAGATTCTCATCCGTTACCAGATTTAGCCCGAGGAATGTGTAATTTCCTCCTATATCATTGATTACAAATATAAAACGCTACGTTGTAGTGGACAATACCTTAGTGGACAGTTGAACCCCATTTTCATACTAAGATTAATATAAAACATAAACAGTAGAATTCTTCCTACGTTTATACTCTCATATACCATTCGAATTCTAATCTATTAACACAGAGGTTTTGTATCGACAATTTTCCCCCAGCAATTGGAGAATTTTAAATGGTTTCAGTCACAAAAGGAATCATTTTTTTGCCGACGATTTAGATACATTTACTTTTTCCATTGGCTCTCGAAGAAGGCAATAGGATACGTCAATAAACTAAATACAGAACTATAACTTTTTATCAAATTACTTTTACAAAGTAAATCGAAATGATTTTGTGTAACGAAAAACTTTATGTAAAATGACAAGTCAATGCAATTATACATATATAAAAAATTAAGCACTAGGCACAATGTTACTAATCATTGATCTTGTCTTTCATGCAGCAGCATCATCTTCAGCAGCAATTATATATATATATATATATATATATATATAACAATTAACAATTAAAAGAGACAGAAAGTTTGTGGCTTATCTGATGTTCACAGATGACAGGCACCATGTAGGGTTTGATATTCTTGAATTCCTGTCCTTACTAATTTTTTAATTAACCTGACAATGTAATTTTCGGACGGATATATATATATATATATATATATATATATATGAAATATAATTCATTACAGACGCAGGATTATACACACTACACTGTTATGGAATTCAAAACTTAGTCTAGGCCTTTCGAGGAATCCTTTAATAAAATAATTACTGCATTAATTAACAGGTTCTTACGATTTTTTGTAAATAAATTTTTATATTTAATGTTTTTATATCATATGGATGGTTCGAACTTATGTTTATGTCGGAGTAAGGACGCTGGATTCAAAGAGGCTGAAGGGATGGTTTTCTACTCGTGGTTGTTCACGGTGTCTCGTCTCACGCAGATGTCATGGTGCCAAGGCAAATGAGCCCATTTTACACCAAACGAACATTATTAGTTAGAACTATAATTATATTATATTATTTAATTCGTTTTCAACACATAACTAAAGCGACATCGAAAACGCCTCATTAAGAACCTCAAATATACTCCCAGTATCTCGAGAGTCCAAATCACTCCCGGTACAATAGCAGGAATAAATATATTATTTATATTCTAACATAATAAAAATTTTCCTCTATTGACTGGTTAATTTTTTACTTAAATCGCATATTACTGGTCATAATGTAACACATTGATTCGCATTACACCGGATTTCCCACCAAACTCGATAGTTTCCTTTTTATTTTCATACTAGCAATTAATAAATTTTAAAATTTACCTGACGCAAGAAATAAAATCAATTTATGTATATATCGTATCGACGACACAAAGTAGTTCATTATTTTCTCAGCCTGCTGCAACAATAGATAGTAAGAATTATATAGGAACGTGTAATAGGACTTATAACTCGCAGTTAGTTTACACGCTTGCTTTTGCGCGGCCATTCCAAGAAATCTTTCTGTAGAATTAATATTTTTATTTATATTTATATTATTTTAATATCTTCTGCAATATATCAAAATTAAATATGCACGAAGATTTAAATTAAATCAATTTTTCATTGTTATCCGTTGAGCCGTTTCGGAGCCTATTCGAGATAAACATACAGACAGACAGTGAGACAGATACACAGACACACTTCATTTTTTTTTATTTGTATGGATATTTAACAACAGGCTATGTTTGTATATTTCTGGTAATAGTTGTAAATATCTAGTTAATAAAATTAATTGTGCATTAAAATTTAATAAATATGGAGAGTATATTGGAAATAAATTGGCAAAAAATGAGTAGTTAGTAAATAGTAAATTTTTTGTCCCTTTAAGCTAAATTTCACATGGATTAGAAGGGTTATTTTAAATGATAATAAGCATTATAGGATTAATGACATGCAAAATAAATTAGAATTGTTAAGTTTTAAAGACCAAATTCTGTATAATGTTTTAGGTTTTATTTATTAAATAGAAAAGTAGATAAGGGACATTTACCAGATTACCTCAATATTTTTATAAAAAGAAATTTAGATGTACATTGTCACGACACCAGGGCTAGGGAAAATTTTTATATGGGCCACTGAAATTTAAAAAGAACTAAAAATTTATTTTTAATGAAGGTTTAGTGTAGCTGTTAATGACACAAATGTATAATTGCGTTTATAAATATTTTAATGTTAGATTTTAAAAGACTGAATCAATGTAAAGAGTAAATTTGGATTTGTACTATGAAGTAAAATAGAATTTAGAATATGTAATTAGCTTTAAGCTAATTTTAATAAATAATTAAATACCTAGGTATCGGAACAAATATGTACAACTTGCATTCCAATTCGTAGAAGCTAATATTATCACGGCTGGCTTCTATAGTTTCCATAATTGCAACGCGTAAATGGAGCTACCAGAGTTTTCAAATGCGGAACACATTACGATATTAATGTGGCTATCCTGGGCTATATTCTCAGTGCATAGCAGATTGAGCTTAGTTTTCCCATTTTAATTTATCATCTGCCGCAAATCAATAAAATACTCGTGTTGAATTTTCAACAGTAGCAACTGAAATTGTAGAAAATATATGTTTTGGGGGTTTATCTAGATTAAAACAGAGTCTATAAGCTTAATAGTGGTCCATATTGTCACCTTTAACTATTTGGTGTCTGGCCGTAACGACCAAATTCGTATCATCTGATTAAGAATTTATAAAATAGTGTTGTATATCGAGAGATGAAAGGGTCTCTTGACGCTAGCATACTCCAGGAATTCTTGAATAAAATATACGAATGATCTGTAACAAAAAAATGAAATCTATAAATAATTAAGAAGGTATTTATATTCAGTACAAAATCCGAAATAAAGAAGTAGAGGAAATCAATAATTGTAAATAGTAAACAACTGATAAAATAAGGTAACTGAGTGAGGGTATTTGTGAACATGGGGGGTGGGGAAGAGTAGCGTGCGATTAATTTTATTAGTATGGTTTCGAATAAAATTTCGAAGGGATGAAATGCAGTAGTGTAAAGATAGTTAGCTAAACGCGCTATGGAATATAGAGAGATTACAATAAGGTATTAATAGGTTACAGGCTAGGACGGATTATATAAGTCGTAGGAGCTTTGTAAACGGACCTCAAATTTGGAAAAAAGCGATTATTTACGCCTTCCTTAAAATTTATACCAATCAATACGCCTGGAGTTACTTACGTAATAATAAAGCAAAATTAAAAAAATACACCTACACATGAATGTCGGAAAATATTAGCTTTTGACTAATCGATTAGGGAACGAACGATTTGTTAGGAAAAATCGACTCTACTTAACAATAGAGAATGATTTTTAAAGGTTGGTTAGACTGCTCAGACCAATTGATTTAAGAAAGTAGAGTAGGCATTACAAGTATAATATACAATTTCTGAATAAATAATCTCGTGACAGTGAAGTGTTGTGTAGTGAAATAAAAGACAATTGTACTAAATTGTGGAGTGTCTGTAAGAATTAAAATATGTGATCAAAGTAATGAATATTTATATCCTCTTTATTTTCAAGAAAGAAACATTGATCAAATATCTCTCTGGTTTCTATGTTACATTTTAATTTTGAGAGATTATAATTTTAACTTTATTTATATCTCCCACCATATGTAAGCGTAATTGCTTCATTTACCTGCCTAGGTAAAATATAAACACGAGTAATAAGTTTTTTTATATTTAAAAAATTCCATTTCAATTAACTACTGACCTATGGTCTAGTGGCTAGCGTTGCTGCCTTACAACCCAGAGGTCCCGGATTCGAATCCTGGCTTGTGCTTGGATGTTTGTGTTGTCATGGTCACGGAGACTGGGGTGAAGTTTGGTGGATAGTCGATACGCTGACCAACGCATTACTCCATATTAGGAATGTGTCGTGTAAGAAGACGGTCAGCAGTCGTCCTGGTAGGCAAAGGTCCAAATTCGGGCTATAATGCTATAGGAAGAAAAAGATTTAAATTAATTTAATAACAAGATATTATCACTACCATATCTTACACCTGGGTCAAGAATAATATAAACAACATTTTCGTATAATTCCTACCTTTTCAGATGAATTTATTATTAAAATTACATTTAATTATGTAAATTATGATACAGAATGCTGATGACTACATTTCGTGAATGGAAGTGTACATATCGAGGCGTATTGACCTTTTAAATGTTCTGTTTTCCTACAATTCTGTTTCGAGAGTGACCTTTACAGAACAGGCTACTTTTAATTTACCAAAAAGTATTTTTTCTATGGCAATATATAAAAAATTATTTCTTTAAAACTCTTAAAGAAATTTCTTAGCTTCACTGTTGCGGTTTGTTTGCATGATTTCTTTGGCCATTTTCTATTTCCTATCTTAACTTATACTCAATTTTCAAAATTCAAATCTTTTTCTCATTAAGGTCATTATATTGGTATCGTACCAACCGTTAGGGTCCACATATGACTGGTTGTTACTAGCCGAAATTGACTTGCAATAAACGCTACCAGTGCGGTATCCCAACTAAGACTGTGAGTTCGACATTATAACGATAAACATTTAAACACCTATAGGTAAGGGAGGGGAAGAGCGCGCACTTATTGGTTCATTTGATGTATCTATGGAGTTAATAAATATATCAACACCAAAATTCATCACAATGTTTTTTTTAATGTTCAGTAATTAATCACAAAACGTTTTATAAGATTTCAATAAAAAAAAGCTTGCCATTACGCAAATGACATTTGTTCTTAAAATATTTTACTCTTGGCCTCCTAAGAGGGTAAAAGTACGCACTAGCAATATTCACTAACTAATGGCTCACTGCCTTCGTGAGCGGAGAATGCCTCGTGCCACCATTCCTAGCAAATACCTCACCGGATCCAGTTATCGGAAAACTATTGTCCACTTCCTGGACAATCGACGTATTCATCATCAGTGGATATTTCAGAAGTACTTGTGCTGGGTTGTGAGTCAAATTTTAAACCTTATCGGACCTTCACATTATCCTTTTATTGATGGTTTCTCCTGCAACCTTCTTCTGTGTATCATTTAATGGATTTATTTGATATCCTTTCAGTCTTTGCATTCGCTTTTCTCTTTTCCATTCGTTCTCTTTCTTACAAGCCATTCTGAAACGGTGAAGAGATTATTTCTGACTTCTTTGAAAGTCTTTTCCTTTTATCTTCCTTTTCCTTTAGTTTAAATGGAATGAATTCTGCCAACAGGTTTCTTGTAATTTAAGCTTTCCACGTTTAGTTTCCTTGTTGTAAGACCAACTGTCGTTATAAGACTCAGCCAAAGTTTCACTCGACGGTTTCTTATATTGAGGTGGAATATAATTTGTTTATCCATAGATCCTTCTGAAAAATGTTCTGTTCCGTTTTTAAGATGAGCTGGAACCGTATTTTGTGTTTGGTAAAACTAGAAGAGGTAAAACTGTTGTAAAAATACGAAAGGAACATAATGCTTATTTTCACTTTACAAATAATGAAATTAAACAACGAACCGTGGAATAAAACGAGATAAATCAGCCATTCAAGAACAGATGTTGTTTGTGAGGCAAATATTAGGTCTTCGCAGTGCTGCGTACACTTGGCGTCCCACGTAGTTTTTTCTTACAAAATCGTAACTTGACGCCTGCACCATGCAGACACTAAATCCGAACTGGCCTAAAATTGTAGCTAAATAATTGAAATGTGACACACAATTATAATTGTTATCTGCCTTCAAATTCTTAGGTTTTAAACTCTAAAATATACTTTTGTTTCTTCTGCATGTAATAGAAACTTTGTGAAATCTAAAAAAAAATGGCAGAAAATAGACGCCATTACAGCGTGTTCTCCTGCACTTGTAGACGCACCAAAATATTATCAAAACGTTTCCGTAAAGTGCTGCCAACACTACGAAAATTCACTGTGTACTTTACTTTACAACTGGGATAATGAGTCCCAGAGGATGATGCCGAACTTCTATACCCTCGACGGGATTTGAACCTCTGTTTTTCAACATAGTGAGTACCAGGGTATGGTTATGTGTGATACGACGTACTGCATCCTTGCCCTTGCCGAGAATCGAACCCGGGTGTTGTTAGGCAGCCACTCAAGCCACTAGACCTCAGGAAATCGGCTCACTAAGGTCGATTTCTTTTATAACTTTTCTGAGATAATTTTCTGCCTAAATATAATATTTCCCCTACAGCTGTTAGTGTGGAAATATATATTCAATTAGTTTGCGATTATGGAACCTAAAATACTTCCAAAGCAAATGCAGAAATAGTACTCGGGTTTCCACCCAGGTCAAGTATTTCCTAAGCGACGTTTCGACGACCAAACGCACTGTCGTTATCTGCAAGGCCTTCTTCGCCTAGAAGATGACGACAGGGTGTTTGGTCGCCCAAACTTCGCTTAGTAAACCTTGACCAGGCTCAAAACCCGTTCCTGCAACAGCTACACCGCGAAAGCCTTAGATCTTTACTTGCATAACAATTATTTCAAAATGATTATAATAGCGAATACTTTAGCAGACGTTTAATACTAAATTCTATCGAATTTTGTCAAATTGTTTGGACTTTTGCTCTCTCTTCAAGAAAGTACACACAGCTATACAAAAATGAACCACGAATAAAATTAAGTTACTAAAATTAATTATCAGTGAGTCATATTTTTAACTATAATGTATTCATGTGATGACGTCCAGAATTATGAATCAAACATTATGAATTTTTGTTTTCCCATTTGCGTTTAGTCGGTCTCAGTGCAGCAATTCAAGTGGATAATTCGGTATTACTTATTATTATCATGTTTATTTATTTTATTGTTATATGTCATGAATAATATCAATTTTAAGCATAATACTGTTTTAATTTGTTTAAATGCAAAGGCCGTAAAAGAAAAATGAGATTTTCGTAATATAAACACTGAAAATTATCGGATTTACTGATTTTTCTAATATAATTAAATAAAGAACTATAAAGTGTCTTATAATTGAAGCTGGCTGTAATAGTAAATACAAATTAAATGAGGCTAGTTTGGGAGCATAAAGGCCTTGTTGTCGCCGCTTTGTTAAGGCGCCGCGACGCGCCTCTCCGAGCCGGGGGGAGATTTTTCCTTTCTGGTGGTCATTCTAGCGCAGCTGTTGACAAAACTCAATCTATAGGAGGCGCGACAATGGCTCTTTCAGTGAACACCCAGGGTCTGGCCCGTTAACAGCGATTTATTTACCCCGACGTTCGTCGATAAAATGGGCTCTAGTTTTATCCGGGACTGGAGAACTGCTTGCTTGCTTGCTCCATGAATTGCGGCAAAACTTCCAGCAACTCCTGATCGATCTGCATGTCAAATTGCGGTATTTAATTAGCACAGCCTCTTTACCGACATCGAGCAGGTTCCTGTACATATCACTAGTTTAGTTCGGCCTAATTGAAATAAGATGTAATCTTGTAACACGGTTATCTTGATAATGAAACTGTTCTGAATATATTGATTCATCAAAAGCAGATGTTTGAAACCTCAGAAAGACTAAATCAATTTAAACTTACCTGCATTGTCCACCTCACCAACGGTTTTGTTTTATTTATAGAATAGTGAACAATAATAAATACAAACTTGATCAGCCTTCAACTAATTCATAAACAAAGAATTGAAAGTGACAACGTATCAGTTCACCGACCTTCTAACACAAAATGTTACTTTTAATATGTCTGATAGTTTCAGGCAAACTGTAACATGCTTTCTATATTACGATTTCATAAGCCTTCTGAACACCTGGGTTAAATTTCCGCAGTACACGTTTTATGCACTGTTACAACCTGACTGCTGGGGATCGAATTTATGGGATTATTGTACCACATAATTCAAAATCAGAAAGCGCATCAAATAAAAGTTAATAAATAGCGAATATAAATACAGTTTGTGATAACGTTACCGCTAAAATTTAGAAGATATATTTCTCAACTATTTGTATATTACTAGCGGTTAATTAATCGTTTCTAATATTATACAATAAAAGTAAGTGAGATAACCTTAACGAATAAATTAATGTTATCGCAAGCATCTCTATCCCATCAAAACGTATGTGAATATGCAGTTGGTACATACAATATTTCATAATAAACCTCAGACAATTAGAACATTTAAACTGATACATTTAATTAAATGATATTGAAACAATTAATTGTTTCTTCTTTATTTAATGATTTAGGCTGCCATCTGTTGTGATGCATTCTACGATGTGTCAAAAATTTACTGTAGCTCAAACGAAGGTATTCCGTAATCTTTTGTACGTTCCAAGTGTTACATTTAGGTGGCGCCTCTCTAGAAAATAAATATTCATGAGTGAGCTTAGTATGTAAGGTTCTAATACGAAACAGGAAGGACAAATTGTTCCTTTCTCGTAATGGTTCAGGAAATGAGGATGGGCTTGACACACTTTTTCACATAATGATGGGATCGATTATTCTTTTCACATGTTATTCATCCATCCTGTGTCAGGCTGTATATACTCTAATGTCTTCTTTGTTTAAGCAATAACCTTCTTAGTTTTTTTCCCTCATAGCTGCTGTTCTTTTAGCTTTTTCGTCTGCAATGTCATTCCCTCTGATGCCCTTATGCAATGCTTGTTTATCTAGTTGGCCGAAAAAATATTATTTCTAATATTGTTTACCATTTTTTTTGTTTCTTGGATTGTCTTTTATCGATTTTAGCGCTGCTAGTGCATCTAAAATTATGCAAAATTATCCATGCTTTCGCTTAAGACAGTTATTATGTTCCTATTTATATTCATTTAGTTTCTGCAGCTGTTATAGATGTGTTGGGATGAAGTTTTCTTGTTATTGACTTTTTTTCTTCTTCTGTAATTACCGTCACCTCTGTCTCATTATTCTGTTTTACCGCAGCAGTGTATATTTATTTAATGCTGCCATAATTCCTAATAGTTTGTTGTACTACCTTCTGTCATCTTTCATTATTTACTTTATCTTTTGTAAATTGCATCAGTTGCATATCTCTTCTAATTATATTTAAATGCCATGGGGACAATTTTCAATTATTTGTGTTTTTTTATATTTTATTTCCTCCTTTATTTTTATAAAGGTGTCCTCATGTGTGTTTTTAATTCTTAGTAATAACAGAAATCACAAGTAACAAACTATTATATCATGTATTATCTTTGTATGTATTTCCCTCTTATTTACTACATAATTTAATAATAATATTTTCCTGTTTTGTTCAATCAATCATTCATCAATTTCCGTTAATGGGCTACAAATGGGTGCCGTTCCATAAGAGAAAGTTATTTAGGGGTAATATAAAAGACAAAAAAAATGGAGCATATGTAGAAATGAAAGTCTCAATCGAGATTTAACAACAGGAATGGTTTTAAATTGTTTCATAAGAATCTACTAATAATAAACGGAGTATGAACTGTAGAAAATTCAATCTATACAAAACTAACAATAATCCCAGAAGATTATCGTGAAACAAGAACGTCGAACAGCCAGTGCCGGTACCGTCCACTTCCAGGGAACTGACATTATTCAAATGATGTGACATCCAAACAATTAATTCTGATTGTTTAATTGGTATTCCTATGTCAACCCTTGAAAAATATGTCATTCTCACACTAATTCGTTACGTTACCACAGTAAACCTTTAGATACGCATCTCATTTTTAATATTACCATTATATACGGAGTTGTGAATGACAAATAAAATAATAATAGCTTAATTTGTGATTGATAATAATTTAAAGGAATTTTAGATTGACATAATTACGGAGTATATAAGTGCCTTTATAGTGATAATTCTAAATGTTAGAGTTAAGCTCAATGTGAGTGATAAATTAAATATTTTGTAAATAAACTGTATTAAAAATTAAATCCGCAAGTAAAAAATATTTTATATACGTAAAAATTATTGTTGTTCAATCACAAATATTGGATATATTACCGGCTACAAAACAGAAGGACTGGAAATATAAACTCTTCGGTAGGTTGGAATTTGAGACTGAAATAACTTAATAAATTGTTTCTATAAATGGCGAATTAGACGTCAAAATTATTGCAAAAAAAAATATTTTGAAAACAGATTGCAGATTTCATTCGATTTCAAATAACAATTAACATCTGTAAAGAACGAAAATTAGCGACGAATTAAGAGACACTTATTCAAAGTTTGAACAGGAAATTAAAACAATACTGAATAAACGTTTCGATCAACACTTGTGGTCCTTGTCAATATTTATAACAGACAAGTAATAACAAAGAGAATGCAAATCAAAGAATAACCAAAAGATGATATTAACAAAGACAGTTTCATCTCACTGTGTAATTGGATTAAGTTACATCGAAGTATGTTAATAAAACGTTGGATATATTTTATAAATGAAACATTCTGCAGATCAAAATCATACGTTTACTTTTGATAATAATGTTTAGGTAACTAAATAATTTTTAAAAAGACGTTCATTTATGAAATTTTACATATTAAATACAATAAATTTTCTGTTAAGATAAAACATGACTTATCAACTCAATAAATTGTATGATAGTTTAATAAATTGTCTTTGCTAATTTCATTTTTAGGTTCTTCCTTGCACTATCTTCGGTTTTCTTCTTTCAGTCTATTGTAAATATTGACAACTACTCCAAGTGTTTGCTGAAATGTGTATGTAATACGAGTTGTTAATTACTATCTAATTTATTCGGTTTAGTATATGCGTGAAGCCCAGAATTATCGTTAAGTAGCAGTTTTTTAAGTCGGATTTTAAATACACTGAAAGTGAGAAATTTTAAAACGTTTATTGGGGTCACTGAGCCTTTATAATTAAAAATTATAGACGTTTTACAAAATATACGTTTTGGGACAGTAAAATATAATTATGAAATATTTGTTTAAAAATTCATAAAAAGTTGCTTCTTCTTTGTCTAACACAACGTTTGCTTAACACAGACGTTGTATATTTTAAAGGAATTTAAAATACATTTCTTTTTACTATAAACAGTAAACTGTTAATAAATAAAATCACAGATTTTTGAAAATATGTGTTAGACGTAATATGTAGTATGTGAATGTAAAAGGTTTACATACTGTCAAAAAGTGTTCCTTTGGTATGAGAGACCGTCATACGAATTATTAGCAAGCAATATATGATCGAAATTTTTTGGGGGTCTTTCATAAAGGTTTTCTCAGAATACATTGTGCCTGATACAAGATCAGAAATGCCATCCCTACATCTGATGCACACACGACAATACAAATATCTTTGTTGAGCTTCACAATAGGAAGGGTATGTACAGCCAAACGTGTTTTGTTTTCCATTACAGAATGAATGCATGACTGAGTTATTGCTGTCTGTCAGATGACTCGACCGTACATTTCTTTCAAAACGAATAATAGAACACTGTAGCGGCTGTTAAAAATCGAAGAAAATTTAGGAAGGAATGGAAGCTACACCTATCAAATATTTTCATAACTGTATGAGAACTATTCGTATATATTATACGTCCTCTATAATTCCAGAATTTATTCGTTAAATTTAATCTAACTACGAAACAATAAGTTAAATATCGTCTATTCAGAACTGGTGATTTACTTGATTCCGCCGATAACGTCACATACATTAATAACGTATTTTACGAGTTGTCAGTTTTCAAAATTTGTTAGATAAATAAAAGACCGACTGTACAATTTATTAAATAACATGATATATTTATGTATATGCCAACCGATTAACACAGTTTTCATTACTCAAAATAAATGATTAACCTTAAAACAAACTGAGAAAACATTTATATATATATATCTTGAAAACAAATTTCTCGGACGAACCAAAACGTAGCGCTCTTAAATAGAACTTATCATGATTAATAAATTCTTAGTGAGTTACACCAAAGTATATTCATATATCATTAGATATATTTCAATAATAATGATTTATATTTGAGAGTATAATGAAAAATTGGGGTTTTCCAGAATAGCTATTTTAATATAACTTCTGTAGGGATTTGAAATGTAAATATGTTACAGGCTTAGTTACGTCTATCATCTTTACTATTCTATAAGTTTAATTTCGAGAATTGAACTTTTTATTTACTTTCCAGAGTTCTTTGTAGTATTTCTTGAATAACGCGTTAAAAAATATTTTAATTGATAGTGAACAGTTTGAGCGAAAATTTTGAATCTTAATCGCTGAATTGTGACATTTATCTAAAAGCGTAGAAGTCTTTGGCCAATTTTGTGAACAATATAAAGTAATCTATAGTATGTGAGTTTATCAAACAGCCAATATTTAAAAGACTAAAAAGCTTTGCATGTATCACTTCAAACATCTAAGATACAATTAGAAAATTATATATATTATTTAATAGTATATCATCGCACTTCAGGGAAAAATAATACAGTAATAACAGCGTAAAATGGCAGAACTCTTTTCAAGCTAAAAATTTATATGAAATTGTTTATAATCATATTTTAAAAATCAAAGAAGTTTAACTACCATTCTAAGTTGAAAAAAAACTATTTTATTACATAAACAAGGAGAAAGCACACGAAAGAAAAACGAAACAGTCTGTATGAGAGGAATTTCGAGGTAATTAATCATGTAGAATATATATTTCGAATATGTAGATCTTACTTATTTTAATATAATTTTAAGTAACCTTGAGAGTAAAATTCCTACTAATAAATTTTTATTTCAATAAACAAATTTTTGTATGCATATTTATTTAATTTAAATTTTCCACCCGAATCATTCCGAATTTAATTCAACTCCTGACATGTCAGTGTGGGTAAACTGAAAAATGTGACAGAAATGGAGCTCTGTCAGGCGATGAAATTTCTGAAAGATTACTTTGCGCACGAGATATGAAATACTGACATTTTTGCGCTAAAACAAATCTCCGTCCGTGTTGACCAAATTTATTGCACATTTCAGTGGCGACCGTTGTAGCAGTGCGGGATATCTGTCACCCGCGTGGCCCTCAGTTCAATGAAAATGTATCGACTAATCTGGCTCTAATGTTTACATTGTTAGCGAACCTCGCCGAACGCTTCCAAAAAAAAACGTAACTTCAGGATCCGAAGTGGTACGGAATGAAAATCTGTGTTCGTGTGATCTCATAGTGGTTACAATGCATTAGAAGTGACCTTAGTACACTTTAAAAAATTTGTTAGTTGACGTGTTTCTTTCAGGATTAAGTTCCGTGTTTTTGTCAGTATATAAGTGCAATTAATGAGTACTGCGGTAGTTGGAATTTTGACCTAACCGACTACATAAGCACTTATGGTAGTAGTTTAGTAATTTGCTCCCAGAAGTCTCTGTTTTTTTCGTAAAGACCTCAATCACCTGAGACGTAAAGTTCGTCGTGATATTTGTAACCGTCACTCGTTAAATATATTTTTCGGCAAGATAATTGAATGCATATTTATTATCTACCATGGAACTTAGATCCCTGGTAGAAGCTAATTATTGAAATATAAAATATGTCGACAATGTCAAAACCGTCACTGTGGTAGAATGAAATCTATTATGGTAGATTGATTTCACACACAATTCTACGAGCTAAATAGTTATAGACCCGATGAAAATTGCCTTTTATTCCAGTAATAATACGGTAAGTTAGGATTATTGTACCGGCATATATAAACAGTACGTTTTTTATATTATATTATAGAATCATAACATTTTTTTATTGTAAATTTTGAAGTCAGAAAACTAAGACGGCCAATAAGTCAGCATATAACTATTTATTCTAAAACGACGTTTCGTCTCGTTTCTGAGACTTCCTCAGGCGTACTACAAACATAATATTACAAAAAATTAAATATGGATTCTATGTTACAATTTTTTAATTTATATATATATATATATATAAATTTATATGCTGACTTATTGGCCGTCTTTTTATTTCTATTGTAGAGTCATTGGATGGTCCTTATGGACATGAATAATATAGAGTATAGAAAGAGTCGTCAACGGTAAAGAAATTATAGCTATCACATAATTATTATGTTCATTAAACATTATTAATTAATTTTTTATGTACCACAATATTACAGAAGATTTATTATAATATCAAAATAATTTTTTCAATCCAGTCTCTGTGGTCTAGTGGCTACTGTCATTTACTAGTATCACTGAGGGCCCGGGTTCCATTCCTGGTCAGAAAGCACACTTGAAACTCAAACTGAATAAAATAATGGCGATCTCCCTGCCAAAAACCTCGACAACAGAAGATTAAAAAAACATTAATTAAATAGACAGGAATTAATAAGACTGCAATTCGTTAACATTTATTAATTTAATTTTATTATGTTTTTTAACTGCTAGTGCGGAAAAATAGATATCTTAGTTATTATTCAATTATCCTCAGACGAAGCAACGCTTCAACGTCGTTGAAAGTGACATGTAATCAAAGTTTCTAATTTGTAGTCAATAAAATATTATTATATTTACATAAGTTGGTGCCTTGGTGTTTTTGTTAGAATTCGATGTTTGCCGATTCACATAGAGCAAATTAATAATATAATTGAGTTTATTTATTTTTCAGTTTCTTATATATTATATTCTTAGACTTAAATTACTATTATTACGGGTAAAAATAAGTTACATTAGAAGATCAATTATAACACTTTTGTAAATAAAATAATTTAAATAATCTAACTTAATATTAAAAATATTTGGTCCTGGATGTCGCGATAGCAACACGAAATTTTAATATGATTTTAATTAATGAACTTAAGAGGTCCTGAAAGTTGAGGACGAAATGCTTTAAAATTTCCCTATTTCTGACGTTAGATTTTATTTAAATGACTTTTGAAAATCAGTGTGCCTAATACCCTTAAAATACGCAAAGCTTTTACTTCTTTAGTTTGAAATAAATGTTTGTAAACTTGAATCTTTTAATATCACTGTAGGAGTTTCGTCCGATAAGTGAGATTTCAAAGAATTTCAGGTTTTTTATTACATGTTGTGTTGTCAACTGCTTTTCAAACACCACAATACAGACGTACTATTGCGACTCCTTTGAGTGTAATTCACAGCAGTACACAAATCGCTTTACGCTCAGTAGTTGCGTCATTCATATGTGGCGCTGAAAACGGGAAAATAACAAAGCTGTACTCGCGCATGTGCTTGCCGCAAACGGTTTGAGTTACCCTTTATTTGTGACCCTGGAACAACAATTGATACTAAATAATTTTGAAACTGAGACGTTCTTATAAGGGTACACTGTAGTTCAGCATAAATATGGCACTCCGTAATAGATATTACATATCAAAGAATAGTAAAGGACCACCACGTCAAGTTCCTGAGTTAGTAAAACCGTAACAAAGATTGAAACGTAAACGTTAAAAAATTGATTAAGTTTTGTGCCACTGCAAGCTGATATAAAAACGATTGATTAGTTTATAAGGACAGAAATTTAATTAAAGTGAGTAAAATATAACATTTCTATGCTATTATAGTATGTATAAAAGTAGCTTATATTCAAATTTTCTGTTTCAACTGCTATTGCATTTCTCTGGGATATTTTTAATTTCACAATCACAGTACAATAAAATGAAATAGTTTCCTTATAGCCTCTGACGAGTATACATTTACACATTCTTCTTATGAATAATTTTTAAAATTAAGTGTGGATAAACCAGCCGTATAACTTCAGTCACTTAACTTACGATCTTATTATGGATCTTTAATTGGTTGTGTATTTAATCTGAGACATGGGAATGTGCATATCTGTATTTCTGGGAAAAAGAGGGCCTGCTTATATTGAGTTTATCTGGGCAAGCGTTGCTTCATTTCCTTTTTTCTCCCACTCCCGGCCCACGCATCACAGGCGTGGCAACGTTGTTAGACGTTACAGTATTGTGGATATTATGAATATTCAGAACGCAAAGATGTGGCAGCGAAGGCATCCTCTTGCCGGCCTTAGAATTCTTATCTGAGGATACAGGAGAAAAGACGCAAGGGAGAGAGGAGAGGGTGTCCTTTCATATCACAGTCTTTGTTGAGGACTGTGCCACTGCGCATTGCCGCGGCACGTCCACATGTGCGTGCGGGCAACGGCGGAGCCCTGCAGAGAACACAAATAACATATTTTAGTACAAGTTCTCGGTGGAATTTTACCAATAATGTCATGACGACACTTCCTTTACTAACAGCAATCTCCCGAATATCCAACTTATTCTTTGACTGACTATTACAGATTGTAATTATATCTTATGTACAACACGTTTAACAATTTATTACAGGAAAATGAAGTGAATATTAGGCTCAATTGAAAATACATTTTACGTTACTTTACTATATATTTCTAAACCCTTAATCGGGAATAAAGGCCACAAAACGCATAAATTGTGCACTGTTCCACGTGCAGTACAAAGAATGAGCAGATCGCAGGACAATCGCCATGTACTCTTTACTTTGTAAAATTGGATGGGCAAGACTATTGAATTAACAAAAATTTATTAATTTAAATTATGCTTTTATGATGGATACAATACTGCTACATAAAATATGTATATTTACTTATGGTGGCACTCTAACAAAAAATAGTCATATCTGTGAGCGGGAGAACTAAAACGTGTAACAGAGATCTAACTCATTTGCGTTGTAGCCTGAAACGATGCTTTATTTTTTCCTTCGCTCTTCGTCTCCCAACCTTCTCATCCAGGTAACAGCGACGGCTTCTAGGAAATACCAGCGGATTTCTCAGATAGCGGGTGATCGCTTCCTCCTCACGAATGGGCGTGATCTCATATGGGGATAGGCAGTGGATTTTTGCTCCGTTCTAAATGTTCAAGAAAACCAGTCGTCAGTCTCGGCGAAGTTGATTTTAATCTCAGCAGAGAGGTTTTATGAAATCCAAAAATTTATCGTTCGGATTTGTGTTTTCTTACGTTGAATTATTGTAAGAGTCTTCTTTTCTGCTTCCCAGATATCCATCTTCTCCCAAGTAGTAAATAAAACTGTTTTTTTTCGTCCCTTTGCGTCCTCCTAACTCGTATTTCAATTCCTCCACTACGGGTTAGAAAACCGCTTCAGATGACGTATCTACGCCAATTATGTTCAATCATACAAATTTGCGGACTGCACTGTGCCACTGGTAGAGGCCGACCTTCGGGTCACGGACCACAGTTCAGGCCCTGCTGGCTGGACTCTATTAATCTCCAAGGCTTTGTCTCATAGGGATTCGAACCTATCACACTGGCGCCGATTTGTGACTGGAAATTCCACAGTCCCGCAGACCAACTCCTGTCGTATCTGGTTATTTGTCTATATTTGCCACAATACTAAATTAAAATAAATAATTAATTTCTTTTGGGGTTTGGGGGAAAGGGTGATGTACTTCTGCGCTACAGAACGTCACAATTAAAATGACACTATTCCGGAAATTTTATGTCTTTTAACTAAGAGAAGAGGCATGATCCAGCAAAGGCCGGACCTAGGTGGTAGTCAGAATAGGCGACTACATACGACGGAAAAATTAACTCAGGCGGTTTTGTCAGACCTAAGAGTACGAAAATCTTGAAAACGTCTTCACAGATGGCGATTCCTATTATCTAAACGCTTTACAACTAATTGACGAAATAGGACAAGCATCTTTACTTTAATAAAGAAACAAGATCCCATTAACAATCTGTAAATTAATTAATTTCCTTAGAAGTCGTCTAAACTCAATCTTTGTATTATACATTTATAACGCTGCCATAACAGTTATTTTTTAATTCATAAATGATTATTACGCCGGTAATATTGTACTGTTTAAGAATGACTTATAATAATTTATTAATACGTGAATTCGGTTTTCTTAAATAATTTATCAAACAATTATATCCAATGTTTTTGTTGTTGTAATCAGTCCTAAGATTGGTCTGATGCAACCTTACACGCTAACCTATGCTGCGCAAGCCTTTTCATTTTTATGTATCTACTACATCCTCCTTAATTATTTTTAGCGTATTCCATCTTTGACTTCCCTCTTCTGTTTTTACCACACACACTTCTCTCTAATGCTAATTTTACAAGATCCTCATTCTCTCGAATGTGACGTATTAATCTATCCCTTCTCTTGGTCAAAATTTTTTTCTAATAGTACCACAATAATATCACATTACATCAGCATCATATCAGCGTTGTAGAAAACTGTGATTATGTCAACCAAATTGAAGTACTTTTATGATTTGTGAGAAAGATGGTCTTTGTTTAGTAAAAATGTTCACATCTCCTATAGTGCCGTAGACATTTTTTTAAATGTCAGTGCATAAATAATTAGCTTACTAATCGTATAATGATAATTCTAAAGTTATTAAGAGAGTGCGAAATGTTTTCATAAATGACGCCCTTGTATTTATTAAGAACACGACAGAAAAATGGATTGATTAATAATCTTTATTGAATAGTTCTCTATAGACGGGCTGTGACGAATCTTACATAGGTATTTCTATACCTCGATTTGTACCATCCTGACCGTACCACCCACTCAGTTATCTTTCTGTTGCCCAGTTGACATGGTTGCCGTGGAAAACTCCTGCAGTTCCTGCGGTGACGTACTTCCGCTCAGGAAGTGGCCTCCTAGCTTCCTGTGCTTTCGGTAGTTACATTATTAAAAAACGTTCTTCTGACATTTATTGTGACATCACAACATGCTGAAATTACATTGAAAATGGCAAAAAGCATCAGGTTACATAAATCAGTTATATTTCAACGAGAAAAACAGACTAAAACAATAGTTTAACAAATTCCTGATTAATGGGTAAAAAATTCTGAAATTGAAATTTCTTTAAGTAGTTTACATGAATTCTACTAAAACATTATTTAAATTAATTTAGTTGAGACATCTCATTCTAGGCGTTCCTTCAGAATTGTATACATGAATTAAAAGTTATCTAATCCAATCAATGGATGGTATACCTTTAACGATTCAACGTAGTTATTTTTGTTAATTAACAGGGAAAACTACAATAACAGTAATTAGCATGAAATCTTCCAATCGGGAATGATTGTGATCTGTAAGTTGAAATAGATCCGAAAGTGGCATTACAACAAGCTGATGACAACAGCATAATCTCAGATGGTAAAACCACATTGATCAAGAGCTAAACTTCATCTCAGAATTCCCATAGAAAATATTACCTCATTGGAAACTACTATATAAAGTATATAGTTCAATATAATAAATAAAGTAATTCAAGTAACCTGACTTAATATTACAAAAAAATACGAAGAGTTGCCAAAAGTCAGAAATGGAATAATTTAATTTGATTACGTTCCGTCCCCCAACTTTCTCAGTTCATTATTTAAAATATAAAATTTCATGTTGAAATTCAAATTAATTTTCAGTTCAGATCGATGCAGGAATAACACGAAATTTTGTGATATTTTAATTAATGAACTCAGGACGTCCCGAAATTGAGGGGACGAAACGTAATCGAGTTAAATCATTCCATTCTTTCTTTCTCTTTTATATATAGATATTTATCATCGTGTAATCATACTTACGGAATCTTTCTATTAATATTTATGAAACTTCTTCCCATTTTTGTTACAAGTATAATTTAAAAATTTATTGTATCAAGACGATCTTGAATTAGCAGGTTCTAAAGTGGTACATAATTTCGCTGAAAAAATTTGTATCATAATTACTGACGGCTCACATTTGCAAGTGATTTTAACCGGACAACATCCCTTCTTGGGGACAAACCGTGGTGTATATAATCTGGATAAATTAATAATTATGCGATCTTAGTTACCAATCAAATGTAAATATAATAAATTGTTACACAGAAGAAAACAGGGCTGAACATTTCGACACTACTTTGCGTCATTCTCTAACAGGATTTTAAGAAAGCGGTCGTAAATCAAAAATCAGAAACCGTAATTCAATTGAGAAATACGAAAGAAAATAAACAACTAATTGTATATAATATATTTTTAAGATTAAACTTGTAATTAATTGTAAAGAAATGTTTAGTCATAGGAATTCATTAAACTTGCTTTTATTCTTATAACTATCTGCTACCTATAATAGCTAAGTACATACCTCCGAAATAATCAATAATTTTGGATGCTTAACATATAAACGTTAATTTGTATGTTCAATATCAGAATTAATACGCAGTAACTTACATACCGGGAAACCACTATCGTTAGATTTCACCCCTCAATATGGAAAAAAATTACGCCCATTCCACACCCGTCCCTAGGTGATTGCAATCACATCTGACTCCAATAGTGTTTCTTTCCCTGTTTCAAAGAACAAGAATAAAAATTTTGTACAAAATTTTAACGCAGAGTTTTGTTTACACTCTTCCCTGCTCCTCTTAGGGGTCGAATTGCAACTGCCTATCGAATGTCAGAATTAGACTCACATTAAACCGTTTTAGGCACCAAAATCGATAGTTTTCTTGTAGTTTTCCTCCCACCCCCACCCCTAGCAATTCCCCCTCTCCCATTTTGAAGGGGTTTGAGATTATACTCAAGTATTGTGAGGGAGAAACTGTTTAAATAACTGATTCCAAAAAATATTTATTCGACCAGAATATCAACCGAAACATGCCTGGGAGGCAGTTCTGTTTAAATTTTATGCATTTTGACCTGTGTTTGTTTAAAAAATATAAGTATATAATAAATATAAAAATAAGTTCTTCAAAATTGTAAATTTCATCTAAGTGGAAATTTGAAAAAAATATATTATAAATTAGTTATTATAGTTTTCTCTGTAGTAAAATTTGCATATACAACCTGATGTACTACAAAACATGTTTACACAGGTCTGTTGAATTGGGTAAAATATTTATGTATGACATTGGGTCTATTTACTTATTGTTAAAAGTAGATGTTAACTGACATGATGACTATGTATTCAAATTAACTGAGGAAAATACTGAAATTACGAGTAAATATATGATAATACTTTATTCAGTAAAAGAACATTGGCAAGAGGATCGGAGAAACTTATTAACACGGAGTGATACATGGAGAAGAATTGTAATATAAAATGTCTTCCAGGTATAACAGCTGCTGCGATTTGTTGCGTTAAAGGATAATAGTTTTCCACGACTTTTGTTCACTATAGATATGCTGTTCTTGGCACAAAAATTCGGCAGGGAGTCAAATTTCTTATAGTATTATTATATTTTTAATGGAAAAATGTTAAAGCACTCATTGTTACACATCGTTTCGACCGTAACTGTCGCTGGAGATGGTCCATGCGCGACACCAAATTCTTCACATGTAAATTCAATAATCTTTTCGACTTAGGGAGTCAAGGAGGAATATGATTTATTGCTAAATGAGCTAGTTTTTAACCATGTTATTTATACATAAATTCAAAATTGTAACATAGAACTCAATATTACAATAAATTAATTCTATGTTTGTAGTAAGCCTGACGAAGTCTCAAAATGGAGACGAAACGTCGCTTTTGTTAATAAATAGTTATATATTTAATGCTGACTTTTTGGCCATTTTTTTATTTATTGAAAAGAATAGAAGCTTTCAAAATGTGGTGCTAAAGGAGGACACTGAAAATCTAAGCAGTATAAGAGAAGATAGGTTTCTGGACAAGAGAGGAGATAGATTAATATAGTATATAGTATTGCCATATTTGGCACAAGCCTTTTTAATTCTATGGAGGGTTTCTTAGACGAGTCTAAGGACTGAGTACACCAAAAACAACAATTATAAATCCAATTTACTCTAATACGATGCTTTATTTTACAATTTTCACACAGTAAAACGTTTTAATTGGTGACTTGTTGCGTGAGGGTAACCACATGGTGGCAACTTCCCTTTAATATCATAGGAAGGGTATTTGAAAGGGGGATGCAGAAGGTAGAACAAGGAATCCAATGGTTAACTATAGCCTCCGGTCAAAAGTCTAATGTCGTAACCTACATTCCCCTTTATGCAATGTACTGAGGGACGGTCTTTCGGAGATTTATAAAATCAGATCTGTTATTAAGTTCTATGTTTGAATTGAAAGATTGAAAATAAATCAATTGCTGAGTTTTATCGATTTTTGCACCAGTTCAGCATTTTTAGACCAAACGCACACGTGACTGGACAATGTGAACGTGAATGCTGTTGATCGCCTGTTCTCACAATGATTCTGGATGATTCCGTGGACGTCGTTCTATGTGTTGAAATGTAACAGTCCCGAAGTTTAATTATTTTTCAATTGGTTCTACAATATAAGAAAATATGTATACAATGTGTAACAGAAGTACGTGAAAAGTTAAAGGTGGGATAAAGACGGTGAAGACAAACATTTTTCCTACTTGGCATTTTTGTCAGAGCCACTTTTTGAGACAAGAAAAACGAGAATTAGAATTCGATAAACGCACCACCGATCATCCTGCCCGCACAAAATTCTGTGCATTGTTTCTCCAGCAACAGCTGGACAACTAACGACCATGATTTTGGAAGCCTGAAACAACTCCTACTAAATTTAAGTGAAGTTTTGGCTGTAAATATTTTGTCTATTGCAATAGAATGAGATGTGAATGGAGTAGTCAGAGAGATAGAATAGGATAGCATTGAGAGTTGCATCAGACCAGTCTGATTTTATTCTATTTTATTTATTCTAGTTAGTATCTATTTTCAATTTAGTCATGATATTGAGCCATACCTTGACAGAATTAGGCGTGTCAACGACTGCTATAAAAATGTGCCGGTGGTGTACACGATGGATGCCAATGCCAAATCTGAACTGTGGCATAGCAACATAACTGATGACAGAGGAGAAGACTTAGTAGATCTCCTTCAAGAACTAAAATTGGAAATTGTGAACAGACCTGGTAGGCCCCACACTTTCGAGAACAGAGCAGGAGCAAAATCGAACATTGACGTCACGGTGGCAAATAGACATGCGGTAGAGTACTGCTGCAACTGGGAGGTGGAGCAGAACTTGACTACCAGTGACCATAACGTCATAAGCTTCAGGTTCGAAAAGCAAGCTCGTATAAACCTAAATCTAGAAACGGAGAACACCACATACAATGTCAAACACGCAAATTGGACCTTGTTTAAAGATAAATTCACTCCTCCGGAAGTGGTAACGGAATTTAGCGACGTGGATAATTCGGCTATGCTATTAGAAAACGCAATTCATGATGCCGCGAAAGGGGCAATAATGATCAAAAGAGGGAACGGGAGGTCTAGCTTAGGCTTCTGGTGCGATGAACTCCAAGTCAAGAGGAAAGAAGTAAGGAAAGCAAGGACAGAATATCAGCGTTCGCAGCCAAACGGGGACAGGCAATGGCTTCTAGAAAAGTACAGATTAAAGAAAGAAATATACAAAGCAAGAATAGAACAACTGAAACAGGAAAATTGGGAACGGTACGTGCGTGACATCCTGACGATAGACCCTTGGGGGAAGCCGTACAGGATTATTTCCAAGAAAATAGGTAACCCGAGAAACCTTTCAACCATGATGGACGAAGAGGGTCAGATGACCATAGACTGGCGGTCCTCAGCAATGCTATTGATGCGGAGACTACTCCCAGATGATAATCCTGATCTAGAAAATGATGATCAGAAAAGGATCAGGGAAGATAGCGAAAAAGAAGGTGAAAACAACTTTCCAGTAGAACCTTTTAGTGATTCCGAGGTAAAAGCTATAATCAAAAATCTCAAAAATGGCAAAGCACCTGGCCCAGATGGCATCTACAATGAGATGCTACAAGCCATCTCGGACAAACTGGTTCCATACCTTACTAGGTTAGCCAATGCTTGTTTAGCCCAAGCCAGGTTTCCTGCTACATGGAAGGAGTCAAAACTCATAGTGTTGCTGAAGGACGAGGACAAAGATAAAACTGACCCTAAATCTTATAGACCCATTTGTCTTATAAATACCCTAGGAAAAATATACGAAAAACTAATATGCAAAAGAATTACGGAATTTAGACTTCTAAAAGGAATTTGCGAACATCAGTACGGCTTTCGGAAGGGTAGATCAACGGAGGATGCCATTAACAAGGTATTAGAGACGACAGATATCTCTAATAAAAAATACGTACTTGCCATCTCAATTGACATTGCTGGTGCTTTTGATAATTTGTGGTGGTCCGCCCTAATAGCTAGATTAAAGTACTTGAGCTGCCCCAACATACTGATAAATCTTGTCAAAAGTTATTGCAATGATAGGCGAGTCACTCTAAGCTGCCCGAGTAACTCGATCGAAAAAACAACCACCAAAGGTTGCCCGCAGGGATCCGTGTGCGGTCCCATATTTTGGGACTTGTGTATGGAGAACCTGCTAACAAGTCTTTCACAAATGACCGAGAACGCGGAGGTAGTGGCTTATGCTGACGATATTATGATAGTTGTTGAAGGCGACTCAAGAACGGAGATCGAAACTAAGTCAATGCTTTGCTTGCAGCAAGTTAACTCGTGGTGTAACCAAAATAAGCTTGAAATCTCCAGGCCCAAAACGAGATATCTGGTATTGAAAGGCACACTCAAGCGGAATCCCGTTATAAAAATTAACAACGACTCGATTAAGAGATCTAAGACCCTAAGATACCTCAGGGTGTGGTTGGATGAGGGCAGAAACTTTCGCCAACACATAGAAGAAGTTAAGATGAAAAGTTCAAAAATAATGAACAAAATCACAAGCATAGCAACAGCCAAATTTCAACTTCCTATGTTCATATTCAAACTATATCATGAGACCATTCTAGCAGCGATAACGGGATATGCTGCTAGCTCATGGGCACACAGATTGAAACTGGCAAACCCAAGTAGGAAAATCCTCCAAATTCAGAGAAGAACCTTGATCAGAATATCTGGGGCATACAGTACTACATCGACAGACGCACTAACAGTTCTGCTGGGTATAGTCCCTCTGGACCTAGAGGTGAGAAAGAGAGGTGCTCAATTTTGGCTGAAAGGGAACAATCAAGGAAAAATAAATGATATATTAGGCAGAGAAGCTAGATGCAAGAGAGAAATTGTTGAAATTATCCTTGATATTTGGCAAAAACGATGGGATGAATCTAGCACTGGCAGAAGAGTCCATGGCCTTCTACCAGATGTTAGAGAACGACTAGCCATGTGTCACCTCCAACCAATAAAAGGGTTGATGCACTTCCTCTCAGGCCATGGACCATATGGGTTGTACCTTAGTAGGATAAAAAGAAACAAGGACACCCTGTGCAAGTGCGAAGAGCTAGCCTCTCCTGAACATGTAGTGTTTGATTGCCCTGGATATGACATAAATCAAGATGAACGGAATGCCTTAAAGGACATGGATCTAAAAGTTGTAATCAGGGATCCGTATTTAATAACAGTGCTCGAAAATATAACAAACTAGATATCCCGGATTGAGCTAGGAAGATAAAATTGCAAACTATATCTGTAGAATCTCACACAACCTTAGATGGAAGCTCCATGGTCATAAAGGAAAAAAAATCGATTTTCTCTGAAAAGCGGGTAGAGAGGAAGACGGTTGTAACTGCTTCAAACAATTCGACAATTCTTTGGGTCCCTCAAAGATGTTGTGACTGACAACACCACTCTCCTGGACCGGTAATCCCAGGAACCGGAGAGTAAAACAGATATGAACAGACAAGGATATACACTCCCGACATTTTCGTATCAATTTAGCGGTAGAAATGAAAAAAAAATACACTTGACGAAGCCAGCTTAAACCCTCATACCCTGGACGCCGGAAAATGAGGGAAACCGGAATTCCGGAGCTGGAAGTACAACCTGTGCTAGAGAAGTGGAGATGCAGGAAGGGTGGAGGAAGCGAACATTGAAAGACTGTCTCCTGCCTCCAAAAGGAAGCCCAGGAGACAAGAATAGAGCAATGGTTGACCTCCTGCGTCTCCACGCCTCTTTACTGGTAGAACTTACGCAGGGAGAGCGTCTGCATAATACACAGTCTGCTCTACAGACCCCCTGCAAAAATATACTTCCATATTTGATGTATATATATGTATATAAAAGTATTATAAAAAAGTGTTAAAAAATCTCAGTCTGTAATGTAATGTAAAAGAAGACTTAACATAGTTTTCCTCTCCCTTCAAATTAGAGCGCCCGCTCTTTCTTCCCTTCCATATTCCGCCAGCTGTGATCTCACAGCACTTTCCCTTCAATCCTCCTACTCCCATTCACCCTTCACCCTATACCCTTCTGTCTTTAGTTTTAGTTTATTAGTTTTATTATTGTTAAAAAATAAATATTTATAAAATAAAATAGAATAAATCTGTAACACAAACATTGTAAGAAATGAAAATAGGGCCTATTATAGATACTCAAGAAAACAGGCTATTAGTGTAATTAGTGAATAAAAAAAAGACCAGTCTAAGGACTGAAAATAACAACATGATCGCTGGAGCATGTTCTGAATTTACGTAGAAATATGATTTTAATCATATGAATGTTATGAATATATATTGATATTGTTCTGAGATCGTTGAAATCCTGTTTTCTTTATACAAGTGTCTTACTTCGCTCTCCGGAAAACACAAATTTTCACACAGTCAGTATCAGTAGCCAGAATCCATTGAAAACGTACGAAGCATACTGACTGTCGTATCGCAACCCCCCTCCTTTTCAATTCCCTTCCTATGCTATTAAAGGGGAGTTGCCTGTTTCAGGATCACCTCATGTAGCCTGTAACCCCCCCCCCCCCAAAAAAACCTGACAGAGTCATATGTAAATGTGAAAGGAAACAGGTCAGTAATAAATTACAATATTAAATCGCTTGATCGGCATCGCACGAAAGTCGCAAATATTCGTTTAATAGAGACGAGAGAGTACGTGGCGTCATCGTCATCGACCTGCGGCGTGGTCGTTAAAATAAATCACTGGCGCCTATCTGGGTAGCAACGTTAGAAGATTGATTATTATTCATTTGCACAAAATAAAAGAGGTTCGAGCTTTTCAAGCTTGATTTTCTTTTCTGACGAGGCCAAATTTTCAATCGATGGGCTGTTCAATAGTAACAAGCAGCATTCCTGCGCTTAGGCAAACCCGCGCACCACACACAAACAACCTCCAAGAGACGTGTTCTGTTTTAGTTGCGCTATTATTCTTACCAATCAAGCATTTTTATCATGGACTCACTATATTTAAATTCTATTCTTCAGTTTACTTTTCTGAAATTGCACAGTAACGTATCATCTCTAACAAAAATGCCTAGAAGGAAAAAATTTGAATTGACGGCCTTCAAGTTTTTTTATTATAAATATACCATTATCAGTTAGTACGTTAATTATTCTCCCTCAGGTTTGTGACCTTATTTCACTTGGTATATGCGAATAAAAACAAAAGAAAACATTAATTTCATGGGCGATACTTGTTTATTACATACTGAAAGACGGAAATAAACTTAAGTCAATTTACATACAGAAATTCAAGCAACTTGATTTGATATCACCTACTAAAAAATCTCAAGAGAATGTTTCAGAAGGAGAACCAATGAGATAAATGTACTACTTGTAATAAAAACATCGTCTTATGATTTAATGGTGTTAATTATTTATCAAATGAACGTAACCGTAAATTAATAGAAGCAAAACTGACTAATACCTATTATAAGAAAAGGGCTTTGGAAACATTATATCAAATAAGGATTCTAGATCAGTTACCAGTTTTCAGGAATACTTCATAAGCAAGTTTTTAAAACAAATTTAATTTGGGTTGCAGATGTGAAAACAATGTAAGAAGTCTGACCTTAACGAAGATAGGAAGGAACATGTAGGCTTCGTTGAAAAGTACTTGTCGCGCGAGGTTTGTTAACTCTGCTCACAAACGCCACGGTTTGAGAAACTTGATGATTGATATACACGCAGGCGCCTCGAAGTTTGAACAGCTAACTAATTCAGAAATTGAATTAGGAGCATAATTTTCGATACCATTGCTTTTCGATCCACTAGTTGTTTGCGTAATAAACCGACGGGATAATTTATTATAATTGTTTAGATTTTTAATGCGGATCGATGAATACAAATTATTCATGTTAAGGTTTATTGCCTGGAAATCAGAGTTACCTTATGATAACTTTTCTCTTTAAGTTTAACGTCCGGTCCATTAATACGTCCCCAATTTTAAGCTCGTATACGCCTGCAATGAAAGATCATGTCTACTTTTTTAAGAAGTTTAAAACTTCTTCGTAATAAAATTAATTCCAAATAGTTTTTATAAGATAGTTTATCAGAAAAATATCCTAAAAATATCTTACTTTTGCGTTTTTGCAAAAACCTACAAATTTACACTCAAAACACTGAAGAGCAGCAGATAAATGAAATTTTGCAGTCAAAGCCCTTGTGATGTTAAGTTCTGGAGTGGAAATTTTCACAATTTTCATATCAACTTCCAGAGATATAAAAAGCCAAAGAATTAATTTTTTCTTTCTTCTATTTCCTTCAATTTATAGGAAAACCATACTTATGCCCATACCGAAAACGACTGGGGATGATAGATGCTAATATCAGAGGACAATTAGTTTAGAATCTCATACATGTAAAATATTAAGGAAAATAGTATATAGGAGGATGGAACGTCAAATTGAATGAGACTTAGGAGAAGATCAATTTGGTTTTAGGAAGAATGTAGGGACGAGCGAAGCAGTATTGACTCTGCGTCTGATTTTAGAATATAAGGATAAAAAAACAGGCCTATGTTCATGGTATTTGTAGATTTAGAAAAAGCGTTTTATAATGTGAACTGGAACACAGTATTAAGGATTTTGATAACCTCAGGAATAAAATATCGACGAAGAAGGCTTATGCATACCTCTACAGGCAGTCGGCAGTAATTTGAATTGAAGATAACTAAAATAAACCAGAAATCAAGTATGGAGAAGGACAATGAAGAGGCGATGAAAAAAATGTAAAACGGAACATGGAAAAGGAATCATACTGCAAGGAGAAGAAACAAAAATCCTACACGTTGCCTATGATATTGCAGTATAAGGGGAGTCAAGAGAAAACTTGGAAACCATAATAAATGGTATGAACGTGGTCCTGGAGAAAGAGTTCAATATGAGAATTAATAGAGGCGAAACGAAGGAAATGGAGTGTAATTATGGGAAACAGGAATAACAAACGTTGTTATATTTGGGAACGTATATTTTGAAGGAAATTAAGGAAATCTGCTACTTTGAAAGCGTAATAACTAGGGATGGTAGAAGTATAGTAGAAATAAAGAGTAGAATAGTACAGGTGAGGAAGGATTTCGCGAAAAAAGAGGAATTTACTGAGGGGTAAAATAAATGTGAACATTAGGAAATCATTGCAAAAAATGTTCGTATGGAGCGTGGCGTTATATGGGTACGAAACATGGACGATAGGAGTTACGGAAAGGAAAAGAATAGAAGCGTTTGAAATGTGGTGCTATAGAATAATACTGAAAATGAGATTGATGGATATAATCACTAACGAGGAAGTTATAAACTGAATGGGGGAAGAGCGAAAATATGGAAGACGTTGGCCGAGAGAAGGGATGGATTAATGTCACGTTTTAAGACGTGAGGGTCTTGTAAAATTAGCATTAGAGGGAAATGTGTGGGGTAAGAATAGAAGAGGGATGGAATACGGTAAGCAGATTAGGGAGGACGTGGGATGTGGTAGTTATGCGTCAATGAAAAGGCTGGTGCAAGATTGGTTAGCATTGAGGGTTGCATCAGACCAGTCTTCGGTCTGAATACCACAACAACAACATATCTAAGAAAAATAGTATTTTTTATATTTATTTTTTAATAGATCACAAAACGTTATACAAGATAGTTTTTTGTTTTTATAATAATAAACTGCCAGAGATCAGAAAGCAGCTAAAATTTCAGTGATAGCGTAAGAGGTTCCTATCTAGAGTTAAATAAACTACAATATCTCCACAAATATTACATTGTACAATGTGAAAGTTTACCAATATTCATTGGGGACATGGATAAATGCTCACAAAATTTCTTCTAAATCCATTATGGTCAAGCGAGCAAACCTCCAATAACTTGTAACATTTAAACTGATACATTTATTTAAATCATATTTAAAATATTAATGTCCTTAAAGAAATTTATATCATTAATTATTTATTCGTGATCTTCATTTATTGACAATGGAGAAGGATATAAAAAAGTTCAACCACTAAACAAAAAGAGTATAGTAAATCTTGTTCAATTATTCGTGTAGAAGTGTAGTGGCTAGTGCTGCTGCCTCACATCTCAGGGGTCCCGGGTTCGAATCCTGGCATGGGCTTAGATGTTTGTGTCGTCATAGTCGCGAGGACCGCGATTAAGGCTGATGGGGAATTGATACACTGGCCACGTATCACCCCAAATTCGTAATGTGTCACGCCAGATGACAGTCCGCAGCCGCCTCGGTAGGCCTAGGCCCTCAAGAGTGGTGTAGAGACATTGGAAGATGAAGAAATAAAATAGAACTCACATTTAATTTATTGTAGTATACCTGAAAAAGTCGTAAACGAAACGTCGTATTTAATTAAATAGTAAATAATTGATATGCTGACTCATTGACTCATTTATTTAATGTAAATAGAAGACTACTCAAAATCTTTTCCAACTGTTGTAAACAGCGCATTAACGTCTGCTGGTCGATGAACTTTCAATTCGGAAGATATATATGCCGCACTAGATAGAAATGTTCCAAATATTTTCTTAAACAGTCATCAAATGTTTAAGCAGTTCGCCCCCCCCCCTCTCCCCGTCCCCCTCATTCCCCCTCAAAGAAAAAACTGGTTGTGCATGTAATCAGTTATATTGTTGCTTCGTATAAGGGAAAAACTATAGTATAATAAAGAAAATGTCCGCTGATCCTTTTCGATTAGTAGATCGGCTGCCTCTTAAACTGGTCGAGACAGGGAATGCTGATGCCCAATGTATTTCTAGGGTTTCCCTGCATCACATTCAGGTGAATACCGGGTAGGATCTCTAAACATTATCCCTTGGCTTCCTTCCTCTAGCTTCCGCGTCACCTCCTATTAAATTCCCTTCCTATACGAGTGGCCAGTTATTGGCTCACCTTCTTGTAGCCTGTCAACATATAAAATTTGTTTGAATCAACACGTTAATTTAAATTAAATACGCTTCTATCTGGCAAAATTTTCTTCTACTCTTAGATGCTGAATCATGTGGAAATAAATCGTTGTTTAGTCTACGGAACATTATAAGTATTGCTTAGTAAATAATAAATCATACTGATTAACCTGAAAGGAAATTCCTTTAGTCAACAATCTAGAGATTTCTTAAGAACGGCCAAATTTCGTCGAAAGACGAAATGTCCCATTGATATCCTGAAAACGGAAATGATGTATTTCATTAATTAGTTTGCTTTGACAAACTTTCTAGAACATTTTATTTTGAAAGCGCCGCACACCAATTTACATTCAGGAATAAAGATCTTAAAAGTTTTAAACTATTGGTTTTCATAAACATCCCGCATTTAGTTCTTTGATTGAATGTATTTCCACTTAAAATTATTCTGTCTTTAAATATATAAATGTTAGTGCTTACCTTTCTTTACTCTTATGCAAATTCACAACAAAAAATAAAGTTTAGCAAGTGAAGGCTTCTTTAAGACTTAGTGAAATATTAAACAGGTACACAAACTGTTCTTATTTTGCAACAAAATCTTTCATTAATACTTTAAATATTTGTCTTTGGGTTATGTGAAATGAATAAAACGTTCAATGATTATGCCGTTTCATTTGATGTATTTTGTATTTCAGAAACTTTCTATTTTCTTTTTTTAAGTCAACTACTGACGTACGCGTATAATTGAAACGTATATCAATATAAGTAAGTCATGGTGTAGCTATTTACAAATATATATTGGGACGTGACTAAGCATAGAATGCAATTTTATTATGATTTATTTTAAAAATTGTTCCTGAATGATATTTTTACGTTAATTTGAAATATTTTTGCTTAAAGTTTTCGAATAGAACTCTAGGAAACGTACAGCGTATACTAGCGATTTTAAGGTTATAATCGCTAATTAAATTATAAACGTTGAGCATCGTGTGGCAGGGATAATCACAAGTCAAAAAATAATTTAAAAAATATGAATTTGTATATAAAAACTATAGATACAAAAAGTATTGTATTTGACATAATATATTATACGTGCTGCAGAAATTAAACATCATCGCCTCTCATGCCCCCGTGTTTAAGTAAAAAACTTGAAATAAGTTAAACTTCAAACTCGCAAAACCCTAACGGCTTACCGTTAAGGGTATATTCTGGAACCGACGTGGAATCACCCAGCCACGCGATGATCCCAGAAAAAAGGGTCACCATTGTAGCGATTCCGTGGTTTGCCACATCCACTCTTTAAATCTTCTCTTGTAGCCTAGTTATCATCTCTCACCACTTACTATAATTCGTAACATACTCGCCTATTGGCTAACGGAAAACCTATTTGAATAGTCACGTCCCTAGACATTTTCTTGGAAGTGAGACCCAAATTAACTGGAAGCTATTTTTGGGCAGGTTTCACATCTGGAAATTTTAGTATTGTGTTTGGGATGTTTTTCATAAAATAACTTCATTTTTATTTAATCGTAGTCGTAAATAAAAAGCCATATTGAATCTAATTAAGTAGCAAAATTGCGTTATTTTATCTTATATAGAAAAGCTTAATATTGTAAAGGTTATTATAATTATATAATGAAATCACTTTAAGTGTATAATATAATTATATTTATAAAAAAACAACCACTTAAAAAGGAGTCCAGCGCACCATTACAAATTAATAAATTAATTCAAGGCGACGAATTTTTAATATCAGGGTTAATTATTCGTTGGGGTAACCACGTGCAACAGAGATTTCGTTCACTTGACGAACCTGGTTTATCTTCATTGGAGTCTTCATGCAGGTTACTAGGCGACTAGAACTTCCTTCTTCCTTAAGGCCGAATTGTCAATTTTCCATCCGCCGGCGGAAAGTGAGATGAAACTCGTACTGCCGGTGATTACTGAAACCCCAGTTTTCCATCCTTCTTCCCTCTGGCCGTCCTTGTTCTCAATACCTTCTCACTAAAGAGCAAGCATTCAAAAGTCACTTGCAACCCTTGTTTCAAACTACAGCTTACTGCTCCCGTTCGAAATCCGTTTGACTCTCTAGCTTTCTCCTCCCTTTCACGTCCTGATAAACCCTTCATCTCTATCTCCTCGCCTTCTCAACCTCTAGTACCATTTGCCTGCCGTGCCTCCTCGCCTTCTCAACTGCTCTTTTTTTCGGTTCCTCACCTCCCAGCTCTATTCGCATATCCCTTCTCGAAGGGTAAACGGTATCCCACGTGAAGTTTGTTCCATTAATCCTCGTTAGTCCTTCGTCCAGCGCGAAAAATTTTCCGTGGCTTAGGGAACAGTGTCCTTCGGAAATTTTGAAGGGTGAATGTCCCTCCAGCAAAAACAGGCTTAACATTATAAATTCGCGGACGGGCATGTTTCCCGATCGCCAGCCTGGCGCCGGGAAAGACCGCAACTTACGTGGCTGTCGCCGGTTAGAATATTCTTGCTGAATTTTTATATCCTTTAAATATCAAAAATTCTAGTAAAATTGTGCTACACTGTAAGCCATATGGAAATGTTAACATTTTTACGTAATTTTAATCAATAATAATATTTTCAGGCATTTATACTATATTTGATATTGATGTTACACATGTTTCAGTGTAGGTCACTGAACGAATATTCTTAGACTCCTGGTTCTCATACGTCCAAATTATTAATTTTTTTAAAATTTTGGAATTGGATACAATGAATAATTTTGATTTAACGTTTATTTTATATTTCCACCTCGGAAAGTTGAATCTAAGTCATTTCAAAATGCACACTGTATTTCTTTCCATTTACAAAGCCCCTCTTCAGTTCTAGAAAGGGCTGAAGTAGACAAAGTAATTTCCCTGCAACAGCGCAGAGATTATTCTGGCCCATGCTGGCCTCCGTGGTAATCAACAAATTGCTTTAATAGGGGGCAAGCGGGCAGTAACACGGCTTACAACTCACCCTGCTGTCCGTTATTCATAAATCCCCAGCGAAATAGAGTCATGAATGCATAATGCATAAAACAGTTAGGACTTGGCCGCACTAAACGTCGATCGATGCGGAATGTAAATGTAGCTCAGCACTCCTCCAAGAGTAACTCGTAGGAAGTGCTTCTACCCCGGGACAGACAAATCACTTCTACACAGTAAAGACATCAAGTCTGTCATCACAGTCGTAACTAACCTCATGCGCTCTTTCCAGCAGATTCACCGTGATGTCAGGAGGCTCTTACTTTTACAACTGATTTCAACTATTTTGACGTCAAAACGTTACATTCCCGGGATTCTATATGGATTCCTGTATGATGGAAACTGAAATAATTGGTCTTTAATCATTATCAATTTTCTCGATATAAATACTGCGCGCATAACTGCGAGATCGTATAACAAACTATTTTGTTGTTGTGGTATTCAGTCCCAAACTGGTCTGATGAAACCCTCCATGCTAACCTATCTTGCGCAAGACTTTGCATTTCTGCACTACTACTATATCCCACATCCTCCCTAATCTGCTTAGAATATTCCATTCTCAGTCTTCCTCCTCTGTTCTTACCCCACACACTTCCCTCTAATGAATTTTACAACACCCCCATGTCTTAAAACATGCCCTTTATTGTATCCCTTCCCTTGGTCAACGTCCTCTATATTTTTCGCTCTTCACTTATTCTATTTTGAACTTTCTCGTTAGTGATCCTATCCACCCATCTGATTTTCAGCATTCTCCTACAGCACGACATTTCATAGGCTTCTATTCTCTTCCTTTCTGCAACTTCTACCGTCCACGTTTCGCACCCGTATAACACCACACTCCATACGAACAATTTTAGCAACAATTCGCTAATATTCACACATATTACCCGTAAGTAAATTACTCTTTTTCGCGAAACCCTTCCTTACATGTGCTATTCTACTGTTTATGTCTACTATACCTATACCATCCCTAGTTATTACGCTTACCAATTATCAAAATTCCGTAACTTTCGTCAAAATATCCCTTCCCAATCTAACGCCCCTTGTTATTCAACTGTTTCCCGCACTACACTCCGTTACCTTGGTTTTTCCTCTATTAATCCTCATATTGAACTCTTTCTCCAGGACCTGATCATGACATTTATTATGTTTACCAAGTCTTCTTCTGAATCACCTAATACCATACTATTTTTATGCACGACTTAATGACGAACATCGCCATCTTTTTCACGTAAATTGAAACAATATTGGAACAGTAGAACCGACTTACTGTTCAAATAATAATTTAGTGAGTATTGGGGTCTACGGAGTGCACTACCGACTGTTTGAAGTTTATGGAATCTAAGAACTCTGCATAATCTATTGTTTCGTACATCTGAAATCACAGAATACAAAATATCTCCTCGTTCATTAAAATTAACTTAATTTCTATGAATAAATCAACATCAGCCTCGTAATAATTATTTTAAGTCAATTTAGTAATAAAACCAAAAATATTTACAGTGAATGAATGATATATAATTAATGAAGTCATTAATTCATGTCGTTAATAAGGCAGATAATTTAGTACTTTGATATTGATATAGCTGGCTTTTTTAATGGTTATACTTGACTTGCTTGGTATCAAATGATCTAAGTCCTAAATGGGTTTATGTTCATATATGATCCCAAGCTGGTAGCTGTTGTTCAAACATTTAAAGTTCATCTTTTTTGTCAAATAATTTCCTTAATCAGCTAAAAATTACTTATCTTGTTTTATTCCTTGCAACTAACTTCGATCTACTTGTCCATCACCACGATATTTTTCTGGGGATAGCGCTCCGGTGGCCGGGAATCGAGGTCCCTTGTGACGTAGGAAGGAAGGTGGGGAGGAGCCAGCGTGTGGCTTGAGTACGACCTTAAAGAATCTTCCTTCTGGATCTGGACATCGACCTGAACGGTCGAGAGCAGCATTGACTCCAGGGCTGCCCTCAGAAGGGAGTCAAATTGTTTATCAGCTTTCCACTAGTTTCAATGAACTTTAAAAAAAATTCTTTTCTTTATTTTATTTACGTGAATAAACCTTTGTTAATTTTTGTATTGTGGTTTTGCTTATTCCTGCCAGTCACGCGGCAACCTGAATGATCTGGAATAAATTATAACGAAGTAAAGGAGAATTTCCCTATACATATATATATTTAAACGGCAATATACTAGTCTTTGCCACTCGGGACCCGGCGAACATTTCACTGGTATATCACCTGCGATTTACGAAAAATAAATCTGTAATAATTAACCATTTAGTAAGTCGCGTTGAGTCTATAGGATTTCAAGTGTATTTCTAAGCCGTGCGAAACGGCAATATACTAACTAGTTTTATATACTTCGAATATTGTGTATATTCATCTATTTTTCAAGAAAAGTAAATTGGTAACACAGTTAGGCATTATTGAATTAAGAAGGATACGAAATAGTGGGGATCCTGTATACCCGGCGCGAATACTAAAGAGATGAGTCGCATTAGAGTCCAACCCACTGCAATAAAACTTAGATTATTAGACCTACCCAAACATTAACAACAGAATCTTCTATTTATGCTCCTTAGTCTGATTTATAGGCTTTAGACAGTCTCAACATTAATCGCAAAAACATATTGACAAGAAAAAACAATTTATTATTTGTTTACCAAAAAAAAGGAAATATAAAAAAGCGGGTCCCTCTGCTTATTGCTTCATCATGAATAAAAGCATTTGAAACGTTTTATACACATCATTACACTTAGCCAATAAGATATTTTGTCGTTCTGTTATGCATTTACAATTTTCTCCATTCATTTATTCGAGTCCTACGTTGGATGCAAATATGTAATATTTTTACTCACTATTTTAAGTCCAATTTATTAATTTTATTTTTCACTGATCCACCGTCGAATGCAATGATTGTTCGGACGTGTTACTTAAAGTTTATTAAATTGCTATACTAACTTCTAAACTGCAATATCAAAGATATAAAAGATTTAAATATAAATATGTGTGTGTGTGTCATAAACTCTAGCTTGGTTGTTTTTTGTCTGCATCTTTAAGCAAAATGGAGAATGACTGGGCTCTTTTTATACAGAGAACAGTGAAGTCTTTGCTGTGTTCTTATTTTTTCGGGTCTGCACAGAATCCATATTTCATTAACAACTCTTAAGAATAATCCAGATTTTAATATTTCTTATGATTATTTTATGCACAATAATAACAAAAGCATTTTTTCTTCAAAAATTATCAAATTGGACACACCAAAGCTTTAATAAAATGAATCATCTTAAATTGAACGTTATTTGAACAGTTACAACTTTGTATAACTTTATACACGATGAAAACAGTGTGGTTTGTATGAAAATAGTTTGAAAATTTACTGTGTTGAAAAACCTAAATTGTTCCAATTGACAGTTTTTACGTAATTTTACGAACAGATGTTATATCATGTAATCCTTTATTTATACAGTTGTGTATTGGTAAAACAAAAATTTTATTATCAAGCGAGTAGATACTTTTAATATCGAGAAACAATTTTAAGGTTTTTATAAAGTAATTTAAAACGTATATAGGGTTTATGTACATTGTAAGGCCCTTTAAGAAGCAGGAATTGTGTAAGTTTAATAAGAATTATTTGAGAAAATTTCTATTAGCATCGCATATCTAAATTTCGTTATACCTTACTCACCAAAAGTTTTGTCTGTGACGAGGTCTTGACGATATGTGTTTCTCAGAAGTTCGGGTCATTGCAGATAGACGCGTTGTCAAACGTTGTTGCGATCGATTCCAAAGTAAGCCGGCGTGTTTCAATTTGTGACTTCGACTCGCAAATTCTGATCAACTAACCAACAACTCCGTGATTTACAAGGACTGCTAACAAATCCCGAGGCGTGTCTTTGTGCAGCTGATTTCTAATTTATCTGTTTTAGTTCCGAAATATGTATGTAGGGAATCTAATTCAGTTTCATACCTACCCTATACGCGGTGACAAAATATGTCTTTCCATAAAATATTCTAAGCTTATATTACTGGACCGAGAATCATCTTTCCAGATCATGAGACATAAGCTAAAAGCTGTAAATGGCACACCGGAACATTTCCTCTGCCTTTAAGCATGTTTGTATCGTTTGAAGAACCATATGAAATTACCTCCGTCACAGGATACAGCAGTTAGGCCGTGGCATTACGTATTTTGAGAACGTAAGTGTAAATTTTTTGCGAAACAATGGTTTACGGCGAAGATGTTATGAAGGGAATGAGTGTGATTAAGTGGTGTAGGGATTTTAGTGGCACAGAAAAATGTTCATGAAGAAAAGATCAGTGGAATACCATCCATTTTGACCAATGAGTTGGAGCAAAAATCGATGAAATTGTTCCTGAAGATTGCCAATTGGCAGTGGATGAAATATTTGTGATGCCTCCTCATCTCTTTAGAACTCCCTCATTAGAGACACTAACAGAAACGAGGGGATAACGAAAAACTGTGCGCAAGAAAAATCAGGTCAGTAGCGCCTGGGATTTTTTCTTTATCGACTGGAAGTGAGTGGAAGATGAGGTTTTTGAGCTCTATTTCGGCTGGAAATGAATAATTACACGCCTGCGTATAACAATTAGACGTCACAGTGGCATCACACCAATACTCAATCTACCAAAAAATTCGAAACCTCAAATTCGGGGGAAAAAAATCATGGATCGGATATTTGGTTCGACTATTCCAAACTTTACCCACTCACAATCCCCCCTCTGCTCCATCCCAAACTGGAAAAATACCTTATTACCTCTGACATCCAATTATCCAAAATCTACTACAATACAACTCGAGGTAGTGACCTTGGAAATAACCTTCCCTTGGACACTTCTTTAAACCTCCTGACGAAAGCCTTACGAAAAGAACAAACGTCGGCTAATCTAGAATCACTACTAGATACAATAACCGTACTGCAATTTTCATTGACACATGGAAATTCAATCATGGAACGACCATCGCCTTTTATCTTTGGACTTCAGTAAATCTACGTCTATCAACAGTATGACCTCAGCCACCACACTGAGCTCTTTCCAAGACTGCATCAACTCCCCAAATGAAAATTTCATTATACTTAATCGCTGCCATAGAATCTGTAACATCATACGTAATCGAAAAAACAGAAACAGCAAACCAATAGAATCAGAGACAATTTAAATGAACTGATCAAGAAGAAGAAAAATATTAATAAATAATACGTTTATTCAAATCAACTATTAGCACGCATACAAATTATAAACTAAAACTAGAACAAATGTATATCATGAGTAGCAAAATTCATCTGTTTACAGCTCCTTCTGAAATGGTTCACAATCTGTTTAAAAGAGTTTGTGTGTATGCAGAACGCTATAATATAATATATTTTGTTCATACTCTTAAATGCTCCATACATCTATGCAACATCATAATTTATAAATTTACAAACTTACCATACAAATTCACTTCTTTTAGTTGTCTTTTCTTCATTCACAATTAGATTGCTACAACAAATCATCCAATTTGATTAAAATAAATCGCAATCTCTTCAAAATTAAAATAGTTTACTATCTTAATCCAAGAAGCAAAATCTCAGATACATCAGTCCCCGATGCAAGTTCTCTCTGGCAAAGGTAACAACCAAGGAATTTTCCATTAAAATACATTAATTAAGGTTGGACTAAAGAAACAAAAGTAAACAAATGTGACTATATGTCATAATCTTAGACCAGTTAATTACAAAATGAAGATTATCGCAGACTGGATAATAAATGTGTTTCGATATTTCATGCAAAATGATATTTTTTCTCCCTTGAAGTTGAATCAAACATTGTAAATTACACATTAGAATATATCTGCCAATCCGTTTACTCACATTTCAATGAATCACTATTTAACCCCGGAGTAGTAGTACAAAGTAATTTCTTTGTTAATATTAAGTGATTTCAATTTTCTAATTATTTAATTTATTAAAGCCGTATATCAGGTGCGTCAGAGATATTGTAAATTATTGAAAAACAATGGCTCAAGAAGATTTATTCGGAGGTTAACAAACCCCTCAGAAGGAGTAACGGAGTCGTAGAACTTGGACGACCGAAGAAAGCAAAAAACTTTACTCAGACCATTAGATGGAGTCAAGAGTCACGTTAAAAATTTAGGGACATTCATAAGAAATGGGAGAAGATAGAAGCAGTTTATATGGGATGTTGGCCGAGTGCAAACAGCAAGTCCAGTGCAGAAACTGGGGAGGGGGGAACTAATTTATAAAGATTTAAGTGGATGAATAAATATTTATGTTAATTTAAAACTAAAGTACTTATGTTGCTGTCACTTACAATCTTCTTAAATGAAGTTTCCCAAAAATTCGCAGTACATTAGTTTTTTTGAATGAGTTCGTATAGGTCTATTCCGTGCATTTATAAAACCTAAAAAAAATCTTCTTCAGCATAAAACTCTATTCTTCGAATTAAAACACTAAATGTTTGATCTATTATTTCATTCGTATAGTAAAAATTGATTAAAGAAGAATATTTCTGAAGACAACGTTTCACTGTTTCATGGAAAAATTACAAAACTGTAGGAAGTGTGAATCACAATTATGCAATAACTCAATTGGCATGGCATATGTTAAGAAACCACATTTACATTTTATTAACGAATGGATTAAACCTGGCCCAAAAATGTTTTTCAAAAGTAGACATTTTAGTAAATCTGTGTTGACCGAGTGTCACTGTTGAAGGATCTTGTTTATGATCTGCTACTGAAAATGGATCAAACAACCACGCCCGTTCGAATACATTAACTGAAACAATCATTATCAGAATACTAAACAAAGTTTTTTTGCGGGACAACTATTTTTAAACCCACCAGAACTATTTCTGTATTTCCAAATCAAAAAATTACATTCTTAGGCATACATTAAATAATTTTTCAGCGACAGTGCTTTCCTTCCGAAAGTATGTTATAATTTTCTCAGGGATGTACGTAATTAAAATTAAATTTAATGTACGTTAACGCATTTAATTTCTTAATAATTTATACCTGTTCCGCAGTTCTTAATTTTGCTATTATTTTTGGGATTAAGAAACCTTCTCCAGACGGTTTAGCACAAGGAAAACTGACCCTTATATTATAATCAACTTGAAGGGAAATCCTTAATTCGCTTAAGTTTTGCATGAAAAGCGATCGCTCAATCTATTCAAGCCTTTCGATTCTTTTCAATATGGAGGAGCAGAATCTCGGGTAATTACCTCTGTATTTCTTAATTGATTCGAAACCACTCCTGTAGTGGTTGAGATTTATCCTTGATTCCTTCCATATATCTTCGATCATAATTGGTTGGAGATAAATATTTCGTAGGCAGCTTTTCATTGTTTTACAACAATGTTACAGGAAAGCCTCCATCTAGCTGTGGAAATTTAAGTAATAATTTTATAAAAATTCACAAGCTGTAGTTATATTACATAAACAGTAACACGATGATATGTATTTTACCGCTTCGTCCTTTCTTCAATGATATTAAATAGAGGAACACGTCCTTTCACGATAATTCTAAAATCCTTCTCTAATGCGATGTGATTGAAAATCACTATTTTTAAATTGTTCTCATTGAAATTCTTAATACTATAGCTATGAACACAATTAAAGCTCAAGTGTTAAATTAAGACAACTATCATCTGAATGCATGGTATGTGAAAATATCTTTCATTAGTCATTGTTTAACGATGTAAACCCACCTTTTAAAATGTTTCTGATATGCAGATGTACCTATGGGAATTACCTGTCTTTAGGTATTTTATTATTATCAATGCACCGTGAAATATTAAATTTCGATGACCTAACAAGTGATAAGAATTAGGATTTAAATGGTTGGTGAGTCTTTTTATTGATATATTGTAATTAGTAGGTATACTAAGAATTTAAATATTTATTTGCTTTCATTAGCCTGTAATTTTACAATTTAAAACTCAAACCCTCATAAATATATATTGTATATATTTTTTATTACAATTATTTTATTTTTTGAAGCGTAATGCAGTGGTAACATAAATTCGAGGGGCTTAATTTATGTCCCTAAATTCTTTGAAAGGGAAATTCCAGCTTCTGCTATAAGCAAAGTCATAAATCGAAGCACCGTGAAGGGAACGAATGTTCTGTTGCCTGGAGACTACGAAAGGTCGTTTGTTAGTTACCTTGGAATAGAGCAAAACCACGTCGCCTGTGAACCATTTTGTAGGATCGTTGCGAAAGAAAATACCCATCACGTAAATAATTATTCTGTGACACGACGTCGATTGACATTTATTATACTTATTTTTACTATAGGTTTGTTGATAAAATTAAAGTACAAAGATAAATTGTTGATAAACTAAAAGAGCAAAGATAAGTTACAGAAAAAAAATAAAATTACAATTTTAAAATATTTCACGTCCTTTTTTACAATATAGGCACCTAAATTTTCAGTGTTTCTAACTTCTTTTTGAAAACATTTGTATTCTTAGAGAAAGCCTCTAGTACCCCTGCAGGAAAAACATTCCAGTCTCTTATCACCCTGTTTACGAAGGGATATTTTCCCACATCCGTTATTTGGTCCCTTTCCTTTATTTTGTAATTATGGTCGTTTTTAGAGAAAAATGTAGGTATAGTTAGCCACTCCCTTATTTCTGACCAGGCCGGTTCATCCGAGTAACCTTTGTAGAGTGCCCCAAGTCTTCTTCCTCCTATCACCGAGTGGTTCCTATTTAGTTTCGTCCCCACACAAAACCCCACCCCGTTTCTGACTTAATCCACGGCATTGTTGTAACTTTCTGTCCCGTATTCTATCTTAGGTCTAACTAGAGAAGTGTAAGCAGCTGCCTTGGCCTGTCTTGTACTTTTCTTTAATGTCCTGTTTATGAAGTGTAACTCACTCCATCACTTCCGCGCTACTAAGTTTACGTGTTCGCCCCAGTTTAATTTCTTATTAAAAGTTACACCTAGATTTTTACACGATTAACAAGCGGCACTTTTTCGTTTTCTATTTTATATTTCCCGGGGATGACCATTTTCTTTTTAGTAAAAATAATTGTTTTACTCTTAAATGGATTTATTCTCATTATAATAATTGATATATCTTATCTAAATCTGCTTGAAGACCAATTTCATTATCTATATTCTCTATAGTTTTGTAAATGATGTAGTCGTCCACCAACAATTTAATTTTAGAATATATTCCCGTCGACAGGTCATTAACAAAAGCCAAGAACATTATGGGCCCGATTACACTTCCCTGCGGTACACCGGTTGTAGTTTCTATAGTATAGTTCTTCTTCTTTTTCTTCCGGGTTAACAGGCTACGTGAGGGTGATCCTGAAACAGGCAACTCCCCTTTAATAGCATAGAAAGGGAAGGGGGGTGTGGAAAGTAGAGCAAGGTAGCCAAGAGTTAACTAGGGACCCCAGGCTACCCGGTGTTTCACCTAAAGAAATGCAGGGAAAACTCTAGAAAACTTGCATCAGGTAGGTCGGGCATTGGGTACTATTCTCACGCTCTTCCGAATGACGGGAGACGAGTTTGCTGTGGGGTCGCAGCATCCCCTTCTCCGTGTCTGAACATGTTTTAGGAAGCAGTTGGCCGACTGATCCAATGGGATCAGCGGACAACTCTTTCCATATGCCCAAGGTCTTCGACCCCAGTACATATACCTCCCAAAATAGGTGATGGTGTCTCGACATGGGAGAACTTTGATAAAAATCCCAGAGAGAGTACGAGGCATTCCCGACATAATCAGGTGAGCCTCGCAGTCACTCTGGGCTCAAGCGCCTGCGAGAAAACTCCCGCAGCGCTATGACACATCAAGTGGATAGTTCTTCAGTTAACCAGAAACTAAATACAAGATTGTTCTAAAGTTCCCTGAGAGAATGATCGATAAAGAAGAGTCCTTGTTCAGCTTTCTGAGAGAAAGGACTTCTAGTTTATGTTCAACGTTCAGAAAGAAAAGTAAGGTTTTTTTAAAAAAAATACAATTGTCGGATTTCAAACCGGGTCAAAGTTTGCTTACACAACTTTTAGACAGCAAGACGAAGGCGGAGCTTTCTGTCGTAACGTTTTGTAAGCATACTTTGACCCGGGTTGAAACCCGACAATTGTATTTGAAATAAATTAACCGGGAAAACCTTTGCTCTCTACGACAGGTTTCGTTTAGCAAGCAGTCTTGGTTTAGCTGGCATAGACCCGAAGATGAAAAAGAAAGAAGGAAATGAGGATCCAGGCTGAATTCACATAAACTACACCTAATCACCAAATAATTTTCTGCAACTAGCCCCGAGAACAACACGTGGTACCCCGGAGAGAGACTTTGCTCATATTCCATTTCCAGTTTAAAATTGTTAAATGAAAGTTCAGCAAATTTATTTCTAACTTTGTGAAAAAATTAAAAATAAATTTTTCTTACGACGAAATTCAGTTTTGAAATAAAGAAACTAAGTTTAAAATTAATAATATAATTTGAAACTTAATAACAATGCCCCATTAATATACAGAATATGTATATGTATATTTTTCTGCTGCAATATTCTTCATGGCACGAGTTAAAATATTTTATACTTACATAAAATTGACGATTTGACTGAAATTTTTTTAATATCTTGGAAACTACGCATCGTAACAAAAAGGTGGGTAGTAAATTTGTTCATCTGGAGGACGGACATTCAATGACACTCGCATGAGATAATACGATTAATTGTGTACCCCGAATTCTATTCGAGATTGGATTCTGCATGAAAAAAATCCATGATTTTGACCACATTATTAGTTTATCTGGCTGTTTTGAAATATTTAATAATAATAAGGCCTGTAAGTCAAAAGAGTTATTAAAATTATTGGCATCCTTTCATTGCATGACGTTTCGTCCTTTTAATTGGGACCTCAATTGGTGTTTTAAAGAAACAAGAAATTTTAACAGAAGAAATATTCGCGTGCACGTCACACGAGCGTAGAGGACGAAATGACAGTTAAAACAAACGTATTGTCAAAACTCAGATGAATTTATCATTTTTATCGACGGCATTATAGTAATAATTTCTTCCACAGATAGAACCGTAATCGACAAAATTTGAAGTAGGTGAACACCCGTACAAATAGTGGGAATATCTCGATAAATAACAATTAGTACCGTATTCACCTAAAAGAAGCACTGCACTTTGTCAAGCAGACGCAGGATCCCTTCAAGCAATCATCTTGGATGAGAGGAAAGCACTACAACGTGAATTTAATTATTCATGGTTAACTCTAAAATTAGTTTTTGTGGTCAAATCAATGGAGATATTCGCACAGAATTCAAATCTTCAATACTAACTAGAGATATAACATGTGTTATATCACGTCTCTTATAGTCTCCGATTCAGTTTTTGTTAGTACTTGTGACGAGACCTATCCTAGTTAATCATCCTACATGGTAGTTACATTAGTTAGATGGTTTATGGAATTAGACTGTGTTTGCTTCGGATACGCTTCATTCGATTGAAGTTGAGGACAACTTAGATTATCGTCGAAGTCGTATTCGCACGTCTCTCAAAGTTCGGAAAGTAAGTTATACCTCATTTGCTGATATACTCCACTTCTCTACGATGGTTCTCCATTTTCCTGAAAATATTTCTGTCAGCATTACTTTTCTGAAACTATTGGCCTCCAGTACTCGTAGGTTGGACGTCGGTGTGAGTCGATATTTTTAGATAAAATTGGTGAAAATCCCAACTTGGACAAAGCAAATTTTATAAAGACCCGAGACTTATTTATTTTGTTAATGCCTAAAATGAGCTGGGGGTTGTTCCATTCAAATCAAAATTAATAATTTGGTTAGATTAAATAAAAAAACAAATTAAATTTATTCACAGAAAACAAATGAAAACATCAATAATTACAAGACTTAGGGTCATTTTTGTGGGCTTATCGTGTATCAAAAAAATCGTCATCACTCAATTTCGATATTGGCACTAACACACGTAAGATTCATTGTGTGTCGTAAACAGCTTCGTCCTTTACCCACGCCGGTATCTTGAGGTCCGTCTCGCACGAATTCTGGTCGCCTCTGGAGCTCGTTCCTGGGCTCTGGGAAATTTCTTGGGCAGAATCCACCTGCTTGCAGTTCGCCTCATTGTGGGAAAACATCCATCTTTCTATTACACCACCAAGATTCCTCGTTTTCTCTCCGCTTGGTCACTGAAAAGCTTGTGCCTGACTGATTAATTTCTCTAGTGTCGTGGCTGAAATACTATGCACTCTCCTGACATACTACGCGTTCAATTTTCCGTGTCCAGATGCACAAATTTCTCCTCCGCGACTGCCGTGCCGTGGATTAAACACCACGTACCCTCTAGACATCTTCCTTCTGAAAATCTCCATGGCTGACTGACCAAATCCATCCTCTCAGGTCATTTAGTTCATTCATCCCACTACGAGATGCGTGGCGGATCACCTCACCCTCAGCCTCCAATTAAAATCCCGCTTGACCCGCGGTTTCCCTCCCTAATTTCTGGAAAGGGACGCGCCTTCCAAATTTCCCAGGGTCAAAGAACTAAGCACGTTCGGTATTCCAATGTCTCGCCTCTCTGGCGCCTTTATGGTTTCTAATATGGGGAATTTTTCACCCAATGACAAAAATAAATGGGGATTGCCACACCCACTTATTACATGCCTGAGCGTTTATTTATTATGTCTAACATTTCTTACTAATATGTACAAAAAATATTGAAAAAAACAATGACATCACGACGGCTATTGATTGTAAACTGCGACATCAGCGCAACTGTTGTTCGCCTCACATTGCCGACGTTGCTGCGTTCGTGCTAAAGCAATATTTCTCTGCACTTCTTCTAGCACGTCCCTTCTTAGTCTTCTGATACCTCAATATAGCATATACGTCTTTTATTTTCGAAAATTGAATGATTCCCCAAACAAAGCCTAATTACAATTTGTTCAGGACATAAACTTGTGTCTTAGGAAGAATGACTAGTAGATTATTGAGAAAAAAACTAAGAATTTTTCAAAACATATAGTAGCCAACCGAAATGAAGTAAAAAACAATTTATAGAAAATATGTTCATAACATAATAATTTTTATTAATTCCTTACTGGATACTCAACGACGCACAGCAATTCAATTATATTAAGGTTCCCACATTCCGGGGTCAGTCCCAGACTTCAAATCACTGTCCCCGATTGCGAGGCGTATTCCCGGTTTTGTCTTCGTAACAATCTATTATAATTCCGATAATTTTATTTTATTAATGATTTACAAAATAGCGTAGAGCTGAAACTAAAAGCGAACAAATGTTGACAATCCTGTATCTGAAATAACAATGGTGTCTCAACGAAAGTTCCGTGACCTTCAATGAAAACTTTTGCTGCAACAATAGATTATGTGAAAAAGCTTGACCTTTCTCTCCCATGCTGTCAAAATTATGCTTATGGCAACACTATTAGTAGTCGTTGTGTCTTTTTTATGATTGCATATCTCCCACCCCGCGGTAAAGCTGTCCCCAGATCGACACCAAATACCGTATATATATTAGCACGCCGAAGTGTTTAATTCAACAGTAATCTCTTTGCCTACATGTGATTAAACCATCAGCAAAATTGCCTGCCCACGCACCCTACTTTATGGTATCTGAAATTCATCATAACACCGCGATGACTCAGTATCATAATCGTGTTAAGAAATCTACTGGAAGCTTAAATAAAAATTAATATTTCCGCGAAAAATATTTATTCGTGTGCACATATCTGCCTTTATTTACGTTTCAAAATTCCGCACTCTTTACCCCAGCCTCCAAGGGTGGTAGCACTGTCTTACCTCTTCAGCCTTGCTTGCTATTTGGCGCCAAGGAACAGCAGTACAAAATTTAGTCAAAACTGCAGCCCTTACAGACACTGAAACAGTCAATTATATTTATAAGGTTACAGAACTTGAGCCACCTGTTTGGCATGATTACCGTGTAATAATGTGTATGTATACATATCAACCTAAAATAAAAGTGAGTGTGTGAGGTCCGGGGCTCTATACAATCAATCTGAATTGTGACATAAAACAAATTGCATAATAAAATTAAAAATCACTTAAATGAAATGTTGGTTGAACTTCAGCATAATTTCACGCCTAACAACAATTTAAGTATCTCGTTTGGTAGGATTGACACGTGAGGGCAAAATCTATCCTATTGCAAGTATCTTCTTTTGGGTATGATCTATTTTGGCCTTAAAGGGTCTGCTTCAGTCTCAAGTCACCAATATTCATAAAAGTCAGATGGCCACAGTGATTCGCATTGTGCACTCCCTAGCAATCGTACGTTCTATTATCCCAATAGTATAAAGTAGATTTAGATTCAGATTAGATTTATTGTTGTTTCTATTAGTCCTCGATTGAGGAAATAGGATACGTCTTACATTACAAATAACAAATAATTTTAAGAACAAAGTCAGGTACATAAATAATTACATATAATCTTCAAATAAATAAAAAGTACATAGTCTAAAGTCATTAAAAACACTACACGCACACAAGAGAGAACACACACACGCAATGGAGTTTTGACTACTTGGAACTGCGTGACCAGGAATCTTTGGTCTTCCGTAGTAGCTCCAGGCCATACATGAAACAAATAAAAAAGAGCAGAAAAAAGTACTGAAAGTTTAAAGCTATATAGCAGGTGATTTTACAAGGCAAAACATTCAACACTTTTTCAGGAACCTTAATTTTAATTATTAGGGGGACGATTAAGAAAAACCTGAACATAGTAAAACGCGCCATTTAATAGAAGAGTTTTACACTGTTTCACGAGTAGTTATTTTTTTTAACCTCTGGACGAAGGCTGTTGTATAAAATTATCCCGGTATTAAGGTGATGCTTGTCTGACCTTAGAGCTGAACGATTTCTGGTCGCGTATTCATGAAATTCGCCATTCGTTTCAAACAAATTTCTGTTTCGCATTACAAACTTAAATATTTCATGAATGTATACGCTAAAGTAAGTATTTGCAAACTTTTGAAGAAAAGTTTGCTACTCTTTCTAGAATTCGTACTAGAAAGTATTCTAATGGCACGCTTTTCCAAATTGAATATTTCATTGTTCCTGTAGCAGTTTATCGAATTAGAGATGTCATTGCACATAATTGTACTCCTATCATCTACGTTTCGCGCCCATCTAACGTCACGCTCCATACGAACATTTTCAGTAATGATTTCCTAATATTCATATTTATATTACCTGTAAGTAAATTCCTATTTTTTGGGAAAGTCTTTCTTGCCTGAGCTATCCTACTCTTTATTTCGACTATACTTCTATCATCCCTAGATTTATGCTGCCCAAGTTAGTAAAATTCAAAATATCCATTCCCAATCTAACGCTGCTTGTTATTCCACTATTTCCAATACGACACTCCACCATTCTATTAATCATCATGCCATTTATTATGTTTTCCAAATCTTCTTCTAACTCCCCTAATACCAAAATATCATCAGCAAAACTTAGGGTTTTTATTCATTCTCCTTCCATTTTTATTCCCTTTCCATATTCCCTATTAACTTTATCATCGCCTTGTCACGTGTTCACCTGATCCCCAGGGATCCTTTATCAATGTTTCGATGAACAGTCTGGCCGTGTCTTCGCTTTCCAAGTTGACAAGGAACGGGAAATGAAGGTGAGATATTAGGTTTATGTCCATGGGTTGTTTATATGGAAGAAATGTTGAGAATAGGTTGGTAGTGTGGATTGATTTGCCTAGGTTTGGTTAGGTAAAACTCGAGATGTCTCAGTAGTTACTAGTCAAAACACAGATGTGTAGTTTAGATAGGTGTATAATTACAGTCAATATAATACACTGTAAGGAGAGGGGAAAAAGGAATGGAAGACAAGCCTTCGGCTTGGCTGAGCATGAACGACTTCGAGGAAAGTGGGAGTGGGAGCCTATTTAAAACGTTCATCAAACGGGTCAATGCTCCGAGAGCTGATATACGCATTCTGTCATCCAACTCTCTTTCGCTAACGGGTGAACGTCCTGAATTGCAGACGAATCATGGAATGCGTCAAGTAACACAGGCAAATGATCTCCGCGATCAGCCTGTTCTATATAAAAGTTAAAGATCATGGGTGGCAGACTTCATCCTTGCCTTACTTCTTTCTTGATTCCTACCTTTTTTCTTGCTCTTCAATTCTAATTACTGCTGACTGCTTTCTGTAGAGGTTTTAGACAACTTTTCTTTCTCGACATCATTATCTGTAAATTTAACACATTGCACACTAATTACATAATATTCGATTTAAAAATTTCAATATACAACTATTAGGAATGCTATTTTAATTCCTTCATTGAAACCAGTTGTTGTGTTTGTTTTACTGATTTTGGTATAAATTATGAATGGGTCGCTAACCTATTTTTTTTATTTCTTGTCTGCCAAATCTTATCTTTATTAAATCCTTAGCAAAAATCATTTCTATGATTTTTATTATATCTATATTGGGTAGCGTATTAGTCTGGCTATACACAACACTGGTATTATCCCCTTCAGTCAACAGCAAGGAAGCGGATGTCGAAACCTGCCAATAGTATGACATCAATGAGGTACACGTTGTGCTCGTCGTTAACTGCACCGTGGAACGGTCAGCGAACATCGCTCCCTGAGGAATCCCGAGTAGCACTCTTCGAAGCCTATCATCTCATCCATCGGCTGACTTGGCCATTTCCGGACTCAGCTGCGGGGGTGGAGGAGGGGCTATTAATGTTAATTTAACCGTTCCAGATCGTCTGGATTGCATGTAGCACGAAGGGAGATAGCCTTCGCCCGCCGGAGATGAACACAACAGACCAAAAAGAAAATCCATTAAGGCGAAAAGTAGTCACAAATCAGCCACGAATAGATGGCGATCCTCCAATGAGAGTTCGCTTAACTTCCTCGTCTATTAATGAAACAAAAGAGACGGGCAATTCATTCTTATTTATGACTCGGATTTTGCTAAGAAAACATTTTAGCTATTGTGAATAACGAGGTCCATGATAACGGCTAAGAGTTCATCTGTACAATAAATTTGTTGTCTCTAATGGTATTAGATTCACCTTCCTTTTTCAGAATAGTCTATAGCAATAGTCTCATAACTATTTAAATATGTACCATATGAGTACTGATATTTAAGGGGTGATATTGTGGCAACGCTACGAACCTAACAGGCGAAAAGTGATGATTCAAATTTCTAGTAATCAGTTACCTTAAGTATTATATTTAAAACAAATATTCACTAAATGTTTATATATCAAACAATAACAAATAACACAATTCAAGTTATAACAAAAAAAATCGTTTAAAAAATTTACAAAAATTTCTTTGAAGAATGAAATTATTTTAAAAAAATACAATTTTATTTGTCGTTCCTCATCACCGTTCCAAAGTGAACAATGAATCCAGAGCTTCACGTCATGCAGGGTACAGGACGAAAGTCATTGCTAAAGTCATCTAGGTACTATCTGGGTGCCCGGCGTTGTCCGGGAATTCATTTATATTAGCCCGCTACAGTATTTAATTAGTCACTAATTTCTTTGCCAACACGTCATGAAACAATCTTTTTCATGCATCTTGAACTGTATTTCATAATAACGATGGCGATGACTTCTAAATCAGCATATAGCTGATTTAGAAGAAAGACAAAAATGGAAAAATGTTGACCGGACCATGGTATTGTAAGTGAACCTAGCTTAGGTTTACAGGAATGGAAGGATGTTGAATCGGTCCTCGTCGCGTCACTTGGTCTAGCTCAGTGGCAGAGTGCCCGCCAGGAAAGCGCGAGGCTATGGGATCCAGTCATGGGACCGGTACACATTTTCCCATTCACGTCTTTCTTCTAAATTAGCTATACGCTCTTACTTGAACATCAATTGAAGCATTTTTACTCCCTTTTACTAAAATATTTTATTAATAGCTTCAGATAAAATTTAGAAATCAATTCCATCATTTTAGATAATTTAATCATGATTTTTCAAAAAATTCTTATCGTAAATCTGTAAAAGAAAAATTATCAACAATAAAAACCAAGATATTAAACTCACATTGAAATATATTTGATAAATTATTTAATTATTCTCTATTAGCTTTTGAAGCAGTTTGTTGAAGAAATTTATAGTTGATGAACATATTGGGCTCAAGATTTTCCTGAACTTTTTATACTTCGATAATGAATTATTTCTCATTCTTTTTATGATCATCTTGAAACATCAAGTATATTAAAAATGTTTTATGAATGGTGTAGTTTCTTGTATCGGAGAACTTTTAATTACAAGCACACACACACACATGCTTGCCACTTAATTTTATTAAAGTATATTACCGGCAAATTAAACGTTCAGAATTGAAAATATTGATATTATTACAATTGTTTTTGGTTAACAGACTACATGATGGTGATCCTGAAACAGGTAACTCCCTTTTAAAATCATAGGAAGGGAATTGAAAAGCGGGAATGCGGAAGGTAGAGAAAGGTAGCCAAGGGTTAACTAGGGCCCCCGGGCTATGGTTTAAGGATCCTACCCGGTGTTTCACCTAAAGAGATGCAGGGAAAACCCTAGAAAACCTGCAACAGGTAGGTCGGGCATTGGGTACTATTCTCACGCCCTTCCGAATTACGGGAGACGTTTTAAATGAAATGAGGTGTATAAGTACATGTGTGTTTTGTGAAAGGATCACACACACTCGTGTGCAGAGCGGAACATTGCTCCCGACAAAGGACAAAGGGCGACAGTGAGTCTGAGCGGCTCGCGACTGTGTTAATGTTAAGCCGCGCCGAAAAATCACTTGAAGAAGTAGTGCGAAAACTTCGGGGACGTTCCAGAGCCAGGTTAATTAGCGGCAGTGGTGGTGAATTATTAGTGGATTTTAGGACCACGCGAGAGCAAAATCTGTCGAAAGAGGTGGACGACGTATAGTCGCCAGAGAAAGTTCTACGAGATATGGTCAGAGGTGGTTGACAAATGGCCGCTTGTGCTGAAGTGAGCCATGCTGGTCAACATGGCGAAAGGAACAGACATGTTGTCGCCTGCTTGAGAGTTCTGGTGGACATTTTGGTCGCACGCACTGAAACTGAATGAGTGGCGAGTCAACAACGAAATGACTCAGTTTTGGGAAACTGGAACCTGAAGAGCAATGCTTCTATTATAGTTATCAAACTCTCTCAATGAATCTTGTCAGATGAACGATTTTAAAATCTTTGTTCATGTTACTTCTGCCCATTTCTCCTAATTCACAGCCAGTTCAAGAACTCCAAGTCGGTGCGTAGATAGAAATTTATTAGAGTCAAAGAATTATGTATAAAAAATTATAATGTAATTGAATATAAACCCGTACACCAATCTGTGTTGTAAATTTTGTAGATATCTGCACTCATATTGTGCCTGCTGATTTGTGAAAGAGATTTCATACGGTTGCAGAAGGAGGCAGACGCTATCGTTACAGAACTGATGTATGCATGTAAAGTTTGCTCCTACAAACTGTGACTGCGTTGTAGTTGTAAAATTTGAACATTTCCATAAAATATTTGTTAGTATAATAACAACCAGTCCAAACTATATTAATTGTAAAACATTTTGCAATATGTCAATTACAATATTGAACACAGTAGCTTTCGCCTAGTTACAGTTATACAACAAAATACAGGATATGTTACATTCTCATTTGCAGAATATACAAAAAACACCTGTGTTAGTGTTATCAATGTGAATATGTTGAATTAAAATTAATTTGTAAAATCTAAATTAAAATCTTACATTAGTTTTTCATATATTAGAGGTATCACAGAAAAAATAAGGGGAATACTTATTATCCATGGTTTTGGTGACACCAATATTGTGATGAGACCCATTAGTAAAATGATAAAATATTTAAATAACAAAAAAGACTAAATATACAAAATTGATGTGTTAGATAGGAAATATATAATTTATAAAATTAAGTGCAAAGACTGAGATAAAATTTGCATTGATCATACAAGTATGCATTAAAAATAGATTACAATTGAATAAGAGAAATATGAAAGTAAGACCAGTACAGCCCTATCTAAACACCTAGTTGAAGGTAAACATGAAGGAATGTAAGATGTTTTATTCATAAAAAACTTTTCTCATAAAGATTATCAGTTTGTACAATAAATGATCCAGTATATGCAATATTAAAATAATGAATACAAAATTAAAATAGTGTATATAATTAACATCTAGACATAGAGGTAGGTTGTACAAAGTTTTCTCGGGCTTCCAACCGGGTGAAAACACAGTAGTTCCACGACGTTTCGGCAGCTGTCCTTTCAACCATCTTCTGGGGAAGGTGGTAGCAATGACAGCTGCCGAAACGTCGTGAAACTACTCTGTTTTCACCCGGTTGGAAGCCCGAGAAAACTTTGTACATTACTTACACCGGGAAAGCCTTCACTCGATCATTAGAGGTAGGTTAATCATTTAATTAATTTTACTTTAGCAGATGGGTTAGGTTGTTTTTGTTTCGGGGGAGAAGATGTTGCTATAGTAAGGGGGCAATGACTCTTCCTTGGGGAACGCCCGCCGCGATTGAGTGAGGTTGGGTGAGGTGGTTATTTATTTTAAAAGAGAAGGTACTATTAGAAACGTAGTTTACGAGTATTCTGTAATGGGTGTCATTTATGAAGTCTTTAATTTTGGATAGTAGGGAAGGGTTGTGGATTTTATGAATAGTTTTTTCGATGTCTATAAAGGTAGTGATGAGGGATTTCCGTTATTCAAAATAGTTGTTTATTAGGTTGGAGAGATGGGGGCAGGAGTGTTTTGGCCGAATACCGTATTGTGCGTCTCGAATCAGGAAGGGGAATTGATTGATTAGGTGGGGGAGTAGTAGTTTTTCGAACAATTTGAATAAGAGGCCAACGCGAAAACAGCCCTACGAGTAGTACATAAATGGTGCAACAAAAATAAAATGAACATAGCTTATAATAAAACTAGTTACCTGTTGATGAAAGGAATTTTATCCCGCAACCCAGTGGTCAAAATATGTGACAACACTATAAAAAGACAAAAAAGCGTAAGGTATCTTGGAATTTGGCTGGACGACAAAAATACATTTTCGGAGCATATAGATACAATAAAAACCAAAAGCATAAAAGTAATGACTCAAATTACAAGAGCGGCAACAGTTAATTTCCAAATACCATTAAATATTTTCAAGTTATACCACAACTCAATATTAGCAGCAATCACAGGTTACGCAGCGAGCACATGCATGGGGCGCATAGATTGAGACTAGTTAAACCAATGCTAAAAATCCAACAAATTCAGCGGAAAACTTTGTTAAGAATATCAGGTGCCTTCAGTACAACCCCTTCAGAAGCACTAACAGTTCTCCTAGCTGTTGTCCCGTTGGATCTAGAAATCAGGAAAAGGAGCGCACAGTACTGGCTAAAAAAAAGAGAACCAATGCAAAGTCGTAGAAATTTTAGGCAAGGAAGCAAATACGAAAATAGAAATTAAAGAAGAAATATTAAACATTTGGCAAGAAAGATGGAATTCATCGAATAAAGGAAGAAGGATGTACGAAATTCTACCTAACATAAGATAAAGATTACAGCTTAGACACCTCAACCCAGCCAAGGGTCTTATACATTTTCTTACTGGTCATGGTCCTTACGGACAATACCTGGGAAGAATAAATAGCAGACCAGACAATCTATGTGCCTGTGGAGAGATAGGAACACCGGAACACGCCATACTGGAATGCCCCAATTATGAGGTAGACAAGACAATAAGAGAAACCTTAAGAAAAGAAAGACTATGGGAAATAATAAGAAACCCACCACTCACCGCGGCTCTAGAAAATTTGACAAACCTGATATCCGCTTTAGAACTGACAAAATACAGGACTAAAAATATAGAATCTTAAATATTACATCATAAGACTTAATATACTCATCATCGGACCGGACTTTCAAATCCAGGAACCGGATGAGTATAAGGACCAAAATATGGACATCATAACATAAAATAGAATATAAATTATAGTAATAGTAAGATTATTCAAGTAATTATCTTAAACAAATTACATAACTCTGCTAATACAAATACAGTCATAAATAATTAGAGTATAAAATTAGTAAAAAAGTTTGAACCTACAACTACTCGACCAACGCGTCATGGAGATCCGGAAACGTGGGTCGTAACCGGAAAACCGGAGTTGTTTCACAAACAAAATGTATAAAGGTGGAAAGGATGAGGAGACAAAGAAATTAAGAATTCTCTCCTTCAGTCTCTCCACGAAAATAATATAATAATAAAACTAGTGTAACAGATGATGATCTTACATGCTAAAACAAATTTAAATATATATTATTCAATTTGTTTTTTGATAGGCATACGACGTGAGTGGGTGAGGGTTGACAGGCAGTAAACTGATTATTGGAGGATATTTGAGGATGCGGGCATGATGGTAAGGTGGGTTAGGATGTGCCTGATTGTTCATGGGGAAGGATCAGGTCAATTGGGAGTTTTCTTTTGAGCTGACGGAAGCGTGGAGATGGGGGAGAATTGACTTGGAATTGCTGGTTCGTGGGGTTTGGGTGGTTGAGGGCGCTTTTAATTAGAGTGAGTGCGGAGAGTACGGAGTTAACTTTGGAAAGTTTGATGTTATGGTGGATGACGGAATTTCTAAGGTACCAGGGAGAGTTTTCAGGGTTTCGACTGTTGTTCCACATATGGACGAGGCATAGGACCAGGTGGGTTGTGTTATGAAGAGGTGTAGGAGGCGTTTTGTACTGATGGTAAGAGGGGTTTTCTGTTTAGGAGGGGATATAGGGTTCTGAATTTATGGTTGATTTTGGAGAGGAGCAGATTAATATGAGGTTTTCACGAGAGTTTTGAATCGAACATGAGCCCTAGATAGGTGGTTTCGGTTTTTGTAGGGATTAATGAATTGTTTAGATAGAGGTGGATTAGGGGAGGAGGGTCTTTTGTTAGTGTGAATGGGACGGTGCTTGATTTGGAGGGGTTGATACTGATTCGAAATTGTTTGGACCATTGTTCTAGGTTGTTGAGCGTTGATTGGAGTGGTTGGAAATTGGAGATGAGAGAAGAGGTTTCACAAGAGATGGCTATGCCGCCTGCGAAAAAGATTGTGCTAGTGTTGAGATGTTGTGGGATATCGTGGGAGAAGATGTTGTATAGGAAGGGGGCAATGACACTTCCTTGGGGAACGCCAGCCGCGATTGAGTGAGGTTGGGATAGGTGGTCATTTATTTTGACAGAGAAGGTTTCGTTAGAAAGGTAGTTTAGAAGTATTCTGAAGTGGGTGTTATTTATGAAGTCTTTAATTTTGGGTAGTAGGGAAGGGTGGTGGATTTTATCAAAATCTTTTTCGAAGTCAATAACAGTGTTGTTGCGGGATTTGCGTTGTTCAAAGGAGTTGTTTATATTTGATGGGGACAGGAGTGTTTTGGCCGGAAACCACATTGTGTGTCTCGAATGAGGAAGGAGAGTTGATTGTTCTAAAAACTACTACTCCCTCACCTAATCAATTTGGATAATGTAGGAAGGAGACTTATTGGACGGTAATTTTCAGGGTGGTGTTTGGTTTAGGTATCATTATTATGGTGCCGTGTTTCCACTTGCATGTGAGATGATGTGGAGGTTTTACATATTGAACCATTCCTGTTTAAAAGAAAAATAATTGAAGGGATTTATATACAACTTCTTTCCTTCTTGGCTTTACAGCCCATTGAGGGCCTGGGCCTATCGAATCGACTGCGGACTGTCATCTTGCATGACACATTCCAAGTTTGGAGTGACTCGTGGTCAGGGTATCGATCCTCCAACAGTATTCTCGACCATGACGACACAAACATCCAAGTCCATGCCAGGATTCGAACCCGGGACCTCTGGGTTGTGAGGCAGCAACGCTAGCCACTACACAACAGGAGGTCGGCATTTATATACAACAAACCTCGAAAACTGTGTTAATAGCAGGAGTGAAATTGGTATGGTAGGCACCACGTTTGCTAATATTCTAAATAGAATAAAATTGTAATGAGAATATTGCAAATTTGTATTTCAAAAATATTATAGAATAATTTTTAATTTTTTGGTTTACTTTGGTTTCATAAATTTAAAAAAATATATTAATGTAAATTGTAATTAGGAGAATTAATGTTTCTAGTGGTGTATATTTCAAACTGATAAAAACAATTTAATTGTATAATGATCCTGTGAAAGCGCTGGTTGCTGGATAGGTTTCTGTATACAAGACCACTAGGCTTGTAATGATTGTTTTGATGGGGTTAACAGGTGTGAATGTCTTTGGGAAATGGTTATTTGTATATATTGCAAATGAGAATGCACATCTGATTTTTTGTTTTGTATTTCAGGTGACTATGCCTATAACTAGTCGAATGCACCTGTGTTCAATATTGTAATTGACATATTGCAAAATGTTTTTGAATTAAACTTATTTGGATTATAAAAACACTGGTTGTTATTTTAGTAATACATTAATAATAGTGCATCCTAGGTTGTTTGGTGATAAAATATTTGCTACTATCCATTCCCATGGGACCCATAATGTGCCCCAGGAATAAGAAACTCTTTCTGTGCTCAATTTACTTCAATAACTTGATTTTCAGCTGTTTTTTATTTATTGTGAAATTGCAAGTAAATGTTATTATGATTTATTTTAATTGAACACAGTCATATACTCCGCAATTATACTTTATTTTACTACAATATATATTAACAAGTTTGGTGCAGCTTTGAGACAGCCAGTGTAATGTGGTTTGATGCGTGCGTTCAGTAATCAGCAGACGTTACGCGCCCCCGAGGGGCTTCCTGTCACGGTCGAATCTACTTTTCGACCTGGCCTAATCGCCATTGCTCTTAGCGATAACTCCTGTTATCGGGCGCGTTAATACCACGTCGTTAGCGTGCAGTATCTATAAGCCGTGTGCGTATCGCACTATCTAAAGTGAACCAATTCTTCCCAAAAGTATTTCAACCCTCTTGCGTCAGAAAGACTTATTTTTACCTATTGCATAGAACAAATCCTCCACTACGAAATTTCTTTGTATAAATACTTTCTATTTCAATAATACTGTAACATTCTATTAATATATGTTTCACGTTTCCAGTTGGCAATTATTAATATAGAAAACTAATATATATAGACCGATAGCACGGTATGTATCAACATAACAATACAATAAAAATTCCTATTGACTATTTTAACGATTGTAATGAATGTTATTTTTATTAAAGCATTTTGTGGCAAAATTAATATTAATATTATTCAAATAAAACTAATAACCATGTTGAATTAGTTTTTATTTTCAATTAAAGTTTAAATAAGGTCAAAAACAGACAAAAATATTAGTGAAACATAACAAACTATAATTTAAAATCAACTCAAATTCTGAAAATAATAGTGATTTGTAATTACTGTCTTTGTCTAAAATTTGGAAATTATCCCAATCAATACTGTGATTACATTCTAAGATATGTTTTGAAATACTAGATAATTTGTCTTGTGTCTGTGTTTCTTGATTCTGGTACTGACGGCTTGTTTAGTTTGACCTATTTATACACAAGGACAGTCATTACAATTGAATTTATAAACTGCTTTGTGAATTTCCGGAAATTTTTTGTTTAATGGGATGAGAAGAAGAATATTTTAACAGCCTGCCAGAAGTTTCCTTCTTACAGAAGCCATTTTGTTGCCCCATCACATCATTGAAATAAATTCTATACTTGTTCTGACAGACCCAGTTGATAAAAACAAAATTCACAATGTAGTTTATCAATTTAACTGTAATGACTGTCCTTGTGTTTACATAGGCCAAACTAAAGGAGCCATCAGAACTAGAATTAACACAGATCCAATATCAAGCTTTCACTAGACAAATTATCTGTCATTTCAAATCACTTTTTAGATTCTGAGCACACTATTGACTGGGATAATTTCCAAATGTTAGACAAAGACAGTAATTAAAAATCCAGATTAGTATCAGAATTTGTGTTGATTCTAAATTATCGTTTGTTATGTTTCACAATTTTTTCCTGTTTTTGGCCGTATTTAAACTTTAATTTAAACTTACAGGGATTAATAACTATTATGATTTTATTTTCATTATCAATCATAACATTCAATGAATTTACCCTTGAAGATACCAAAAGTGATTAAACATTTACTAAGAATACAATATTGTGTTGGTCGTGGTTTCATCGCTATAATACTAATGCTATGCTATATGGCCAACCTTTTGGATCTTAGTCAATTAAATTTTATTAATCATATATGCATGAAACCTCTCACGCAGCCAAAGAATTACACTTTCCTGAAAAAATGTATTTTCGGATTACATTCGTTATATAGTTCTTTTTGTGAATGCGATGTTGAGGGATACCTGTGAAAGCTTATCTCTCTCAGCTGTTTCTCCCCATGGTGATGATGGGTTTTACCTTCAGAAATGCCTCGTTTTGTCTCTGTTTTGGAAGGTGTCTGTTCTGAGGTCGCAGATCTTGGGCATACGGTAAGATACTATTGGATCAATCGGCCAGCTGCCTACTAAAACCGGTGATGTCATGGAGAAGGGAGTGCTGCAACCCCACAGAAAACTCCTCTACACTTATTCGGAAACGCGTGAGTCATGTATCCAATAGCCTGACCTACCTGATGCAGGTTTACGGGTGTTTTCCTTGCATCTCTTTCAGTTGAATATCGGGTAGGATCGTTAAACTTTAGTCCGACGGCCATAGTAAATCCTCTCAAAGGCATTTCTTCTCTAGATTCACTGTGGGGCTCACCTACTCACCTACTCTTTGGTTTTTTTCAAAGTTCTCACATGCCGAGGCACCTTCGACCCCAGTACATACACCTCCAAAAAAGGTGAAGTCCTTGGGGGGCATACAGTAAGAACTGTTCGCTGATCCCAAATTCGCAAAGTTGTATTCTATGCCCCTCTATCAAAAGTGTGCGAACCAACAGACAAGGTGACTGAAAATTTTTGTACGCGAGAAATCTTTGTCTGATATAGGTATAACGTTTACTTCAAACGGAACAAAAACGTGGTTAGGATGTTTCAATAGAGTGCTTGGAGATGTTTCAAATTTTTGATAGATCCATACGAATGCATGAAACATGACTCCACCACATCTTGAAACAAATAAACGGTCAAAACTTGTCTGAACAAAGAAAATTATAAGATATAGTCGCAATAACCAAGTTATAACGTAACTGGTTCCTCCACTCCTGCGTTACTCTAGAAGGAGAAAACACACTGATTTTCCTGTGATCTAAATTCTGGTAATAAAAGATTTCCCATATCTTTGGACAGAATAGAGTGTAAAAAGTAAACATTATATCAGTAATTTATTTCCCTTAATTAAATGTAATAATTTTAAATACATAATAAACATTTCAATAAGTTATATAAACACTTTTAAAGAAAAGCTAATAATATACACTGAAATTATCTATATTTCTTTTGGTACGAAGTTTATGCTTAAATAATCCTAAAAATAAATAAAACCGTACACGCTCCGATCCCTGCTATTGCGACCCTATGTATATTATAATGCTCTTTTGGTTTGAAAACGGCGAATCGGTACCGATTAAAACGAATGTCATGACGTCAATTTATTATTTTTTTAGAGTGTGGTAACTGTCGACATGAAGGTGATCGAGAACCTCGCAACTCCTCTTTAATAGCATTAAAAGGAATTGAAAAGCGTGGAAGGGTGTGGAATGGAAGAGGAGGCAGCCAAGGATTAAATATATTTTTTGGTTAACAGGCTACATAAGGGTGATCCTGAAACAGGCAACTCCCCTTTTAATACCATAGGAAATATTGAAAAGGGGGTTTGCGGAAGGTAGATCAAGGTAGCCAAGGGTTGACTAAAGCCCCGGGCTATAGTTTAAGGATTGTACACGGTGTTTCACCTAAAGAGATGCAATGGGAAGATCCTAGAAAACCTGCATCAGGTAGGTTAGGCTATTGGGTATTATTGTCACGCCCTTCCGAATGACGGGAGACGAGTCTGCTGTGGGTTCGAAGCATTCCTTTCTCCGTGTCTCCGCCATGTTAGGAAGCAGTTGGCCGACTGGTTGAATGAGATCAGCGAACAACTCTTACCGTATGCCCAAGGTCTTCGACCCCAATACATACACCTCTTAAATAGTTGAAGGCGCCTCGGCATGTGAGAAAGCTCTCACAGGCAACCCTCTTACCCTCTAGGGAATACAACTGTACGAACATAATTTCTTAAAACATAATATCTCGGATTAAAGTGAATTTAATGTGTCCCTTGGTTTGTGCGGAGTGTCATTCTGGAGTCTCTCAAGTTTGTCTTCACTTGATGAAACTTACAACGGTAGCAGAAAGGTTTTGTTGTTTTTATTTTATCACTAATCGATTGTATCTCTTTCGGTTATTTTTCTTAATGTAATAATTTATTAAAGTTTCAAAATTTTTGATGAATCATTAAAAATCAAAACAAAACATAAATAGCTTTGCTGTGAATTAACACAATCTGTTCTGATGAATTCTTATTATAAACCCTGCATATGTTGAACACAATATTTCGATAAAAAATAATTTCAATTTTATTTTATTTATTATCTTTATCATATTTACGGCTAAAACAGAAGAATGGAATTAAATAAAAAAGATAATAAAAGATCATATAAATGGAAAAGAGAATAATTGTTTCAATTGAAGCTCTGTCCAGGGCTATGAAACGAAATTTAAAAATGTTGTCCGGGCCAGGGAATCGAACCTGGGACCTCCCACTCTCATCTTCTAAAAACTCCAATGAAATCTGAAAAACGCAAAAGTGTTACGTGTATAAATTAATACTTTTACGGCAAAGTAAGCAAGTTATTTATTGATGAACAATATTTCTTAATAGACAAGAATTCCTTGAAAATAAAACTATAAACAAATGTTCAGTTAGTTCTGTTTTCTAATCTGTAAATTGTATTCACGCCTTATTTAATTAAATAGCGAAATTAATATACCCGTTTCATAAATATATTTGTCATGAGGCACGTCCCTCAGGTCTCGTTGGCTTGAGGTTCACAATCTGTCTCCTGCCCATAAATTGCAAGTATAGACTTCACCAATTGATGTTGAAGGTGTAAGTACAGGTCAGTTCATGGTACAGCTACAGATTTTAACACCGTGATGCCAGAAGAATTTTATTCCCTGAAGACAATAAAATATATATGCAAGTGTGTATGTTTTGAACGCCCAAACCATAAAGAGTAAATGTAAAATAAAGCTAACAATTAAATTTATCTGACATTAGTTTAATAAATAAATAAAATGGCTAATACTTCAGAAACAGTTACATACAAAATAACACAACGTTTGTTAACTGTTTGAAAACTTTTTCATGTGTTCAAAAATAATATGCTATAAATGCTGTTGACGAATTCTACAAGTATAAGATAACTTTAGTATTGTTAAATATAATTTATTTCCTGTAATATTATTACGTTTTAATAAATAATAATATTTAAAGAACATTGTGTCTGAATACGATTTAATATGTTCAATTATGAAAATGTCACATGAATTATTTAAAATAATAACTTTTTATTTTATTCTTAATGTCTATGTAACATACTCCAGCTATTCATGACAGCCTGAGGCATATTACTGAGTCACTGTTGTTGTTCTGGTATTCAGTCCTAAGTCTGGTCTGATGCAACCCTCGATGCTAACCAACCTTGCACAAGCCTTTTCATCTCCGCATAAGTAGCACAGCTCACATCTACTGTCATCTTCTTAGCGTGCCTCCCTCTTCTGTTCTTACCCCACACACTTCCCTCTAATGCTAATATATAGGACCGTTATGTCTTAAACCTGGTCTATTAATTTATCCCACCTCCATATTGCTTGCTCTTCCCCTGTTTAAAACTTCTTCGTTAGTCATTCTATCCACCCATCTCATTTTCAGCCTTCTCCTATAGAACTACATTTCAAAGGCTTCTATTCTTTTCCTTTCCGCAACTCCTATCGTCCACTTTTCGCACCCATATAACGCCACGCTCCATTTGAATATTTTAGCAACGATTTCCTAATATTCACACTTATATTACCCGTAAGAAAATTACTCTTTTTCGCGAAACCCTTCCTTACCTGTGCTATCCTACTCTTTATGTCTACTATACTTCTACCATCCCTAGTTATTACGCTTCCCAATTATCAAAATTCCTTAACTTTCGTCAAAATATCCCTTCCCAATCTAACACCCTTTGTTATTCAACTGTTTCCTGTACTACATTCCTGTACCTTGGTTTTCCCTCTATTAATCCTTATATTGAACTCTTTCTCCAGGACCGCGTTCATGCCATTTATTATGGTTTCCAAGTCTTCTGACTCCCCTAATACTACAATATCACCGGCAAATCGTAGGGTTTTTATTTCTTCTCCTTGCAGTATGATTCCTTTTCCATATTCCTTTTTTTTACTTTCTTCATCGCCTGTTGTATATATAATGTATCCTTTGCTTACTCCTTTCGTGATTTCTGCTTTCTTTTCTTGATCTTCAAATCTAATTACTGCTGACTGCCTTCGGTAGAGGTTATGAATCAGACTTTCTTCCATAGTTTATTCCTGTTCTCTTCAAAATCCTTAATAGTGTGTTCCAATTCACATTATCAAACGCTTTTTCTAAATCAACAAATGTCATGTTTTTTTCTGAAATTAGGCTCAAAGTCAGTATTGCTTCTCTTGTCTCAACATTCTTCCTAAAACCAAATGATCGTCTAATAACTCGCATTCTATTTGACGTCCATCCTTTCTTTATACTAGTTTCGTTAATATTTTGCATGCATGAGAGTCGCCGATTCATTGGTGGTAACATAATTATATTTTTATTTTTCTAATGACAGTGATAAATATTTATAAGTTGGGATGAGTAAAAGTTCCAATACAACATTTCCCTCTGCAACATGGAAATCGTTGATATGTTAGAAAAGTTTGTGTTAATGAGAAACCGTTTTTTATTGAGTCTGTAAAACGTTTATTTTAATTGGGAATTGTTTAATATGCCAGCGTGATTATGAGGGACATATGAAATTTTGGTAAGATAAATTATTATTTAAGGTAAAATTTAAAAAAAATAGCTTTTAAAGCAGTGTGGTAGAAATGAAAATATTTGATGCTTACTCTCTGATCAAATTAAGTATGCAACTTCGAGTTTCGCGGAACAGCTGTAGAAAGCAGCTGAACGATCGTTAGGTTAAACAGAGCGGACACTAATGTTTTCTTCGGAGCCGTTCTTGTTTACTCTGAGAGTTGATGAGCAGGGAATAGAGCAACAATTACAGATATACTGGTTAAAAATAAAACTTTGTACATTGGAATAAACGGCGTCGGAAGAGAAGATTAAGCCTTAACACCCTCCATATCCATAGACATGAATGGGGGAATTGGAAGAGCTGGGAGAAAGCCATTCGGGTATTAGATGTGCAGCGATCGATGGAACTAAGCCAGAGGCGCAAGTGAAATCTAGGGCGGGAAATGGTTTGGTGCGGTTGCCTGTCTTGCGGTCAGTGCGGAAATATGCTTGACAGTTACGACCATCTTCCTAATTATAATAAAATAATACCAAAACAATTATTTCTCATTTTTCACTATACTTGTAAAAATATTTGTCACGGGATTTACATTAACTGAAGCATTATTTAGCTCGTTTACCGAAGGATATCAAATTAAGCACATACACATGTATTACTCTTTACCCAGAGTGTTAAAGTCCGGTTTATAAAAGAAACTATCTCGATGCAACAAAAATTTTCAAAGAAATATTTCCTCTTTCCTTACCACCCGTGAAGATTAATTATACAAAGGCCATTCCAAAAGTAATGCAGACTATTTTTATTTAAATTTCATTTTTCATATTCCATCTTTTCAATTTACGGAGTTTATAAATACATTCTTCCCGCTTGCCTTAAAAATTATTTCAATCCACTCCCGTGAGTAGCGCTATCATAGCGTTTCTGCAAGAAGGCTGCTGCACGTAACATTCGCTAAAAGCAACGTGCTGTTACATAATTCCAGTAATAAGAGAACTAGACAGTCATAAACATCAACTGTGGTCGATCTCAGTAGAGTTAGTTGGTGGACAAGAAGATTAGATGGTGGATGAGGGCTCGACGATGTTGTGGAAACTCCTTGCAGTGGCAGACTCAACACTGCACTAACTCCTGGCAGCGTGCACGCAGTTAACGACATGATTTCGTCTGTCAAACCCATAACAGTAAAATAATTTGTCACTCCGAGTTTAAATAGGAGGAAAAAGTCATTGCAGAATAGTGCAAGTGTTGGGGTTGAAAAGGTGTTGTCAGAGAACTTGCATGGAAAACATTTAAACACCTGCCTTACAGTCTTGACCTGGCTCTCTTTCGTAAAATGATGGATTCCTATCATGGGACAAGGTTTAAAGATGATGAATCCCTAGTTGGCTCTGCCAAACAGTAACTTAAACGTGCTTTCCATGCCTTGAGGGTATAGAAGCCCTAATCCCAAGGTGGAGTAAGGCTGTTAAGAGGGATGGTAATTATATGGAAAAATGAAATTTTGTTCCTCAGATAAAGACATTAGGGTCATCCCATGTCAAGTGGTCTGATTTCAGGAAAGTACCCATAATGGATTTTGATGAAATTTTGTGTGAGCATTCATACATGTCCCCAATGAACATTGGTAAACTTTCACATTCTAAAATTTAATATTTGTGGTTTATTGTAATATGTTTAACTCTTCGTAGGAACCTTTTACGCTATGACTCCGAAATTTCAGCTACTTTAAGATGTAAAATCTCTGGCAGTGTATTATTATAAAAAAGGAAACTCGGCTATCTTGTACAACGTTATGTGCAAAAATACTTTGATGAGCTATTTTGCTTAGATAAATCGAAGCAAAGTCGGCTGAAAAAATTGAAGTGTGAAAAAAAGTTAACAGTTTGGCTTTAAATATCTCTAGAATGCATTGCGTTATTTGACCGTTTAAATGTTGATGTATTGGGTAATAAAAACTCCTTTAGGGTCACTGTTTCGTAAGTTATTATATTTTAAAAGAGGTAGCTTTCGGCAGTTATACTGCCATATTCATCCTTGTACTTATACACTATTTTATAATATCCTTATTTTCCGTACAAAGTACGTTGTTAATATATAAAATATTTGTATTTTTCTACACGTCATCCGTTACAAACTAAAATATAATTACTAAAGGAGTACTTATTACCCATTATACCTCTGGAAGTATAGGTACGAAAAATGTGCACTGAATAAACTAGCATCACAAGGTCTTAGAATGTAAAATTTCATTTATCTTCTGCTCTCCAGTGCTTTACAAATTGAGTGTAAAGTTAATGATTTTTGCAAATACGCCGAAAATAACGTATTTATAGTCTACGTTTATGAAAAACTGTCTTATAGAAACTATTTTGAATGAATTTTATTTGTAAGAGCATAATTAAACATCTTAAAAAAGTAGACATGATCTTTCATCGCTGGCGTATAACGGCTGGAAATTGGGGACAAAGTTAATAACTATGCATTTACAATGTTGTATACTTCAATAAGCATTACGGTAGTTTTTTAATTTTTGTTTTGAATTACTAAAAAAGAAGAATTCATGTTTCATCGCAGGTATATACGATCTCAGAAATATGACAATTCTTAATGCATGCTTCCACAAGTTTCATAACTTTACTTCCAGAGATATAAAAACCAAACTGCAATTTTTTTCATACCCTAATTTTTTCGAACAACTTTACTACAAATTATCTATGCCAATTTTTTTCTCACATTTTTTTTCTATGGGGTTCAGAGAGCACAAAATGTACAAGACAACCACGTCACATGCCTTATAATAAAATATTTCCCGAGATATTACATTTCAAAATTGCTGAAATTTCCGAGTCGAATGGTAAAAGTTTACTGTACAGAGTCATAAAAATGACTATGTTACTGTAAGTACTGCAATAGAGGACGTAAAACTTTACCAATGTTCATTGGCGCCATTTATAAACATTCAAACAAAATTTCTATGAAATTGGAGATGGTCGAGCTGGTCTCCCCCCAGACCTATAAAAATAGGAAAGATGTAGAGTGACAATTTAATTTGCCATCTAATGTTGTGGCATGAACGTAGTCCTGGAGAATGATTTCAATATGAGGATTAATATAGGAAAAACCAAGGTAATGAAGTGTAGTATGGGAAGCAGAGGAATAGCAAAGTGTGTTAGATTGGGAAAGTATATTTTGACGGAAGTTAAGGAATTCTGCTACTTGGGAAGCGTAATAACTAGGGATGGTATAAGTAGGATAGCATGGGGCAAGGAAGGCTTTTGCGAAAAAGAGGGATTTACTTACGGATAATATAAGTGTGAATATTAGGAAATCGTTGCTAAAAATGTTTTCATGGTGCGTGGCGTTTTATGGGTGCGAAATGTGGACGATTGGAGTTGTGGAAAGGAAAAGAATAGAAGCCTTTGAAATGTGGTGCTATAGGGGAGTGCTGTAAATCAGATCGGCGGATAGAATCACAAACGAGGAAGTTCTAAACAGAATAGGGGAAAAGCGAAGAATATGGAGGACGTTGACTAAGAGAAGGGATAGATTAATAGGCCACGTTCTAAGACACGAGGGTCTTGTAAAATTAGCATTAGAGGGAAGTGTGGGGGTAATAACAGAAGAGGGAGGCCAAGGATGGAATACGCTAAGTAGATAAGTCGAGGATGTATGGTGTGCTATTTATGCATAAATGAAAAGGCTTGCGCAAGATAGGTTTGCATGGTGTGTTGTATCAAACCAGTATTTGGACTGAATACCACAACTACATGTTGAGGATTACTTTTGGGCTGGTCTTCGTACATGATGTCGATGCTTGAGCCAGCCGCCGAAACATTGTTCGTTTGTTTATCGACTGATTAGGTAAATCGATAACTTATAATTCAATATATTCATCAAATAAACCTCATTTCACTACATAAATATTAATAAGCTGTAAATCCTTCAGCGCCCAGCGTACTGAGTGATTCATCGAGCTGCTTTTTTGGGTTCCAGTGTGGCTAGTGTCAGAAAACGGACAATCAATCAGACTGAGTGACATTTATTTTAGTAGTCCTGAACTTATATCTCGTAAGAGAGCGATTCCAAATAAGTCCACGAGTAGTCCAACTTGACAAGATCGCACGTAACGAACGTCCAGTACATAACACTGTTACATTAAATTATCCCTCCCAGAATTGTTTTCGTGGAAGTTTGAGACAGTCTCAGCCGCAGTGTGGCATGTGGCACCATCCTGATGGAATAAACCGTTGATCACGTCAACATTTACCATTTGGGGGCTCAAAGTAATAAGATAAAATAATAATATTACGCTTTAAAACAATAAAATGATCTAGTCCCTTTAATTTTGAGAATCATCCAGATCTTATCCGTCCCGAACCCGATAAGATGTGACATCAACACCCGCTGCGGCCCGTCCCGCTCAAGTGTGGCGCAGGCTTATGACTGCATGTGTGAGCGCGTGTTAAGTTTTAGTCTCCTGTCCTGTTTTGTGATCTTCGTATTTAATTATCTAAACAATTATTTTCCTAGGGCGTGTTTAATTTGTATTCCTTGTAAATATTATATTATACCTGAAAGACGTTAATGTAGTTTTATAATATTATATTGTATTTGTAGTTATGTTGGACAGCAAATGTGTTTGTTCCGATTTTTAGTTAATGTTATTTAAATTTATAAAAGTTATATTTGTTCCACGTAAGAAATTTTGCAATTTTTTTACGTAATGATGTAACCTACTTCATCATTACTCAACTAATGAAGTAAAAGAAAGCCAATTTATTAATGCCGTAGCTGAGCCCGCGACATCCTTCGCGCGGGACAAGGACAAATAAAGCCGATTCTCTCCTTCTTGATCAGATTCATTTCGCCGTTGTCTCATTTTCTTTTCTTTGCACTCGTAGTTATTGATGAGAGATACTTAGTTTTTCTCTTAGGCATGATTAAAATACACATTTTAATTTATGTACCCAAGAATTCACTACTTTCAAAATCAACGCTAAAATCAATTACATAATACAATTACAATACGGTGTAACCATTAAGCAAATCGAGATGGCGTAGGCAAGAAATAAAACCTCAGGCTATAAAAGATTCATACAACAGAAGCTCCAAAACAGGTCAAATGAAACTAAGCTGTCAATCCCTGAGAATTTTCTACTCTAACCAACTTTGGCGAGACATGTAGGCCGTCAAACCCACATCCAAAAGTATTTATATTAATATCTAAATGAAGTATACACGAAAAATTAAGCAGAAATTTCTTTATTAATCCCTAAAATTGTCACTAAAATGCATTCAGCCCTTTTGGAGCGTATTCGAGACAAATCTGGGACAGACAGACAAAAATTGTATAAATAGTTATTTTTGACTAGTACACCCTTTAAATAGCAGTTATCACTTACATTTTGACATTTACTTTGAAATCACAGACAGACACTTCAATTTTATTTATTGGTATAGATTATGTTGGTCATCATACACGATAGATGGCAATAATATGCATTTTACAAATGTTTATATTCATATCTTCTGATAGTTATCCCAGGAAATCTGCAAGATATCTAAATGGAACATACACGAAAATTTTAATTAAATTTTTTTTAATACCTAAAATTTTCATTGAAATCAGTTGATCCGTTTCGGAGCTAAACGATCCAGAGAATTTTTAAAAACATTTATGATTACACATTGCATAAATAACAGTTTTCCTTTCAACTTTGGCATTTATTTTGAAATCAGACACATATCAATTTTATTTGGTATATATCCACAATTAAGTTTGTTATCTGTTTCTTTTTTGGCGGGTAACAGGCTACATGAGGTTGATCCTGAAACAGGCAACTCCCCTTTAATAGCATAGGAAGGGAATTGAGAAGGGGGGATGCGGAAGGTAGAGCAAGGTAGCCAAGGGTTAACTAGGACCCCCGGGCTGTGGTTTAAGGATACTACCCGGTGTTTCACCTAAAGACATGCAGGGAAAACCCTAGAAAACCTGCATCAGGTAGGTCGGGCATTAAAAGGTCTTGGAATTTTAAACTTTCTCTTTCGTTTATCATATACGAAAGGTGGGCAACATTTTACATTTAGAAGGCGCATTTAAATTTGACAGTAATCAAGTTGATAGGCCTACGTATGCGACTTATGTAAAGTTATAATAGTTTTTATATAGTTTTATCAGTTTATTGCATTGTATACATAAAACACAAAATGCATTAAGCGATTTTTCATATTTAAATTAAAAATTTTCAATGTAAAATATTTTTGTATTCACTTGTTATAACATTAGTCTTTTATCATGTTAAAAAACTACATATTTAAATAACATTTCGAAAATAAAAATAAGAAAGTAAAAGTATTGTTAAATAAATTTATTTTATTATAAAGAAATATAATAGGAAACATATAATATTAAGTTAGATGTAGTAATCATAGTAGTAGAAGTATTGTTACATAAATTTATTACATTAGAAATAAGTAAAATATAAAATAATATCAAATAGCCCATCAATAATAAGTTAAATGATTTTAAATCCGATGTAAATTTTGGTTAGTAGGAAATTTTCATTTGTTTCTTGCTTGAAAGCAATTGAATATTCGGATCAAGCTTTGGAACGCATAACTTTAAACGGTCCTCTAAATGAGAATATGTAATTGTATTTTAACTCTTGTCATGAGAGAAAATGATGACTTGCAGCAGAAACTACTAACAAAGTAGAGACATGTTCCTGTAGGCATGGATAGTGAACATCATTTATCTAGATTTCTATAGGATCCTTTTCAAAGTAAGAAAATAATATGAGGATACTGTCTTTCTCTAATTCAAATAACTACATCTGTTGATCCGTACTGTAGGATGTTCTACATTTCAAAATATATTTTACATTGAAACATCGGTTTTAGTTAAATTCGGTTATTTTCGGTTTCCGGTTAGTCAAATTTTATTATCAACGATTTCTTGACCCCGCAGACGTCGCGCGAACTGTTATATGAAGCAATCTTTCCTCTTTTTCTAAATTTCTTCTATTTAAATCACATGTAATTAAAACACGGCGAGAGATCTCATCGCTGAGCTAACAATACGGCAAAATCACTGCTAATTTTATTATAGCTGGAGACCGGGCGCTGACCGGGTATTTATTTATATTATCCCGGTACATTATTTAATTCTTGGTCAACACAAAACTAAACCGACATCGAAAACGTCACCAAATGAACCTCAAATATGCTCCCAGTAACTCGAGAGAGTCAGAAATAACAGGAATAAATATATTTTCAGTATTCTAACAAAATAAAAAATCCCCCCCCCCAGTGACTGGTTAAAGGTTTACTTAAATCGCATATTAAAAGTCATAATGTAACACAGCGACTCGAATTACACCGGTTTCGACACAAAAATCGATAGTTAACTTTTGATTTTCATATTAACAATTACTAAATTTTGAAATTTACTTGGTGCGAGAAATAAAACCAATTTTTCAATTAATGTATAGATCGTATCGACGATCCACAGATGTTCATCGTTTAAAAGGTTGATTTGGTAATAAGTGAAATTTCCAACCAATTTCACTTTATTTTTAGCCATTTTCAAAAAGGAAAAAAAGCAACGTTTCGGTATTTTTTTGTATCATTTCAGGTTATTATCCTGTGGAGAACCATTGATAAACCATGTCTTACCATGAAAAACCGAACATTTTACACATTTTGTAGTAGTAATATATAACTAAACAAAACGAGGTACACTAATGAGAAACACTCGGCTAATAGTCAATACATCAAGTGTCATATTTTAAATACAACAATATTTATTAACATAACCACAAACTTTACAACATTTTGAAAACATCTCTCCGAGGTTATACGAAAATTTTACACTTGCTCAGATGTGGCAACGTGGTTTATCAATGTTCCTCCACAGGATAATAACCGAAACATTTTTTTTCCTCTTTGGAAATTGTTAAAAATAAAGTCTGAAATTGGTCTGTAATTTTATTTATTAAGTTCATTTTTTCTCAGCCTGCTGCAACAATATGTATGCTATAGGAACGCGTAACAGGACTTATTACTCGCAGTGGTTTACACGCCGGATTTCAAGTGGCAATTCCCAGAAATCTTTTCGTAGAATTAATATTGTTTATTTATATTATATCGAAATTAAATATTCACGAATATTTTTTTAAGTCCTCAAAGTTTCATTGAGATCCGTTGAGCCGTTTTTGAGCCTATTTCAGAGAAAAACATACGGACAGATAGACACTTCAATTTTATTTATGTATATTCTATAGGAACTGTGTTTTTATTGTTCAGCATAGGGAACGAATATATTGGATTTATATTGATTCATATCAAAATAATTCCCCTGGTCTCGTGTTTCGTCAGTCGCGTTCGGACGGACTGTCGACGAAAATCGAGGTTTCACTTTTAAAGGGGCCACAAGAGAAATTCTCGGGGGCCTCGAGGTCGCAAGTTCCCCACCTATGTCAAATACATTTCTAAAGCATAAATGTGTCATAATTCGAAACAAATAATTGAACATCTTATCGTAGATAAAGTAATAAATTTTCGTAATATACAGTTAATTAAAAAGATGAAAATGGCAGAAGAAAATTTCTCAGATATTAATGATATCATTAAAACATTTCGAACTGTAGAATAAAACAAAGCAATAAAATAACTGCCCAATAAATGAAGGGTAAATACGTAATTCATGTAACAAAAAATTAAAAAACTTCGTAAAATATAAAATTATTTTTGTGTTGACGTAATTTGTTTTAATAGCGGGCATTTTATTTTCATTGATGTTACGCGTAATGTCGTAGAGGTAAGAACTGGCGACTGGTATTTTGGTGTGTAAATATGTGGTAGTACCTGGATAAGCCGCCTGGCGAAGAGTGTGGAGCTGCAAGAGGCGGTCTGGGGAATCCTTCTCAAGTCAGCGGTGAATACAAGGTTAGGGCGTTTCGTCTGACCCTCAGCGCGCTCAGAGAAGAGCAAATAAATCAAATGAACAGCGAGGGAGCCGACAGGAAGCGAAAGGGGAAAGAGTCTTCTCTATCCGCAAACGCAAAGTTACTTCATCTTACGGCTTACTTCTCCACGAGTAAAAACTTCGTTCCCAGTGAACTGAAAAATGAAAAAAGGAAAAAAATCCAGTGGAGGGGGAAAAGGGAACTAATAATTGTTGACTTGGGCAAGGCAGATTTTGCGCATCATCTGGAAGTATTTTTCATGTAAATACCTATACGTTTTATATTCAAGTGACTGACTGCATAAATATATGTATGTCTAATAAAAATTTTCCTTTTGCTCCCTGGGGTACTTGTTTTCGACAGTTCTCTCATACAAAAATTGAATTTGTATTTGACAGTTGTCTTTAGATTAAATTACATTACCCTGCGGTTCCCGAGAGAGGATCTTGCAGCCTCTTGAGTCGCGAGCATCCTGAATTTGAATTATTATTAACAAAAGAAAATAATTAAAAACTCGGCTTTAAAAATAATATGTTCGTTTTCTACTAAAATATCTTTAAAATAGGCACTTCAGTATATTTTAAAAACCTCTCGTATTCATATTCAGCTAGTACGGTGTTTAGCTAAAACGATTTATTATTGGCTGGCTGGGTGCCCGGCGTTGTATGCCAGTTACAGTACAACAAAATACTCGTTAACCAGCATCGACCCCCGCCCCCTCCCACACACATTTTTACAGTACAACAAAATACCCGTAAACCGGCATCGACCCCCGCCCCCTCCCACACACATTTATTACTATTTACATTTTAACGCTTTTCTATCCTAACAGAATATTTACATTATCAAAACAAGCAAGATGACTCACAGTTCTTAAACCCCTAGTCGAGGGTTTCCAAAACTTTTTCTGCAACGGAACAATTTCAAAAATCAGTCATTTTAACGGATCCCTTGGCATATTTTTTAGGTTTAATAATTCCTACTTGTATAAATTTAAAAAAAATATATTATTTATAAATTATTTTTAACATATAACTGTAATATAATGTAAACAAAAATATTAACAAAATAAGCACTTCATGACTTTGATGATTTCCTCCTTTAGTTGCATATCTTTCTGATAACAGTAAAAATATTTGTATGTTGAATTCCAACAACTGGTGTGGCGTCGAGGCTGATTCTGCACTTTGACTTCATTGCAGCATAATAAGAAAATCCCGCTTCGCATAAATAGGTTATAGAAAACTGAAGTAAAAGAATAATAGGTGGTTTGAATTATCGTGGTACTCCACTCTTCTGACAAACTCGCCCATTGTTTCCAATGAGAGTCACTTATTAAATCAATTAGATTTTCACAGTCACTAGCATTAAAGTTACCGGTTTAGCTGTCTCGGAAAATAGATTCTGAACGCAGGAATCGTTCTTACTATTTTCAGAAAATGTTGCAAAAGAGTTGATTTCAAGTTATGTAGCTCTTCTAAAATTACTCTGGAAACTTCATCGTCTACATTAAAGTTTAATTCATTCAAACATTCATGTAAGGTTGGAAAAAAATTAAAATTATTAGATTCAACTGATGAAATCAGAAATTGTATATTTTTTAACAAAATATGTCATTTTATCTCTTCTATTGAAAATTATATTACTTGCTCGTTCCTTGTAATGATAAGTTAATTGAAATTTGTAAAAATATCTGCCGTATATGCAAGATTTATCAATATGCAGGATTTGTTTAAACTTCAAAAAACTTTTGTCCTTAATTATTTTGTGCCCTCAAGAAACTAACAACACATTTCGAAGTTAAAAAAGTCTTAATAGTGCTTTGTGTTCACTACTCATTTTAGCACACAAAATTTTATTTAATCTGTATTGAGAGGGTATTGTTTTTATATAGTTTATCACTTCTGTAGCTTCATTCATAATATTTTTAAATTTCTGGAAATTTTTTGTCACCAGTATTTTTTCTAGACACAATTTCCGATCCCCATTCGCTCCACTTGCTTTGTTTTACTGCTTAATGAGCTTACCTAACTAGACATAATTACAAAGTCTTAGAACCAGAAAATTTTAATTAATTTAATTTATAAAGTTGGTTTATTTGTTGGCCTCAATTTTTTGACTTTAACTTTAAAATAAATATTATCTGTACGACTCTGGGCCATTGTAATCTCTATCTCAGGATTCTAGTTTACAGAACACGTCCATACTGTTAATTATTACCCATGTTTCCATATTGTAGCGGGGAAACAAGTAATAGGTTTTCTTTGTTTCGCAACGTCACTGAATCCGTTCCGAAACAAGCTAGAAACAAAGAAAGGTGTGAGAAATTATTTCACTTTCTACCGTTAGTTGTAAACGGAGTTTTCGTCTTACAAACTGATTAAGTGGTATAATCCATAGTATAGATAGAATCACCCAATTTTTTTGCGGAACACCTATTCAGGGCTCGTGGAAGACTAGTGTTCCGCGGAACACAGTTTGGGAAACGCGGCCCTAGTTCATTAAATATGCACGCTACCTTAAAAGAGTCTGATACATCCGAGAACATGGAGGCAGTTAAAATCCTCCGGTTCCTTAAAATTTCTCATGGTACTCTAAGGGAATGAAGAATATTTGACCCGATAATTACTCCATATACCTTAAAGAAATAAAAAAAATTATCCACATAAATTACTGGTGTCAATGTCCCTAATCAACTGACTGAAGTTATGTTATTGATTTATTCCCTCAATGTTCCCACGATTACAACAACAAATTGTCCATTCGTGTTTTGTTTCCGTATAATTGTCCTGTCAAAAATTTAAATTGTATTTCTACAAAACAAAAATTTTCCATCGCGTCAAACTGATTCAAACTCAGTTGATCCTAAAGTTTCTTGGTTCAAGACGCCCTTAATAATTCTCAAATTTCCCGTGACGGTCCAAGAAAAAGTTTCGTTCGACGTTCACATATTAATTTTAATTTTACAAATAATTCATTGAAGAGGCATAATTAAAACGACTAACTAAACTGAATATTAGTATACTACATAAAAGCTATACAATATATGTATTTTGTATCACAACGGATCTCGAACATAATTCACAGGATTTTGAATTATGCCCTGAAACCTTTTACTGGTTGAGTGAGTCTAATGTAATATTTTCGCGGCCCTCCCGTAATACAGGCGCGACACCCCGGGGCGTCGCGACGCATAGTTTGGGAATCACTTGCGTAATTTGAACTTTATAATATGTGAAAGACGCCTCAGTCCCACGCTCACATTTGTGCAAAATATATTTAAATAAACAACGAAATTAATAGGAATATTAATTATATTTAAAGTTATTAATTATTTGGAATGCCCTCTTAAAATAATTTCAGTCCGTGTGCGTCGTCAATCAATACGAAAGAAACTTTTACGTATTTAGCATTTATTAAAAGTACAAAATTAATACTACACAAATGAAAAAAGATTCTCATGAATTTCCCATTAAAATTATTCCGTCAGTCTTTGCAATTAACAACAAGTCTTTAAAATTATAATGATGTCAGCATTCGATATTTCCTGAAGTTTGAATTGCATGAAATAATTGGACAAAAGCCGTGTTTAAAAGCACAATCATAAACAAGCACTTAAAATGCGGTTCCAAATAAAATACAAATATACAATCTTACGTACTTTTAAAAGAAATCTTTCGTTTTGTATTTTGTTTTCCTTTCATTATTTCCGGTGCTCATAAGAATGTGAGAGAAGCAGAATGTTAACAAATAGCCACCGTGCTGTGCGCAATTAAAAATCGTGAAATTACTCACAGTCTGTCTCAATACTGGGTGACGTAACAAACTCACTCTTGCCGACAGACTGGCATAGTTTTTAGCTATAATTTAATATGAAACGGGTTTCATCACCACAACCAGTGTCCCTCAACGGGTTTTAAAGAATATGTGTAACTTACCAAGTGTTGTAATTTTTTCACTCGTTTAAATTTCTATACGGTACTTACTAACACACATTTTTCTTTGTTTATGAGACAGAAATTTTCATATTGGATCAATATATTATTATATATGGTAAAACTATATGTTTTTTCTAATATACTTATATATTTGCCTGTGAATAAAGAATATTTATTCCGAATATAGATATACTAACAAGGGCTTTCAGTTGTTGTTGTTCCTTGGCTCTGCAGCCTATTTAGGGCCTTGGCCTACCTGGTCGACTGTCTTACATGACACATTCCAAATTTGGAGTGATACGTGGTCAGCGTATCGATTCTCCAGCAGTCTCCATGACAATGTTTCAGTGTTAAATGAAATTAAATATTAAGGCTAAAACGTAATGGAAAAATAAATATATTTCAAATTTGTGTAAGCAATTCCGCGTTAAAAGACTTTCTGTGAATATTTTTAATAATGAAGACAATGATGGAATCCATACTGCTTTTCAAAATATTCATGGTGGAAAAACATCTTTGAATTGGGAAATTAGAGGTTTCAGTGAAAAAGAAAAAATAATAACATAAAATAATATATTGTTAATATTTAATAATTTGGCTAAATATAACTCCGTTATTGCTCAAGATGCATATGAAAGTACCCCCCGCGCTGAACTATCTGTTCGAAAAAGACCAGATTAAATACAGTTATAGAGAAATGAATATTTTACTGAACCAAACGATATTTTTCTGGTATAATGGTATATTTAAAAACGCTCAGTTTAGAAGGACAATATGTCAATTAATTTATAAATCACCATTTTTCTTCGTCATTAAAACTATTAGACCACAAAAAGTAATAGTAAGTCAATTAACGTCGTTCTTTTAGAATAATTAAATAGAATAAATTTAGGACCAAATTGCAGACACAGTTTTTATTTAATTAAACCGATGTTTCGTTACCATATATTGTGACGAAACGTAGGTTTAATTGAATATAAACTTTGACAGTAATTTGGTCGTAAACCTTTTTGATTATAAAAAATAATGTACGACTTTTGTGTATTAATAAATTAAAAGGAGACCTATTTCAGAAGCGATTTTAGGAAATACATTATGTAGGGTTTTCAATTTATGATACTTTATTTAATATACTTTCTGCATCGTGCTACAGTAATTTCGTTAAAATACTTGTTTGTAAATTCCATAAATATTTCAATAATTGTTTCAGAAAAGAGGTAATTAAAGAATTCTGCTGGAGCCTATACATAATTTGCCCCGCTATTTCTTTGGGTAGATCTGTAATTAAATAATTACTTAATTAAGTTCACGAAGCAAAGCGTTCCTCTTATGTGTTTATTTATACAAATTATCTGAAAGGTAATTACATATTCTCAATTCAATTTTTTCAGATACTACAAAACTTATTCCAAAAGCAAATTCACTCTTTACATTTACCCATTAAAATGCAAGTCAACATTATTTTTTAATTAAATTAAAAAATTTTACATTTTATCGAAATTTTTCTATTCAGTTCATTAATGTATTTTGTAAAAATATTTCTATGGTTTTTGTGTTGAAAATTGATTATTTGTGTATGTGAAGGCTTACAAAAATCTGGAGGAAACATTGTAGAGAATTAAAAAAAATAATATTAAAATTAAAAATCCTGGCATATTGGTTGTTTTATTTATTTTTCAATTTAGAATTGTCAGATAAATGATTAATTGCATAATGTCTTACATTTCGTGTAACACTTAGGGCTATAGAAACCAAGTCTAAAAGACGTGAAATGTGTCTAATTAACAGAAGACACGAGATTGAACTATACTCCTACATGTATTACATAAATGTACCTCAATATTTAAAATTCAAATCAAACAAAAAAACTAATTTTAGTTAAAATATTATATCATTAAAAAAGTAATTTTATATTCCCTCTTCACTAAATGATGGGAATGCAAAATAAATCCATGTTAGATCCCTGTTTTACTGTTCAACGCAGAGGAAAAGCTACTTATGTCGTTGAATTCACATCCTCCCATTTTTTGCCTTCCATAGCGCTCTGGGACTCTTACTATATTTTTTTGTGGCTTACTTCAGAATAATTTCAACGTTGCTATATTACACTGCAATGAATGAGCGCACTCCAGATTAGTTCTTGATACTCATGTTTTCAACAGTACGTTTTTAAGTTTGAAATCCCTTTGTTGTTTCAGCAGAATAAAGAATATTTGATGTAAACAATCCAAATAATAAATTTACATCCAGTTAAATTGGTAAACATAAAAATGTATAGAAAATTCTGAGAATTTAATGGCAAATATACGTTTGTTGTCATTGCAACTAAATTGTATTGAGATTGCTGTAAATGTGACAGCATTATTCAGAAACCTAAATAATGTCTTTATTTCAACGGAAATATTTCTTGACCGTATAATAAATCTTTTTAATGAAGGATTAGTGTCTTCATAATTTCTAAATCATGTATATGCTTAATTCAATTTTATAATACCAACTTTCCAAGCAACGTAATAGGTAAACAAGGCGTACAATATGTTACAATCGCCTTTGATCACACTTTCTCTTAATTTTGACGTACTTCTAAGAATACGATTCTTTTTATTTAATTGTTATCAATATTTGTTACAATTAAAAAAAGATATTTGTAACAAATGCTACCACCCTTAAAAGTACGTAGTATTAATTACGACAAACGGAACGACAAGGAATAATAGTTGTACAAGACATGACAATAAGATACGTTCCAGGAGATAGAAATGCGTCTTTTTTTCTTGAATGAAATCTTCTCACGAATATTCCAGACAGTAGTTTGACAAACAACACACTGTTTTCACAGCTAGTTCTGCATTTGTCATCATAAATATTAAATTAAGTCACATTTTAAATAAAAATTAAGTTAATAACCTAGGTAAAGAAATAAAATATCGAGAAATATGAGTTATCCATAACCTCAAAAGATGACAGGCAGCACTAATTACAATTGAAGGGGAAGAAAAGAAAGCATAAATCAAGAAATTAGTAAAACAAGAATGTAGTCTGTCGCCCATGCTCATTAATTTGTATGTATAACATGCTAAGAACAAACGTAAAAACGGAATAGGGAAACAAAATGGAAGGAGTAAAAATAAAAACCTTAAGGTTTGCTGATGACATTGTGGGATTAGGGGAGTCAGAAGAAGACTGAAAATAAAATAAATGACATACGTGATCCTGAAGGAAGAGTAAAACATAACGATTAATAGAGGGAAAACCAATGTAATGGAGTTAAGATGGGAAATGTGGAATATGAAAGGGTGTTAGATTGGGAAGGGATATTTTGAAGGAAGTTAAGGAATTCCGCTACTTGGCCAGTATAATAACTAGGGATGGTAGAAATAAAGACGAGTATAGCACAGGCTAATGTAAGTATGAATATTATGAAGTAATTATTAAAAATGTTCGTATGGAGTGTGTCTTTGTATCGGTGCTAAACGTGGACGATAGGAGTTGCAGACAGTAGAAGAATAGAAGATTCCGAAATTTGGTACTGTAGGAGAATGCTTAAAATCAAATGGGTGATCGAATCATTAACGAGGAAGTTTTAAGCAGAATAGGGGAAGAAAGAACAATTTGAGACTTGATGGTTTAGAAAAATTAGCATTAGAGGGAAATTTGTGGGGTAAGAACAGAAGTGGGAGGCCAAGGATGGACGTGCAAAGCAGATTAGGCAGGATATGGGATGCGGTAGCTATGTATAAATGAATACCACACAGAAACGACTACCTTGATTTTGATAAATGTGTGAATCTGCAAGCAGTGACATTCTTTGAAATCAAAAGGTGATTCCAGCATAAAAATAGATAATGAATATACTTAAGGAACTATTGGTTTTTAACATTATTCATGACTCCGTGTAATTTTACAAATCTTACGATTTCGATGCAGAAAAGTCAGCACTAATAAGAAGTTACTGATACCAATAAATGAAAGTCCAGTAAAGTATCTGTAAAAGATATAGACATGAAGAGGGTCTATTGTTTTCACACATACAATTATGTTTATTCTTCACACTCAAGAATTTTGGTTTGGACTAATGATAGCACCAATGGTGTAAAAATTTCTGTTTCAAAAGTACATCTTATTTTCCTGTCCTGTTCGCATCTATTAGCCCCAGTCCTCTTCGGTATGGTTGTAGTTATATTTTTACTAAAATCTTCTGGTATTCTTCCTGTTCCGTAGATTTCGCAAACTATTTCGAACAGCCATGATATTGATTCTTCGCCCGATGATCTTATCAACTCTGCTGTAATGTTATCAATTCCTGGCACTTTACTGTTGCTCAGCTCAGCCAGCGCCCTGTCAAACTCTGACCTTAAAATTTTGTCCCACAACTCTTCATCATTCACCTCCCCTTTTTCTACTTTTACTGAATAATCCACCTTGTTACAGCTCTTCTAGATATTCCTTCCATCTATCTGCTTTTTCTTCTTTATACAGAATTGGTTTCCCATCCGCTCTCTTGATGTTCTTGCTAATAGTTTTCCTCTCGCCGAATGTTTATTTGATTTTCCTATAATCTGCGTCTATTTTCCCTTTCACCATGAAATCTTCAACGGCTTTGCATTTCTTTTATAGCCAAGCTTCTTTGGCTGATTTGCACTTCCTATCTATCTCATTCTACAAGTTTCTGTACTGCTCTTTACCATTTGCATCTTTGGCGTTTTTATATTTACGTCTTTCATCAATCATTTTTATTATTTCTTGTGTTATCCATGCCTTCCTATTGGTCTGAGCTATTCTTCCTATTTTTACATCTGCTACTCTAGTCATTTCTTCCTTCAAGAGTGCCAATTTCTCTTCCATATTGTTTCTTTCCCTATTAATCTTCTCTTGAAACTCTGAAGCATTCCCTGTTGTTGCAGTTTTTCTAATTCCCATCTTTTTGTTTTAATTCCTTTCTTGATTTTCTTCATTTTCAGCCTGCATTCCATAATCAGCAGATTATGATCGGAGTTTACAACTGCCCCTGGGTACGTCTTGCAGTTTATCACCTGATTTCTATACCTCTGTCTAACCATTATATAATTTAATTGGTACAAATTATTAACAAATATCCTTATTATCAAAATATTAAGAATAAATCGATCATCATTCAAGTCAGCTTAAAAAGTTTCTCCTCAGCCACTTCTTATCTGTAAATGAGTTTTTAGAAAATAATTGTAGTGATTAATAAATTTGAAATCTTGGTAATTCAATGTAAGTAGTGAGATCAGTTATTGGTAATCTTTTCACAATTCAAATAATAAACTAATAATTTTTCTTTCATAATGCAAAAATTCCCAGGTTTGATTCCCGCCATTATCCTCTTCTTATCTTCTTAATTTAGATCATGGCCTATGGCTGAGCTTCAATTGACGCAACTCTTATATGCAGCCAAATAATTCATTTTTAATTAGAAAAAATTTGGATATCATATTTTTATTAATTATTCAAATGTAAAATAAGTTAATATTAATTATATGTAGACATTAAGCAAAATAAGATGGATCTCCGACGCGTTCCTCGTCATTCAAGCCTTGCTATTTATGATATCTATGGAAAATAGTTTTAATCTATTCTATTTAACTGCATCAGCATTAAATTGGAAACATTTGAGTTAAACTTTTGCATTATATATTTTTGTCTGTATATTTTGTTATTTTTATTTTACTTTTTATTCAGCCGGGGATCGGAATTTTATAAAACATTGAAACATAATTTTCTAACTTAACATCAATTAACTTCAAATTTTTTAGTCATTATTTCACTATAAAGATGATTTATTTTGCATTATACTACAACTATTTTGAATAATTTCACTTAAGTTGTGGTGGCATTCGTTTGAATAATGTCTGCTGTGTAAACACCACGAGCTTCAATCATTATCGTATTATCTTTATTCTTCCAGAAATATGGGCGAGCTGGGAGGAATGGTGGACTTACGACGGAATAAGTGGTAAGTAGCATGGTTAATAACAATACTTAATTATTGTGAAATGTTTTGATTATGTGCTGTGGAATATTATCTTAGTAGTGTAACACGGCGACATTAATATCTTTCTTAGTCAAATAATTTAAGCACAATTGTTGGATTATTTTATAGACAAAACCAATTAACTAATTTCCCTATTGTCTTATATATTATTTATATATAAATGTTCTTGGAAAAGTATTTTGATCATAATGATATTTTTCATAAATTAATTTTGTTTATTAATTTAACTCCCGTTAATAATTTAAGTTCTAACATAAATAAAGTTCCTTCAAGTTTAATTTTCTTTTATACAAGTAATAAGAATTCATCGTAGCAAAAAACTTTACATTTTAGAGTGAATAGTAAGAGAGGGACGGCTGCTTGAAAGGAATAATGAGGTATTTAAAAGTCGTATTGACAAATTATTACAGATATGATATCAAATAATATTTGAAAAAAGTTAACACATTTAAAAAGTTCTACACAAAAACACAAATCATCACTATATTCTTTCTGTAAATTAATTAATTTATTTACCGTTGGTCCAGTTTACTATACTTTTCCGTGTTCCGTCTCCAAAGTAATATTATTTAAAGTGAAGACAATTTTTTGTTACTCAAAGTGTTAAATGTTTTGTATTTAGCATAAAAAGTATTGGTTTAAAAGTATGGATACCCGTAAATATCGAATAGGTATCGGATCTTTTGATGATAATTTTATCTGCTGTTAACTTCTCAATCATTTAAATAACAGCCCAGATAATGAACCATCAAGTTTATTGAAAAATTAAAATTGAATAGTTAAACTTATTTTATACATTAGAATAAATTTATCGTGTACATATTTTAATTATTATTGGAAACACTATCCCAACATTTGGGTGATGTTGTATGTAACAATCATTTTTCAGTATTCTGTTATTCCACAGGTCTACAAAAAAATATTTTTGATCAGCTGCATGAGATGTTTTTATTAAATTATATGTTTTAAAATACGCTTATTCCATAAATGGTATCCATTACCGCATATCATTTTTAAAAAATAAAAAGATACACAGTATCGGGAAAAAAGTGCTCATTAATTAAAATTAATCAAACATAACAATAAGTACAGCAAATGAACATCATTTTGTTACATTTACTCACAATTTTATGTTTATTCATGTTTCTTCTTCTATTTGATGCACCCGTTTCCGTTTCCATCTTTGGTTTCCCGCTTACGCATCCAACAGTAGTTCGCAAGCATATTAACATCTCATCTTCGTAGGTACCGTCTCTCGATATCACTGACATCCTGGTGAAACCCTTCGTTCTGTTCTTCACCGTAATTTCCCAAGTTATCAGGAAAATAGTCTACATGGGAGTGTGAAAAATGAGCATTTCAGTTCATCTTGCATCCTTGAGCTTTGTACGCAACCAGCATACGATGCACAATGGTTTTGCAGTTGAGATCCTTAGTATTTCCCAAAACTACCTCCTTTCTTCTTTCTCCTTTCCATTCATAATTTCCAAAACAAAATGAGTCAAATAAAAGTTTTCTTATGTCGGGAACAGTGAAAAAATAAATATGGGCATGATAATTTTTCTCTTCACAACAACGCGCGTATACCTTTAAATAGATTGAGCCCTTGATAAATTTTGAAACTGAGATAGCCATGAATTTTTATGGACCCTAAATTTATAATAGTAGTAATTATTTTAATATGTTATTTTTAAAATCTTAATTTAATACATTTTTCCTTGTTTAAATTAAAATCTAACTTCCCCCTTCCATCTGTTTTCCATTATTTGGTGATCCCCTAAACAAAATATATCTAGTTGACTCCAAAAAAATTAATTTGCCCGTCGATTCCCATATAATTGATGAAGGGAAACGTTTAGAGAAAACTGTATCAGGCAAGTCGGGAATTTGGTACAATAACGGGAGACAGCGTTTGTTGTGAAAGTATAACAAACACGACTCCAAGACTCGTCTAGCTTGTAGTTGGAGGTCGAAATATTGTAGCTAGAACAATTTTCATGCCCATATGAAAGACATGATTAAGATTAATTTGGATATTTACATTTTTTATGTATTAAAGAAACACTTATTTTCACGTTATCCGTCTTTTCCTGCATTCTTAGGGTCGTCTTTACTGTTCAATTTAGTTATTTCCTTATTTTTATCCTTCCTTTCTTTTCAGATGTCTTTCTTATTCTTTTAATCTTTGCAAGCTGCCTTGTCCTTATCTTTCTTCTCTGTTTCTCCCAGTTCTCGCCATTCAGAAGACGTTATACTGTATGAAACTGATTATCTGTTTCTTTTTTTATGATATATCACTCTTGAATCACTGAAGCTTTCCGGGGTACTTAACTGCTTCTGCTAACTTTATCGTAGTCTGTAACTTCCATCATCACAGCTTGGGGATAGTTTCCTTGCATTACCAATATCTGAAATGTATGGTTAAACGAATTCTGCGTTTGTAACTTGTTCACATCCATTTTAGTTAGTGTATTATTAGTTTCACCTGGTTCTAAAACCCTAACATTTTCACAGTCTTTTGTTATTTTCACAGTTATTACTTACCTTATAATTACTGTTAACTATAATAATCTAATAGACTAGCTCCATTACGTTTGCTGTTGAATATTTTCTCTTTTCTATATCAGGGTGCCCTTATAGGATTAGTAAGACAATCGACTGTCTTTGACTAGGTTTAACCGAGAATACTCTCGTGGTACATATTTGCGATCTACAGGAGACGAAAGAAATTCTATTTGGCTTTCTATCTGTTTCAGTTGGTTAAACTTTTTCTTTCTGTTTTATCGGGGTGGGGTTTAATCCCATTCTTTCTCCTATTGGTACTTCGATGAACAAATTCTTTTGAAACATGATAGGTACGTATAACATCTATTTGCCACATGGAGCTGTTCTGATAAAACCAAAAGTATTTGTATATTTTCTTTGAATGTTTTCAGGTCTGTAAATGAATAACGTCATGTGTTTCCATTCTAATTGAATGTTATGGATACATTTTTCTTGAAGAATTATAAATTTAAAACAACTGATATTTAAATTACCATTTATATATTAAACCCCGCCAACGTCTGTGGTCTAGTGGCTAGCGTCACTGCCTTGTACCGCAGAGGTCCCGGGTTCAATTCCTGACTACGGCTTAGGTGTTGTGTACGTCTTTGAGTGCTGTTCGTCAATCCCCAGCACTCAAAAAACGATTAAAAGAATGGCGATCTCTCTGCCAAGAACCTCGACACCAGAAGGTTTAAGAAGACAAGATTAAGAAAGAAACATATTGTAGCACAGTAGGACCCCTACCTAATTTTTTTAAAACTTAAGAATTTTAAAGGACCTAAAAATTAAAAAAGGATCATTATAACTGGCGACATGCAGTTAGAAATGGCATTTCCCGGCTCCAGTCTGCCGGTCGAGAGACGTAATTTCCTGCGGATTTATAATACTAAGCTTGTTTTGCTGAAGGAACATTCACCCTTCCAAATTTCCGAACAACACTGTTCCCGCGCTAGACGAATGACTCATGAGAATTGGTGGAACAAATATCACGTGGGATAGCGTTTTCCTTTGGAGAAGGGATTTAAAAGTTTATCTGGGAGGCGAGAAGCCGAAAAATATTCGGAATGATTCTAGACGTTGAGAGGGAGAGGAGATAGAGATGGAGAATTGTTCAAGAAGTTGAGAAGGCGAGGAGGAAGGGAGGAGACTTGATCAGAACGTGGAAGAGAGCAGAAAGATGGAGAGTGGGATTGATTTTGCAAGGGAGCAGGAAGGCGGAGAGTGCAACATGAGTTGAAAGTTAGGTGTGAATATTTGTTCTTTAGTTGGATGGTAGTGAGAAAAGAAATGCCAGAGGGAAAAAGGATGAAAACCGGGTTTTCCTCAATCACTGGCAGTACTAGCTTCATCCCACTTTCCGCCGGCGGAGGGAAAATTGACAATTCAACCGTAAGGAAGAAGGAAGTTCCGGTCGTTTAGTAACCTGCATCAATACATCAATGAAGATGAAAACAGATTCGTCAAGTGAATCTCTGCTGCACATGGTTACCCCAATAAGTAATTGACCCTGTATTAATTTAGTTGTTTGTAATAGCGCGCAGGACCCCTTTTAAGTGATTGATTTTTTAAGAAAATCCTAAAGCGCAGGAAATTTTATTAAATAAGTTAAATAATAAAAAACTTCTATTTCATTTACAATATTAACCTCCCCGTCCCCCCTACTGGATAATATCAGTCTTTATTCCTGTTTAATTTATTACAAATAAAATATGTTCTAAAAGATAATGTATATGTCAAAGGTGGAATGAAATAGCCTTTACTTCTTACTAAGCTAGAGCTGAATTCTGTTGATTTATCTTTTACTCACAACCTATTAAATGTAGAACTCCAGATTTTTATCTGTATGCCATACCGAGGTATTGTAACTGAAAAGAATTGAAAATCTCATTGTAAAAGGATGTAATTTGTAAATGGTACGTCACTCACCACTGATGATATATATATATATATATATATATATATATATATATAAAGTAACTACTCCATTATATGTAAAAGGACGACAAATATTGAGGTTAGAAAACTGTTTCTTCTTGAAGAAATAAGACTACTAAAATAGGATTTTCTTCATTGTAATGGACCATTTCGTGTTATGCGGAGAACATGAAAAAGTATTATTAGGCACGTAAATAGAGATTTAATTTGTAGGCCCGAATGTACTGAACACGATACAGTTGATTTGGAAAGAATACAACAACGAAGTACTGAATAATTTATAAAATCGTAAATACACGTGAAAGCGGATAACGGCGAGCGCCTTACAACAAAAGCGTCAGTTTTGAACCAAACAAAATATAAACAGCTTTGAACTGCAAAAACTCGTGGTAATGCAACAAAAAAATATTAATTTATTCTGAGAATATGAACAATCAATTTCCTTTTATCTGGACCACCTGGCATCGATTGACCCCTCTGACAGAGGCTCGAATGCGAATTTCAAATTTGTTTTCTAATTTTTTTAAATGATAAGTTTTGATATTCATTTCTGCCGTAAGTCTTGAAAAAATTTTACGTATCATTTTGAAATAACCCATGTTGAAATTAATAAATCATTATCATCAAATTGTAATTTCAAATTCAACCTGTTTAGTTTACCAATGATGCTAGTTAATTACTTGATTTGGATTATAAAACTGATAATGTTCCAATAGTAAGCCCTTCCCCCATACAATTATCGCCGGACGTGTTGTGTTTCCCCGCAGCTTGGTGCAGATACTGAGGGACGGGAAAACGCACCCGCCCCGCACTCGTCCAAGTGTGGCATGTCGCTTTTAAATACATCTGTTGTCTGACCCGCAGCGGGTTACCCGCACCTGCAACTCATTAGCATTAAGAGCATTCCTCCCTCTTCGCATTATTGTCAGCGACACTTTGTTATTGCGTAATTTGAGGAAAGAAAACCGAGAAATAGAATTCATCTGCGATCGTCAGTCCTGTTTTACCAGTGAGAAAATTGCGTTGATGGGCGTCGTCATTTGACGAAGGAAAAACTTTTTTATAATTTTAGACACCATATTGTGACTGCAGCGCAAGCAATTTGTGGTATGCAAGGTATGCCTGAATCTTCGACAGAGTCAGGCGTTGAATGATCCGTCGTTTTTAACTTCGTTTAAGGTAAATGGCGGTCAGTTTGTGCAATTGCTCTAAAAATATAAACATGGTTCGTATCTTAATTTCTGATGTACACTCATGTGTTTGTTTTATGGCAGCTTTGAGTCGGGATGCTAGCTATAGAATTTTTTACTCAGCTTTCTTTTCTGAAATTCCGCTGTTACGAAGACTCCCAAACAAAAATACAAACAGGAAAAATGTTTTTAATGATCCCCTTTATCCTCCATTTACGTTGTGCACTCACTTCTGTTACACTTATTCCCACGTATATGGTATTTTATTATTAGTGTTAGTTCGAAATTTATTTAGTTGGCGATTCAGCGCCGAGAACGTAGTTTCTCTCTGTGATATTAAAATTATAAGCCAAACGGAAAATATTAGCAGAATTCCTTAAAATATCCCTTCCTAATCTCACCCTTTGTTATTCCGCTGTTTTCCATACTACTCTCCATTACCTTTGTTTTCTCTCTATTAATCCTCATATTAAACTCTTTCTCCAGGATCATGCCATTTATTATGGTTTCCAAGTCTTCTTCTGTCTCCCCTAATACTACAATATCATCGGCAAAGCGTAGGGTTTTTATTTCTTCTCCTTACAGTATGATTCATTTTCCATAATCAGTTTTAACATTCTTTATCGCCTGTTCTATGTATAGGTTAAACAGCATGAGCGACAGACTGCATCCTTGCCTTACTCCTTTCTTGATTTCTGATCTTCAATTCTAATTACAGCTGACTGCCTTCTGTAGGGGTTATGTATAAGCCTTCTTTCCCAATATTTTATTTCTATGCTCTTCAAAATCCTTAATAATGTGTTCGAGTTAACATTATCACTCTTTTTCTTAGCGTACAAATTCCATGACCATAAACCGGTTTTTTTCTTATCCTGTCTAAAATTAGACGCAAAGTCAATATTGCTTCTCTTTCATTTTATGATTTATATTTTCTATAAATTAAATGAAATTAGTAAATTTGAATAATGAATATTGTAGCAGAATTATTTTCTTTCGACATAGTTTTGACTCTATTAGGATACTAGGAGTGAATGTCTCTTGATTAAGGTACCGAGATTAGTAAGGGGGTCTTATAATATAATTTATAATCAATACATTTCCGGTATCTTCACTCATATCTGTTAAAATTCAAAAATAGTTAATGAAAAGTCGTAATTCAGTATTATTTCATTCTTTATGTTGAATAATACAATTTTTTTAGAATTAGAGCCTTTTCGTGTTTATTTATTAGTTTTTTATTTGCGGTTAATAAAAGATTATATTTGTTAAATAAATAAATCCAGGATTTTTTAAAGTGTTGTTTACATATTGATCAGAAATCCATTTCGACTAGTATTCTTACAGCCCTTTTTCCTTGTTTTTAATTTCTCAATTTCGAATATAATGGCCTCATATATTTTAGTTCCGTAACATTTGATGAATTGAAAATAAGAGTGATATACCATCTCGGTAGTGATTGTGTCTAGTTATTGAGTATAGTATAGTATTATGGAAAGTAATAGGCAGAATCAGTAAATCGTTGCCAGAAATTTTAAGGCTGCAAGTCATAAAATTTATAACCCTCTGGTGAAGGTCACAAGCTGAACGTTTTGGTGATTAATGGGTTTGGTACACTAATTAATCTCACATATTAATTACATGTTCTGTTTAGCTGAGGATATACAAAGTTCATATGGATCACAAAATCGCCTATTTTTAGCTCGTTGTACACAGAATTTATTTTATACTAGTTTATTTCATATCCAGAATGCCGATTTAAAAATGTCTCTTTTAAATTCCGAGAAATGTCTCGGACAGATTCTACACAAACCGTATTTATCACAGTACCTTATTCTTCGTTGTTTTTTTTTGGTTAACAGGCTACATGAGGGTGATCCTGAAACATGCAACTCCCCTTTAATAGCATAGGAAGGGAATTGAAAAGGGGGGATGCGGAAGGTAGAGCAAGGTAGCCAAGGGTTAACTAGGGCCCCCGGGCTATGGTTTAAGGATCCTACCCGGTGTTTCACCTAAAGAGATGCAGGGAAAACCCTAGAAAACCTGCATCAGGTAGGTCGGGCATTGGGTACTATTCTCACGCCCTTCCCAATGACGGGAGACGAGTCTGCTGTGGGGACGCAGCATTCCCTTCTCCGTGTCTCCACCAGTTTCAGGAGGCAGTTGGCCGACTGATCCAATGGGATCAGCGGACAGCTCTTGCCATATGCCCAAGGCCTTTGACCCCGGTACATATACCTCCTAAAATAGGTGAAGGTGTCTCGGCATATGAGAACTTTGATAAAAAGTACCCAAAGAGAGTGCGAGGCATTCCCGACATGATCAGGTGAGACCCGCAGTCACTCTGGGCTGAAGCGTCTGCGAGAAAGAGCCCCGCAGTCACTCTGGGCTGAAGCGCCTGCGAGAAAACTCCCGCAGCGCCCTTCCTTTATTCTTCGTTTCTCGTAGGTAGAAATTTTATTTTAGATGAGGTATGATCAACCTGCGGGCCAGTACATTATTTTGTGCTGATCGCCTAAGATTTAGGTTTGACTTTATAAATGTAAATCTTATAAAGTTTGCCAATGGTATTGTAGTATGAGGGGGGTCATATGAAGACTTGGAAAATAAATTACATAAACATGGTCCTGGAGAAAGAGTAAAACATGAGGATTAATAGGGAGAAAACCAAGGCAATGGAGTGTAGTATAGAAAATAGTGTAATAACAAAGGATGTTAGATTGGGAAGGGATAATTTGAAGAAAGTTAAGGAATTCTGCAACTCGGGCAGCATAATAACTAGGGATGGTAGAAGTACAGTAGGCTTAAAGAGGAGGATAGTACAGGCAAGAAAAATTTTCGTAAAAGCAAGAATTTATTTGCGGCTAAAATAAGTATGAATATTATGAAATCATTACTAAAAGTATTCGTCTGTAGTGTGGCATTACATGGGTGCGAAACATGGATGGTAGGAGTTATAGAAAGGAAATTGTGAAGCTATAGAAGAATACTGAAAATAGTATGAATGAAAATAATGGGAATCACTAACCAATTCTAAGCAGTTTAAGACAAGAGAGAACAATATGGGGACTTTGAACAAGAGAAGGGATAGATTAATTGGCCACGTTTTGAGACGTGTGAGTCTTCTAAAATTAGCTTTAGAGGAAACTGTGTTCCGTATGAGCCGACTAGGCGGGACAAAGATGGAATGTACTAAGTATATTAGACAGGGTGAAGGTCTTGAGTTATATATAAATGAAAAGGCTTGCGCAGAATAGTTTAACCATGGAGGGCTCCATTGAACCAGTCTGAGGACTAAATACAACAAAAAACATATGTTTCACAGACTGGTTTTAAATGGAATGTTTAAATTACAAAATAAATATTATGCATTTCAATTGTATAATAAATATGTAATCCTAGTAAAAGAAGTCCACCGAGCCGATACACAATCATGAAAAGACTGAAGGAAATATTCAGAAAGTTAACGAACAAAATTTTTATACAAAAATATATACCTTTCGAAAATTTTCCAATATTAGCCCGATTTCAATACTAATCATGACACTGTGGAGAAGTACATATGTTTGGAAGCAACTATTATCTACAATGAAAACGTGACAACCAATCAAGTATCGTTATTCAGTTTTTTCGGGTATTCCATTGACTGAATAAAAATAAGAAAAAGATAGATGGGAAGGTGTCAGAGGGAAGGATACCAAAGAAGAAAAAACCAAAATAAACAAGTTAGGTTTTTGCGAGTGAGTCAGAATAACGAAGGATAGGAGAAACACAAACAAGAGAGACAGGTGGATTAAGTGGAGTAAGAAAATAAATAAGAGAAATTACTCCAAGAAACAGAGTATGAAAAGAAATTAGGGAAACTACTCCAACGTTTCGAACAGTAAGGAAACTCTGTCCGTCATGAGGGAGAGGGGATCAGATCCGTAATACGAGAGTCTGTACATCATGATGACGTAGACTTACTCAATTCGGCCTAGTCCGATGATTTTTTATACCATCTAATATCTTTTTTCTTACACTCCTTCATTTCCCCGAACCAGTCCCACCATTTCTTCCATCAACAACCAGTCCAATCTCAAACATTGCCCATCCAGTCCTTCTCCCAATTTCCTTACCATTTGTAGCAGTCTTTCATTTCTCACCCTTTCCATCCAACTTATCCTTTCTATCCTCCACCACATCCACATATCAAAAGCTTACAGCTTTTCCTCGTCCTCTTTTCTCAACATCCAAGACTGTGCACTGTACAATGGCAAACCCCATGCAAAGCACTTGGCCAATCTTTTTCTCAGTCCCTTATCCAATCCACGACATAAAAGATTTCTTCTTCTATTGAAACCCTCCTGTACTATGGCAGTGCGTGTCTTCACTTCTTTATGATACCTTACACTCCTTCATTTCCCCGAACCAGTCCCACCTAGGTAATCACACTTCCTAGATATTTGAAAGACATCTCTCTGATGTTTTCTTGTCCTAACTGAATCTTTGTCATTTTACTTTCTTTACCAATCACCCACTTCTTTGTCATGTTCATTTCTCATTCCATGCTCCTCGCAGCCCGCTCTGAGATACTCCATAATCTAATTTGCCTTCTTTTCATTTTCCGCCAATAGTACCACGTAATTCGCAAATCTAATGCATTATTTACACCGACTCATATTACTCTCTTTTCATGTCAGAATTTCCTTATAATGTCTTCTAAATATATGTTGAAAGGCAACAGCATTGTATAACTCCCCTTCCAATGCTGCTTTCTTCTGACGTTTCATTTTCAATTTATTCTTATTGTTCTTTCTTTCAATCTATTAACTTCTATTATAATCTATGATAAATATTCTATTTACAATTAAGAAAGACGTAGGCATTCTCCAAAGAGGCCGTGAACAAAAATTAACCTACCTCTTTCTTCAGTGGTTAATAAACAATTCAAACAAGATACCATCTACTAGCTATAATATATACCTTTAATTTTAAACATTCTCTAAGATATTACAGGTAGCCAGTACTTTGCCATTCGTTTAATTAACTTTCGGCCGTTAACCATATTTTCACACTGCTCCCATTCGTTACGTATCGTTCAATTTTATCCTGAATTAAGGAAATTTTTTATTACATTACTAGTATTCAGTGTTACTATAATTTGATTATTTCTCAAACACTTCGTAATAGTTCTCTGAGAAATACAAACTTATTAGAAAAAAGTATTACTGATTCCTCTAAACCCCAAATCACTTATGGTCATGTAATTCACCCGAACGAGATCCAAATATAAACAAGATTGGCGTGACAATTTAAAATATAATATAAAGTACAGACATAATACTATTTTTGTGTTATTATCAATCCGTTTGAAAATGGGTTATTTATTCTTTACTTTGTTCACAGGTCCTGGATTCTGGGGTCTCATCAACCCTCAGTGGCCTTTATGCAGTAAAGGCAGGAGGCAATCCCCGATAGACGTCGAACCTGATAAGTTGTTGTTCGATCCCCTCCTACGATCTTTACAAATTGATAAACACAAGGTAAACTCATCTCATGTTTATAACAATGAAGAAAAACTATACCTCATGTTTCTCAGCTTAATACTACAAAAGGAAGTAATTTCATGAATGAAGATAAAATCTATATTTTTAATATCCGTGAACGGATAATATCAATTACGAGGTTAGACTTTATAAGTATAGAAATAAATTAATACTATTATGAGTAATTTACTTCAGTACATTTTATAATTAGTAGTATATTAGTCCTGAAACAGGAATTTTGAGAAACGTTTGTTTGGTTTCTGTATTGCCGCTACCTTTTAACTGCAGTATTACGAAAGAGCATCGCAAATTTGGGGTGCTACCAAGAAATGTATGACCAGAAAATCTTCAATTGGTCTGATGATCGTACTAAGAGAGCACAAGACTCATAGAAATATCTATGTACGTGGCGGGATTCAAACCAGGGGGTATCTATGATAGAAGATGATATTATATTTAAATAAGAAGTATACGATCTGTAACGGTAAAACACATCTGCTCGGATTTTGGCGGTGCGGAGTCAAAAGAAAGGAGACAATATTGGAGCCAAGGGTAATAAAACTCAGACATTACGGCGCATATGGAGTATTTCCCAACTGTAGTGAGATTTGACGGCATCGGGTGGTCTTTTTCCCCAAAATCCGTGGGGGAGAGGGGCAAACTTTTCTTCCCAGAGAAGAGTAGCGATCAATCAGACTGGTTAATATACATCCCTGTTACCTTCGGGATATAAAGTAAAGAAGTGGGGAAGAGGTATTAAAAATGCTTGCAAAGTGATTTCGAGACAGATGATTGGAATTGAGGCAAGGGAGATTGTGGAGACGAGAGAGGTGATCAGATGAGATTAGAGGCAGGTCGTGGAGACGAGTAGATGATGGACATTATCGGACAGATAGTCAAAGGAGACGAGGATAAACTTGTGGTTCTATATACATCGAGCACGACCCAAATTAGGAGGAAATTGCAACGAGCAAGACGCTGGAATGTTCCATTATGACGACACGGTAATTACCCCTGAAACTTTTTTTAATTTCCTATACTGCCAGGCCCAATTAGATCTTATAAGAAATATTTTACTCTATGAGTAGGTCCATGTCATACGACCTTGAGTTTACAGATCAAGAATTCTTAGTTTTAAGAGACTAATTTGTATCATTTTACGTAAATATATATGTAGTGTTTAAATAAGAAATAATTGCCAGCTTGAAGTTTGAAAATATCAACATTTTAATATTGATGTAAGTTCGTTTAGGATACAGTAAATTGTTTTCTTTGCTATTATAAAAGTTCGTTCTAAATATATTAATATTGCATTAAAATAAATAATTACCATCCCCTGAAATAATTTCAAATCAATCGTCGTGCATTTTTTAACTTCTTCAGATATTAAAGAGCGAAGGTTTTCCCGGTGTATCTGCTTCAGATATAATAGCAAGTGTTTGGTAAGCCATTTTTACCATTAATGGTAAATATTTCCCACGTCTTTGTACTTATTCTTAAGCCAGTACTTAATAAAATACAATCAGCACAAAAAGCAAACGTTTTTCAAATTTTATGTATATTTTGACTAAAAATAAACTTAAGATCTACTTAAAGTTCTGTTTGTCAATATTTTTGGACTAAAGAAAATTTTCAAAATTGTATTTCGTTAGTACTTTTCAAATACTTACTATGTAGATTTCAGATATTAACAATTTTTGGTCTCTTTTATGCACAGTCAAAAAGTGATTTTTCTCAAGCAATAACGTCATCAGTTGATGAAAAATAAAAGAGGAGTACTATATTCACTTCTTAAATAATTTTTTATGAATTACCAATGAGAAATAAAAATCATTGAAAGAAAAACGGTCACAAACAGACGTCCAAAACGTTGGCAGGATCTGTTTATTTCTCGCTCTTCCAGAAGATATGATTTCAGTCCCTGCGTTCATTTCTGTCTGTGTAGTTGTGTTTATGTTTGCGAATTTGATGGCGTTAGAGAGTACGCATCTTCCAGTCGTCTCTTCATTAATGTAAAGTACATCTACATTCAGACAGGTATTAACTTCTTAGAGACTTCCAATCTTACAACGAAGAGTTTCATTCTGCGCTCATGAAAGTGGAGACTCATGAATTCCTCCAGTGACTTCGAGCGACAAGACGTACTTTACGAGGCCATATAACGTATATAAATGCTGAATGTTTCCTTTCTGAAACTCCACGGGCTAATAAAATAGCAAAGAAAAGGTAATTTATATGAGACAAAACTTGTTATTCTTTTAAAAGAAAAGCCTTCTCAAGCAATTAGAATTAGTGAAAACCCATTTGAGCTCTCTCGTCTCCAAAGTCTTTTGACTGTGGCAACATGACAGTCAGTTAAGACCCAAGTGGAACTGACAAGAAAACTGGGACGTATTGCTATAAAAGTTCAAAGAAATTTATTCATAATTCCCTCACCTGCCTAATGTCAGTCAGGGTGCAATAACTCACGTTTTCTTTCTCATTATTGCTCTAGTATATTGTAAAAAATATGTGGGGATGGGGTTTGTTTATTAATATATGATTTAATAAGTTAAGCTAGTTTTTTATATTAGGAAATTATCATTGAAAGGAGAAGTAATATTAATAATTATGACAAATGAATTTTAAAACAAAAGTGGAGATAAATTTTAATAAATGAATAAAATTTAATAAAAGAAATTCTTAGAACCAAAATAAAAATTAATGTACGGAGCATTGACAAAGTTATAATCTGCTAGAAGCTCAATTAAAATCGGGGTCACCTGTGGGGTAAAACAAAAAAAACGACGTAGTTTATGTAAAATAAGTCTGGTAATGTGAACTCTATAAAGTTAAAAACAACGATACCGACGAAGGCTGCTGTTGCATTGCTGACAGCGTTTTACTCTGTTCTCCTCTGAGCTGACGATCTGGAGACGCCTGTCAATCCTTGCGGACTGCATCGGGAACCTCGTTGCGTGGTTACGTTTTGTCCCAAACTAGCTAAGACTCCTACTAATAAATCATTAATCTCCTGTGGTCCCAAGGGCTTTCCCAGCGACTCGCAATTCTCTGTGTCTACGTAACCTCGGTAGGTTTCCAAAAATTCTCCAACATAATTGAAGCAACCAATCAGCGTCAATTTCTAATAGCACTCATTGTATTTCATTTAAACAATTGCAGAAAATAGGAAAATTTTAGTTGCAGACCGTAAACAAGATCTTTTGTGCATGTTTCCTATTAGTTCCGTAACCAGTAGCCATTCCTAAATTTTCACACCAATCTTCCGAATTGAAAGAGGCAAATCTTTTCCACACTAGATACGTCTGACATCATTGTCCGAAAAAGCTGCCTACTATAAATCTGAAGAACGCTTAATTTCTATTGTCCGAAATAAATTTCTCCCCCCCCCCCCAAACACACAAAAATGCTTCACAGTCCTCTATACTTTTACTTCACGTAGTTTTACTACATTAAAATACATCAAATACCACAAATTATCATTCATTTGTAAAAATGTCTTTATCCTAAAACTGTATGAAAACTGAGCAATAATTTTTTCTAATATTAGTATTATTGTATCAGTAAATATAAAGTGAGACTGATATAGTTGTGGTACAAGGTTCTAAAATTTCTGATTGTCTCCCAAAAATAGTCTTCTGTGCAAGTTTACTGAAAACACTTAAAATATTGGACATTATACTGTAGCGATTCTTTGGAAACTGCTTAATTCACCAAATTGTTCAACTAATAACGCACAAACTAAATACAAATAATATTGTCAGTTAAAAAACACATTAATTTTACGGATAGGAAAAAGTGTTCAACATGAATAACAGTATTTGAAATATGCCTTTATTTTTATGCAAATATGACTTGTAAACACGCGTCTTCTATATGTAATTATCTTGTCAGGTAAACAGAGAAAACACGGGTGTAATATCAAATATTCGTATCAAAGAACAACTACTTATTGTCATAATATCTCCAATCGAATTTATTAACTAAGTAGCGTGGCATTTCCTTACTAATTTTCCATAGAAGTAAGGATAAAAATCCGTACCGCTGGCTATATAAAGACCGTATATAACAATACAGCAGCATTGTTTCTTATCACTTAATTTTAGTGAACTTGGAAGTAGTACGAATTTCTAACGTCAATCTTTGATTTTTTGACTGATATAATTACCACAGTGTATATTAGTATTCTATTCCATTTTTAAGCAATATAAAACAAAATAGTAATAGTAACAAAAAATATTTTTCAAATTATTTACAAGTATAACAGAAGCCAATTTTCGATCAATATTTAAAATATATACTATCTTTCAGCTGCAAAGAGATTTTAATAGGTTAAGTGATATAGAAACTCTACATATATCAAAACGTAAGAGGACAAACCAACTTCAATATTAATGTTAAGCCAAACCTACGGAAGCTCGAAATGTGTCATATAAAACAAGGGTTCGTATTTAAATGGTAATACAGAACTTTTCAAAAACGTAATCCATCGAAAAATCGATGCGTCGACTAAATCCGCTCAAAAATACGGGCCGCTGAAGATTTTGTTTTCCAAGAATCACTCTAAAGCATACTTTAGTGCGCCACAGAAGTGACCTAAAAGCCTATCAAATTATTATTCCCTATTTTATCCACTATAAAAGCACGGAATCAACGGATAAGGCACAATACAGTTTATGAAACGGATTTAATTAATTAATACTCATAATTTCATTGTTAAATTTTTCGTTTTCTCCATTATTTATGATTTTTTATTGTGTACAGTGCATTTCTTGGTTGAAAGTTATTTTTGGTAGTTCAACTGTTTTTGTTGTTTTTATATAGCAGCTGTCTAACCTTTGTTTTTACAGTCGTCACATGGCAGTATGAATTTATTAATTTGTTCAACCACAGAAGTGAATATTTTTCCGTTACGTTTATTTTACGAAACGGCGTAGCGAGGTCAGGTGTTCGGCTAGTCTTTAATATTTCACATTACCTATTACTGTAATTCATTCATTAATAAATACTAGCAATAATAGCTTATTTACGCAAAGCTAATCAACCTACGTCAGCTTCCAATTAATTGATTCAATTTATTTTAAAAAGAACAATAAAGCTTCTAGGTTTGTATCGCGGGTTGCATCGTGTAGTAGACGATACGTGGTATAACAACTTTGACTTTAAATATAGGTTTCATTTTATTCAGGGTATAGAGTACTATTAATATTACTATAAATATATACAATACTCTGGCTTTTAGCAATGACTTTATTGCAGAAATGGTTCTCGGGTGCGATTAAAACGCGACGTTTCTGCATCAAATAAACCGGGAAAGCCTTAGTTCACTTAATGACAACACTATTCCATTTTCGGACAATTCAACATATAATGAACTGGGAGGTTTGGATTTTAATTTAAATCAAATTAAATTCTAGAGTTAGATTAAATAAAAACAAATTAAAGTTGTTCACAGAAAACAAAAGAAAACAACAATAATTACAAGACCCAGAGTCCTATTTAGAAATTTACCACGGCTAGCTCAATTGCATTTAGTAAGACTATCTACTTAAGGGTCATTTTTTGTGGGTTTATCGTGCAGCAACAAAAATGTCATCACACCCTTCTTGATATTGGCAATAAAACACCTGAGATTTATTGTGGGTTCTAAACAGCTCCGTCCTTTTCCCGCACCGGAATCTCGAGGTCTGTCTTCAACGAATTCTGTTCGCCTCTGGAGCTCATCCCTTGGCTCTGGGAAATTACTTGCAGTTCGCCTAATTGTAGGGATATCCTTCCTTTTATTGCCCCAGCAAGATTCCTCGTTTTCTTTCCGCTTGATTACTTCAGAGCTCGTTCCTGACTGACTAACTTTTCTAGTGTCATGATTTAGCTAGCACGCTCTCTCCCGACATCCTACGTGTTCAATTTTCCATGCCCAACTGACCAAATTTCTCCCATCTATCCTTGCAGATCATCCCGTTCATTCACACCACCAAGAGATGCAGTGCGGATCACCTGACCCTCCCTGATTTCTGAGAGGGGACGCACCTTCCTAAATTCCCCGTGGTCAAAGAACTGCACTCAGGTGCCAGATTTTTAAGACACCAAACGGTGTTTTTGGCACGTTCGGTATTCCGATGTCTCGCCTCTCTGGCTTCTTGGTGTTTTCTTGTGCTGAATGTCTCCAATATGGGGCATTCTTCACCCAGTGTCGAAATAAAATGGCGATTGTCACGTGCAATCATTACAAGCTGTTCTAGGGACAGTGCTCGTTGAGACGCAATAGCATAAGTGCAAAGTTGACAGTTAGAGCATGCTTACGTAATGTATAACATATAAAAGCTGCATATTTTAAGTTAAATAATTATAGATGTGGTTATTATTTATTCAGTGCATTTATGGTGGATGAAATATTGATTTGACAGGCTGTGACAACACTTTCCGGTTCAACACTTATTGCTACTGAAAACGAAATATAGTCCTACCTTTTATTTTATCTATAAGTTAAATAATATAGATATGAAAAATCAACTAGACACAAAGATTCTAATATATGAAAGAAAATCTTATACATAGAAGAAGTAAGTCTTGCTCAAGGAACGTATGTAAACAATAGATTTCATCTTTATTTAAAAGTCAATAAGAGGGTTTGTTTGATTGAGTCCAACCAAGATAGGCGACAACAATGTCGGTTCCGCGCAAGTTCCCGATAGTCATCATCAACGAGAATGTCTCCAGTAATCTGTCAGGAAAACAAACGTTAATAATATTTTTCAACGTATTACGTATTGAGCGACACTTTTGTTAACATTTAAAATTTTCTATACTTAAATTGAGAATTTTTGTCCCAAAGAAGTTAATTCTTAATGTTATCGACAATAACGATACTGTTTACGATGTTCCGTTTAATTTATTAAGGTTCAAATTTAAATTTGAGTTATATAACCAACAAATATGTAAGAATTCATGCTATGGTATAATTATTTTTGTATTGGGCTTTTCAATGATGGCGGGTCGATGTTCAAATGTTGAATAAAATAAATAGATTCTATTTTTAATTGTTTTTACGTTACCAACAAATGAAACCTGTTAATATAGATGATTTAAAATTATTTTTTACTCTTAAAAAATCAAGAATATCCCTTCTATATTGGTGGACGGAACTAACACAACAGTTTCATGTGAGAAGCCAACTAGTCCCACTATAATTATGAATTTACATAGGCGACATATATACTGTAGATAAATTCTTCATATTCTCGTAAGAAAATGCAAGGAAGCATAAAGCCTCTAATAAAGTAAGCCTTCACGTTTCCGATGCCTCGAAGTCTTCTACAATTGACGGACCCCTTCTTCTTTCAGTGGGGTAGAAAATTGCTCCGTGAGCGATCCGAGAAAGAAAAGAGGAATATCTTTAGCCAGAATAAAGGATATACAGCATTAAGTCCATAATTATTCTACATAAAACACGTAGCTTTTGTATGTATTTTAAGTACGGTAAATTTTCTTACTTTCTATATTTTCTATTACCTCTTATAGTTTTCTGTCATGATTACGATTTAGATGATTATAACTATCTCTAAAACAGATGAATTGTTCGAAAATGAAAACGTTCTCAAAGCTTTAACGTCATCTTACTGTATATACGTAGTTATAGTAATAATAGGAGGACTTCAAAACTGTATTACGTAAATGAAAATATACATCTACACGTAAACTATTCAGACCTACAAAGAATTTAAATATTTTCTATAATAGTTTTGCATAAATGTTAAAAGACCTTATTCAAGAAACTAGAAAACGTTAGCACATGGATACATTAAATAAATTCTACGTACGAAACCTTATTACATTATTAATTAAATTGTGTATGATAGCTCAAAATAAAATATAAATTTTTATTTAATACAATAATACAGTAACTAATTATCCATATTACATATGCCTAGAAATTTTACTTGCGAATTACTTTATAATTATTTTTGTACTGTTCCTCATCATATAAGTCAGTTCCTGGTGTGTTTCGATCAGTATACCTTTTTAAATTCTTCAATTAATATTTTCATAGAAGCACTACGTCGTTACTACAATTCTTACCTAACGTAGTTTGAAATTTTATATTTCTGAATAGTACATATTCATTCCAAACGCACTTGCAAGTATATTTTTATATATTCTGTCGTCGTATGTTCGAACAATATTCAAGAGCTCAGCGAAATTACCTAATTCTTAGTAATATAAACGTTTTTCAAATTTTGTAAGTTTAGTATATGGAAAATAGTTCAAATGAATTTATTGAAAATTCAGGAGGTTATAGATTCGAAATAATAATCACTGTTATTTGTTAATCTGACACGTATCTGTCATGTTACATATCTACTGTTCATTATTCTTGTAGTGTACATATGTTTAATAAATTATTAACGGGGATATTTTTTTCATTTTAAGTGAATAATTTTGTCAAACTAAATTTTTCCCAGCTTCGAATGTCGAGGTGTCGTTGCCCTTCAGGTATCTGAAGACCTGGCATCACACCATCTGTTGAATGGCCCTTTGATGGAATAAGAAACCGCAACGTCATGAATGTGTCGGGAATAATCTTCGGTTCCAACATTTTGACACGTCTGGTATTCTTCCCACGAAAAGTGGAATGTCCTGGTGCGTGCGTTTTGGTGACATTGGGCGAGTCGTGTGAACCTCATATTGGAAACTCGTAAATGATGGGTTCCTACTAGCTACAATTCGAATCTGGAAGGGGAAATCGGAGTTTCGAGGTTGGTGATTAAGATTGAGTTAGTTATTGAGAAGTTGTGGACATGGTAAGTTATTGAGAAGTCGTGGAGAAAGGTGGGAGTTAGTGGTTGAAGTTCGATACGGAGAGATGGAGAGATTGTTGAGGAGTTGTGGAGAAGAGTGGCTCTTCATAGATTCAAGAGTTGTTGAGAAGAATGGTTAATAAGATTGCACACAGAGAGAACAGTAGTTGAAGCGCTTGATAATATTTCAATCAGGACAATTGTCGAGAGAACGAAAAAGGGAACGTGATGAAAGATAGTTAATATGTTGATCGTATGTGAAACATCTGGTGGTGGCAGATACGAGGAATTCAGTGGCGTCGCCACTTCAATGAGTTCAAAGGTTCCGGGCAGATCTATCTACGAGGTTCCAGTGTCGTCGTTGGTAAATTACAAATGAACCGTAAATCCCTCAAAGCCGTCAGCTAAAGGCCACAGTAGCCATTGCAACAATCATTTAGAGTTTGTAATTTAAATAAAAGGTGTTTGAGCCCATCATGCCGTGATAAAATAATGCGTTTGTTTTATCACTTATGAATTTAAATTTTGAACTCATTTTCTAAAATTAATAATTTTTTATAGAGGCGGAAAATAATTCCTGTTTATTTATTTTTATTTGTTGTTAAATATATTATTATCTTATTATTTATTCTCCTTGATGTCATAATTTAAATTAGAATCAAAATCACCCATAAATCGTTACATTCTAAAGTAAATATATTTACGAAATTTTCAACACAATGACCTATCAAAATACATTTATCCTTTAAGTGTTGGTTTATGGATTTATTAACTATGACAATAGAGAACAAATTATTATTGCCTAACTACGACATTAATCACAAAAATATTGCTCTCATCACCCTACACACATCAGTTTAAATCAATTACGTCACACTTCTATTTTAGTACTAATGATACGGTTCAGGCATAAGTGAATCCACAATCGATGTTATGTAAATCACAGTCAGCCACGTTGATTGTGTTCGCTTTTCACAACAACCGGTCTGATCAATTTAAATAAAGCAATCCACAATTACGAGAGTAAATGTCAAAGTTTCTAAACCTGATTTTAGCTTCTTGGGCTGTAATTTTGTTCACTTTACAGAAAACTGCTCAAGGGGTATTGTCTGATATCGGAAATGAGTTTCAGGCTACATTAATATCTCATCTAAAATTCGAAAAAGTTAATAAGTGGTCTGCCAAATTTAATTCTTTTTACGGGTAAAGATAAATGCCGTTCCTTCAATGATTTTCAAAATTTTGGTGAAACGCTGGACTTTTACTGTTAATATCAATTAATTTGCAAACCATGAGTCAATCTCTCCTTTATTAAGAATTGCATTTTTCAGAACAGGTGAAGTTTTGAAAGCTCCTGTATTTGACTTTGTGTATTGGTTCAAATTTATTGATAATAACCTTTGATTAATTGAAATATTACAGACCAAGTCCGCAAACAGTAATTGTTTTATTAAATCGTCGAAAAATATAAATCAATAGCCTAATGTAGCCGCCTCTCTGGAGCAGCATAAATATATATGGACGGATAATTACAGTAGAAAACCAATACGTGAATTTGAGCAGAACGATTCTTATATGAATTTATTCACTGTGTTTCACCACCTTATGTTAATGTTAAGTGAATTTCCACGCTCACAGTTCTTTGTCCCAAATTCGGTGGACCTCACGTCGACTCGCTCCCGTGAAACTGGATGAGAATCTGTATCCCGTTCGATACAAGTTGGTCTCTATGCTACAGGCGATTTCCTATTCCACTACGTTTTCTGACGTCCAGATTCACGTGGATCCGATGTCTCCGTGGTCCACCAGATTTCATAATTTTAACCAGAAAAGAAACTACCTTAGTAAACTGTTCTCCTATAAAATTTTGAACTAAAATTTAGATACATGTTAACTAGCGATTTTCTAAAGAGAATCTTCCGCTTCCTCTCCCGTCAGATGGTCAAGTGAAGCTCCGTTCGAACACTAATCTGGTCTTCTAACCAAACCTTCCAGTCGGGATACAAAAATTCAGCCGATAAGTAAACTTATTTCACACCAAGAAAATTAATTAAGTAACTACACTTTACTGCGTATAAAGCTGGTTATTGATGACTTTAAGACAAGAAATCACTATGTTACGCAACGATGGAAATTAAAGAAAAGAAAATACTCTTGTTAACATGCAGAGAAGTACAGGAAATAATGAAGCTCCGACAGTTCTCTGTGTATTGTAGTTACGATAATGAAGGAAGAAAGTACTACTAATGAAAAGGAAACCTCGCATCTTTATTCCGATAAGTACCGCATATTTCTAATGATGGAATCTCCAAATATCTTAAAAAATATACAGTACTTTAAAGCTCCCAGCTACGGTGCAGTGTATTATAATGAAAATATATGAAAGTATTTTGAATAAATTATACGTTCAATTAACCTGTTCGTAAATTTTTGTACAAAAGTTATTTATAGTTATCTGTTTTTCATATCAGGTTTATTTGGTCGTAATAAATAATGTTTTTAATATTGTTTAATATATAAATGCTGACATCACACCAAGGCTGATTGTAGTTTTAAAAATGTACATATAATAAACAAAGATAAGTTACGGCACGTAATAGATTCCTACATATTGGCAGTGCCTGCAGTAATGTTAATATTTTTTCAGGTGAGTGGTATGCTTGAAAACACGGGGCAAACGCTTTTGTTTCGAGTGGACTCTGACGTGAAACACCACGTGAATATCTCCGGAGGTCCTCTGGCTTATAGGTACCAGCTGGAGGAGATGTACATCCACTACGGCATTGAGAACAATCAGGGCTCGGAGCACAGTATACACGGATATTCCTTCCCCGGAGAGGTGAGTAATATGTAACATTGTGGCCGACAACGAATTTAAGAATAATTCATTATTAGTTTCAATCAAATTAAAATATATGATGTTTAAAATTAACTTTATAATGGCGATGAAACAACAAATATCAGGTAAATAAAAAGTAAGAAATCAACAGATAAAATTAAGCGATAAAATAAATTCCACACAACGTTTTTACAACCATTCTTACTATCATCAGACAATTCAATTTATTAAGAGCTGTAAGAACAATTTGCCGCACAAAGTAATCGACTATGGTGAACTGGGGTGTAGGATTTTAATTTAAATGAAAATAAATTATTGAGTTAGATTAAATAAAAAACAAAATGAATTTATTTACAGAATACCAAAGAAAACAACAATAATTAAAAAACGTAGGGTCCACTTAAAAAAGTTACCATAACTAGCTCACCTTATAATTAATATCATAATGGTCATTTGTGGGGATTTTGCAGCAGAACGACAGTCATGACACATCTCAGGCAGTGGCACAGACTCGCACCTGTTTTGCCTTTGTGAAACAATGGCTTCATCCTCCATTTTCGTAATTCAGGCTGCTTCCGCGTAGCGAATTCTGCCGTCGCTTACGCAGATTTTGCGGATTTTGCTCGCTGCCATCTATCTTCTTTTCAGTTGGCCCTCAGATTATATTGCAAACTTATCTCACTCCCAACCGACGTTATTCCGTCCCTCAATCTAGTTCAGTTTGTTTTTCATCCTTGTTTTAATTCGCCGTGTCGAAGTGCCTCGATCATGATATCATTAAAAGTCGAGTAGAACATAAATTCTAAATTCCTCGTGAACTTAAAAAAATCTAACTGAATGTTCAAAATTCTTAAAGGAGGTGTTTAGAGATGATTGAATGTCACGTAGTCAAAATTTTGAATGGCACAAACGGTTTTCGCAAATTTGGGTGTCTTTGAAGATGATGAACGTTCTAGTTGACATGCGACATCAAAAACTGATGACAACATTAAAAAATTAATGAAATTGTGGGTAAATATATGTATATTTCGAAATTTTTAAAAAAATGGGATCAAGAAACTTGACATACGAGCGAAAAATGAGCAGGAAAAAATTTGCTCTGACATCGTGGAACGCTTCACAGCAGATACTGAACTGATTGAAAAAGTCATCACGTGTGACAATGATTTTTCAGTACGACCCTGAAACTAAACGACAATCCATGCTCTGGAAGACATCAAAATGAACAAGGGCAGAAAAAATACCAATGAGCAAGTCCAAACTGAAGGTCATGTTCATCTTATTTTCGATATTAATGTCATCATCGTGATTGAATGGGTCACTCAAGGCCAAATGGTAAACAAGAACTATTACATGGAGGTCCTGAGAAAGCTTAGAGGAAGAGTGAGGAAGAAATGGCCAGATCTGTGGAGTAACAACACGTAGATTTTGCACCAAAACAACGCCACGGGGCACAATGCGATCCTTGTGAAACAGTTCTTGGCGGATAAACTCATTACTGTGCTGGAGCAAACTCCGTACTCTCCAGATCTGGCACCATGCCACTTCTACCTGTTTCCAAAAGTGAAAAGAGCACTGAAGAGAAAACATTTTGAAGTTGTAGAAAAGGGGAAAGTATAAACGGCAGACTAACTCAAGAAGGTGTCACCTAATGACCTGCAGCACTGCTTTGAATTGTGGAAAACTCGTATGCATTGATGTATTGATAGGGGAGGGGATTATGTTGAAATGTGCTAAAGGGATTTGTGTAATGTTTTTAATAAAGCTATTTTTTAATAGTCCGGTTATTTGTACGGTAAGAGTTGTCCGCTGATCCACTGGGACAGTCGGCACGGAGAAGGGAATGCTGCGACTCCACAGCAAACTCTTCTCCCGTCATTCGGAAGGGCATGAGACAAGTACCCAATTGACCTACCTACTGATGCAGGTTTACTAGTATTTGTTATGCAACTCTTTCATGTGAATCATTCTTAAACTACAGTCCGGGGCCACAGTCAATACTTGGTTGCCTTCTTCTTTCCGCATTCCCGCACTTTTAAATTCCCCATGCTATGCCCTCAAGTCACTTGTTACCAAAGAATCAATTTAAATTTTGGCAGACACAATTTTTTCTCAGAGAAAACTGCTGTTCAATAAGTGTATGACTGAAAATCCTGATTTTCTAATTTTAAAGTCCATAATTTTTAATTTGTATGGATTTTATGAATTATACAATCTAATACTCGTAAACTTATTATTGAAATAAATTATATTTTTACAATAGCGTACAACCTAAGACAATATACTTGAAATAATTAATCTGTTTGAAACTTTCAACCAATTTTTGATACATGAATGTGTATAAACACCGAAGTTGAATAAAGTCTTGCCTTTATGAAAGACGTATAGTAAGAATACTGTAATAATAGAGTCAGTGGTTTATTTCTTAAAATGTAAAAAAAACCTGTATTAGATCGATTTGGTAGTGATGAATCTAATTAACTAACAAAACTAAAGGATAAAACTCATACCATGCACTGTTTCTGCATCATCCTTACGCCTGTCAGGTGATTTAAAATAAAACGTTCATTAAGAACGATATTATGAAAACAAAAATATACGTAACTTTAAAAAAAATTAAATAAAAGAAACAAACATAAATTTAAGAAATACATTGATTTGCAATATTGCAACACGTAACTGTACGCACTCGACTGGACATATTTTTGAGTCACACAATATTTTATCGATATTGAGACGAAATATCTGAAAATTTTCCACAATCTATTTAGAAAGGAAACATAAGGAAACAGCTTTATTATTTTTCCTGTTTCGTTTGTTATTTTCATTTTGTCTACTGTAATAGGAAGCATTTACAAACGCAAAAATATGAACAGACTTATGAATTAGTAGAAACTGGTGAAATGAAAATATTTCGCTAATATTCTTCGAACTATAAAATAAAATCTTTAATTAATTAACTCCTGACGACCATGGATTCCAACATTCAGTGTTATTTAAATCAGATTGTCGTTTTCTATTAAATGTTTGTGATTTGGCGAGTTCACGTGTGCAGATTTTCATCTTTTCTTGGACGCCTAGAGAAAATTAAAATAAATAATTATACATTAAATCAGGCAGAACCAAAATCAGGAGTATGTTGACCTCAGTCCGTTGTGAACGAAAATAGCGTATCCTGCTTCTAACTGCGTAATATTCCGCCTAAGGCGGCGTTTTCTCCCCAAGCGTTGTTAAAATTTTACGTCACACCCTTGTTCACGAATAAAATTCAAGTATTTCAACATATCCTTACCAGCTTAAATATATTTCTTCGTTTCAAAATCCTCCAAAATTTCTCTACATCCTTATTTAAAAACTCAGAAATTCAAAAGAGACACAGAAATCCCCCTCTGTTGGGATTTCTGTCCAATGAGGATTTAACAAATTCTAGTTCCTGTATCATGCGGAGTGTACTGTAGCGTACCTATTTTTCTCAAACCAAACTTCAAATTTTCTATCTGAATTGTTAATGCAAGTTTTGAACCCAGACTATATCGATACGTTTATAGCCCGAAACGTTATAATTTCCACGGTTGTTTGGAAAATTGTGAAGTAAGTCCTAGATTGTATTCTGATGATGAACATATTGTGACATTGCAAGCTGTAATTCACTTAATTTTCCTTATTTTGGTCGTTTTGTTGTTTTGTGCTATTGTTTGCTATGTGAAAATGTTGCGTAATACAGCCTTGCGCCAGTGGACTGCGAACACGAGTCACTCCTTATATGTACTTGGCCACATGGGCGAGTTTCCGCGTGTTCGAAACACATGGACTTCCGGTTCCAGAAAGGTATGGAAGCTTCTTGAAGCGACCGGACCGAAAGACGGGTCCCATCGGGCGATGTGAACACTGCCCCATAATAACCAATGTTAAGCTCCTGTGGAATCAAGGAAGTCCAATCTGGACGTCAAGCTGAAAGTCCCAAACTTGCGTTCGAGACGTCAGCGTGAATAGAAGTACACTCGGTACGACGAGATATACAGAAGTGACCTGCATAAGACACGCCGTGCCTGAGCAAGCGAAGAGATTAATGTCGCCGCCGCCACCAGACGTGCCATGCATGCCCCATACCCCCATGACGCGCCGTGCTTGAGCGAGTGAAGAAGATTTCCTGCCCGAGCGAAGAATATTCCCGCCGCCGCCACGAGACGAGACGAGCCGTGTCTGAGCCGGCGAAGAAGTTTTCTGCCAACCGCGAACCGTGTCCGAGCAATACCTGCCCTCGCCGTCCGACACAGACCAACGCGTGGTTGGGAAACACTGCTCCCGTGAACGAAAGCGGCCGCCGTGCCCACCCTGATTCCTGTGCACACCTTTGCCAACCCTGCACGCGACTACTTGCGAACAGATCGCATCCCGGTACCACAAAAGATAACTGCCAGCGATATACCGACCCGTGCCGCAGCGCGAGAACGGACAGATGACTGCCACGTGGTAGCTGAGCACGTCCACGAAGAATAAAGATGCCTACAATCTCCTGGCCACGCAAGATATCGAATAGTAATGTACTGTCAGGTTCATTGAGCGAACGATTCTCTTGATTCAGTTTCTTTTCACAAACTCAAGTTTAAATATTTCCTTTCTAGCATTCTCTATTGAGTACAAAATTTTAACAATTCAAATTCTGAATCTTGAATAATACAATTATAGTTTTCTAGATTATTATTGTTTTCCTTATTACACCTGTTCTCCCTCGGAATACTTCTCATTTGTGAATTGTTTACCTTACAAATTTGCAATACGGACTTAGAGAAGCTGAGGTCAAACACTCTTCGCTGATCGTGTTTGTAATAAGTTGTTGTGTTACGATATATTCCTTTCTGGAAAAGAAGATAGTTTCATTAAAAAATAAACCTTTAAATAAATTGAGCATATATCACCTTAAAATAGCCTGAAGTTTGTATTATATACTGGTGAATGTAATTAATTAGATAAAATATTTTTATTTTATTTTGTTACTTATAGTAAGAATTTTAGCAATTACATTCTCGCATACGTATTGGGAGATGAAACCCTGTTAGGGACCTAAAGCAAACAGTCACAAGTGGCCACCCTTTAAGAGGATTAACGAGGGCCAAGAAAGCGTTCATGAATTATAAATATCTGCCTCAACAAATCTCTGTTCCCAACATTTTAACATGTACTGTGAATTTTCTATTGAGATTGGTGCAAAGAAAAACTTATCTTATGGTCGTTGTGTCAGCTATGCCGCTCTATATAGTTGGGAGTTGCTAACAGAAATTTGAGACTTTTGAGGCCATAGATTCGACGCTCATTGACAATTAGGTGGAACACTGTCAGACCGATATGTTAACATGATCTGCAGAAAATCTAAAAGTTAGGCAACGTGGTTACAGGGCAGAAGGAGAAGTTGAACAGTCATGTAGGTGAAGGTTATTGTAGTTTGAGAATAGTGTACAAGAAATTTGTTTTATGGTGAAATTCAGTGTTTTGAAAACGTTTAGTGCTGCAGATAAGACAGACGGATGATCCTTTCCGAGTAATTACTAGATGAACAAGATTCGTAATTCTTGACCACCAGAATAAGTTAAAAGAGACCAACAAGCAGTCTGGCTGTCTTCCTGGAACGTGGTAACAGAGACTGTGGGTCCAGCCGAATTACCAAAGCAGTGGATTTCCTGACAGATCCCAAAAGGCACTGCTAAATTATTGAGGCAATAAGTCTATCTGTGCCGTCTAAGTGTTATAGAGCCACTGTAACCCACATTTACAAATATTTTATTCATATTATTTTGAGCAAGCAGTATCCCAAGAAAAATCAATACTTATTTTGGTTTATGTTTATATAGTTCGTAGTTTCATTATTTTCATTATAGCACATACATTGTTGGAAGTAAGCTAGAGCTACGTTAAGTTAAAAATATATGTACGACCTTTCAATCAAAAAGAAGTAATAATTGAAAAACCTTTGTTTTTCTCTAGTTACATCCTTAGCAATTAGACACGCCAAGTGAAATTGTATCAACACCTTCAATTAACCATGGAGTGTAGCGTCAGTCGCATGACCGGGCAAATAAAGGAACCTTGCACCTTGTTGTTGAAGTATTCAGTCCTTAGACTGGTTTGATGCAACCCTCCATGCTAATATATCTTGCGCAAGCCTTTTCATTTCTGCATAACTAGCACAACCCACGTCCTCCCTAAACGTCTTAGCGTATTACATCGTTGGCTTCCCTCTTCTGTTCTTGCCCCATACACTTCCCTCTAACGATAATTTTACAAGACACTAGTGTCTTAAAACGTGGCCTATTAATCTATCCCTTCTCTTAGTAAACGTCCTCTATATTGTTCGTTTTCCCCTATTCTGTTTAGAACTTCCTCGCTTGTGATTTTATCCACCCTTCTGATTTTCAGCATTCTCCTAAAGCACCACATTTCAAAGGTTTCTATTCTTTTCCTTTCCACAATTCCTATCGTCCACGTTTCGCACCCACATAACGCCACGCTCCATACAAACATTTTTAGCAACGATTTCCTAATATTCACACCCGTGAGTAAATTCCTCTTTTTCGCGAAAACATCTTTGCCTGCGCTATGCAACTCTTTGTGTCTACTATATTTCTACCATCCCTAGTTATTACGCTTTCCAAGTAGCAGTATTCCTTAACTTCCGTCAAAATATCTCTTCCCAATCTAACACCCTTTGTATTCTACCGTTTCCCATACTAATCTCCATTACCTTGGTTTTGCCTCTATTAATCCTCATATTGAAGTCTTTCATTTATTATGGTTTCTATGTCTTCTTCTGACTCCCCTAATACTACAATATTGCCGGCAAAGCTTAAGGTTTTTATTTCTTCTCCTTGCATTATGATTCCTTTTCCATATTCCGCTTTTAACGTTTTTTAATCGCCTGTTCTATATATAAGTTAAACAGCTTAGGCGACAGACTGCATCATTGTCTTAAAATCGTTTCTTGATTACGGCTTTCTTTTCTTGGTCTTCTATTCTAATTACTGCTGCCTGTCTTCTGAAGAGGTTATGTATTAGGCTCTTTTCTCGATATTTTATTCTAGTGCTCTTCAAAATAGTTAATAGTGTGTTCCAGTTCTTCTTGCACCTTATTGCCAATTAAAAGTACTCGTCTCTTTTTTCACTACTGCTTCAATAACAATTAAATAAAAGTCTAATTGGTAATTTAAAATTTTGATTAGTGTGTTGTAGTAAATACTACTTCCATTATCGAGACCGGTACATTAGTAGTCAGCGTAGTTTTTTGCAGTTCCAATAAATACTACTGTCAACCTTCGGGTAATAATTTTAGGTTAAGGACGACGTAGACGCGACGTTCTTTTGTGATAAATTGACTTGCTAAGTCCGTAATCCTGACATACAATTTTGTAGCCCTAATTACCACACATTCACTCATAAACCAGTACTTTTGGTTTTATTCAGTAATCATGGTAACGAGTAAATACACTAGAGAAAATACGATGTTTTGATTTTTTCGCACTGAACGACTATTTATTTGCATATCTGATAATCAAATTGAACACCTGTCCACCATTTTATTACTGCAAGCCTGTTGATTGAAAAGGTCGATGAAATCCTTAATGAAGCAATGTCCAGACTATGACTTCTCTGGTCTGCCCACATGATTCATCGCTTTTCCCTATGCGTTACCCTTTACTTTACCAGGAAATCGGTTTCTCACTCTCTAAAAGAAAACCCATTGAAATTAGTAAATAGCAGAAAATAATTGAACGAAATTATATGTTGTAGTCTGTTAATGAATATAAAACAAAAAGTAAGGTTGTGAAAATTTCGTTTCATGAAATTAAAATTTTAGTACTCATTAACATTCTAGAATTTAATAAAACCACACCTACATTGTGAATGCGAACAAAACAGGAAAGGTTACAGGTGGTGCATTATTCATCGCACTACGTTAATTTATGAAATTATAAATATAATCTTAATTAATCATGGACGTCTTTATAATTACTTTTTACATAGAAATGGGTCGCTTGCATGAACATAAAATTTTGGTTATGGTCTGACGTAATTCAGATGCATTTCATCGGTACATAAAAAATTCATATAATGTTTATAAAATAAATGTAAATAGGCTATCATTATTTGCAGGTACTCCTAAATCCGTAAATATAAGGTCGTTAATATTTCTATCATAAATATATCGCGCTATAATGAGCATTATTTGTTTTGAGGATACTACCGTTTTATCTCACTGTAACTAATTTTTATTTCTTCAATATTGTTCGTAGGTTTCAATTCTTTGATGTAAATATTTATAGATCAGCGGATTTCAGCCTATTTCATTCCTGTTCATGAAAATCGCGGCGTATAAAAAAGTCTAATTTATCAAATAAATCCGTTTGATCAAAGTTTCTGTTAAATGTTTACTGTTTATTTCGCTGTTTCATCATTTGAAAATAGGAACATTCTTTTTATAAAAGTATTTTGTGTTCCAGATACAGCTCTATGGATTCAATGCTGAATTATACCACAACATGTCGGAAGCTCAACACAAGTCACAGGGTATCGTTGGGATATCAGTCATGATCCAGGTAACAAGATATCGAATAATGGCTTATAATAATAAATTATAATAGTTATACTGGGTATATTAGTGACTAACAGAATATATCATTTTGGCCGAACATTGAACCGTTATTTAATTCCCAGTTGTCTCAATTGAAATGCAATGCTGCTCCTAAAAATATGCGATCAAATATTCCTATGAGTGCGAAATAATTGTTAATAGGATTATTAGGAGTGTAGTGTGTAGTTTGTTATTTTGTATTGAAACCGGCACAAAATGTTACCTATTAAAATAAGTATTTTTAATGGAACCGCAATAATACAGATATGAATACATTGTGCTTCAATATAATTTATATTTGTACATTAAATTAACCACGGTCAACGATTTATTCTTCGTATAAATATATATATGTATATATATTATATTTAATGTTTATAAGATGTAATATTATAATGGCCAATCATAGAATCTATAATTAATACATTACAAAACTTCACAATGTTTCCTCAAGCATTTTTTGGATCTCATTAAATTAAGACGAGACATTTAATTGACCTATATATATGTATACATTAAATAAATTAATTACAACTGATTTTATAGTTTTCTCTATCATATAAACAATGAAATACAGAAAAATTAGTACTCTTTTATCAGTATTACTTGAGGAAATAATACCTGAGTGAATGAAATTATTTTTTTATTTGTCAATATACTGTGGGAGCTTATCCAAATTAATAAAGTTATTAAGCTGAAACACATTACTAAAGATATATTCTATAAGCCTTATATATATATATTTATAAATTATATAAATATAAAAGTATATGTATAACGCAAGTTCTTTTCTTTGTGTATATATTTTTATGTATTGAGTATTATTGAAAATTATAAAATAACTCTATGAATACAATAGTATCATATTTCTATTGAATGATCCTTGTTACAGATTGGGGAAATCCCAACGAATGAACTTCGCCTTATCAGTAGTAACTTTGGAAAAATTGTATATAAAGGTAACTAACTTCATCAAATCCAGTTTTAATAATTTTCACATAATTTTTTAGAATACGTAAAACGTTCTCATTACTAAATACATGTGAATACTGTATTACGTAAACTGCCCCTCTGTTATGATGGCTTATTAAATACAGTTCTCATATTCGAGCTTTCAATTGAGTTCTGTTTAAGTTTCCGAAAGTAATTCCCGTGATGTAAAAAGAACACCCAGATTAATTGCGGGGCTTACCTTTGGAGATGTCTCAAACTCTCTGTTTAAATCAAGGTTCCCGCATGCCTGGCACCTAGATCTATTTAGGTGTATGTACCGGGGTCGAGGACCTTGGACATACGTTAAGAGTTGTCGGCTGATCCCATCGGATCAGTCGGCTGTCTCCTAAATCTGGCGGCGACACGGAAAAGCTGCAACCGCACAGCACTCTCATCTCCCGTCATTCGGAAAGGCGTGAGAATTGTATCCAATAGACCGACTTATCTGATGCATGTTTTCTAGTGTTTTCCTACATCTCTATTAGGTGAAACTACAACACGGGGGCCTTAGTCAGCCTTTAGCTCTACCTCGCACAATGTAAAAATAAACACCCAGATTGATTGCGGGGCTTACCTTTGGAGATTATAAAATTAGTTGAAATGTAAGAGTGATAGCGAATGAAGTGAATAAAGGTGGGATACTATTATATTTTATAATTAAATAATATAATATACGAATGAAAATTCCATACACTCTTTATTTATTATTTTACACTATAAAACAATTTCATCACTTTGAATTTACATGCTGGCAGTTTCTTTAACTAACAAAAGTCCTACTCGGAATTGGCAGTACCAGGAAATCGGCAAAAGGTAACAAACCGTGGTATTCACCCTGTCGTCTCAGCTTGCCTGGAACTTGAATTTGTTCCTATCTTAATTTCAGCGTTGAGCAATGAAGGCCACTTATAGATTCTGGCTGAAGCCTTCCTCCCGGCCAGGACAATCTCCAATTTCTTATTACTCCCTCTTAAAATTCAATCATCTCCAATCTCAATCTGTTTAATGTCTCATTCATAATGTTCCAAATCATAAACGTCCTTAATGTCCCAAAATCCAATTTTCTTGGATTGTTAATTTTTCCCCATTCCCATATTTCATATACCATTGGTGGCTGGGCCTGATATTTTCCAATATCTCCTCTCTAGGAGGCGCCATTTGCCCCACTCTATCGCCGTTTTTGGGGAAAATCATCATCCTCCTCGCCATCCGATGCCACCAAGTATCATATGGCTTGGAAAAACCCCAAGTCACGCCATCGAGTCTAGACTTCCCTCACGCTGCTTGCCTTTGATTACGTACCGCCATATTCCGCAAGTAGTTGTGTGTATCATTACAATAATGTTGATTATTTCTGACATCTTAAATATGTATAAAATTAAGCTGACATTTATATAATAAACAAATTAAAATCAAACAGTCAAGAAGTAAAAAAAAATTTTCAACACATTTTATACAACGTTTTGTGCGGGAAACGTTTTTTGGACTTCTAATTTTTAATTTATCTATTCTAATTTTTACAAAGAAAATGTCTTTACCTGAAGAAGTTGGAGGACCAAACTTTTTATATCATTGTTTTAGTTAACTCTTGACGTAGAAACGAAGAGACTTTAGAATACATGTTAAGTACAATTGAAATGAATACTTTTCTAGACTGATTATATTAATTTCTTAGATATAAGAGTAAATAACAACCCTATCTTAAGTATCAATTGTTTAATCTTTGAATGTTTTGATCTATCCGATCTTAATTATCAATAATCATTATGTGTACCGGTTATCTATAAAATAATAGTCACAAAACGAAGTCTGGAAAGAAGCTAACAACATGGAAATTTTTATAGATCAGTAACACTAAAGAATAATTTTTTTAGGTAAATGTAATAAGAAATGTTAAAACCATTAAAATGGAATAAAAAATTCACACTGACGATTAATAACAAATCTGTCAAATAAGTTACAAATAATTTCCAAGATGAGACGATCCAAAAATATTGTTTACTTTTGTACGATATTCGCAATGGCCCTAAAATATTTCATTATCCATTACTGGATAGTAATCATGTTGGTGTGATTCATTCTCATTTCATCATAATAATGGTGTTGAATTTCGTGATAATAGATACGGGTAATGTAATTTCGTCACACGCGTTGTATTATGGGGAAACTAACGAAACGTTACCGTTATACATTAAAATCAGTTACAGGTACAGAACTGATTTCTTTTATACATCATAATGATTAAATTACAGTCAGAAAATGTAGTCTTCCCATTATTTGTTTTACTAGCTGTGTTCCTGTTGTTGCCCAAGAATTAATTTATATTAAGCTGCTTCAGTATTTAATTTGACAATTATCTTCTTGAAAACCGTGATTAAACCATCAGGGAGAGCGTCTTATGTATAAAAAAATTACCTGTTCATGCCTCCCTTCTTTATGAACGCTGAATTTCGTCTTAACCACCACAACCACACAGTATATTGATCGAGCAAAGAAATCTACTGGTTCCTAAAATAACACCATACATTTATAAAAATACAGGGAAACAGTACCTTACACAATTAAGCCTAATTATAGTGAAATAAAATAATCCGTGTTGATATATATAAAATATACAATTGGGTTTGTTGAATATATATATATATATATATAGTATACAAATATAGTGTAATATATACACAAGTAAAATAAAATTGGGGTATTAATGGCCTCAATCATTTGCACTGCAACTTATATATACTATTTTGCATTATTATTCACTAATTAAAAAGTATAATACGTAAATAAAATGTGTCTACTCTATTTATACCTTATTTAAGTAATGATACTTCGTGAGGTCATAATCTATCCTTATGCAAGTTCTGTGTTTATAGCAGGTCCATTCTAAGCCTGAAAGGGGGAAAAGAATATAAATATTCGAAATATCGACAGAAACATTCTCTAGGTCGATAAATACTAAACAACAAAATTGCATAACAATGGGATGAATGGTAGAGGAACACATTACGGCAAACCGTGTAAGTTACCTGCAATTATTTGAGCCACGGTATATAAACCCAAGGACGCACAGCATCGCAGTGGGGACAAGGAACTCCGTAAAGCCCATCATCCTACACGCTTCTGGGTTGCAGACGTTCGACATAAGTTTAGACTGACCCTATTTGACTAATAGACCAGCTTGTCACAAAATATGGTCGAGGTATGTAGTCGAGTTTTTTGATTCCCCACTGAAAAACTGATTAGTGTTATCTGAGATGCGTAGGAGTAGTAACAAATTCTTCACCTACCTGATGCAGGTCTCTACGATTTTTTTCCACATCACTTTTAGGCGAACCACCGTGTAGGATCTTTCAACTATAGCCCTGGGGTCTAGTCAACCCTTGGCACCATGGTATCCCTTCCTATGCTATTGTTTATAGAAGACAGCCACCAAAGCGAATATCCGCCACGTAACCTGTCTTCCTAAAAGAAGCATATATTTCTTTCTATTTAAATAGACAATGGTAACGGAAGAGTTCAGTCTTCGAAATATTTTATTTATATAATGGTCACAAATCAAAAAAAAATTATAGTTAAATTTTAATACCCAAGTTCACGTTCTTAATGCTACGCCTGAAGAAAACAACAGTGAGTGCAGAAACATAGTATTGTATTTATTTTTCGCTCATAATCTTGGTTTGATTTTGCAATTTTACTAAAGGTTAACACATGTTTTCTAATATTCTCTTAAGTAGGCTACATTTATGTAGTTAGTCCCAGTTCCCTAACTCGTATCCTAAAGCCACAGAATAAACAGCTGTCGTTTCTAGTCCCCAGTCCTCATTCGTCACCCATCTTCTCAGGCGTGTTTAGTTTACACTTAATTTTCATTTGTGTTATTTATACTGCGCGTTTCTCATCTAAATGTCAACGGTCTACACGTAGGAAATCACGTGCCTCTTCACTTCTGAATGCATACACGACCGGGGAAGTAATCCAGTTACTTCAAAATTCGCTGAATTCAGTGTTTGCATCTCATATTGACCTCTGGCATTAGGATCCTGCTATATCTATTAGCTGTCCTAGGTACACACATTGGTCAAACTTCGCTAGTGTTTTGCTATCTACTGAAACATCTGTTTGTTCCATAAATTCGTGAATTGTAATGTGGATTGTCGTTAATCTTTGTTTTTATTATTGGAACGAATTGAAGTTATTTAGTTGATAAACAAGTTCAGTGTTTAATAAACCATTCCTTCGCTTAAATTTAATAACTATAAAAAGTGCCATAGTTTATTAAATAATTTGGCATTGGTTTCTAGTTAGATCTTTGTGTTTATGTTCTTCGTTATGTTACTGTTTTTGTTCTCAATATTTCAGTCCGGACTCAGTATTGACAAGGATCACAAGTATTGTTCGAAACGTGTACTCTCTTCAAAATTTATTAATGAATCAAGTTTTTTTGTTATTCTCATTTGACGGGTCGTTAATTCTTTTTTTAGGGGGGGGGGGTTAACAGGCTACATGAGGGTGATCCTGAAACAGGAAAATCCCCTTTAATAGCGTAGGAAGGGAATTGAAAAGGGGGGAAGCGGAAGGTAGAGCAAGGTAGCCAAGGGTTCACTGGGGCCCCCGGTCTGTGGTTTAAGGATCCTACCCGGTGTTTCACGTAAAGAGATGCAGGGAAAACCCATAGAAAAACTGGATCAGGTATGTCCGGCATTGGGTACTATTCTCACGCTCTTCCCAATGACGGGAGACGAGTTTGCTGTGGGGTCGCAGCATTCCCTTCTCCGTGTCTTAACCAGATTCAGGAGGCAGTTGGCCGACTGATCCCCGATGGTATCCGCGGACAACTCATACCAAATGCCCAAGGCCTCAGACCCCAGTATCTCTCTCTCTCCAATGGCCCTCTTGAGGGCCTAGACCTACCGTGGCGGCTGCGGACTGTCATCTGGCGTAGACCCCAGTATATATACTTCCCAAAATAGGTGAAGGTGTCTGGGCATGTATGAACTTTGATAAAAAAAACAGAGAGAGTGCGAGGAATTCCCGACATAATCAGGTGAGCCCCGCAATCGCTCTTATATAGTTTTAAGTTTTATACAGACTTTAATTTTATATCTAAACTACGAGAAAAGTTGCTCCAATTGGCAACACCGTAATAAATATTTAAAAATAAATCAAATTAAAAACTTCTGGCGTTTTCGTAATTTGTTGCGTCAGTAATCTTAAGGAGCAGCAAACACAACCAATTTTTCTAGCAATATGATAAATATGTAATTTCACTTCTATTTATTATTCATGTCATCTGTGTATGAAACAGATTTAAGATAGTCTATATTCTAATGGATATTTTATAAAGTTGTTAAATTGTGTTTCAAATGTTGGACATCACGAAATGTTATATTTAAAGATGAATTTTACTGTACATATGGTAATTATCTTGATGATTATTACTAACGTAATCCTAAAGTCCTGCTTTGTTGTAGAATGTGTGTACGTCTAAGTATTGAAGAATATTTGATTTTTTATAATAATCACTTCCCTCTCTCTTCTGTTATTACCGCATACACTTCCCTCTAATGCTGATTTTATAAGACCCTTGAGTCTCAAAACGTGGCCTATTGGTCAAAAGTCCTCCATATCTTATTCTTCCCTTTTCATGCTCAAAACCTCCTTATTAGTTACTCTATCCACCCATCTGATTTTCAGTTTTTTTCTATAGCACCACATTTCAAAAGCTTCAATTCTTTTCATTTCTACTCCTCCTACCGTCAATTTTTCGCACCCGTATAACGCCACATTCCATATGAACATTTATAGTAATGATTTCCTAATATTCATATTGGTTGTAAGTTAATTCCTCTTTTAAATAGCCTTCATGCCAGTACTCTCGTACTCTTTATGTCTACTAAACCTCTACCAACTGCACATAATATCCCAAGTAGCAGAATTCCTTCCCTTCGTTCAAAATATTGCTTCCCAATCTAACACCCTTTGTTATCCCAGTGTTTCCCATACTACACTCCATTACCTTGGTTTTCTCTCTATAAATCCTCATGTACTGTTTCTCCGGGACCACGTTTATGTCATTTATTATGATTTCCAAGTCTTCTATATGCACTATATCATCAGCAAACCTTAAGTTTTTTCTTTTCTTTGTAGTATGAAATGTCCTTATTACTTTTTAACTTGAATCAAACGATACAAAAATTAAATTACTATGGAAAGAACGTATCGTAAATTTTGTGTAAATATTTTTTCATTTTTTTACATTGAGGCATGAGGGCATCACCTAGTATTAAGTATTACGATCATCAGTCTTTAGATATAATTAATTTCATCCTAAACTTAAAGAATTTGACAATCGAAATTAAGATTTTTAGATGGATGTGATAGGACAATACGTTGTACTTTCAACATTTTTTTGTGTTCCTTTAACACTCGGTTAGTCGCGGTAGGACCACGGGACCTATTCTATTTAATTATTTCATTATCTTTGTACCCAGGTCATATACAGGGATAAACTTTGATGACATCTTACAGGAATGTGTTTACAATGCTCTGCCAAGGTCACATTCCAAAAGAAACCGTAGTTTCTTGAAAAATGACTTATGATACAGGAAGTAACTTGTATTCGGTCCAAAGCACCTACTGCGACCAAGCAGTAGTACGGAATCAAAATATAGTTCCTTATCGTAAAAGTCCTCGTCGATTATTCAGTTTGAATGCAAAATAAATCTCTTTTGATACTTAATTTTGTATTTTAACAAGTGGATATTATATTTTTCGCCTTTTATAAAAGCCTTCCGTTTTTCTGTTTGTATATAATTGTGGAAAGTAAGTAAAACTATATTCAACTTGAATAATCCTCAAAATGTAGATAAAATTCGTCGTGGATGTTGTAGGTAAGTTACATGCTACTTATAATACATCGCGATTGACAAGAAGGTTACCATGGTACATTTTCATCATTTCTTGAACGGGGCTGCGTTTGCGTACACGCACAAAAATAATTTGCCAAGAATGTTGTTGTTGTGGTATTGTCCTAAAACGGGTCTGATGCAACCCTCCATGCTAACCTGTCTTGCGCAAGCCTTTTCATTTCTTTCTAACTAGCACAATCCACTTCTTCCTTAATCTGCTACACGTATTCCATCCTTTACCTTCCTCTTACCCCACACACTTTCCTCTAATGCTAATTTTACAAGACCCTCATGCCTTAAAACGTATCCTGTTAATCTATCCCTTCTCTTAACGTCCTCCATAATGTTCACTTTTCCCTATTCTGTTTAGAACTTCCTCGTTTGTGATTCTGTCCACCCATCTTATTTTCAGCATTCGCCTATAGCACCAAGTTTCCTTTCCCCAACTCCTATCGTCCACGCTTCGCACCCATATAACGCCACGCTCCATTTTTAGCAATGATTTCTTAATATTCACACTTATATTACTTGAAAATCCCTCTTTTTCGCGAAAGCCTTCCTTGCCTGTGCTATCCTACTCTTTATGTCTACTATACTTCTACCATCCCTGATTATTACGCTTGCCAAGATGCCTTGTGAAAATTCAAAAAACATTGAAACAGACCCTGATTAATATATTTATTTTACAAAAATGTAATTATTTAGATTATGGTATTATACATACAAATATAATTTATGAGCTTTTTTCAGAACTTTTACAAATTAGAATACTTTAAAATCTCAATAAAATAAAAATTAATCATATTAACAATAACTACCTTTACTTCAAATAACTGTATTTCAAGCACACTTGAACTCGTTATTGATCTGGCTTGTAACTCATGTTTGGTTTACATAATTATTGTTCCGTATTTAATAATTATAAAGAGATAGTAGTATTAAATAATTATAAAAATGTCTTGAATAAATATTTTGAGTAAAATGGCAAGTTTTAACTAAACTAGGTTATAATTCGATGTATGAATTACGCATATATGTGTGTAAGTGAATATTTTAAATACCTGTAAAAATCAAAATAATTCGTTCACAAATGTAATCAACAACGGTATAGTGCGATTATCCTCGTTACTTTAGGGGGCGCGACTAACGAAGGGTTAATATTGTTCCCTCGGCTCTCTTCGTTTTGTAGCAATAAATTATTTCTTACACATTTTCTTAAGTTATTGAAAATATGGAAAATGGGTAAGTCCGTATGTAATACTATATATCGGTAGGCAGAAGAGTAATATTACTTTTAAAAGGCTGCAACGATAGCTGATTATAATTCAGTTTCTCGACTATGATAAATCTCCTTCATAATGAACCTGCTCCGGAGAATGTTTCTAAATTTTCCGTTTCAGGTAGATTTTGTTGAGTGTTGCAGCTTCTACATAGCAGGTTGTGAACCAGTGTTAATGCCTGATGTATTTCAGATGAGTATTTAATCCGTGTGATTTTGTTCATCTTCTCCCTAAGAGAGCTTATCTCACCCTCGCCCCGCACAGTGTATCGTAACGTGGCGCCGCGACGCCGATACGGAGTCATGAAAACCCCCTCCGCCGGCGTGTCCATGTCTCTGGTGAAGAAGCGGCGTTATCTGCGTCACCCCACGCGGAGCTAGCAACTTCCAGGTCTTGCATAAATGTGCCGTGCCCCCTTGTTGTGCCTTGCCTTATCCCTAGTAGAGCTCCATTTGATCTTGGCCTATCGCCGCCAGCTGGCGCCACATCCATCAGCGCCCTCGGGGTGTAATCCCCTTTGTTTGCACCAATGTTCCCTTTCTTATCTAACACTTTGCCTCGATGAAGGCACTAAAATTTTTACAGCTATTCAATTTATGGAGGATCCTCGTCGTTTGCCTTGCAAAAGCAGGGTTTATTGAACACTCAACGTGGTTATCAAATAAATAACTTCATTTCATATATATAGGAAAAACGGAATGGCAGAACCAAATTAAACGACAATATACATAATAAATCATTCATTCGAATACGATTAGGCCTAAATGCGAGCGTTTACATTGTAAGAGTACTATTTAAAGGATACTGGGACTGAATTTGAAATTCTTTTAAATGAAAAACTTCTGAGCTTAAAATTTAACTGTGTATCAATACACATATGTAGCAATCTACAAAATTTTGTTTCTGTAAACGTGTTTTTTTAGATATTTAGGAAATTATTTTCAAAATTTGGCAATTTTGAAAATGTTCCTTGCCTTACGTACTTGAATATATTTCAGCTTTTTACATTAATATGTAGTACTCACCATTTTTATCAATTGTCAGTATTATTTTTCAAATTTAATAAAACTGTTGGGAGAAAATAGCGTTGCTGCCTCAAAACCCAGAGGTCCCGGGTTCGAATCATGGCGTGGGCTTGGATTTTTGTGACGTCATGGTCGAGAAGACCGGGATTAAGGCTGTTGGAGGATCGATAATCTGACCACGTGTCACTCCAAATTCGGAATGTGTCATGTAAGATGACAGTCCGCAGTCGACTCGGTAGGCCCAGGCCCTCAATGGGCTGTAGCGCCATGGAGAAAGAGAAAGAAAGTTGGGAGAAAATAATTTTTTACTACGAACTTTATACCTTCACTTAAGAATTTGCACTTTTCATCACTTTGAAAATTTGTTTAACTTAAACTACTTGACAATTAGAACACAATACTTGCATTCGACGGTATTCGCATGTATATTATGTGCCAAAAGAATGAAGACAATATCTTAATATTTGTGACGTATATAAGGTTGTAGAAATCATGAATCAGAGAAAAAAACATTTTTTGAAGACAGTACAATTTATTAATTCAGAATCAAATCCTAAGACTTTAAAAATGACGAAATCAACTTTAAAGTTTTTCTATATGTTCTGTAAGGCTTATTGCATTTAAACATGAAAAAAATTAGAAAATCTATTTTTCCATATTTCGGCCGAAATTTTAGTCCCCGTGTCCCTTAAAATAGTTTCAAATTAGAATTCTCCGCGTGGTGGTAAGCCATATATAACGTAATTAATAGTTTTTCGATTATTGGGGCGGAGGGGGTTTCGACTGAACAAAATTAATACACAGTTTATATTTGTTATACAACTAGCTTGGTGCCCGGCGTTGTTCAGATGTTCACTTATATTAGCAATAACCTATTCGTAAATAAGTGATTTAAAAGGAATTGAAACCGTCATTCTTTGGGACAATAACCCTTTGACGGGCATACACCCGTTAAACAATACCTTAATCGAGTCAATAATTTTTCTGGTACATTAAATAAGTAGATCTATTAAAGATAGTCTATAAATTCCCCTTGAATATAATATATTCCCAGCACTTTTATGGTATTTAAAAATTATTCCGGATCCCTAAGCTCGTCAATACACACTTCACATTGTAATGTAGTAATTTCAAATGCTTTAAAGTTAGCACAAAAACTGGTGAAAAATTACACATATATTATAACTTAAAATCAAGTGATATGTACATATAGATTATTTTATAAAGGTAAAGAATTGGCTGGGTGAGCTTCTCTCGCTGTTATTTCTCCCCAGATTGATTACGGGCATACATTTGGAAATGTCACGTACTCTCTCTGGTTTTTTTCAAGTTTCTCTCATGCCGAGGCAACTTCATCTATATTAGCAGGTGTATGTACATGGGTCAAAGAGCTTTGGAATACGGTAAGCGCTGTTGGATCAGTTGACCAACTGCTCTTAAAACTGTTGGAGACACGGAGAAGGGAATTCTACGACCACACAGCAAACTCATCTCCCGTCATTCCAAAGGACATGATAAAAATACCCAAAAGCCCGACCTACCTGATGCTGCTTTTCTAGGGTTTTCTCTTTAGGGGAAACACCGGATAGGATCCTTAAACTGTGGCCCGGGGGCCCTAGTCAACACATGTCTACCTTGTTCTACCTTTCACATTCCCCCTTTTCAATGCTCTCCCTATGCTATTAAAAAGGAGTTTCCTGTTTCAGGATCACCCTCATGTAGCCTGTTAACCAAAAACTTAAAATGAAATAATTTTCGAGCGGTTTTCTTTTACAGACTTTTTTTTATTTTTAATCAAACGACGTTTTGGAGCATATTCGCACCTTCATCAGGTTTCTCTCTTCACAATCTGTGAAATACATATTAAAATTTGAAAATAAACTTATATACTTAGCCAAATATAGATGGAATTGACTAAGTAACAACTTACCAAATTATTGTTACATACAATTTTGAAAAATTTAACATATTATAAAATGTTATAAACACCAATTTGTATATATATATATATATATAGTTCTAAGGCAGCACTAAGAAAGTTACTTAGCCACAGTTTACTCAAGACTGAATGATTGACCGTCTCGTTTTTAGGGGTTTGAGCTGTCGTATTATGAATTACAACACCGTCCCCGTGGCCTTGATCTACCAGAAGTAATCAGGCCAATAGGCGGCTCCTCTCACTAATAGTAAATAACAACTTTACAAAAATTTAAAACACGACAGGATTTTTCCTTTAATAATAATGAAGTACAGAATAATATTCCAATGACAATGTTTGACAATTATACAAATTTTTAATTTACAAAAAATATAGTAATAAAGATTTACGTAGAAGCCTACCAGTTAAACAATAAATGTGACAAATATTAACAACTATTCAAAGTTACTAAACAGTAGACTATAAACATTACTTAATTTCAAGGTATCGTTATGAGAATTTACGGTGTTCGTGGTTGTTTTAATAAATAATAAGTTAAGAATAGCGCACAATGTGCATTTTTTTTGTGTCCTATTTACAGATTTCTGTCATGGATATTGTCCTGTTTTTACACCACATGAGATGATATCTGTCGCATGTTTTACCGCAGATCTTGCACCTGCAACGTCTCTCTCTGGCATATACGGTGGTGGAACCCGTGCACCGCGAATCTCGTCACTGTGTGTCGTAGGCTGTATCCGGCTTTCGTCCAGTCTCTGCATATCATTGCATCGGTGGAGTAGAAGTCTATTTGTATCTGTCGTTTCTTCTTGTTTAGTTCTTGCATTAGTTCTTTATATGCTTCGGTATTCGGTAGGAGCAGGTCTTGACGGAGTTCTTCCACGAAGAATTGTTCCTTAGTGAGTTCATACGTGAGTCTCGAGGGAGTATACTTAGATACGCTTAGAGCCTTTTTTAGGAAGTTCGATTTCGTTTTTTCTATGTCTTCTAAATTTTTCATTTTTAGTTGCTCCCATATTATCTCTATTCCATAAGTTATAATTGGAGCAATTTTGAGTCGGAATAAGGTGATGGCTGTGTTTATTGATAAATTTCTTAAGTTTTTGATGCTGTTTGTAATCGTTTTTGCCGCTATTATTCTTTCTTTTAGGTGAAGGTCATATACGTTTCCTTTGCTTTGCAGCGTGATACCCAAGTATTTAAAGTTCGATACTGATTGCAGTGGTTTGTTTTTATATATGATGCTAGCTTGCCTGCTAGCTTGCCTCCTCTCCTGAAAGTCATTTTCACAGTTTTTATCTCGTTTAGCTCTAGGTCCTTTTCGTTGGCCCATTTTGCAAGTTTGTTAAAAGCGGCCTGGGCGCTTTCTAGGGTCTGCGATACAATTACCATATCGTCGGCGTATGCGTATATTTTGACGTTTTCTGTGGCAATTTGTTTCGGTATTTCAGCTGTGGATATTATGAATAACAGAGGACTCAGTGGATCCCCCTGACTGTTTTATCGGACCCGTTTTCGAAACATTATTGTCTATTTCTATTTGATTCTTTGCAAGAATATTTTGTATGAGTCTTGTAATTTGGTTTCTGCCGGTGATTTCTTCTATTTTCTGTATTATTAATCTCCTGTTTAATAGATCGAATGCCTTCGTGTAATCTATGAATATGGCGTGTAATTTTCCTTTTGGTTGCATCAGTGCAGTCGCGATATCTTCCTGCAGGCATTTCACTGCGTGGATTGTGGATTTTCCTTTGGTGAAGCCAAATTGTTGTTCTGGGATTACGTGGTTTGTCATCTTTCGCAATCTTTCGGTTAGTAAGCTCGTCAGTATTTTTAGTGCTGTGCACTCAAGGGCTATCCCTCTATACGAGTTTGGATCTCTCGTATCTCCTTTACCTTTATACAGTACTTTCATTGTTGCTAGTCTCCACTTATTTGGGATGTTCCCTTGCCTTAAACATTCGTTGTATAGTTCTGTCCATGCATGCGCTAGAATATGTGCCGTATCCTTTATATGTTCGTAGTATAACCCATCTGGGCCGCATGTTTTTTTGTTCTTTGATCTTTCTATTTGCTTGCGGACTTCTTCAAAGGAGAAAGGATGAGTTGTGTCTGTTCCTACGTCCCCGTCTGTGATTTTTGGTCTTGTTTCCTTGTTCTGCAATACTTTTTTGAAGTGTTCTTCCCATTTGTCTAGTGGGACGTCTCTTGGATAGTACGGCTGCTTTGGAGAAGTTGCTTTGTACCATTTCTGTTCAGCTTGTTCAATGAGTTTTCTCTCTTCTTCTGCCTGGTATATGTCTTTATGTTTTTTCAGTATTTGTTTATACATTCTCCTAGATTGTTTTAATAAATAACATTTCCAAAATATATCTCTTAAATAAATTTTCTTCAAAATCCAAAATTTGCACGTTATCCCAATCAAATTAATGGGATTCCACTAATATGTGTAACGTAACAACATTATGATTTGCGGTTTTAAAATTGTTTTTATGCTCTTTTAATCTAAATCCTAGAGCTCGTTTAGTTTGTCCTATTTAGCATTTTCCACAATGAAGTTGACCACAATTAGTTTTGCAAATAACAATATGGAGCATTTCTTTTTTTATTTTGTCTTTTGGAGACACCCGTTTATAGCCTGTTACGCAAAAAAATATATAGTGAATCACTTTTTCTCCTATGATTAGAAAATTAACACAAAAAATTTAGACTTTAAATACTATTGAAGTAGTCTGATGAATAAATTTTGTAGAGTTGTAAAATCATCTGTACAATAGAGCTGTAATTAAGCAACAGGATTCCAGTGAATTGTACGGAATCACAAATATTATAAATATTTTAAGAAGACTTTAGTATAAGTTCTTGTAAATTTAAATTTTTTCTTTTATCAGTAAATGAGAAAAAAAATTCTGCAGTTTTATATGTATGCAGGCACTGACGTAGATACCCTATAATCTAGTCTCACAACTTATTTAACTATTTGTTTTAAAATTGGCTACTCACAAAAATTCTAAACTTCAGCATCTTATTACGACAAGGAACCACAACGTATTCCATAATACTTTTAGTATGAATACTGTATGAAACAAATATAGAATAATTCCGTGAAATATTTTGTTATGGATAAATTTATGTGTATTTACGTGGATTAGAAAATTGTTGTGTTCACGTCTTGCGTCACTATAACAATACTGGCTTTCGCCTTTATGACTTAAAAATTGCACCGCCAATATTCTCGGCTCATAATATGTGTTACATGAAAACATTCTTCGGTATATAATTTAGGATATAATAATTAACAAGTACAGAAAAAAGTGCTAGATTAATTTTCCTACACAAGATGAATTTACACTTCAGGAATATATGCTTCAAGTCAACCCAATTTAATCAAAAGAGAAACATTGAAATATTCTCTAATACAAATCCTGCATTATAAAAAAATTCATAACAGCAAATTAATTTTGGTATTGTAAAGGTTCTATCACACATGTCAACATTGAAATAAGTAAAGGAAATCGGAAAACAATATGCCATTGTACTGGGTTAAATGAAATGTTAACGTAAAGTCTTGTGCGCACCTCGGAGCGGAATATATACTGGACGACTTTGCCAAGTGACTTGGGAATAGAATTCCCGTATATTGACAAAATTGGTGTATGTGAATTTGAATTAGGGAGAAGGCAATATGCGAGGCATTTTTCTGCTTTCTCATGCTTGGAGATTATACATGGGTAATATTCGTGGAACTCGAGAGTGTATCTTCTCAAATTTTGAGGCCGTTCCCTCTCCCGAAATAAATGCAACGTTATGGTGATTAAAACCGTAAAACGAAGTCTCCACGGATTAATATGGCAACGAAGATCGAAAGTTTCTGTAGGATGCGTTTCTATTGTGTTGTGTTTTGTTCTACAAAATTATCTTTAATTAGATCGAAACTAACAGTGGAGGATAATTATGATGTGGTGTGAAAAAGTATTATAATTTTAATATTTATAAGGGGAAAAGTTTTGAATAAAGGATATTCTTCAGTTTTGTTAGCAAAAATATTTAATTAAAACCGATTTTGAGGACGATCTGTGCCAGATTTTGTCGGGATGATCTCAGGAATTACCTAGTGGGAAAAATTACTAAGAATGTGAGGGATCGAGAACATTCCTGTAAACAAAGTTAGACGACCACTGGTTCACTGGCAGGGTGTTAGCTGTGGTTGCGCGTTGACTCCGCTCAACTTAAAGACAACTCCTATGAAGTGCCGGGTGTTCACTGCTCAATGAATAGCGCAAAGTGATAAAAGACTGCATGAAAATCTAAATGACCATAACTGAATAGGAAAATGGTTAGTCTATAACAGATTAGCAAAAAAGTTTTAAGTTTATATTGAATAAGGAAATGGTTCCTCTGACCAAAAGTTTTTCGCTTTTGTTCTCGAAGCTCCGCCTCCGTAATTTAAATTTCACCCCGTGCAAGAAGTAGGCGTGATTTTTTCACCATCACGAAAAGGGGAAGATTATACGTATTTTTTTATGCGTCTTACAGTGAAATCGATGTTCAGTAATTTCTATCTGTCGTCTGCCGTCGTCGAAAGTTATGGAATTTTAGACACGTCTAATGAAATAACGGAACAACAATCTTGTTTGTCTTTTGGTAAGTACACGATTCGTAATTCAACATTTGATCAACCAATCGCGAACATTGATGGTCCTGACAAAGTCTAGCATAGCTCTATTGTCGGCATCATACATATCATATACAAAACTATACATATTATATACATTTAACATAATAAACTGGATCCATTTAAGATGTGATACGCAATAGCGTACCACGCTATATTAGTAGAAAATTACTAATTTCCTTAGGCTTTTCTAATGAATATACTTCGTAATGATTTCCAACTGGGAATCATTGATTAAATAAGGCGTTTCGTTGACTCGCTCTGTCGACGTCACTTTAGTGTGCCTTTAAATCCGAGCACATATCCATTAATTTTTATTATATCAGGTATATTTTTATATTATGACTAAGTGGTAACAATCTCTTTTGTTTGCATTTAGGTGTCTCAATATTTATTGAAAAGCTTAGACAAACTTCATTATGAGCTAAAATGTTAATTTACAATTATTATAGCAATATTGAGTTTTAACTGGTTTTATTTTTTAAAGGGTGCACCTAGTTCTCTTTCTAGAGAATTATATAGTATATTCTAAAACTCAATTAAGTTGAAATTCTTATTAAATGAAAATAGCAGTAAGGCGTGGTTTACGACAACGATATAGATAGTTATGTCAATATATATATATATATATATATATATAATTTAAATACAGAATTGGCATAAGAGGTATATATATACCTCTTATGCCAATTCTGTATTTAAATTAATCTACTGGCATATAATATTATAGCGAACACGTCCTACCTCACTTAAAAGAAACCTCTCTGACAGATATTTACTTAGTATACATTACACTAAGTAATACGTTAGGTTCTTAACTGTTTATGAATATTTGGCTGAAAAAAAGACTATAGTCATTGAAATCAACCTAAAAGGCCAGTACAATCATACTAAAATAAACTATTAATACCTATCTGGGTGTCTGGCGATAAGGAAGAATTCAAATTTTAGTCCACTGTGGTATTTAATTCCACAGTGATTTATTAGTCAAAACGTGATTACGTTTCGAGAGGGCCATATTTCAGAAAATTTACATTTTCATGCCCACTACTTTATGAGATCTAAATTACATCACTACGACCGCGATGACTCAATATCTTAATGGAACCATGAAATCTACTAGTAACGTAAAAAAACACAGAAACAAAAGAGAATCTGAAAAAAGTATAATTCGGAGGGAGAAAGACAATATTAATATCAACTAACCACGTTGTACTTGTGGTATTCAGTCCTAAGACTGGTCTGATGCAACCCTCCATGCTAAACTATCTTGCGCAAGCCTTTTCAGTTCCTCATAACTAACACATCCGACATCCTCCCTAACCTGCTTAGTGCAACCTTGACCTCCCTCTTCTGTTCTTACGCCACACACTTCGCTATAATACTAATTTTACAAGACCCTCATGTCCTAAAACGTGGCCTATTAATCTATCCTTTCTCTTGCTTAACGTCCTCCATTCATATTGTTCGCTCTTCCCTTGCTCTGTTTGGAACTTCCTCGTTAGTGATTCTATCCACCCAGCACCTAATTGTACCACATTTCAAAGATTTCTATTTTTTACCTTTCCGCAACTTCCATAGCCCACGTTTCGCACCTATAAAACCATACGAACATTTTTAGCGGTGATATTCACACCCGTGAGTAAATTCCTTTTTCGCGAAAGCCTCTTTCCCTACGCTATCCTACTATTTGTGTTTACTATACTTCTACCATCCCTAGTTATTACGCTTACCAAGTAGCAGAATTCCTTAACTTCCGTCAAAATATCCCTTCCCAATCTAACACCCTTTGTTATTTCACTGTCTCCCATACTACACTCAATTACCTTGGTTTTACCCCTATTAATCCTTATTTTGAATTCTTTCTTCAAGGTAAGGTTCATGCCATTTATTATGGTTGCAAGACTTTTTTAGACACCCCTAATATATAATATCGTCGGCAAAGCGTAGGGTGTTTATTTCTTCTCCTTGCAGTACGATTCGCTTTAACTTTCTTCATCGCCTGTTCTATATATAAGTTAAAGATCATGGGTGACAGACTGCATCTTTGCCTTACTCCTTTCTTGAATTCTGCTTCTTTTTCTATATCTTGAATACTAATTACTGCTGACTGCCTTCTTTAGAGGTTATGTATAAGCCTCCTGTCTTAAAATTTTATTCCTGTGTTCTTCAAAATATTTAATAGTGTTTTCCAGTTCGCATTATCAACCGCTTTTTCTAAATTTTATAAATGCCATGAACGAAGACCGGCTTTTTCTTATCCTGTCTTCTAAAATTAAACGCAACGTCAATATTGCTTCTCTTGTTCCTCCATTATTCCTAAAACCAAATTGATCTTCTCCTCCTATTTGACGTTTCGTCCTCCTATATACTATTTTCGTTAATATTTTGCATTCACGAGATAAGAAACTAATTGTTCTGTGCTATCCGCATCTATCAGCCTGTCTTCTTCGGTATGGGTATAATTAAATTTAAGTTTTTACTGCAATATTCTTGTAATTAATTATTCCTGTTGCGTAGATTTTGTAAACTATACTGAACAGCTATGATATTGCTTCTTCACCCGATGATCTTATCAACTCCGCTGGAATGTTATAACTTATTATCTTAATAGAAATATGAAATCTAACGGTACCTTAAATAAACACAGTAACTAAGGAGATTCTGAACAAAAAGTTCAATTCGGAGAGAAATAGACACTATTAATCGCAACCAACCTCAAATAAATATTTCTTCCCTGCACGTTTATTTCATTTGCTTACTTCTTAAATTTACGTCCCAGTATCCCTACCCCAGGGGTGGTGGTAGTAGTGTCTTATCTCTACAGCCCTGGCCTACCTAATGGTCGGAAAGAACAAGTGTTCAAAATTTGATCGAAATTGCGCCACGTGTTTTGATTTGCGTGCGTTACATACACACACAAAAATTTCACAAAAACAGTCTATTTGCACAGAAGATGCTTGAACAGTCTCTTCCATCTGATTACTGTTAAATAATATGTGTATTTATATATCTATACAAAAAATGGAGTGTATTCGACCCGGTAGTTTATAAAATCAATCTCCACTGCGATTTATTAAACATTTTGCAGTATTATCAACTAATTAAAAAGTATACTCACCTAAATTAAATGTTACTTAAATTTTAGCAATATTTTAAGCAAAACAGCAATTACTTATCTCGTTTGACAGGCTACGTGAAGAAATAATATATCCTTTGGCAAGTTTTTAGGGTAATATCTTCTTCGGCCTGAAAGGAGAGATGTAAAAAACTAAACTATTCCAAAGATTGACATATATCTTCTCTGATATGATCACCGCTTAACACACCAATGGAACAATGGCATAGGAACGCTTAAGGCAAATCTTTTATCTCGTAGTTGGTTTCGAACAGGTCCTACTTTGGGGTACAATTAAATGAAACATTAATATTCTGTATGTAAAACAGGACATAGATTTTCTCAGTAGTATATATGATATCTTAATTCATGAAAGGTAACGTATCAGATGTATAATTATTATCTTTGCTTTTTTATAAATAGTCTTGGTTTTTTAAATTTTTTTTATCTCTACTTTAATATCTTTGGAATGTTATAATTTTTGTGCATTGTTATTTAGTTCAACCTGAAGAGGGTCCAGATAAGGACGGGAGCATGCAGTAATTTTTGTAGTTTGTTTCACTAATTTTTTTGTTTTTGGCCTTATTTCTTCTTCGTCTTTTTCCTATGGCTCAACAGCACTCTTGAGGGCCTAGGCCTACCGAGGTGGCTGCGGACTGTTATTTCGGCCGTATTTACACTTTAAAAATAGAATGTTCTGATATCTCAGTTTGAAATGAGCGTTTTTAAGTGTTATACTTTCAATAGAGTTTGGATTAATATAAACTGGAATTTACTCCGAGAATATTGTTTACTATTGCAAGTAAAGGAATAGTTCGTTCTGTTTCGGATGATTGCTATAGCATTTCTATGGCTACTCACCGTCACGAATAGAGAAGACTTGAGACCGAAGCTGACTAATGGTAATATCTCTGCAGGAAGAACGAAGAACATAGGCCTAACTGTTACTGAACTAACATTGAATGTTGAAATGATTGAAAAATTTAATTATTAAGGTTAAATATTAACTCATATAGAAAAATATTTAATATAATTTGGATATTTAACTATTTTTCATTAATAATTTCCCAGTGATTACTTCCTAAAACATAAGTTTTTGTCCTTAACAAACAGTAATTCAGCTTCATTTAGGGAATCATGGAATTTTTTAACATAAAAAAGTATCTTCACCTCACAGAAGACCAGGGTTCAATCCCCTGGCAATGCAATCTGGTAGCGTCCCTGGTGACTCACCACGCCGTTTCTAACAAGGGTTCAAATCTCGTCGAAGGGGTAAACGGTTCGTATAATTATCTGGGACGAGTTCAAATACCGTAGAGGCCATCCGGCACAAGGAACTGGTAAAACACTACTGTCAATAATTTCAGAAATGTGCTTTTTATGGTTAGAACTTGAGAAAAACAAAATAAGAAGGATGTTCAAGTTTAAGTTACTAGCCAAGGACAGGAGGTGATCAGACTGATGAGAAGGTAATCTCAGGATATTTCCATCGTCATTTCTTATTCAGCGACCGAAAAAAGGAGAATGCTGGATAGATTGTAGGAAATATTTGGTACGTGAGGTTGTTTTACTAACCCGAAAAAAAGACGCTAGAATGGTTTTGAAGATTAAGTTTAATGAAATATAAACAAAGTGCTGATCAAAAGAGAACCTACGAATCTATACGTATCCATCTTTAGAGCTCTGAAAAGCTTCCATGGCTAACACCCCCCCTTCCCAACTTCGTTCTGTGACTGTAATAAAGTGGGAGAATAACAAATCAAGATCTAAAATTTAGTCACACGGGGGGCCCCTGCCTTATTAGTTGCATCCGATATTATGCAAGAGAATCTTGTTAACCCAACGCGACCATAATTCTGCAAATGTTATCTTGAAACAAGACGCCTTTGTTGTTTAGTGTGGCGTTATTTATAGACAGCCACATCCTTCTATCTGTCCAATGGAACTTTACAAAATTTGGGATACGTGAAACTAAGAAATCGAAAAATAATGGTCACAATATGGCATTCCCTTTCCGTAGAAAACTTTACTCACTTCGACTTGCAGTTAAGTAGTTAAATTAGTAAATATTATATAAGGAGCATCAAACGACTTAGGCGGGGCGTGGTGAAAAACGACTGGGAAACACCTTTCATTTTTTTAAATTTAGAATTCTGTCTGGTTCGCCAACTGATATTTTTAAATATTTAAAAAAACTGATTTCCAACAACATTACAAAACATCTGAAGCTAAAGCATATTCTAAAGAATAAGACAGGTGTACAATTTGTAGGTTATCTCTTCTCCCATAGTAATAATGATGCTGAAAATATGAAAAAAATTATTATTACATAACGTAATTACAATCTTATATGCAAAAGAACTTAAGAGATTGAGGCTCACAAAGTGTTATTTCTGGGAGACGTAAGTGTACGAAAGTTGACATTTCTGCATTTGCAAACAATTATTCTGTGTTACACAGAGTATATGAAAACATAATATTAATGGAGATCTAATTTGTACACAAAAGTGTGCTGAACACAATTCAGTTTATTTAAAACATGGTTTGTCTACTTAGTGCTGAGTAATTAAGAACGCACATTTTTTAACCATACGCAATGAAAATGTTGAATTTTTTTTGCAACAATGAACACAAGTAAAAGAATTCACAAACAATATATGAATTTTTTATATGGTTAAGCTTCCACTGCTGTAGATCTTTGTGTTAGCACAGACGCTAATAATGGGGAACAAGGCTTTTTTCATGTCTAATGCCCTCTTAAAATAAAAATGTTAAAGTAGGAAATATATTGGTCCGGGAGTGTGTTATACTAATTAATCTCGTATTTTGTAGGGCATAACTGAAATAGAAATGTAATTTACTGTACACAGGAATCTATTGTATAAATATTTATTAATTCTTATGCCCTTTAACCGAGACATTATTTGTACGAACATTTAGAATATTCGTGTACAGTGTTTTATGTAAAATGTGGTGATTGTGGTGAGTGAAAGAGAAACAAACGGTAACTGTATTGAATATTGAACCTGAAATTCGCGGCGGGGTTGAAGTTGCGGAAAGCTCTTGTGGCATTTGCAGAAGTGTTGGCGTGTAACAAATCAGACTGGCGTTCCATACAGCAGCGTGTCACACAGGCAGTTACAAATGCCGGCGCTATGAATGGTGTCGCTAGCAGTCCATTTAGTATCGCACCATTCGTCTTTGAGGTGGAGGTGGAGGTGGAGAGGAGGAGGTGAAATTCTCGGCAGACGATTCTCTCGGGCCCTGCGACAGAGAGAAATGCCGGCGAGCTAGAAAACGACAACTCAAAGCGCCACGCCGCGTCACCGTTGCGGTAATGGACAAGCCCGCACTTCAAAGAGGACCACCGATAAAAAGGATTCTTGAAACAACAGGGTGTTCAGGCTCCTCCTACAAGCACAGCACGATTATCCACTATAGAGCTCCGACGCTTTCATAAATGTTTCAGTAGTAGCAGTCTTTACGTTGACGCCCGAAAACAGCTTCTCAGTGTTACAATAAAAGTAAGACATTAGATATTCCACATTTATTCGGTAAGGTAGTACTTTATATACGTTATATGTCATAATCGTAAGATTAGTTAATTTATATTATTAATTTATATTGTAAGAAAAGTCTAGCTGAATTACTTAAGCCAACGTGGTAGTGTCACAAACCCGTTTACACCTGGTCGTATCACGAAAACGGTACGTTTTTGGACAAGGGGCTGTATTGGAACATTAACTAAGAGGAATTTTTGAGCACGCGAACAAAACGATGCTTTGAAAAGTTCTTCTATTGAACTCTGATAAAGGGTGCAAAGACAAATTTAGAAGGTAACGATTCTGTCCTGATATTGTGATATAAGTATGTATTTTGAATAAAATGTTTTATTATACACGAAAAAATTAATTAATTGGCCAGCTTACCGTAATGGTAAAACACGTGCGGAATTTGGCCGTACAAAATCAAATACAAGCGGTGTGAGTGAAGTTGAAGGTTATAGACAAAGGGGGTTTAAAACCCCATAAATTGGCACGATTTCGTTTTTCTCAAGGCTTTGACATTTGACGGCAACGTGTTATTAACACCATTAGTGTGGTGGTAAATATCTCCTCCTAAAGACGATAGGAAAATAACGGAAACGAAATAATAAAGTGAGTACAAGGCATTAGAATCCCAATAAAAATTGATTTTTGGACATTAAGACAGGATTTTAAGAAAGACTAAGGTCGGACTTTAAGAGTGAACATTGAGATTGGACTTAAAGAGTGGATACTTACATCGGACTTTAAAAGATATTAAGATTGAATTATTAGAGGGAGCTATAAGACTGAATATTTAGAGCTTAGAGTAAGAAATTAGAAATTGTCCTAGCCATGGTCGATTAAATAACGAGAGGATGGGGTGAACGAGGCCGGGCCACCAAGGAGCTCATGACAGCAACGACGAAGAAGGCAGGTCCGACTCAAGTGGCAAGGTTAAGGATAAGCTTAGAAGAAAGGGTAATTACTGAGACGCGTATAAAGTTTCGTCGTATATTTTGTTTTATTCATATAAATTAATTTTACAATATTAAGCGTTTTTGTACAAAATTCCATAGAGAACAGCCCTGAGGTATTCGCAAGGCACCCGTTCGTGGAAAAACCCAGCAAGACAAACAGTCACATAACTTGAAGCCAGACAGGCGCAGTCTTTGTCGGAAAATATTTTTGCCGCCCGGCGAAAAACCCCAGATCAGCCGAGGTTAGCAAGGTAGTCGACCCACAACATTGCGAGGGTGGCCCCTCTCAAATTTTTAATTTTTGGAGAGGAAGAGCAGGGACGCCAACCCCACTGGAGAACCTTGGGAAAATAGAAAAAACGGGGAGGACAATCGCGTTGTAGGAGAGGTGAGTACTCGGAAAAGGCCATTCGGAAAAGAGAGTTGAAGGTGAAGAGTTCAGCACGAAGAAACGGAAGTCGAACTGGCTGGCTTCCAGTCTGAGAAGAGAGGCGATTTGGCTGCAAGAATAACAAGGAAACGACACCGCAATAGTCTGCCGCTTCTATGCTGACCCGGGAGCTGTATTTGCGTTAAATCCAGGACTGCCAATCAACAAGGAAACTTGGGGAGGATGAATGTAAAGTAAGGAACAAAAGGCAATAAACTCTCACTCTGCAAAGTAGATTAAATTTATCAAAGTCTCTTGCAATATTATTTGTTCGGTTAAGGAGGCTCAGCTCGGCAAAATAAAATTCATTAAAATTAATAAATTCCTAAATATTGTAATATTGACTTTTTAACAGTAAAAATGTTTTAAATTTCAAAGTTGCGATTTATTGGTACCGACCTATTTAAATATAACTCTAATTTTCAATCTATTTATAAATTATAAAATCCACGTCACATTACTCTCTCTGCGGCCTTATAAGATTTTGTGGTACTGCCAATTCCGTGTAGGATTTGTGTTTGTATTCTGCTAAATGAGAAGACCCGTTTAGGCGACCCATAGAATAGGGCTTATGTTTTTAGTTTATGAGATACTTAATGTGAGTATAAATATTGTAAATATATAATGTTGCCGACCTCCTGTGGTGTAGTGGCTAGCCTCTAGTTGCTGCCTCACAACTCAGGGGTCCCGGGTTCGAATCCTGGTATGGGCTTGGATGTTTGTGTCGTCATGGTCGCGAGGATCATGATTAAGGCTGCTGGGGAATTGATACACTGACCACGTATCACCCCAAATTCTGAATGTGTCACGCCAGATGACAGTTCGCAGCCACCTCGGTAGGCCCAGGCCCTCTAGGGTGCTGTTGAGCCATTGGAAGAAGAAATATATAATGTTAACTATAAAAAAGACCGGATTTGTAACTTAAAAGTGATCAAATTATAGTTTATTGTAAATTAATAAATATAAAGGAAACTATTTTTTATATGATAATTATTTATTCTAAAATATTTTATCCCCCAATTTCATTTCATTACGCTAAAGTAGCATGTGACCTCAAAACTTGAAGTGAGCTCAACGGACTTCGGACCCACGTGATGCTCTCGGATCCGCATTCAAAATTAGTCTGAGGTCTCGAGCGAGCGAATTGCTCTCGGATCCTAGAAACCACTGGCTGATGATTACTCACCAATCTCAAGAGACCCACCGTTTCACAATATTTTTACGTCCCCCCATTCGGCCGCAGTCGTCTTAGTGCGTCCCTCTAGAGTGACGTTGTCAGACCCCGGTTCCCACGGACCAACTTTAATGGTCAGTCAGGGGTTTATCAGAACTTGTCACCTTTGTGGCGGCAGCCACTGGAAAACCACTCTCCCATACGTCAGCTTAAATGTAAATTGTGCTAAACGCGCGCCATAATATTTCAACGTATTTCTAGGCTGACGTTAAAATTTTTTTTAATTATTATTCTCTTCCGTTGAAGTTATAATACAGTTTCTAACACCATTCCGTTCGTAGGGCAGAAGACTCCTATCAAGCACCTGTCCCTGCACCACTTGCTCCCTAGCACGGAGCACTATATGACCTACGAAGGTTCGACGACCCATCCAGGCTGTTGGGAGACGACAGTTTGGATCATTCTCAACAAGCCCATCTATATCTCACGACAAGAGGTAAGACTCAAACGAAAGCGCTGCATTATTTCATACTCGAAACAACCCTGTACTGCCACGGGCCAATTGCAGATGTACTCGTTGAGAAGACTGATGCAAGGTTCCGAGGAGCAACCCAAGGCGCCTCTGGGAAACAATGTCCGGCCGCAGCAAGGCCTGCATCACAGGACCGTCAGAACCAACATCGACTTCTTCCGGGGAAAGCACCCTACGGTAAAAAAAATTAACCTACCAAGAACTATTATGTGTCTTGAGTGAACTACTGTTCTTCTTTTTTCATACACTTATGGTGTTACTAAACTTTCATTTATCCTTCTCCATTCTTTCCTCTCATTCGTTTCCTCATTTAAAAACAGGAAACGTTATTGTTTCGTCTTACCCAGAAAACTTGAATACAATATTACAAAGGTTTCTCATGTATGATATTTATTTTTAAAATTAACTTTATTTTCCAGATATTTTATCATTATTGCATTACACCTCAAACTTCTCCACCATCAATAGTGAGATACTTCAAGTAGCGGGAAACCAGTTTCTTGTACTGTTTCGTCAATAAAAGATGCCGCAGGCGGTCACATACAGCCGACCGCTCCGCGACGTTAATCTGTCTAATCCACTCCCTTACCATTCCATGACTCATTAGTGTTTCCTAACCTCACGAAGTTGCCGATAAATGTTGTCTGATGTAGTATTCCTTCCATTCAAGAAGCATATCACTGTTCTGCTTCAATTGTTTTGAAAATTTCGAAACGCTCTATCAAAAGGAAAACGCGGTGACGATGCTTTTACTGTGTGGAGAACTTGTGTGAGATGTAAGGTAATGATTTATTTTTAAATGTCTTGAAAATAATTGTTATTTTTTAAATAAGAAATAATATTATACGATTTAATAAGCCTCTGTTTCAGTATTTTTATAATTTAAATACTGACAAAGAGGCTGATTAAATCAATATTCATATATTTAATTGTCATAAATATTATTTAATTAAGAACTAATATTTTTACGTCTTTTTAAATGGGAGCCTATTTGATCTTGAAAGGTTTTCCGTCCAATCAAATTCTTGCGGCTATGCCACTTTATTGTGAAGGCAGTTGCAAAGCTTGGTTCAAAATACATTAGCATAAACATAAAACTTTCGTCATAAAAGTAATAAGAGAAATGACACCAGTTACTGGATTGTTCTATTTAATTATTTAAGTTTTAATTGATAACTCTCGTGTAAGATAATCAAATGATGTACAATCAAAAAAAACATACTGCATTTAAATACATATAACGTATAACGTGGTATATTCTGAACAAAAATATTCCATTTATATCTTCCTCCTTCAAACTCCTTTCATAGAACTGTTCACCAATTGTAATGTTAACATACTTACATAATTTATTTTTATAGTGTCCACTTTTTTCTCAAAAATATGATACATTCTTGTTTATGATTAAATTACACATATTTTCTATGTTATAAATCGTGTTAGACATTACAAATTGTTATTTATATTTTTTCATATAAACAATGATAGTTACCTACATTTTTCAAAGTTCCAGTGATTATTACTTATTTTTACTACTTTTTGTTGCAGGCTAAAAAGTGTCCAAGTATGCATCGGGAGATGTATTACGAAGGTATGCAAATTTAACAAGGAAATTAGCTCACTGATCTAAATGTCTTTGATAATATTTCGCAACGTTTTAAACATTCATCATGATAAGAAAGTAAAATAGTGCTTCTTTCGCAGGGAGTTTTGCCATACTGTTGTGACGCTACTTAGAGGTTTCTTTCAGATGTATTCTGAGGGCAGAAAAAGCATACATACTAAGATGTCGCGGACATTACCGTCTTTGTATCCTGCTTCGGTAGCAGGACAAAATTTGTACCGTACACTCGTTCCTCAAAATGCAATAGTGACAGTTATTTACTTAGATGCTGTAAAAATAGGTAGCAGAAAACAGAAGTGATACTTCATATTGCGTTGACTGTCGTGTTTGTTGTGACAACATTTTCTTATCCAATGACCGCATCGTTAACAACTACATTAAATTCAGCCTCAATTCTCCGGGCTAGGTCTCCTAATCGCTCTCTTTAACTATCCCATTTATCCTTTCTCCTCATTTATAAACCATCGTCCAGTTTTAATCCTATAACTAGTTGCCAGGGTATTTATTTATAATAACCTTTACAGAACCCCGGAATAGTTAGGAATCATGGATGATTTCGTGTTATTGCCGTCAACTCTTCCTCCTCTGCCCCCCCCCCCCCCACTTTCCCACCGAGTGACTTTCATAACCCTTAAACCTGATTTCATTTTATTCATTTGCACTTCCTCCACCCCACCCTCTATATGAGAAAAATTTACGCCCACTCCACAGCAGCCCCTGGTGGTGGTAAGCGTATCTAACCCCAACAGTATTTGTTTCCCGGGTTGCAAGAAACGAGAGTACAAATTTTGACAAAATTTCTCCTCTCCCTTCCGATCGAACGCGGAAGTTTGTATACATCCTTCTATAGCCCTCTTCGGGCCCAAATTACAAGTTTACCGGCCTGGTGAATCTTAGAATCAAACTCACCGACTCAATACTTTTCTTATGTGACGCCTATCCACTCCCACGCCTCCGATTTATCCCCGCACAGGCTATATGAGAATACATACACATAGTGTCGGGAAAAACATTGTCAAATTACCCCAAAAAATATTAATTTTGACGGAAAAATTGCCCGTTTTTGCATACTTAAAAATATCTACACCTTTCCACCTCCGCACTAATGGTGGTATTCGTATTGCAGACAGTGCTGATCGACAGTCCTCAAAGAGCATGTATACAAAATTAGATCAAAATTGCTCAACTCTTTTGTATTTGTGTGCGAAGGATACATACATACGAAATTTGAGATTTATTTACACGCGAACAACGAGATTGTTGATTTGTCTATTTGGTCTGTTAAGCGTGAAATAGCTTATAAATTTAGTAAACGTAGTTTTAAGGAACACTAGATTATGGGTGCATATTAAATACACAAAAATGTCTTTAAGTAAGATTTACTCACAGGCGGCGCCATATATATAAGACGCGTTGAACACTACAGTAAAATTTTATTTTTCTAGTAACGTCTCTGACCTAAATAAAGTCCTAAATCATTTTTTAAACTTAATTTTAATTTTTACGCTCTATAACACCAAAATGGACGTTGATAAAAGTAAGTTGAAAATTTCAGAAGCCGAAATTTCCTCATTGATATAATTACTATGGAATACATGATTTCAAATCATAATACATTAGAATAAGGACAATTTGGTATTTTTAAATGATTTAAAAACACGTCGTTTTACGGACCCTATCCGGTTCGTTTACGATTTCCCCTCCGCCTCACACGATGATTCTTGAAAGCCGATTTCCACGCCCTCACTCTGCTCAGCGCCCACTTGTTTCGAATAATGTCGCGTAAGCCTGTATTACACCTCCTCGGCCGAGCGATATTGTGGCGAGTGTCCGCGCACGGACAGTCATTTTTCATATTATAGCTGTAAGTTTTTAAATTCCAATACCTTCGGTTTATATGACATTCATAAGTTGAATTTAATTATCTTCCAGATTTGTTCAAGTTTCTTCTTTTCTTGATTATGGGTTGATATTAAAGTTTTAATTTTATTTTCACTTTTGGCACACCAAAATCTGCTAGCCCGAAACCCAATATAGAGCCCAAGTTAAAAAGTAACTCGATTGGAAGCAGGTAGAAACCGTCTGGTGATTGGAGAGGGGTTCACTCGGCCGAATGTGTAGAAAGTTCTTCTATCCACTGTATCCGAGTACTGACAGTCCATATTACATATTAATCAGTTGAACGCATTGTCTCGACCGACCACTGGTAAGGTGTAAGACGGGCTATATACTTCAGCTTATTACACACTGGAACTCTTTCAATCGACTCACGTCGCGACTGTGATCCGGGCTTATGAAAATGTCCCTGAAACAAACGGGAATTGAAAAAGATGTGGTTGAAAATGAAAGTTTTAAAGAAAAACGCAAATCGCATTACTTTTTGTCTTACAAAAGACAAAACGGGTGGTCTGTTGCGTTAGTATTCAGTATCCTTGTTAAAATAATATCATACTAAACGTCGCTAATAGACGAAACCTGATATTCATTGAAACTTAAAATTTTTTCATCTGTGGTAATGGTTTAGTTATTACGTAAGGTGGGGAGATGAATTTTAAATATGACTATTATTTTCTCATTAATATAATAAAAACGATAACTTTTAAATTTAATATATGGAAAGGTGGAAAAAATAATTATTAATATAAATTTAAGAACAGAATTTATTAGACTTGAATTAAATGTGACCCTCGCTTACTCAGTCAGGAACAATATCTTTCCCTCAGGGAAAGCTAATGCTCAATGAGTTTAATTTCAAAATTTATGGGGGAAAACAAGAACTTTAAAATAGCTGCGACCAGAGGCGAGAAACAATTAAGCTTTAGTACGTGGTTGGTGTTGACTGCGCGTCGTCCCGTTCCTGCTCGTTGGATAATTTCTTTTCTAACTTCTGAGGTACTCAGCTCGTCGCCCACGGATACTCGTTGATTTATGGATGGAATGTAGGAATGTTTCTCACTGGATGTTTTTGACTGACTGCCGAAATTTTGACAGTTACTGACCGCCGAAATGTTGAATGTCTGGCTGACTCCTCTTTCACTCCAGGAACCCGCTGGTATTCGTTCTGAAAGCCACGCCCTGGTCTAATAATTCTCATAGGCGTGTGATTTCTACCCCCCACCCCTTATTGAGGAGTAGCTTGCCATCTGTGTTTACTCCAGTCGTTGTCCTTCAGACTTTGGGAAGCTGTTTTTCTATTTCCACTGGTCATGTGTCGAGGCACAATTAATTTCTCCCTTAATCCTCTATTGAAATTATTATATTTTCCGGCCTCTAAGGCAAATCGTCTACCCTTGTTTTTGCTGTTAACGACGGAAATTCCACATCCAGGTCACATTCCATTGACCAGATAGATCCGTATTGCGTTCCATCTGTCACCCCCATTTCTGCATCATCTGGCCTTCAAGTTCCTTCATCCAATCAGATTTCCTTACTTTAATGTCTCCGTTTTCTGGCAGATAAGATGACTGTAATTCCTCATTTAAATAACCGATCGCGTTCATTCATGTTTCCGACTTCGTCTAGCTTAGGTCTAAATATTTACATATCATATAATACTAAAAATAAGAATTTTAATTCATCTTATGTGATACGCAAAACACATCATATATAATATTAATATCTTAAGGGACGAAATTTTACTCTTTTAATTTTCATTTTTCAATGTACCGGGCAAAATTGTCCATTCAACGTGTGAATATTTTTATTTCTGCTAACTAAACTCATTATTTATTACACAATAACCACAAATAACTACTTTTTAAGACAAGGGTTTTTTTTACTCCGTGAATGATAGTTACTACAAACAACGATTTAACTGTCAGTCCTCTATGAATTTTAAAGTTTAATCAGTACCCCACAACAACTTCAAAAAAGAGTAAAAATCGTTTCAAAAACGCAAAAAATAATAGTGGAAAGGACAACAAGTACGGAGCAGCCTGCGTCGTCCTTGATTTCAATTCACGTCCGCACTGAAAACAGTTTCACGACATTGAGTTAAATAATCCCATCCAAGACGGAACTCAAAAGACGCAGAAAGTACTACAGAGTTATACACGACAGCCATTGCCATAAAGAGTCAGTGCAGCTCGGACTCAGTCGAGGCTCACGCGTGACCTAACTTTGACGCAAGAGGTCAGTTCAAAGATTCCTAGTGTCCGTGGGAGCAAGAATGCTGTTTACTGAACCAAGAACTTGAAATTCTGACTCACGGCTCTAGGCGTTGCTTTTCATGCAAGTTTACACATTTCTCGTTAAGTATATTGACATCAGTAAATTAGGAAAATATATTTTTGAAAACATAATGACATGCTTATAGGACAAGAAAATAGATAATTTTTGGTATACTTATTTCTGATGTATTACTTTCTCATTTAATTGTACAATTTATACTGCCTTGTGCTGTTTTTTCCTTTCAGCCAACACCTGGGAAGAAGCAGAGGGTCCAAGAGAAACGTGAGGCCAGTATTTTTCAATGGGACACACAACTTCAAGAAGTCAATTACAGATGTATGGGTGGATGCTTCACGCAAATGGCGACAGAGTAGTTTAGAAATAACCTGCGTGCGTGAAATTTGTTTGCACCAAATCCAAAGTTGTCGATGGAAGCGACGTCGTATACTGCTGATGATTCCAGCACATTTTCGCATCCGTCCGGCACAACATTCCAAACGTGCTGGAACGGACGATATGTCGACAAAGTTTAAAATAGTGGGAACGATCGAGTAGCTTAAAAACGAGATGGACATCCGTTTGAACATCTATTGGATATGGAATAAATGAAATTTTATTACTGGTAGAGTTTAAAAATTAAATTACGTCGAACTGTGTCAATGGACAGGAAATCATAACTAGGCTACTATTTTATTACGAACAATAGTTCTTCGAATGTGCATAACTTTAAATAATCCTTTTATACAAGGGAACAACTCAGATATGTAATGTGTTCAGTCACACGTTCGATTCTTTAATTTATATTTTTTAAGTAAATTATTTACTTCCTTAACTGGTATTTACTAGCTTACACAACGCGGATAAATGTGTAATTGTTTCTGTTCAAGTAATTCCTGTAAAGATGTGCAGACTTCCATACAATAGTTTGTACATTGACAGGCGGTCTTTAGTTATCATGTGCATGATGTGTCATATTCAGTAATCTTAAAAAAAATAGCGATGCGATAAAGAGAATAACATTCATTGACTGTACTTAATATGATTTAGCTTTCTGTTATGTTCTCGTGATAGCTGGAAAATTTTCTGAATTATTTGAGCTAATAATTTCTACAATAATCTACCTCTTCATTCGCAATTTTATAATGTTCGTATTACCTTAATTGAATGATAAATGTATACAATATTTGAAATTACGCAAACTGGCTAAACGGGTATAATTAAAACAAAAATTTAGCAACTTTTCCACATAGTTCAGGTACTGTTTTAACTGGTTGCACAACTATTTTCAGTGTATTAATTGTATTCCTAATCACGCAAGCTTTTAGAATGCATATTTATCTCAATTCGTTGTTTCTCAAACAATATTCTCAAGCATTTTCAAATGTTACACACTCGAACAGTGAACTGAAGAAAGTTACGTCTTCTCAGAACAGCAGTATGCAATTAATCTATTGGTTCGGGAAAGTGCCTAGCTGATTGTAAGTATTGCAGTGTAGGTTAGAAATCTGGTCTAGACCCATTCCTGTGCTGGCTGTGCTTTATTCTACAGGTGCTTACGTAAATATATAGACACTAAAACTGTCAAAATATATGTACAAACATAAAATAATGAGGTAGACGTTCCAGTTGTCACTATTAAAAGCTTAAGTAGTGACTCCTAACAAAACAACTGTTGTTTTTAAAATGGAATTATTTTCTTATGTTCATTAAAATAATTAATTTTGTTAAAGACAATGATTTCCATATATGTTAAACAGTATCATGACATAAGTTTTACAGGCAACTTGGCAGATCTTCCAAAATAATTACAATTTGAAAAAAATAATCTAGAGTCACATATTACCGTTATGTATGTAAATAGCTACTTTTATTACATGTAAATACTGAAAAAATCATGAAGTATGCAAGCTACTGTTGTGAATTGTAAATTATTGATATTTTATAGATTAGATAACAATTTGTATCGCTGAAAGAAAATAAACCGCTTCAAAGCAATAATTTTATTATATTTATTTATAATTCCTATACTAGAATTATAATTCAAGAAAGAAATTAAACATATAACTAAATTGAGGTATAAAAACTAAATAATTTCCAATTTTGAAGGGAGAACCAATTATTTTTTTTACATCAATTACTAAAATATGGACTCATTTATTATTGTTTTATTTCAACAAAGAAATAGATTTTATATATTTATTTCTTCGTATGAACAATAAAAGTCTTAAACATATATTCCATGGTGATTAAACTAATTTCGTCTTTCTGGGATTTTTAATGCAGAACAGATACAATTTTAGGCTTCATTCTTCCACGAAATACAGCACGAGAGTTTAAACGAAAGTTCCTGATAGTTTTTAGCTGATACAAAAAAGCTTGATTCTCTTGCATGTAGACAAAGACCAAATTTTTTTGTCATTACCTGAGTATAATTAAGAAACATTCCCAATCAGCACTGTCAGATTCAATTAAATATTGAACATCTTCAAGTATGGAAACTGTCCGTCGATGTTAAAAAGCTACATGTTTAATTGTCTATTAAATCAATTACTTTAATTCGCTTTAATGTGGTGTAGTTGGCAGTTTTAGCCGTCGGAATGTCGCTGTGGCCAGAGGTAAAACGGATGGAAACTCGAAAAACTGTTCTAAGTTTTTCTAAAATCAGAATGGCAAAATCTCGAACAGGCTGGTACTCATTCTCTGGACCACCCGCATTCCGGACGGGCGCACTACCGTTTGAGCTAATCCTAGTCCATTCCAAAACGGCTACAATATCTTTCCATCCCTTGTTTACTTGAAATATTTCGTTTGTCTTGTAACTAAACTTTCTTAGTATTAATGCATTTTGAACCAAAAATTAAATAATTCACTGAATAAGTTAACTGTCAAGGTGTCCGTGTTTCCCACAATTAATTTTCCTCATTAGTCAAAAATCACGATGTCATCCGCGTTTGTACCCACTACTAAAATAAAGACAAGTATCCAGATTATAATTCTTAATTGACATGGCAGCCTCTGGGGGCCTAAAGAACGTGACAAAGGCTGGTTATCTGGGATACTATTGCCCGGAAGATCCCAACCTGGACTGTTGTACTGCATCGTCGTTGGCAAGGTCACCAAAAAATTGCCAAAAGGATTACTCCCACTTTGCTGGCAAGGGTACACCTTCAACCCACGCCAGACAGAGATAGGCGGAGCAAAGTTTATCAAATACGGAGCTGCGGAGCGAGAGAAAACATTCAGACATTTCACAATTATACTTTCATTCATTCGGACGTATTCCTTCTTATCAGATTATATCAATCAGCCATTCTTTCTGAAGTCGTTAATGATTATCTAACATCCAGCATTGCTAGTTTCTGCAGGTGCTAGTAGGCTTTTAGTATTTAAATTGGAACCTTCCTTTCGGCAATAATTTGGAGGATTTCCGTCACCTACAAATGGCCGATTGTTGGCGTTCAAGACAATAACGATAAGCTGTTTCCGGCGGCTGCAGCTGACCGAGAATCTACGATCTGCACCAACATCCTGCAAGCAAAACGGCGATGAACAAAGATTCACGTATCTCGCCCCTGGTTAAACGACAAATTTGATACCAAATTTTGTTTTATACCCACTTAATCCCTAGAGAAAAATTATTGCCCTCCTTTGAGTTGAGAATTAGCCGGTTTTTATGAATTAATTACTTATTTAATTTAAATTTAAGTAACCCATCATTGTTAAAAATTAATTTAATAGAAATAGATTGGTTTTTCAGTTTCAAAGTTTCATTTCTTTATTAACAATTAATTATTGTAGTTGTTCTGTTATTTAGTCCCATGACTGGTCTGATGAAACCTTCGATGGTAACTTATCTTGTGCAAGCCTTTTCATTTCCACATAACTAGCACATATTCCAAATCTCCTTATCGAATTCCATCCTCCGACTCCCTCTTCTCTTCTTACCCCAAACAATTCCTTCCAATGCTAATTTAACAAGAATCTCATGTCTTAAAACATAGCCAATTAATCTATGCCTTCTCTTGGTCAAAGTCCTCCATATTGTCCGCTCTTCCTCTATTGTGTTTAGTATTTCCTCGTTAGTGATTCTAACCACAAATCTGATTTACTACCATATTTCATATGCTTTATTCTGTTCCTTTCCCCTACTCCTATCGTCCACGTTTCGCACCCATATAACGCTGTGCTATCCTACTCTTTATGTCTACTATACTTCTACCATCCCCAGTTATTACGCTCCCCAAGTAGCAGAATTACATAACTTCCGTCAAAATATCCCTTCCTAATATAACACCCTTTGTTAATCTACTTTTTCTGTGTACTACACTCCATTACTGTGATTTTCCCTCTATTTATCCTCTTTCTCCATGACCCCGTTCATGCCATTTATTATGGTTTGCAAGTCTTCTTCTGACTCCCCTAATACTACAATATCATCGGCAAAGCGTATGGTTATTTCTTCTCCTTGCAGTTACGTTTCCTTTTCCATATTCGGTTTTAACTTGCTTCATCGCCTGTTCTATATATAAGTTAAACAGCAGGGGCAACAGACTGCATCCTTGGCTTACTCCTTTCCTGATTTCTACTTTCTTTTCTTCATCTTCAATTCTAATTACAGCTGACTGCCTTCCGTAGAGGTTATGTATAAGCCCTCTTTCTCTATATTTTATCCTGTCCTCATAAGAATCATTAACAGTGTGTTACAGTTCAGATTATCAAACGCTTTTTCTTAATCTACAAATGCCATGAACGTTGGCCGGTTCTTTCTTATCGTATCTTCTAAAATTAGACGCAACGTCAATATTGTTTCTCTTGTGCTTACATTCTTTCTAAAACCAAATTGATCTTCTCCTACCCCGCATACTGTTTCAGATTCCATCCTCCTATATACTTTTTCCGTTAATATTTTGCACGCATGAGATACTAAACTAATTGTCCTGTGCTGTTCACATCTATCAGCTCCAGTCTTCTTCGGTAGGTTTAGTAGAAACATAATTATACCTAATGCAGAATTACTGTGAAACGTAATATATTTTATTTATATTGATGAATTACAGATATAGTATTCGTCATGTAGGTCTAAATTAGTCACTATTATTGCCTTGGCGGCTGGTAAATTTTGCTTTCCCGATTTAGCCATTCCCTATTGATTTTGGATTTCGATACTTCCAGAACTTCCACAGAGGTTATTCTGACAATTGGTCAATTCAGTGTTGTTTAAATGTGGAAAATATTAACAAAAATCTAAACATATTCAGAATTTTAATGTTATAGAATGATCCAAAATATAAAGTTTTTAAAGATTTACAAAATATAACACGCACTTATCCAGAAATTTTCATCTTTAAAAAAAATATTTTTAACTTTCTCTTCATAATGTAGTTATTTGTGTCGCATTGATTCACATTTGTGCTCAATTCTCACCAAAATGTATGAAGTAAATGCGTTCTCCATGTTAGCATAGTTTCATATGAGTAGCCCTTTCCTGGTTTGTTGTTTAATGAGGTGCCCTGGTATCACCCATGGTACAGAACTTTGGATTTAAGTGTTGATCGGAATGATATAACAGCATGCATTTTTATGATTCAGTCGATGAATCTGCAGCATCAAAGGCTACGAAAGTTTAAACTGCTACAAGAAAATATCACCTTGATATTATCTTTCTGTAATTACTCCGTTACATCACTTTGCGTTTCCCAATTTAAGCCAAACGTAATTTGCAAGATGAATGTTTTTCTTTAATTATTATAAATGGGGAAGCGGCACGTAGATCGATGAAACTGGAAATAGATGTCAATGTTAAGATGAGGAACAAAAATTATCAACACGTGAAACTATCAATTTCATTATTTTTCAGATTATTATGTTATATGAAATTTTATGTAATGTTTTTACATGTTATACTTGAATAACATTTTACAATAATTATATTGCCGTACTAACAATGTTGTCTTAATGATTTTATTTCACCCTGTCTTTCAAAACGTAGGATAACCTTAATACTGATTAATGTTTTAAAAAATTAAAACATTTAAATACTCAAAATTAAAAACAATATTATTCTTAAAACGCTATTTCATAAAAACCATTTTTCAACAAAACTATTGGCTTCTCCCTTTTGTTTCGTGAAACAGGATGGAGCGCTTAATCTTCAGTTGTCCCTCAGGCGCTATAAACCCTGTAGTTCTTTTCGAATGGGAGCCCGTTTGATCTTGAAAGTCTGCCTTTTAACGTCGAATCAAATTCATGCGACTTTGTCATTTATTATTGTCCACGCAGCCGTGATGCAATTAATGTTTATAGTCGTTCATTATTGACGTCACTTGTGGGGACGTTTGTCTGCTTCTCAGCTCTTATTCGCTGAAAGCCAGAACAGAAACCATGTAATGACCATTAATACCTAATACCTCAATACCTAACATTAACTTTAATATTTCAATATCGGTAAACCTTAGGCATCACGCCATAGAGGAGAAAATCTACTATGTATGTGGCAGTGATGGAAAGGTAACAATTGGAAGTGAAATTGTGTTCATTTTGTTATTAATAACTGACTTTTTGTCAATATTTTGCCAATTTATAATAATTATTGATCTAACATGGTCCAACTTTTTTTACATCAATTTTATAACTTTTGTGTACAAATAATGTACGTTATACTGTTTATGAGTAAATATTTTTGTTTCGTAAAACGAGTCCAGTCAAAGTTTTGTACACTATGTGACTACAAGTAAATATAAAATTCAGGTATTTTTATATATCCAATGAAAGTACATTCCGGTCATAAATTTAAAAAGCTGCGCTTTAAAATTCTGTTACACTATCTTCATCAATTTTATTGTTTGCATTTTTGTGGCTTACTAAATCCAATACAATTTGATGCAGCTGAGGAGGTGCAGCGAGGAGGAGGAAAAGTGAAAATACAGAGGCACTGGTGTTAATCTGCATTTGTCCGTCTGAGTAACGGCCCCGTAGAATTCGTGATGTGTATCGATCGAGCGTTCACCTGGATTCCTCCTCTGGAGTCCAAGGGCCTGGAATTCAAGAGCTTGTGCTGGTGGTGCGCATAAGCCATTAATAGGCGATGAAATCCATAAAGCTAAAGTTATAAGGAGTTGAATGGCCGCAAGAAGACTAATTAGCAATGGTTAATGGCGGAGGAATGAAGGGGTAGGGGAACAGATGGCTTTGCTATAGGGCATTCGCCAATTGGCGTTTTCCAATACTCTGGAGGATTATCTGCAGTTAAGATACGCCTCGTAGTGTCCTTCTCCCTGTAAGCGTGCGGACAGCAGATTGTTGCACTGAATAATTACACAGTGTTCATGTAAAGTGTCCTTTTATATTTCAATATCAAAACAAGTACTTCAGTAATAAATCTTGGGAACCTCTACATTGACAGGCTACACATGATTGATAAGAAGAAAGAATGTTTCGACAATGATCGAAAAATGTTATTGCTAATTAACTAAATAAATAGCCGTAGAGGTATTATATATTTTTCATTTGTTTAGTATTAGAAAGCTCTTTAACTAAAAATATTTAAATATAAATGACAAAAAATGTAATTCATTAGGCTAATTCGTTATCTTAGGAATTATGTAAATTAAGTCGAAGGAAGCTCAAGTAGGGCAGGGTTGAGGTCCAGGGAAGGGACCTTTTGTTTCTGATTGGAGATCCAATGGCGAGCGTCTTCTGAGTCTTCTGTTGTCTTGTTGAGTCAGGAGTTCCTGAGCTCCGACAAAATAATATGAATACTGTGCAATAGGGTATGGCTTGTTGCAGGTTGGCACCAATGTGTACGTGAAAATCCTGCGACACGGCTGCAGTGCCCAGTTTATGTGCCACGTTTTGAGGATATTTTGCAGTATATTATATGCTTTCTTCTGCGACGGTTAACACCAGTGACTTCGAAAGACGACAAATCGTTGGTGTGCATCAGTGACGGAAACGGCTCAACTGTTTAACTTTTCACGAGCGACAGTAACAGTATCCATAGTAATGGCAGCATTCACAAAACATGGTGAAACATCATCAGCGAAGAGGAATAGTGGGTAAAAGCCGAAGTTAACTGACAGAGACACACTAACATTAAAAAGGATTGTGACCGGGCAACATAAACGTCTGCGGCAAAAGTGACTGCAGAACTCAGCACTCACTTGAGCAATACTTTTTTGACAATAACAGTCCATTTAAGCTTCAGAAAGCTAACATTCATGGAAGGGCTCCAATTTCGAAACCCTTCATAACGGATCCAACGCAAAGCTGCGAAAGAGTGGTGCCACGATTATAAAACCTGCACACTGGATGAATGGAAGAATGTGGTTTGGTCCGATGAATCATCGTTAATTTTTTCCCTACAAACGGCAGGGTTTATGAATGGAGAACGCCATAACTTCAAAACCAGGTAATTATAAACTCGTGGTACAATTACGACCAAGTTTTGTACACGGTTCCCTTGCAACTAACGCAAGCAAGTTCTCTAGGGGTAAGACACTACTACTATTCTAGGAGTGAGGGTGGAAGGTACCGAAATTTATAACGTCATAAACGGTAGATATTTGCATGGGAATAAATACTTTTCGGTGTTTATATGATTGATAGTGTCCGTCTCCGTATCTTTTTAAGTTAATATGTTTATTTAAGGAACCGGAAAATTTCGTGCTTCGATTAACTCGTTGCATATCTTATGAAGAAATTCAGCTCTAATGTCGGACGGGGTTAATAATGGAAACAGAACAGAATTATTGATTTTTCTAAAGCCTTCGTCGTCGTGCCGCACGACCTATTATTAAGTAAGTTAAAAAATACTGGTATAGATTTTCGGGTACTGAAGTGGATTCGGGAATTTTTAAAACATCGTTCACTCAGAGTTCCCGTGAATGACAAATTGTCCGACTCAGTCTAAGTCACGTTAGGGATCCCGCAAGGAAGTGTGATCGGCCCACGTATGTCACTTGCAATCAATGACTTGACAGTCGGTATAAAATCACACATCAAACTTTTTGCAGATGATTGTAAGGTTTATAGGGAAATTGTAAACGTTGAGGATGCACATATTCTGTAGACTGGTTTAGACGAAATTTACCAATGTTCAGTTACAAATAAAATGCAAATAAATGCAACGAAGAGTAAGGCAGTCGTTTTTACAAAAAATAGAAATGTTCCTCCAGCTCGATATAAAATGGGGAACAAAGTAGTACGGAGTCAACTCTAAATATCTTGGGATCACGATTTAAATTGGGGTAATAAAGTGAGCGAGGTCCCTGGCAGGTAAAAGGTGGAAGGCGCTTCACTTTGTAAACAGGGTCTTGAGGATAATCACGAGAAAAACCAACATTTCTGCTTAAAAAACACTGGTCAGGAAAATTTAAGAATATAGGGTAACGTGCTGGGATCCATAACGAAATTAACACACTCTAGCGTTGGATAAAATACAAAAACGAGCTGAAAGGATGTTTGGGGGTTGATTCATGAACAATCCCCACGAGAATTTAGAAGGTCTCAGTAATAGAAGGAAACATGCGAGGTTGTGCGCAATATATAAAGCTTATAAGGGTGAACCGACCTGGAAAGAACTAACAAATCATCTTACGGCACCGAATTAAAGAAAAATGTCAACGCACAGACGTAGGAAAGTTTTCATTTGTAAATAGATCAATATGTGATTGGAATTCCTTGCCTGCAGAAATACTGGCGACTTTTCCGGGTAGCGTGAATCAGTTTAGGAATATACTAAGGAAACTAAAGTGAACTGTTTTTAGAATCAGTGAAGTGCTAATAGTAAAATGCAGTGGAGTGATTTCTGTGTGACTCCAAACTTTTCTTTTCTTTTTCAGGTCAAAACCTCATACGTTACTACAAAATTGTTCCTGAGTGTAAATTGTATTTTTATTTCTGTATCATATGCGATTACTTTGTGTAACGCTGCCACCGAGTAAATGCCCAATAGCAGCTAAGTATTAATAATAATTAGTAAATAGGGCCCGTGAACAAGTAATCTAAAAACTTGTGACTTTCTTGCTTATGGTTTGAACACGTGTTGACGAAGACATTACTGTGTAATTAATTACTGAAGCGGGCTAATATATATGAATTCCCGGGCATCGCCGGACGCCTAGTTAGTTGCCAATATATGTCAACACAATACCTTGGTTAATGTTTTAACAAGAATTATCTCCAAATCCATAACCACCCTAATCAAAAGCGCTCTCAACCACCTAAACCCCACGATCCAGCAATTCCATAGAAATCCTCCTCCACCTCCACGTTTCCGTCACCTCAAAAGAAAACTCGCAATTGACCTCATCCTTCCCCCTGATCATTCAGGCTCACCCTCATCCACCCTACCATCATGCCCGCAGACCACATCCTCATTAATCCTCCAAAAATCAGTTTACTGCCTGTCTACCTTCACCCACCCACGTCGTGTGCCCCTCAGGTACTCACAAAAATAAATAAACCTAACCTATTCTGCTAAAGTAGGTTAATTAAATGGATTAATCTATCTTCACGTTATCATGTAAATTATATACTCTATTTTATTTTTACATTTTTTAAATATTGTATACACTAAATATTTATTGTCCTAGCTGATAATCTGTTCGATAAAAAAAATTATATGAATAAAAAAATAAAATGGAAAACAAGAATTGTTTGTAATGTTACTTAAAAATAATACAATGCTTTTTGCTTAGTTAGAACTTGGTGTCTGTCGGTGTTCTAATCTCTACATATACACGAAGCTTATTGTCAGTCCGTTAGCCGTTTTTGTTATAAAGCCGTTCGAAAGAGGTTTATTTATAATGGCATTGCTCTTGCTAATTGAGCGTTCGAAATCCCCTCACATAACTGGTATTTTTTGTGTTCGCTTTGGCGTCGTCTTGGAAATATTAAGCGCAGGTGTTATGAGGTATTCGTATCGGCACAACGCAGACGGCGCGGCGGGTCGTCGAATCTGCATCGGCAAATTGCTGCCTTCCATAGCGCCGGTCGTCTTCCCACTTTGATGTTTAAATCGCATTTCCATGGCAGCACTCCACAGCTCTGTTGTTCTGAGAGGCGCTAACATTAAAATGCATGAAGTCTCACCCTCTTCGACTCGTCTTGGCAGCGGTGCCACCAACATCGACATCGGCTCCGGTAGGGGACTCGGCCCCGTCGACTCATTAAGGGTGTGGCCGTTCAGACAGACACGACGTGACAAACAACAGACGTGTCAGCAACCATTTGCTCGATAAAGTCATTCTGCTTCGCCGTTCAGTTCTTCTAAAATTACAAGAGCCGCTTTCACAGCTCTGTTCGGACTTGTATGAATACTGATTGAATACAACCACGAGTTACTTAAAGTACTGTGTCTAAACTGAGGTATAGTAACATATTCTACAATAAAAAAGTCGAAAATCCTCGATTTTCCACTAAAACGCCGTGGATGATAAAAATGGTGGCAGACAATAATCAGTTTCTCACCACAATAATATAACTAAAAAACATAAAATATAAATGACACAGTATGATTATCAGTTATTATATTAGGGTTTATTTATTTATTCCATTCGTCCTCTACAGAAAAATATTGACAATTCTAATAACTATTACAAACATAAACAACATTTGCAACAGTATTGTACTTCGCATGAAAATAACCAAATGGCGAACAAAGACATAACACATACACGAAATAAATAACAGAAAACACGTATAAAACACAAAATAAGAAGCACGTAAATATAAATTTTATGTAATTAAATTAAATGACCAATCCACAGACAAACAAAATTTTCATTTTAATTACTACATTTCGTCCTCACATTTGAGAAATTTCTCCATATTTTTACCATAAAAATTGTACAAAATAATTTAGAAAAAATAATATTACAATAAATCGTTAAGAACAGGTAAAGAATAATATTCATTTGTTTTAACGAAATTAATTACGAAACTGTAAATTTCAGTGTTTCAGTTGTAACTAAATATTGTTAGAGTTTTAAAATAAATAAATTTATTTATTTTACTTTATTCTTTAACAAACCTTAATTACGTTACTTTTTATACTTTTTTGAATGAAATTTTGAAAAAAATTATCAATGATGTACAAATTTGAGAACGGAATGTCGTAGGAATTCAACAAAAATTGTTCTGCCTGTGAATCGGTCCTATAATTCAACTTTATGCAATTCTTTGGAAAACAGATGTTAAGTGCTATATCATAAATAAAAAACGTATCAAACAGTGAATAGGAAAATGAGAAAGAAGATGAACAAAAAGAAACAGATATAACATGGATTTATTCATAAATGAGTAATGATTTTTCGTTACATAAATGTTAAAAGCTTTAAAAATATACAATACTCATTTTTCACAGAAGTATAACCACAAATTCAATTTGTTTGCTTATTAAACGACTGCTGCTTTCGGCTACAGAGAATCTCACTCTTATCAAAGTGCCAAGTTCAATGCCCTGTATGCTGCATGGGGAAATGCATTGAAATATACAGATTAACTAAAAATTTGAATTTTTTATTAGCATCAATATTCAGTCAATGATGTGTGTTATTTCTTCACCTGAAAAGAGAGATTATTTTTATGGAACAAATAAACACTTTTGCATGATGCAAAAACTAAGGTAATTGGTTGTTAGCATAAAGAGGAAGTGGCCCGATGTTATTTTTAACTTGCACAAATTCTTCATAAAAATGCAAAAAGTTCTGGTGTCTCGAAAGATTATAGCAAACATTGACTCCGAAACGGATACAAACCAAGTCACATTGCAGAAACGAAGTACATGTTTCAAACGGAGAAAACTATCTTACAGACAAGGTGTTAGAACTCAGAAAATTTTAAGACCATGGAGAAACAAATATTGAGAGTTACAGAGTAAGGGAATAAAGATTGAATTCCAACTATATATTAGAATATTAACAAAAAACAATTGAAATGTGGAGGTTATAAATGTTGTAGTATTCAGTCCCAAGTCTGGTTTGATGCAACCCTCCATGCCAACCTATCTAGCGAAAGCCCTTTCATTTCCGTATAACTAGCACACACATCGCACATCCTCCCTAATCTTCTTAGCCTATTCCTTCATCGGCCTCCCCCTTCTGTTCGTACCCCACACACTTCCCTCCAATGCTAATTTTACAAGACCCTCATGTCTTAAAACGTGGCCTATTAATCTATCCCTTCTCTTGGCTAACGTCCTCCATATTGTTCGCTCTTCCCCTACTCTGTTTATAACTTCCTCGTTAGTGATTCTATCCACCCATCTGATTTACGGCATTCTCCTATAGCACAACATTTCAAAGGTTTCTATTCTTTTCCTTTCTTCAACTCCTACTGTCCACATTTCGCATCCACATAATGCCACACTCCATGCAAACATTTTTAGTAATGAAATTCAAATGATAGGGCTGACGATTTAGCACAGTTTAGATAAGATAAGATTTATTGGATCCATTAGTCCTCTATTGAGGAAATAGGACAAGTCAAAGAATATGTTACATATCACACTAAGAATACAAATATAAGAAACAAAATATGGATACAATATATGAGTAAAGAAAACTATGTATACAATGATAAATAAAATAAAACAAAGCAAAGCAAATAAAATATGAATACAACATATCAAGAATATGAGTACAAAACAAAAGGAAAGATAGTAAAAGAAACTATGTATACAATGATAGACAAATAAAAGAAAGGATACATAACATATACAAAAGATATAATTTCTGGATAAACAATGTCAATTTGGAACACTGTGTCCGTATAATAGATCCACGCACTTCACACGCGTAAACACTTCACGATACACTACACTTTGAAACACACGTGTGTAGTTCCGTGGGAAATCAGGCTCCAGCAGATCTCGTCAATTTAGGTCATGAAACAAAGAAGAAAAGACCGTTAATGAAAGGATAACGTATAATATATATACACCTGATATTGTTTGCATATGATGACCACTGATTCAGCACTTTTGCAAAAATAGACTTTAATTACTTTCAGACCGATGATAAATTCAGGAATAGAATAATAAACTCCTTCTAGCAGGAGATTCTTGCATGCTTTAGTGAACTGATTATAACTGTTTAAATTTTTTATGTTGTCCGAAAGGCTGTTGTAGAGTTTTATTCCGGAGCAGTGGATACTGTGAAGGCGATGTTTATCAGCTCTGAGGACTGATCGGTTTCTAGTACCGTGTTGATGATAATGCCCGTTGCTTTGGAATAGGCTGAAATTACGTTTTACAAATTTTAGAATTTCTAGTATGTAGACGCACGGAAACGTTAGGATTCCTAAGCTTTTAAATAGAGGTTTGTAATGTTCCCTACAATCTTTCGCGCATAGTATTTTGATAACTCTTTTTTGTAACTTGAAAACGTCAGAACTTCGAGGGCAATTACCCCAACTCATTATTCCGTAGCACATATTTAAGTGGAAATAGGCATAATAGACCATAATCGCGGTTTTTGGATCAACTTGCTGCATTAGTAATTTTATTGAGTAGCACGTGAAACTAAGTTTGCAGTGAACCATTGCTTTAACATTCCTAAAGTGTTTTCAACTTTGACATTGAGAGCGTTTATATCACTATCGGAAACAATTACGTTAGTGTCATCCGCATACAACACTGTTTTTAAAGGATGAATGTTTCGAGGAAGGTCATTAATATACAAAATAAACAAAAGCGGCCCTAGTATTGATCCTTGTGATACACCACAAGATATTTCCTTCCAGTCTGAAAGAGTAATTTTACCGTTTTGGTTCTGGATAGCCACTACTTGCTTTCTATTATTCAAGTATAAATGGATGAGTGAAAATGCGTTTCCTCTGATACCGTAATATTTGAGTTTATTGAGTAATATATTGTGATCGACTAAGTCAAACGCTTTAGATAGATCTGCGAATATACCTGTCACTTTTAATTTTTGATCAATTGAATTCTGGACGTCTTGTACAAATTCGTACATGGCGGTACTAGTGGATTTGCCTTTGAGAAATCCATGTTGAGCCGGGTCTATAATAGAATGTTTTTCCATAAAATTTACTATTCGTGATTGTACAGCTTTTTCTATTATTTTAGAGAAGATGGGGAGTAATGAAATGGGTCTGTAGTTCGATACATCTGAGCGTGACCCTTTCTTATAGATTGGAATAACTTTCGCTAGTTTAAGAGAATCGGGAAATTCTCCCATGGAAAAACATGCATTAATAATTATTTGCATTGGAAAGGCAATTGCCTCGGAGCATTGCTTTATCAATTTGCTGCTGATGCCGTATATATCAACTGCAGCAGATGATTTCATGTTATTTATTATAGTTTTCAGTTCCTTTAAGGTAACTGGTTCTAGGAAAATAGAATTAGGAGTTTTAGTAGTTACGTTACGTAAGAGGTCGTGGTAATCACAATCTAATAGATTACTGTTATTGAATTGGTTGTGAATATTTACGAAATGTGAATTAAATTTTGAAGCAGCTTCCCTATCGGTAAGAACTTGTCCTTCATGGAAGAGTGAAGTTTGAGGATTGTTCTTCTTAAATTTACCGGTAGCATCGTTTATGATTTTCCACGTAGCTTTGATTTTATTATTTGAATTTGTTATTATTTTTGACGTGTTAAGTTTTTTTGCGGCTATGAGAACATTTTTATATATTCTCTTATATTTTGCAAAGTACTCTAAGAATTGGGGTGATGAGTTCAAATGCTTCATTTTATGGAGATAGCAAAGTTTATCGCGTGATTTGATTATTCCTGTGGTGATCCAAGAAGTACGCTTTTTTTGAATTTGTTTAGTGATTTTTCTTTCTGGAGCAATTTCGTTTATTATGGAGAGAAATATCTTTAGAAATGCCTGGAACATGCTGTCAGCATTTTTGAAATTATTTATATTTCAAATATTATCCCACGGTAACGCTTGTAATTTTTGGGAGATACACATTACATTTGTTGGACAGAGTTTCCTTGTGTATATTGAGCTTGGTCTCTGCTCAATTTCGCCTACTATTTGTTTGTTGATGTGCATTATTTGGCCCCTGTGGTCGCTTAATCCAGTTTCAATTGTATGTAATTCATAAAAATTTTCATGGAAATTACATAAGACGTAGTCTATGCAGGTATTTAGTCGCGTTGGCTCATCGCTCGTAACGGAAAACCCGTAGGAACGTAGCAATGTTTTCAGGTGGCGTGTTTTCCTTATATCCCGTAAATAGTCAAGATTAAAGTCTCCGGAAATTATTGCGAGCTTATTTTCCTGGTTTACTTTACTTAAGACGTGTTATAGAATATAGAGAAATGTGTCAATTTCACTATCTGGTTGTCTATAAATTGATAAGATTATAATATTTTTCGAGTTATTCTTTATGGTTAATTCACCCGCACTACATTCAAATACCCTGTCTTTACCGAGGGACCTAATGTCGGGTCTATCTTTGCAGAGATCAGCAAGTCTATGATTAACAAAGATGCAGGATCCACCGTTCCTGAGTGTGTTTCTACTAAAGTTAGAGATCCTAATGTACCCATCCAGATTAAAACAATTTGCTTCTAGTTGACTTTGCCAATGTTAGTGAAATTATATCTACACCGTTTTTAAGAGCAGAAAGGCACGTTTCCAATTCGAGTCGTTTGTTTCTGAGGCTTTGTATGTTCTGATTTAATAGCGAGAAATGAATATTATTTTTAGTTACATTGGCATATTGTTCAAAGGAGTTAATCGGCGGTAAAGTAAATTTAGTGCAAGAGTGCTGAATAGCTGTATGGTTAAAGACATGAAATATGAGAAGAAATATTTTTTTACAAATTGCTTCTTCCCTGAGTGGTTCATATGTAGACCATGACCTGTAAAATTACTGCGTTTTAAGTTATAAAATTATAACATTAGAACATTCAGTCTTAAAAAACACGGTAACGAAATAGAACTTCTACGGATGTTACATTTCATAGAAAGGCCACTAGGTAACTATTCATATGAAAATTGTGTAGAGAAATACCCTAGTATAACATAATATTAATTCATTGAAGATTTCATGAACGTTTGAGCATAAGTATGTACTTTTTCTTTGTATTAAGGTTGTTTGCACACAGTCAATATAATGATCATGTCAGGGTATTATTGTTTAATCTTTTGAGCGTGTGCGGAGTAAATTGATGTTGTTATTAAATTATAAATAAAAGTATATTTAAATTTTTAGATTTGTATTGATCAATATAGGGGAGTGGTGGGGATATTGATCAATGTATTGACTGCGTGCTCTCGCGCTTAAATATTTTCATCAATATTCACTTTAGGCGCAGATTTCTCATTGTGAGGTTGTACAAAGTTATGACGTTTGAATTGTATTAATGGGTATCTTGTTAATGTAAGTTATTATAATATGAGGGACCAATTAACTATAGGTTTTTTATTGAAAAGAAATTACAAATTTAACTTTAAGATTCCGAATTTTATAAAATAAAATAATTAAACATGTGCATTGATAAAAGGTAAACAAAGAAACTAATAAAAGGATTAACAATAATAAAAAATTTACCTTACAATCAGGGGTGGACTGAGAAGACATTTAGATTCTAATGGCAATAAGCCTGGCAAATGTGAACTCTATTTAATACAATTTAACGATACCCGCGAAGTTTCTGCATCTGTGTTTTGGCCTGCTCTCCGTCGTGATGATGCTGGATGCATCTGCGGTTGACCTCCGTTAAATCATCATCAGGGTTGAATCTCGTTTCTCTGATGGGCGTCTGGGCAAAAAATTGGCGGAGACTTCCTTTTCTCCTAGCAGTTTTGTTTTTAGTTAGCACTTCAGCTACTTTGGGTCTCTCACAATCTTCTTCCTCCGTCTCCAAAATCCCTTCCCAAGTAAGCTCAGTAGGAACTTTAAAGTACTCCTATTAAATTTCAGACCACGAATCGGCTGCAATAGCCTCTATTGGCTTGCTCTTTAACAATTACCGAATAGTAAATTCAGCTGCAGGGCGTAAATATCGCATGTGTATCGCACCCTCCGTGACCAGCTAAGATTCCGGATTATCCATGCAGTTTCCGACTTCCAGAAGCAAACCCTTCCAAATTATCTACGGGTGATCCCTTTTCGTAAAAGGATACTTCTCTTCTATTAAGCCAAAATTGTCGTCCTTTTGTTCGGAAAAAAAACGGAGGCAAGGACTTAAAGTTTATTTCGCGTATTTAACACATTACACGTCATTATAAATTATTTTACGATTCGTTGAAATTTGTTTACCTGTTTGACTATATATTGTGTTTTTGTTCCTTTTAATTCTTATCTTGTTTCTCTACTAGATTTCGATTCTTTTGTCGAAAAAGAACAAAGGATTAGTGAAGGAAATAATGACTCGACCTTTAACAGACAAGTTTTTATTACGTAAACCGACCTTTCGGTACCTCTTTGTACCCTCTTTAAGGTTAACAATTCTATCTTCTAACAGAACAAGCAAATTACCAATAAAATACTGGAGTTAACTAATAGTTCACACATTGGCAATGACTATTTCTTCCGAGGTTCAACGAGGTGCACCTCGGAAGAAATATTTACCTTAAGTACGGTTCAACTATTAACAATTTATCAAATTTACCTCTATCCATTTTAAAATATTTAAATTAATAATTATCATCAGTGATAACAATTTCTTGTACTCCTCAACTCATCGCGTTCGTACAACACTATGTTTTGTCCCGGGAAAATAGATAAGCTAAGTTTTCTTACTACTATTCATATTGATGAAAGAAAACAGATATATTATTCACTTACAATTAACAAATTTAACTAACACTAACAGGTACAGTGAAAATGAGCAGAAAATTTGGCGGATATTTTGGTCAATATATTGTTTCCGTGATAGTGGATTGGCATAAAATATTAACCTTTCTGTATTGATCAATATATTGACCGTGTGAGGCCGGCTTAGGCACGGCTACTTTTGGAATGCAACACCACATCACTCACAACACTTACAGTACTAGGAACAATAGGTTTACTAAAATATAAATTTGTTTTGTCTCTATTGTATAACACATGATTATCCTCTACCGGTTTTTCAGGCTTTGTGTTTTTGAAAAATGATGTAGACCGTTTCTTACCCCGTTTTCCCCTTTCTCTGAATCTCACTCACACTATTTCCAACTGTCTTCACCCTTTATTCGCACACTTTATTCTCTTTTTAAATCATTTCCCCTTTCTTTGTTTTCAGTTTTTTTTTTGTCAAACCCGGGGAGTGGATGTTTGGATTGATTACTCTCCAAAAGACGAACGTAAAAGCGCTTTGTAGGTGAATATGCAAACGTCTTCAAACTGAAACTCTAGTCTGATAGCAGCGTTTAATTTATTAATAGATATAGATTATGTAGACCAGGTTGGGATATGCGGAGTCTATAAAGCAGAGCCCGGAACGACCTGTTAATTTTAATAGCAGCTCGTCTATGCATGGGGTGGGAGAGACAGCTCGGCAGCCATAAGCAGGATGCTTTTATTGTTTTCCCGGCTCCGGGGCCGAGGGAACGAGCATTTCCATCTAAGCCGCTATAAAAACCGTCTCGGATATAATTCGATTGCAGTAGAGATCTCTTTCATCGCTCTGTCTCCCCAGAAGAAATTCTCCTTTTCTTATCTCTTTTTTTTCTTCTTCGTTTCTGTCAATATCCTCAAAAACGTTTCTGGGACACCACCAGGGAATCTTCAAAGGCATTTTATACGATACTAATTCTTTAATACATCCTCGAAATAATAAATTCAATTAATTTGACTAAAATCAAATGTGTAACCAATGGCCTATAGATTACATTTACCACATATCGTTACTGACGCATAGTATAAATTGTAATAGTATTAGCAGATTCCATCTCGTATGTCATTTGTTAAATCATAAAATATCCAATGCACAAACACCTCACATATATGAATGCGTACGAATCTCACTGCGAAAAGATATACGCTTGCATATCTACTTAAAATTTGTAAGAGAAAATATATTCCTATTCAGGTTCCGTAATATAAATATTTTTTCTTTAATCTATTCCACATACTGTTGATCGGTGCCTTAAACCCTTTCAAAATATTAAAAAACGCTTCCACATATTTTCGAAATTCTGCATACAATATCAATCAATATAATAGAAAGTTCGAGAAACTTCAGCTTAAAAGGTTACAGCCGATCAACAAATAAAGTAAATTAATTACATGTTTATATAAATTCCTCTCGGGTTTCAAACCAGGTGAAAGAGATTATCAGTGACGTTTCAATGGCTTGCTCTGGCATCTTCTTCAGACTTCAGTCAATTTGGATTCATAGAAAATCATTCAATTACTGACCAAGTTCATAGAAATACTGGTGCAATATAAAAAAGGTATTATAAGATAAATCATTATGCTCAGTGGTATTTCTTGACGTTGTGCAATCATTATATATCATTAATCTATAAATTGAACAAAATACTGCCAAGCCAATATGCGGAGATTGTAATAGTATATCTTGCACAAGACTTTTCATTTCCGCATAACTAACACATCCCACATCCTCCCTAATATGCTCAGCGCATTCCATCCTCTTCTGTTCTTACCGCACATATTTCCATCCAATTCTAATTTTACAAGAACTTCATTTCTTAAAACTTGACCCATAAATCTATCCCATCTCTTGCTCAACGTCCTCCATATTCTTCTTGTTAGCGATACTATCCACCCATCTGAATTTCAACATTCTCCTAGCATCACATTTAAAATATTACTTTCGTTTCTGCATTTCCATCGACCAAGTTTTGCACCCATATAACATAAGAACAATTTCAGCAAATATTTCCTAATATTCACTCTTATATTACCCGTAAGTAAATTACTCTTTTTTGCGAGAAAACTTAATTACACTTGAAATTTTTATTGGTCTGATCTACAAATTTACCAATTCCGCAGGGCTAACTATTGAGACACATTTTCCCAAGGATAACCGTGGTGGTTTTTGGTTACAAACACGTGGTAGCTTGATCATGCATGGCCAACACTTACCAAAAGCCGGAGCAGGTCCTGTTTGCGCCACAGAACAAGCAGCGTCGAGAGTTCCTGAATATTCCGGTAAATTTGTAGATCAGACCAATAAAAATTTCAAGTGTAATTTAGTTTTCGTTTTGCTTTTAATAAACCCATTTTACTTTACGTGATTTTTTCTGTTTAATTTATTCTTGCGTAAAGAACCATCGCAGGTGACGCCCAAATTCTGACCATGCGGTATATTCAAAAGCGTACTTCACTTGAGGACTTCTGGTTTCCAAGATTTTCTTCCAACTACAGTCGTCATCTATACTTCCTTTTTTGTGAGGAGTTTCTTTTCAATTTTGTTTAATTCCCTGGTATGGGAGGCAGTAACTTGATGTTGCTCAGGTTCATGGAAATTTTGCAAGGTATTCTGGTCTTTCTCTTGAATTCGTTTTTCTTTCATTGATCGTCAGTGACGATTATGATTTCATTTTAAAGAACTTGATCACTTCCGGTGGTTGATTAATCTGATTTGAGTTATTGTCAGCGAGGAATCATCGTCTATCTTCGAGAATTTTACTGCAAGATGATCAGTTTCCTCGCTGTCATAATATTGTGGGAGAGATCACAGATTGGTGGTGGAATATTTGTATATATGGAGGAGTGGCTGGATCTTACTGTAGCAAGAAACACTTGATCTCTTTGGAATTGCTTTATGCGAAGGTGGATGGCGAAGAAGATGTTAACTGATTTGTTGGTTAAACTAGAGTTTAGAAGAGACAATATATGCTTCCAGAGATGGACTAATTTTTGAAGGGTTGTTTTCTATACATCAAAGAATATTTTGACTTAATTAGAAATAAAAGAGGGGGGATGTGAGAGGCGTTTTTCTTTCTATCTGGTCGACGGAGTTCCGTTTTATTCCTTTGTGTACCGAGATCCCGGAAAATACGATCTTCATTCCTGTTGTATGGAGCTTGTGTAGGTTTTCAGTGATGATGAAGGATAGTTCTTGGGAGTTGAATTTAATTAATTGTTGTTTGTTAAATTAAGAACAAATATTTTTTGGAACGTAAAGGAGTAGTAAATAAATTCAATTATTTATTGTGTTATACATACCTCAGTCAGGTAGATCCAGAAGGTTCACTTGTCGGTCCAAGGATGATGACTAACTTCTAGATGTCATTGAAAATTCCTGCTGCCTCTGAAAACTCCCAGAAGGTGACATCCACCAATTGCAGTTAGCAGATTTCTCGCCCGGATCCTTACAGAGTACAGTCAAAGAGAATGTGGGACACGGTTAGGGCCGTATCACAATGGGGCATAATGTTTGTTGACTTTGGTCTATCTAAAGCCTCTTGCTGTCGTCTGGATATGTTTTCGGGAATGGAAATTTCATTGTAGTGCCCCAATTCTCTGTAAAAGGTTAGTTCACTTAGACTTCCTCTGGTATTATTCCAAGTGTCTGATTGGTAATTGTAAAATCTTACTTCATATCCTTTAGTGTGCAGGGGAGTGGTAGTTTGCAGTGGTTTTGAAGGGAGGTTTCAAATTCCGATGCCTTGTCATCAGATTATTGCCTAAGATGCCCACGTTGGCTACGATCCAGCATAGGGTGGTTTTATGATTGTTCAGTTTTAGCTGATACAGGATTTCTCTGATTTAATTGATGTAGCCATGTCTGTGTCGAGGGTCTGTGACATATTTGAGAGCCATGAGCGAGTCAGTAAGGATTAGTGCGGTTTTCTTTCTTCAAGTTGGCTGAGTCAGAATCGTAAGGCTAGAAGAATCACCAGGATTTCTACTATTAAAGCAGATGCGTCTTCTTGGAGAGATTAGAATGTTCAAGCGATTCGTATGCGCTTTGCGACTTTTGACTTCTAGCCGTCTGTAAAAATTGCCCTGGTTTGCTTGTGTTTTGTTAGAAGTAGACATACCATAATTATTTTTCTTCAAACCGGGACAATTTAGAGAATTTGTTCAAAAATTATTAGTTTTCGAGTAAAATTATAGTTCATATTTCGATATAATAGCAAATATGAAAAAATAATAAAACTACAACATACTAATTTATAATAGTGTGTTAAACAAACAGATATTAAATACATAATCCAAATCATGGTTACGCATTAGCGTCATATTGTGTGGAAAAAGAATATATTTTTAAAAAAATACATTTTTTATCATGTCATCTCACATCTTCTGGTGAGGGTTAATTCAAAAAAACTTTTTATGGATAATATTTATCACTACTGTGAACTTGTTTTAAAAAATCCATATTTTTTAATAGACTCAATAAATTCATTATATTTTAGTACATTTTTGACTTTGCAGCGTAATAAAGCTTTTACTGTTGATTCAGTCATTTTGCCCCCTTTCTTCAGACCATATATTATACATTATTGAAAATATTCCTTCAGAAGGTGCAGACGTGTCTGTTAGGCAGAAAACATATTCTATAATTTGAGAAATATTAGGCAATGAAATGTTGTTTTCTTTAAAATGACTAAATAGTTTACCCCATTTTTGAGCAAAGTTCACATTTTACTTTTCCAATATGTTCATAAACATTTTTAAAACTGATTACTTTTTTAATTCGTATGTAAATATATACTTTATTTTTGGCATTTTTGGAGGTTAATATTATTATTTTAAAATTAAAAGTATATTTATTTATCAATTATTTACTTATAATTGCAAAAAAACGACAAAAATTCACGTTAGAACTCGTCTTCACTCTACAATACGCAATAATTAGCTAACTGACTATACTATCGGTGCTCTCAACCATGGTACAAGTGCACCATGCTCTCATCTATCGGTGATAAAGAGGTCAGCGTGATATTTTTATCTATTTAATTGTAGTACGTGTATATTTGACAATTTTCATCAAGTAACGTATTCAGCAATTTGCACCAAATAACCAGGAAAAATGAAAAAATTGGCCAGGACGCAGAACGTAGGCTTTAAACAACCATACGAGCGAGCTGCACGATACTGACTGACTAAACTCTGTATCGACGTAGCGGTCCTCAACTCTTTCCCACCACAAGCGTGATGGTCCCACCATGAAAAGAAGTGACCCAATGAGGAGCCTGTCTGAGGGGAGCAAAGTAAGTGCGAACGAGCAACCGTTATTCTTGGAAGTTGATAGCACATTTCTTGCAAAGTCCATGTTTCGACATCTTCGGGTGGAAACAATTGTTTCATATTATTGTTCTGCCCTTTGACCCAACTAACGTTAAACCCGAATTAAAATTAAAATATATTACAATGGGCATTGTTTGTTTTATTGTAGTAGTGTCCACACCGCCACCTACGAAAACTCCTTTACTGTCCTAATCGCCTTGTGCTGACTCTCGGACTTCACAACCTTGGGAACAAATTTCTGCTCTTCATGGTTTGTACCTCCGTTTGGTGGGAGTGCAAAGCATAAGCGGCATCTGTTTCCTTCTAAAGTCGTTCGAACTGGCACACTACGTTGGGTATCGTTCATGTTACAAATGACGTACCCTAAAAGCATTACCATCCGCCGAATCGTACATGTAACACACATGCGCGATTTCATTTGTGTGACATAACAACCAACAGAAAAAACTGTCTAGTTCACCATAAACCTATTCCATCACAGCCTGTCAACAAACCTTATCGTAGCACTATTTAAACCGTTGAAAACCGATCAAGTAAATTTGATGTGACGGGTTAATATATTCGGGTGCTACGAAGCATTCAGCCCATCAACAATTTTTTTTCGAATGATATTTCGTCATGTCTCGCATTTACTCCATATGAGGCATGTTGCCATGCACTACGATTCAGAAAAGTTCAAATAACTCTGTAATTATGAGTTGCCTTACCCATGTTGTGGTACACCTTTTCTCCTCTCCATATGAGGAATCTATTCGTGAAATTTTTCCGTCGTGTTTTGTTATACACTGTATTTTTTTTTTGGTAACAGGCTACATGAGGGTGATCCTGAAACAGGCAACTCCCCTTTAATAGCATAGGAAGGGAATTGAAAAGGGGGTATGCGGAAGGTAGAGCAAGGTAGCCAAGGGTTAACTAGGGCCCCCGGGCTATGGTTTAAGGATCCTACCCGGTGTTTCACCTAAAGAGATGCAGGGAAAACCCTAGAAAACCTGCATCAGGTAGGTCGGGCATTGGGTACTATTCTCACGCCCTTCCGAATGACGGGAGACGAGTTTGCTGTGGGGACGCAGCATTCCCTTCTCCGTGTCTCCACCAGTTTCAGGAGGCAGTTGGCCGACTGATCCAATGGGATCAGCGGACAACTCTTGCCATATGCCCAAGGTCTTCGACCCCAGTACATATACCTCCTAAAATAGGTGAAGGTGTCTCGGCATATGAGAACTTTGATAAAAAATACCCAGAGAGAGTGCGAGGCATCCCCGACATAATCAGGTAAGCCCCGCAGTCATTCTGGGTTGAAGCGTCTACGAGAAAGTCCCGCAGCGCCTCATCCTATAGGTTACTTTTACGCCAATTTCTATGCTTGAGGCAAAAAATTTATTTGTGAAAAACTTTCGATCTTAAATTCATTCACGATGTGTGTCGACAGATTTCGTATATGCTTAAATAAGCTCGAAAGCATAACTTAAAATATTCTAATATATAAAGAGTTTTTCAATAACGGCTGGTAGATGGAGAAATTGAATAAAGCAAGCTGTGTGTGATATATTAATGAATTTTTTTAAAGAACATACATGGGTCTTTCAAATAAAAAAGGACTTCCTTATTAGCTCACACACAGCTTGTTTTATTTTATTTCAACATCGACCTGCCCTTGCTAAAACCCCCTTATAAATTATATTCATCGCTAAAGCAATATACCCTACTATTAACAATCAAACAGCTATACATACCGTTACTCATTTATAAAGTAAAACACTATTGTCTAGTGATCAAAATGAATATTGTTGGAACTAAAACCCGGAAAGTTTTGTTTTCCAGGATATCTCAGTTTTCATATTAATCGTTTTTACGGACTAACAGCAGATTTTTGTTTCAGAAAAATTAATGTTTTGGTTAGAATAAAACCAAATTTTATTTATTAACAATATATACTACAGTATACTCCTTTCCGAATCATTCTTTCAAAGGCTTTTCTTGATCCGTAAATGATCCGAGATCTGTACACTGATCTTATTGGAACAATACGCCATTTTCTCCATTACTGGGAACACGTATTCTGGGTCTCCCACACAAAACCCACTACTGTCATCGCTAAGGCGTGGGACAAGTGCCAAAAGGCCAATCTATTGGTTGCAGATTTTCTGAGAATTTATCAGCAACAGTATTAGGTGAATTCCGGGTAAGATACTTAAACTAAAGTCTGGGGGACCTCTTCAATCCTTGGTGACCTTTTTCTCCCTTCCGGCCCCTCTCCCACCCTCTCTGTTCAAATCCTCCTAAGATAATTAAGGACAGTTACTTCCAAGTAGATTATCCTCCACCAGCCTTTCACTGAGGAATAAAAACAAAATTCAAGTGTACCAGTATATTCTAACATAATTCTTACTTTCAACGTGATTCTTCAGTATGTGAAAATAAAGATTACATGATCTATTTATCTGGGAAAAAATGCACCCGATAGCATAAAGAATTACTGCTGCATAAAAATTCTTCGTAAATAAATTAGCATCAGTAATGTCTTTGCTTAGTTGAAGTCGCAGTCCATGAAATTAGATCTTGAAATTTGCTGGAGACAGAAAGAGAGAAAGAATTTAGTAATTTGCATATGTGAAGGAGTTTGAATTATTTGAATACTAAATGTCCCAATCAATAATGCAAAAGCACAGGGAGAATTTTTAAATAATTTTCTTAAGCTTTAGAGAACAGCTGAAACATATGGCAAATAATCAGTCTGACATTTATTATATAAGAGTACTTAGTACAAGCAACGGTCGTATAAATATAATATAACAAACGGTATTTGAATTAGCTTACATTAACATATGAATTTTATGTATCCATTTTATGTTAATCAAATGATTACACAAAATTATATAATTCTATAACAATATTGCATTAATATTTTACAGTCAAATGTTCTTTATGCATAACTCAAAAATCGAAATATTTTTCTTAACCGTCTTTAATAATTCGTAATATTTCAAATCAATATCCAAAACTTTTAGCGACTCGGGCAATCTCACTATGGGAATGTTGAAATTATAATTAGTTCTACGATGTTTTACCACAGATACATTTTTCAGTCTATTGGTTCTTGAAGGAACTCTGAAATATAATTCACAAATTAAAACAACACGTATACTATTAGCTAGCGTAAGAATAAATATAATCAAATTGTGAAAGTTGATAAGTGGTGTTTTCGTATAAGGTCATAAAATCCTTCAGAATTAAAATATTCGTTATAACTATATAAATTAATAAAGTCCCAATTACATCACATGGTTAAAAATTAATTAGTTTCTACTGATATAGTAATAATACTATACTATACAAATGAACGATAACGTCTCTCTCTTTAAATTAAAGTCATTATAGTACACTGAAAACTGAAGCAGTTGTCTATAATAGGTTCTTGTGTAATATCCGTAGAAGAAAACTTTTATAAGGAAAATCTATATCAATAAATAAAATTGAAGTGTTTGTTTGTCTGATTGTCTGAGCGTATGTTTGCCTCAAATAGGCTTCGAAGTGGCTCAACGGATTTCAACGAAAATTTGAGAGCTTAAAAACAGGAGATTTAACATAAATATTCGTGTATTTTCATTTCAATATATTGCAGAAGATATTAATATAATATAAATATAATTTTTCCGAAGTGTGCGTGGGTTGCCTATACTCTTGATCTCTTTATATTCTGAAACGGCTTAACGGATTTCAATAAAAATTTCAGGGATTGATATAGGAATTTTAACTTAAAGAGTATAGACAACCCGCATTTACATTGGAGATTCAAACGCGCAGATGTAAAGTAATAAAACTTTCTGAAATTTTCCCATTTTATGTGCAAATTTTTAAATTTTTCTTTCTGTAAAGAACCTTGTGTAAAGTATTAAATAACTTATAAAAAAAGATTAATAAAATCGGAAGAGTTGTTCTCAAGTTATGGCGTGACCAAGGGAAATAGGGATTCATTCATTTATATCGATCTATCTCAGTAAAACAAATTATTAAAATCCCATCCTACTACACTTTCATTATTAAATCACTATTCTGTTACCAATTCCCTGGCTCTCCTATAACTTATAGTGACTGATTATAAACTGTCGAATGTTGATTTTATCAGAACATAGAACCCTCTCTTACATTATTTTTATTCGTTCATGCTTTATTATCCGCCTCGTGATATTTATCTATGAACAGCAATTGAAGGGTAAATAATTCACAAAACTTATACTTTTTCCGGAAAATAAACTATTGTTTTCTCCATAGTACAGCTTTACTATTTATTTTAGAGCTGAAATCGCCTTTTCTCTTTTAATTAAAACTAAATTACACAGAAGCTTTCATTTGAAAATATAAAAAAAGATTGAGAAGTGAAAGGTCAACACGAATTCTACCCATTACATATATACACAAAAGTTTACATTTTCAGCATCTCCATCAAAGAGAAAACTCGCAGAAAATGTAATTTTAAATTTCAAGTCCTGCCACCCATTCAAAATAATGTGTGCACAGTCGAATGAAAAATGACAGTAGGGTCTGTGATGAAAAATATCGTACAGAAACGAAAATGAAAGTATTTCGTATAAAGTAGTGAAAAAGTGGTTGATGAGTTGGAAATGAACAAAATATATATAATAATGTACAATATGTCAATACACATGCTGACCCAAATAGTTAATGGGGCAGCACATGTATTCTAAACCTGAAATCTTGAAAAATCTTTTGAAAACTAATTTGAAATAATAATTGAGTAATCTACTATTTTAGCTTTCATATATAGTAATTAAAAAGAAGTCAGTAAGCATACTTTTCAAAAATAATAAATTGCTTAAATTGTCCATCACTGTTATGATGAAGCAAATATTTTAATGCCCAAACATTGCTTAAAATTTTAACATAAGGTTAAATTGAATATTGTGAAAAATTACGGAGCTTCTTTGAGAGGGTCCGAAGGTTCAAGAATTCGGGGACAGTTATGTGCCGACAGCTGTGTAAGATATTCTAAAGGCAGTTGTTCCCGATTGTCGGTTGGAAGCGGATCAAATTTATGTTTAATATCTTCAGAAGTCTGCGAATCTCACAATCACGGAGAGACGGTTATGTAAAAAAAGGCCGCTAAACGGAGAAGTGGATGAGCAGACCCTGAAACTATAATCAGAAAATGATAACGTAACAATTACATAAATTTTTCCATAAGCCCCAAAATACATGTTTTGTGGAAATATCTTCCCATTTCAATTTACCTTGAAAAGATAAGGTTCATACTTTTTTCTTTTGTTTCAAAATTTCACAAGAAAATTTGTATTTCACAATTATATTTTGTAATGTTAAATAAATATTTTTATAATAAAAACGTCAACTATTAAACCTGAAGTCCCCAATTATTTGTCTTTATACTATAAAACCGGTGAACGAGATCTAAAATTACGTTAACCTCATGAAAGCTAATATTTATTAGGTTTAATTCAAAGACATAAGAAATTATTCCTACTTGCAGGTCAACGCTGAATACCATTCCGATATTCTAATGCTTGATAGAGAATGTAATCATCGTTAAGAACGTGAGGGGAAATATTACATTTCCATACTAACATGCATATGAAATATCGTGTTAAAAATCAAAAAATTAAACATAAAATATCAGGCGAAAACAAATTCGGGAATTGTCCCAACATGCAACCGTAAAGCGACTTGGGCTTCTGTAAAAGTTATTCTTAAATGTATTAATTAATTTGAAATGAGAATTCTAAAAAGAAACTATGTACAGGAAAATATTGGCAGGCTTAGAACTGTAGTTTATGCATGCATTAAAGGAATTATTATTTTATTTGAATATTTTGTTAAACTAAATTTTACGAGCGGTGGAACTCGTGGGTTCGTTGCCACTTGTAGGTCAAAAACCCGAATTCATAGCCAACGGGACATCAAAACATCTATTAATTTCGGGCAGACGCAGGTGCCCCGGATTCGCGAACTAGAAAATGTAAGATTCTTCCCTATTAGCCAAAACTTTAATCGGGAAAGGGAAATCATAGGTTTCGTGGATAATGAATGATTGAGGAAATGGCAGTTAGAAAGTTATCGTGGAGATAGAGGGTCGAGTAGTCAGTTGGAGCAGTCGTGGAGGAGAGAGAGCAGTTAGAGAGTCATTGAGAAGTTCAGAGGATGTGTTCAGCCAGCGGTAGAAAACCCACCGATTTCCAGAAGCTATCACTTCAATCTTCAATGTTTTGAACAGTTCCGGTGTCGGTAACGTACCATAAATCCCTCAAGACCGTCTACTGAGAGCCACAGTAGCAATTGCCACCAGTGTTCAGAACAAAGGACCGAGGTATATAAGCCCATAATCCCCTGGGAGATAGAATAAATTTACTTCCAATTTTAATTTATAAAGTATATATATAGGGAGAAAGGTCTTTTTCGTTTTACTTGTTGTGTTTAGTGTTAAATATAATTTTAAAATTGTAAAACTTTCTTAATTTTATTGTAACTGCTCATTTAATTTAAACGTTACGAACAAACGGGAAGAAGTTTAGTTGGTGCTTTTTACGCCATATTGGTAAAATTTATAAAAATTAAACTGAGACAAACAAATTATTCTCAAATTAAATGCAAATTAGGTTTAAATAATTTTAAAAAGTCCTTCAAATAAAGTAATTTAAATATTATATAAAATTATAGATATGATTACAGTCGAAAAACATTTATTTAACTTTTGTTACGCCGTTTTAATGGAGGTTTTTATGACTGTAAACATTGTTGTAATTTTATACTGCTTTCAACAGAATCATGGAGTCATTTTAATGTTAATTTTTTTCATTATCAAATACACAATTTTTTTCATTAATTCTGTACTGTACAAACAACTGATATTAAAATACCATTATTCTAAATATACGCTCTTGTTACCTCTACATAGCTGAATTCAACAGCCTCGGCCCTTGAGAATGTGTGTGAAATGTTGTTCTGGATGTCAGGATAACCGAACTCTGTTCTCAGGGTGTTGGCCATGTTTAAGACTGAGCACAATAATAACCTGTGTTCTTTTATGAATTACTTATAAAATTATGGATTCCTTATTAGCGCAATCAAATCTGATGACTACTGTACACTGCCGCCTTAGCGGATGAAATTCTTTATATTTCAGCAGATTTAGTACATATAATTGACACATCAAAACATTATAATTAAAATTTACCCAAATTCAAATTGTTTATTTAGATTATACGAAACGAGCTTTTTCTTCATTACATAATTGTCTCATGTTTATTCTCACTCACCTTTAAATAAGTCTTACATACATTAATTAATATTAGTAATAATCCATGAATTGCTAAGTCAAAATATGAACAACATTTATTTAAACTTATTTAAATTAAACTCAACATTGGTTTTAATTGTATTAATAAATAAAATTAAAGTACTGTGTATTGGTCCAAAGTCAGAATTTATTATGAACTTTCTTTCTCTCATTTTGGCCCTGGAAGATGAGGATGAAGTCTGTTTTCTGTTAAAAGGTTTGATATAAATTTATATGTTAATCAGATACAACTGAAGAGGTCCTTGTTCATAAGGATAAAACGTTTGGAATAAATTAGAATTTAAATTTTTTTGTACTTTTGGCCGTTATAATTAAATTTTAAATTTATTTAATATTGATTTTGGGATGGATTTGGCTTGACTATTATTGCAAATACAACAATTATCATTGATAATTTACAAGAAATCAACAAATTTATATACTTGCAATTATCAGGCGATTGATGCAAAATATAATTTTTACGGCTTAACATAGAACATTATTCTTTCTCAAGGTATCGTGGACCACTAGTAAACAGAAATATTGAATTTATAGAAGAAAGCATATAATTTCATAAGCTTATTAGAGCACCAAAAAAATGATTTACTTCTCTCAGAGTAATTCCGATTATGACTGACTCCTGCAAATTGTTAAGCATGACGCGGCTACTGATTCGCGTAGTGTCAACATAAGAATAAAAATTACACCACCAATTATTTCGGGTTCATTAAGATATTTTTATTAACATTCAAATGTTTAAATATAAAGTTATTTGTTAGCATAATAATTTGTTGACATAAAGTAATATAAGTTTTATACTTGAAAGGTTTCTTCATTAATATCATAAGAGACTCTAATGTTAATTCGTCGTATATGCAATTAATCTGGCTCTAAATGATTTCAGTCTATTTTATTATATATATCTTAATGGATACTAATGGTTTCTTAATAAATCTTTATTTGACATTAATTTTGTATTTATTGTTGGTCTACAATTGGGCGCAAGACCGGTGGCAGATAGAAATTGAAATGACTTAAACATAAACAATCCTAATCTAAATAATAATCATAGTCCTATAAAATTTCTATACTCCTGAAAGAAAAAAGAGAAACACTACAAGAATTATAATAAGTTAACACTTCACTTTGGCTTTAACATTTAAATTAGAATATGCATTTATATTTTTCAAAATAACCACTTCACACGTTTTTTGAGATTTGTCCTGAATTTATTTTCCGGAAGAGTATTTCCTCCAAACACTCCCACAGGTAAATTATCCCAGTCGTTAATGGTCCTATTTAGGAATGAGAATTTGCCAACATCAGTTTTTTTCTTTCTACATTTTACTTTGAATTGATGATCCCATCTACCTATATAAATTGGCTTTTGCAGTTTGGAGCTTATAATAGAAAATGCAGTCTTGTTTTCTTCCTCCTCTATGACAATATCTTCCAACCTAATTGTCCTACTTCTTCATTCCTACGACCCGGCTAACTCGCACAAAATTAGCAGCCCTTTTCTGTACTTTCTCTAATGATTCTATCTGATTTTTAATATAGGGATCCCAACAAGCCGCCCCGTATTACAAAATTGGTCTAACTAAGGATAAATATGCCACCTCCTTTGATTTTGAACTTCCCTTTTTAAGTTCCTCATTATGAAATATAAGGACTTCCACGCTTTTCGGGCCGTGAAATTCACCTACCTGTTCCTCCCACCAAATTCTGTTGTTGAAATATATACCCAGATATTTGCAGCTCGTTACCTTCGAATTAGTTCCCCACCTATTCTATTCTGTCTCAATTAACAACGTGCGTTGAACTGCTTTTCTTTCCATTAATTTTCATTTTATTTTCCTGAGTCCAGCTATTGACTTTATCTAGATCTTCTTGTAACACTGTCGCATATCGCTGGTTCGTATCTTTCTGTAGATGATGCAGTCGTCAGCGAAAAGACTGTTCCCTCACCTTCAATAGTTTGGTAAGTCATTAATAAATATTAAAAATAGTAATGACCCGATTACAGAGCCTTGAGGAACTCCGGACGTTACAATGCCTGAATCCGAAAGTTGTTCTCCAATTTTGACTTTTTGCGATCTGTCGCTTAAAAAATTTTCTACTCATAGTACCACTCTTTTATCTATACCTTTTTTATCTAATTTATCCAATAGGATATCATGAGGCACTACATCAAAGGCTTTATCGGTCTATGATAACCCCATCTATTCTACCCCCATTATCTACTTTATCTGGTTTATCATTTGGCTTTCGCACAAGAACCCTTTCCGAAAACCATGTTGACCATTAAAAACCACCCTTTTCTATCATGTTCAGATCTAACATATTCTGCTAATAGGTGCTCCATAATTTTAATTTAAGTTTTTCCGTGTAGTTATAATATAGGAATTATACATTTTATCTCTTTTTGTAACTTCAGCGAAGAAACGATAAATTATACATAAATTGATTGAAAAACTTACTTTAATGTCTCAGTTTCCAGTTATGATTAATAATGAAAAAAATTATCTCGAAAGTTGTTAGGTTTCTTGTCATAACAACTGTTCCGCGAAATGCTTTTTTTTAAAATTATATTCCTTTCATAGGGGTGGAGGGAAACATTTTCCCCGTTTTACCCCGCCTCAGTAAATGTTTTATTTATTTTTACAATATTTTATTGTCTTATTTAGCTATTAATATTTATAAATACATACATATATATCAAGAATGTCATATAAATTTCAATTTTATATTTATTCTATTTTTTTATGGATTATTTTACAGGAGCGACCCTCACGGTAATCTATTATTCCCCACACATAACGCTGTTCGTTAACGGTTCTATGCATTGTTTTTGAAGGATTATAATAAATTACTTTCTAGAGACGGATGAAATCGTTAATTTGGAAGTACAATTGGTCATCTCGTAGAATACTTCACTTAAATTCCCATAAGTTTATATATACAGTTAATTCAGATTGCTAATAGTCATTGAACTCAAAAATTCAGAAGTACGAGGTTTTTATCCACTTTTTCCTTTCCTGGTTTCGTATTTGCGAGAAGTGCCGAGTGATGTCTGCCCCTCTGTCACGTGATACAAATAAAGACTTCTCCACACTTGGCGCACTCGCGTTGGAATCGTCGTGGAAAGTTGGCTCCTGAGTCGACTGAACTGCGTGCAGTTCCAACAGCTATATTTCGCTTCTTTCCTGGTGTCGTTTTCTGCTAATGCAGCTCTTAGCCGTCTTCCGGCGATGCTTTTCCGATCCCCCACCGCACGGCGCCACTTGCTGCCAATCGTGAAGCACCCAGTCGGTTAAATTCTCCTAGGTGTCGGAACAAATGTTGGACATTACCTCTAGTTGCCACCTTTCAAGCCTGGTTCCTTTGCCTGTCCTTAAATACAAATGCCTTGCATGCCTCCCAACACTACCTTATTAATCGTATGGAATGAATAAATCAAACGCACAGAATATAATTTATTCAGAAATGAAAACCAGAAAAAAAATTTCAAAACTGATTTAAAAAATAAAGATATAACAATATTGTAACGAAGCGGAGATACCTATAGAAGCTCCTCAAAGCATTACTGCTCTCGAACAACTTTGCCAGTTGTGTTTTATTTATTTTATTTTTACTAACTTCCCGAAGGACTGGAATGTACGTTGACAAAATAACTGTGGAACATATTTTATTGATACACTATACGTTAACTTTCTTAATGTTCAATTTTAAAACTAACTTTATTTACGATAAAACCAATAAAAATTACTTAAGCATATTAATCCACGGTCAGAATAAAAATTAACTATTTACACGCTTGCATGTATTTTAATTTTTTTTAATCTTACGTGATATATATTTAATCCAATTTTGTATTAGATTAAAACACACTGTAAGTTAAAAAATATATACACTTCACGACACGAGCTTATATATATATATATATACATTCTCCAATACATATTCTGGTTGTCAACATAATATCTACTCATTAAGTTGTAATATAGTAAAATCTGAAGGTCTGTGACGTATTTTTGTATGTTCGTGTTCAGCGTTACACCCTCCTCCAAACAACGGACCTTCTTCGGACATTACGAAAAATACCTTTTACAGACAATAGGTGTCATCTGTTATTGATCCAAGAAACAGTTTCTCCCGTCAAGTGGAAGCTAGGCGTGGGTAGTTGGAAACAGCAAGTTAGCGTAATATATGTGAAGTTACTTGTTCACATCTGCAGCTAATTTTTTTCCTATTAGCTGCAATTGTACAAATAACAACCAATGGGTGCTATTTATTGGTTTTCAAAGAACCACCTTTAGATTCGTGTGCATCCCTAATATACGTAGTTATTAAGTGATGAATGATTTTGGTCCACTCGAGGAGGTATTACGTGGAAAAAAGATCAAAACCAACGGAAGCCAAAGAATTTGTAGGTAACTGGCTCAGACAAGAAGAAAATGCCTTCAACGCATAATGTATAAGTGTATTAATTTTCTAGAAGTAGTAAAAGTCGTATTTTGTAAAAATACAGTATTTTATAGACCAATTTGTCTCTTTGATTATTACATGTTCGCAGTAAAGGAAAATAGTACAACTGCCTATTTCGTTATTGTAATTTTGTGCTGTACATAAAATTATTATGCAGAAAATGAAGTTAATTAATTTATTACATTCTCTTTTCATCATACGCATGGGTTTCAAAACATATAAATCTTAATATTAATGACAAATTACAATATTTAAAATTTTATTTTATTTTTTGTTTGCCCAGCTGAGCCCTAATCAAAGAAAATATATAGCAAGGGACTTTAGCAAATTAAATATACTTGACGCAGGGCTGTATGACGTGTTTATACGCATAGCAGAGCGAGAGATTATTGCCTTTTGTTTCTAATTTGTATTCATCCTCCCCTAGTCACCTGGTTGACCGGTAATCTTGGATTCAACGCAAAGGCAGCTTCCAGGTCGACATTGTGAAACAGGCAGCTATGATGTGGTTTCCTTTCGTTGTGATAATTTCAGCCAGATCGCCTCGCCTCTCAGACACGAAGCAAGCCATGCCGACTTTCCGTTTACTCCTGCTAGCTCCTCTCTGACCTCTCACCTCCAACTCTCTTTTTAGAATCTCTTTTCGAGGTCCTCTCCACCTTGAATTCACCTCTCCTAAAAACCTCATTGATCACCCCGCTTTTTCTATCTCCCTACATTGTGGTTGGTGTCCCTACCCTTCCTCTCCAAAAATTCAAATTTGAGAAGGGGCCACTCCTAGCCGTCTTTTGGATCAACCACCTTGTTGTCCTGGCTGACCTGGGTTTTTCTCCTGGCCGCAAAAATATTTTCAGACTAAGACTGCGCCTGCCAGGCTTCAACTTTTATGGCTGTGTTTCTCTTGCCGGGTTTACCCCGGAGGGGCGAATATCCCAGGATCTATTCTCTATGGAAGTCTCTTAAAGAATTTTTAATATTATAAAATTAAATTAGATAAATAAAACAACATATACGGCGATAATTTATACGCGTCATGTCATATTTAACAACAGCGTTTTACTGAATTTGGAGTAATAATTCATGAGACGTTAATTCTTAATGCCATAGTTGCTAATACATTGAAATAAATATATGTCCTTTAATAAATGTTACGGTAAATAATGCGTTGCTAAATTCATTTCTGAAATAAGAGATTAATGGCTTCTCCGGTTATATATCGATATTTTCATAACTTTCTGTGCCTTCTAAATGAAAACGTTAGAATAATTAAATATCAGACTAACGATTTCTAAATATTTTAAAATCAATGTAAGAGTGTAAATGGCTAATTTATAATGTGAGCATTAGTATATTATGTTTAAATAATTAAATAAAGGTAATGTAAAAATGTAAAATTCGGGAAGTAGTCTGTATCATTATAATATGTTCCATAATCACTATGTCAGCGTTCAGCAATCGTCACTTTTATAAAAACTTACTCTATCTTTCGAATATTTAATCCATGAAATATGTTATAATAAGTTTGTTCCAACAAAATTATAGTTTATTCACAAATATGTAATACAATAAATATATTCCAACAAAATTAAAGTTGAACGTTCTTATAACGTAATAACGCAATGAGCGTCAAGCAACTATCAAGATGAGAGTAGTACATTTCATGGAATATAAAACGTGTCGTAAAAATAAAGAGAGTAATAACGTTGTTTTAGCAACTTATAATCAAATTAAGCGAGTCTCTTGTATAGTGAACAGACGTTGATGGCGGCTTTATTAAAGTTAGAGGGACAGAGTCGTTTCTGCTGCTAGAGCGACAAAGGCGGCGTTTATTTATGACAAAAAGAAGGCGAGAGACTTTTCGGGTACGGGGACAGGCGACCGCAAGCCATCTCGAGCCAGGGCTTGGGGAATTGGCGTCCATGTAGTTATCTGGAGTCGGCCAAGTTTGATTGAATGCTTCCCGCTAGGGGCAGTGTCTCTCTCGCATGCAATTCCTCCTGCCGTGTCTGTCAAGAACGGGACTCGTGACTCCACTGGACCGAAAAGCCATTATTGTTACCAACCTCAAAGAATGACCAACGTAAAACATAACGTTTCCATATAAACTAAAATATTTGTTATGAAGAAATTTCATACTTAAATGTGCCAACGTCTAAATATATTTACAAAAAGTTGACAAAAAATCCGTATACTGTAATGAAATGTGCGTGGTGGATAAAATATTAGGCGTGGAACTAATCAATGATAATTATATAAATACGATAATATAAATAATTTAATGTATCATATTTAATACAATTTATTGATTAGAAAATTATCTATAATCAACATCAATTTGGTTATTTTAATTCTCAATCACTATAGCATCATTTATTGTGACTACGTGCGATTAAAATCGATATAGCTGTATTTAAATTTTTTACAAAAATTTCATTTTTATTATATCAATGTAATAACGGTCACTTAGGTGAGGAATGACCGTTTTCTTATCTCCTGTTGTTTTATTAAGTAATACATGTCTGGAATTATTACTTAACCGACCTTGCTCGTTTGTCTGTATAATTACATAATTAATAAAATTTCTACAATTGAAACATAATGTAATGTGTTAGAGTTCGCGATTGACACTTGAATTCTGCGACATATTTCTGACTGCGTGTGGCCTCGCTTTCTCTTTCGGACAATGGGGACGACCCACCTAATAGGACTAAACAGAATAAATAACCCTTTTCTAAGGGTCACTCGTTGCTGATTTGGAAGTTTTTTTTCGAAAGTCAGAAACTTCGTGTATAACTGGTAACGGAGTGATGTGAAACACATGCTGTATTTATGCCCTGCAGCTGAAATTTACTATTGGCTGAAATTTTTGAAGTGCAAGCCAATAGATGTTATGGGAATAGTCGCCGATTGGTTGTCGGAATTAAGTAGGAGGGCTAAAGGTTTCCTACTAAGTTTGCTTGGGAACTGAGACGTAGATGAGAAGATAGGGAGAGGCCGGAAATAGTTGATTAATAAACTAAATTACTAGCTGCCGAACGATTATGTTGAGAGGTCGACAAGTGCTGACTAAAACTCAATTTCTAGCCGAACCGAGAAAAATGGAGTCTCCGCTAATTTTGGGCCAAGGCATTCGCGACGCAAGGACATTCCCGACTGCTTGGTAGGAGTCTCCGCCATATTTTGCCCATGCGTTCACCAGACGAGATCAACCCCGATGCAGACAACGAAGGTCAACTGCCGATGCATCCAGCCATCATTACAGAACAGAATGAAGCTGCAGAACATCGTCGGTATCGTTCAATTTTTATTAAATAGAGTTCACATTGCCAGAACTATTGCAATTAAAAATTAAATTCTTTCTTTCGGTCCACTCAACAGAGGTCTCGATGTAGATTTATTGTTATTAGTTAAGTTTTCTTAATGCTTTGTACCCTTTATCAAATGCACTTACTCTTATTAAATTTTAAATTAAAACATTTATTTTCTATCTAAACCTTTATTAAATTGATCCTTTATATTATATGAAATAATTTAAATTAACCTCCAGTCCGCATCCCCACTTATCTTTGCAATTGGCTTCCACCAACGTGGAGCTTATTATATTATAATTAATAAGTAAATTAAAATTCAGTAACATCACTCCAGTAACATCATAACAATATATTCCTTTTTGTAAATCACTGCTTTTATAAGTATTGGAGTAATTGTATTTTATTAAATAATAGTCAACACCAAGGTTTCCCAAACATTTTCTGAAATGGAACACTTCACAAAATCAGACATTATAACGAAAACTTTGGCATATTCTTTTTAGGTTGGTAAATTCCTACTTGTAAAAAACTATGTAATAATTATTTATAAATATAAAACTGTAATATAATATAAAATAAAATATGAATAAATTCCACACTTAATGATTTTCACTATTTTAGATCATTGAATTACATATCTTGCTGATATCTGGCCAATATTTGTATGTTGAATTCTATTATCTGATGTGGCGTCGAGCCTGTTTTTGCACTTCATAGCAGTATAAGTATAATAATAAAATCCCGCTTTGCATAAATAGGTTATAGAAAACTGAAGTAAAACAATAATAGCTGGTTTGAAATATCGGGCTAATCATCTGACTAACTCGGCCAGAAATATATGTATTTTTGTTTCAAATTACAGTCACTAAATTAGATTTTCATTGTCACTTGCTTAAAGCTACTGGTTTATCTGTCACGGAAAATGGATTCTGAACTGAGGAATCGTCTTACTATTTTGCGGAAAATATTGTTCTAAAAACATTTCGGAAACTTCAACATCTGCTTTAAAATTAATTAATTCAAACAGTCATGTAAGTTAGGAAAACAAAATCATTAAATTAAACTGATGAAATCCATAATTGTAATTTTTATCAAATGATGCAATATTATCTCTTGTACTAAAAATTGTAATACCTGTTCATTGTAATGATTAGTTAATTACAATTTGTTAAAATATCTGACAGATATGCAAGTTTTATCAACCATGAAGGATTTGTTAAAAGTATAACAAAATATTGTCCTGAATTATTTAGTGCCTTCAGGAGGAATAACAACTCATATCGAAGTTCAAAAAGTCTTAATAGGTGCTTTTCCTCTGTATAGCCATCTCACTTCAGTATGTAATAAAAAAGCTTTGTGCTCACTACTCATTTCATCGCACAAAATTATATTTAATTTATATTGAAGTGGTTTTAAATTTACATAATTTATCAGTACGGGGACCAGGCAAGCCGAGGGCGCGAAAAAGTGAATTCTTTGGGTTGGGAATCGTTAGAAAGTAGGAGGAAAAATGACAGACTTGTTGCCCTTTTCAAATCTTACGTTGGTAGTGAAGTGTGGGGAAAATACGCGAGAAATTAAAGAAGCCAACAAATATAGGTAGAGGGGATCATAAACTTAAAATTAGAAAAATACCGCTGAAAACAGACAGCTAAATGTTCGTTTTTAAGTAGAACCATAGAATATTGAAATAAGTTACCTGCATCGCCGTTCGAGGTAAAACCTCATAGTAATAGGTCATTTCGGGAGACGATTAAAAGACTGACATAAATTCGGGGCCGGAAATTAACCCTTAAGTATTAATTTTCACTTTTTTTTAATTTTGACCTAATTGTATTTTCTCTATTAAGTGAAACAATAGAAATAGTTATTGTTAGAGTATAAGTTATCTATAGTCAGTAGTTTTAGTACTTACTGTATTTTTTTCCACTGTTGTAACTGCCACCGGACGTATGTTCCATTCATTGTAGTTTAATAAATACATACATACATACTTTTATGGCTTCATTCATAACCTTTTTCAAATTTGTGGAAATCTTTTGTCACAAGTCTTTTTTCTAAAAACTATCTGAGATCCTCATTCGCTCAACTTGCTTTGTTTTGCTGCTTTGTGAGCGTACCTAACAAGGCATAATTACTGTCTTTAAAAAAAACTCGAAATTTAACACTTTAAATAAGGAGATAATTCTTAAATTGATGATTATGACAATATTTCAAAAGCATCCGAAATACATAAATTTATAATTACTTTTCTGACCAAATGTTTGTTATCAAAAAAATAAATTATAAATTATCTTTAGCGGACCAATCAATTTTTCCTGCAGGTCTCCGGTTGAGAACCGCTATACTAGATGGTGCTGAGAGACTGCAATTATGCGCTGTTGAATTAAATTCCACAAACAAAGGTATATATGGTTGGTTTATTTGTTTACCATAGCTGCTCACAGTCAAGTTATATAAAATATTCAAATATATAAATAAATGTGCCTGTTACCCAAAAAACATAGGGAAGGCGCTGCGAGAGTTTCTCGTAGACGCTTCAGCCTAGAGTGACTGCGGGGCTTACCTGATCATGTCGGGGATGCCTCGCACTCTCTCTGGGTATTTTTTATCAAAGTTCTCATATGCCGAGACACCTTCACCTATTTTAGGAGGTATATGTACTGGGGTCAAAGACCTTGGGCATATGGCAAGAGTTGTCCGCTGATCCCATTGGATCAGTCGGCCAATTGCCTCCTGAAATTGGTGGAGACACGGAGAAGGGAATGCTGCGACCCCACAGCAAACTCGTCTCCCGTCATTCGGAAGGGCGTGAGAATAGTACCCAATGCCCGACCTACCTGATGCAGGTTTTCTAGGGTTTTCCCTGCATCTCTTTAGGTGAAACACCGGGTAGGATCCTTAAACCATAGCCCGGGGCCCTAGTTAACCCTTGGCTACCTTGCTCTACCTTCCGCATCCCCCCTTTTTCAATTCCCTTCCTATGCTATTAAAGGGGAGTTGCCTGTTTCAGGATCACCCTCATGTAGCCTGTTAACCAAAAAAAAAACTCTCTCTGGTGGATAGAGAAGGCGCTGCGAGTTTCTCGTAGACGCTTCAGCCTAGATGGCTGCGGGGCTTACCTGATCATGTCGGGGATGCCTCGCACTCTCTCTGGGTATTTTTTATCAAAGTTCTCATATGCCGAGACACCTTCACCTATTTTACGAGGCATATGTACCGGGGTCAAAGACCTTGGGCATATGGCAAGAGTTGTCCGCTGATCCCTTTGGATCAGTCGGCCAATTGCCTCCTGAAATTTGTGGAGACACGGAGAAGGGAATGCTGCGACCCCACAGCAAACTCGTCTCCCGTCATTCGGAAGGGCGTGAGAATAGTACCCAATGCCCGACCTACCTGATGCAGGTTTTCTAGGGTTTTCCCTGCATCTCTTTAGGTGAAACACCGGGTAGGATCCTCAAACCATAGCCCGGGGGCCCTAGTTAACCCTTGGCTACCTTGCTCTACCTTCCGCATCCCCCCTTTTTCAATTCCCTTCCTATGCTATTAAAGGGGAGTTGCCTGTTTCAGGATCACCCTCATGTAGCCTGTTAACCCAAAAAAATATATATTCAGGGGAGTTGCCTGTTTCAGGATCACCCTCGTGTAGCCTGTTAACCAAAAAAAAATTCAATTAATTTAATCTTATATTGTATTAGCTTCTTTTATGTTCAACTGTGACACAGTGAATATGTATAAAAATTTCATTTATATATTTTTTCATATTACATTACCGGACAACCAATATTTGGCGGATTTATTTGAATATTACAATACTGAACTTATTTGAATATGTATAACTTCTGTGCGAGGGGAAAAATAACATACTAAATTGGGAATTCCTATTTTATATTGCGTTATTGAATATTTTACGAAAAAACTTTATACATCTGAACGTACCATTGACGTAATTTCTTTTACAGAAATTACAGTAATCCACAAAACTTATAATGCATAAGCCCTCAGACAAATTGGGATATGCACATCAGATTAACAAATTGAGAATACAATACAATAGACGTGTTTGATATTATTTTAAAGAACTATTGAATGGCTGAAATTGAGCTCCGCTCACAAGAATAATAAAAGGGTGTTATGATAAAACAATAGTTGGACTTTCAAAGACTTTATTTTTTTAAATTTCAGATTTACTTCCCAATCAGTAAAACAGAATTAGAATTACATATAACCACTTGTGAGAGGAGTGTTTCGTGTTGCCTTGGATCTCCTTGCTATTGTTTGACTTCATATGTGATTAGTTATCCATAGTTTGTCTTATTATATATAACAGGCGTCAAGTTCAAATTTTTTAGAAGCGTATTATCACTGAGTAATTTAATGATCAATATTTTGAATGGAAGATAAATTGAAGAATATTCCAACCTGTCACGGAACATGGAGAATCCGATATAATGAATTGATTAATTGAAGTATAAAGGGAAAAGTATGATAAAATTCATAAAATCTTTAAGGCCACAATGGATGGGACATAGCCGTATGGATACAAACACCATTGAAAGTATTTAAAGCCATACTGAACTTGACCAGGAAGAATGGAAGACCGAGAACGAGATGGATGGAGGATGTGGAAAAGGAAATGAACATATATATATATATATATATATTAATTGTTTCGAACAGTGATGGGCAAACTTTTTAAAGAGAAGGCTAAAGGAAAGGAAAAAACTTTAGACTTTAGACGTTTACTTAAATAACAATGATACATTTTAAAAAGTACTTGTAATTATTGTGACACTAAACCCTATTAATGACTCCAAGATTATGATGCAATGTGACTGCATTTATAAAAGTTTTTCATAATTTGGTTCGAACTGGGATGAACTTATTCTTAGAAGAGAAGTTAAATGCTCGTCTGTCAGTCTGTCTCTAAGGCAACTCTGTCAAAGTTTCTTGCAGAAAACGCCTGTTCACATATATATGATGAATCAAACCTTTCTGGACATGAGACATAAGATTCTGGAAAGTGGATTTAGACAAATACTTGTAGAACTCTAATTTTGAACATTAAGAAACAGTTCTTTGTGTTGAGGTTTTCATTGTAATTCAATCATTTCAAGTTGCAAGTTCGGTTTCACTGTTTCACAGTTTACATTAAAATCCGTACTAAAAATTTCAAAGTCTTTTTAATGCCACTGAAGTATTCAATTCTCGGTTCAAATTCACCATGGAGTCTCCTCAAACTATCTTCGTCACATACAGTAGTGAAACAAGGCATTCTTAGCAAGCAAATTCGCGAATAGAACAAGTAGTAGTTTAAATCCTTTGACATGACCCCATATATAATCGATAAATTGATTTTTGCCTTGCATCTTGGCATTCAACTAGTTTATGTGGCAGACAAGATCCGTAAAAAATATAATGTGCGAATGCCATGCAGTATCTTCCAGGATTTTATACTCAACAGATTCCTGTTTCTCAAGGAAGAATGTCACCATTTCGTCCTTCAGCTCCCAAACTCGCTTGAAGACTCGTCCTGCGCTAAGCCACCTTACTTTCGAGTAGTACAATATATCAGAGTACTTGTCTGTGAACAAGCCCTCGAGATGGAACAGAATTAATCAGTTTCAGTATAACATCAAACACAGGTTTCATATCCAAAGCAGATTTACACAGGGCGTCTTGTTGGATAAAGCAATGTAGAAATATAATATTTTTATCTCGATATTTTTCATTAAAGATCCCAACAAATCCAGATTATTTCCCGCTATACTTCTGACTCTATCTATTGTTATATTACGTATGCAATTTATAGGTACTTTCAAAGTTCATCAATTCATGAAAAAAAACTGCCCCTGTTGTAGGTCCCTTCAACGACTTCACGCATGAAAACTTAAGAAGTTTTCATCAACACCTCTTACAAATAGCATCCATGGTAATTGAGCAGAATTTAAATTGGTCAATCTTTGAATGAAACTGTGATAATATTATTTTATATATTGCTGTTTCCTCAGATAGGCTTATTGTTTCAAAATCTTTTCTTTGTCAGGATATAAAATATCGTAAACTATAAGAATGCATCACTGATTTAAAACATAATTGGCCTGCCATTCTAGTACATCTATAACAGGCCTTATCTTCAAAACTTACAAAATTTATTTACAAATAATTTTAAATTATTATTTTTAACAGTAATACTAACTAACTACAAACTAGAGAAGAAAGAAGAAAATAAATTGTTGTTAGATCACAGCTGGAGATGATTATTAGGCTGGGAGTATATAGAAGAGAGGAAAGCAAGGGTACTCTAATATTAAGAGAGAGGAAAACTATGGTAAGTAGTAGCTGCTTCCTTCCTCTTTATACATTTAATGGGTATTACAAACTAAGATTTTACTTTTTTTTCGTTCTACTATTTTAATTTTTTTTTCATCAAATTGGAAGCACTTGCCTGCAGGGGGTCTCTAGATCAACCTGAGTATTATGCGTAAGTTCTATTAGTAATAGTGCGTGGAGACGTAGGTCAGCCTTCGCCCTATTCTTGTTACTGGGTTTCCCTTTGGAGGCAGGAGACAGCCTTTCAATGTGTAACATCCTCCTCCGTTCCTGCGTCTCCACTTTTCTAGCACACGTTATACTTCCAGTTCCGGAATTCCCGTTTCCCTCATTATCCGGCGTCCGGGAGATTAAGGTGCCTTCGTCTTGTGTACTTATGCCACCAGTTTGACGTGTAAGGGGTCGGGATTTTGGTTCTTGTCTTGGAATATAATCAATGTTTATGTTCCTGGGAAATGAACATTATGGTAGTGAGAAAATGGAAAAGAAATATCGGGGATAGAGAGGCACGAGGGCATCTTGTGAAGGAGGCCAAGGCCCAAAGAGGGCTGTGCAGGAAGGAAGGAAGGCTGTGAGAATTTGAACAAAGGTGAGCGCGTGCGATGGATTAAAAGCAAGGTGGGATGTCGCTCTGGACTTGGAGTCCACTCGGGTAGCTTAGATGGTTAAAGCAGCCGCGTACTGGGCGAAGGTCCGGGTTTCTATTCTCAGCTCGATTCATTATTCATAATTTAAATCGGAAAAGTCCTCGCTATTTTCCAACGTTCCTGATTTATTACAGAAACGAAACTATTCAACGTAAATATATTCATAAATGCTATAAAACAACGACAGATTTTCAAATATTAGTACATTTCGTTATAAAACTTATTACGCAAAAGGAAAATTTTTCATCCGATTTTAATTCTTTCTGCTCATATTAAAAACAGAATTTTAATTCATTACAAAATAAATAAATACATATTTCTGGCCGTTCCATAGTCATATTGTATTAAATTCATCAAATAATTTTAATTCCGATTTATATGGCTAGAAAAAGGTTATTTCACGCAGATTCATAGATTGTAACTTGATAGTAATTGTCTCATGCCCCACTATAAGTTTATCCCACTATTTTGTTGCATAATGATTTTATAAACAAACGAAATAATAATTTATAAATTCTAATAAAACCTCATTTAATAATTCAATAACATGATTGACGCCCATTTAGTGCAGTTAACAACATCCTTAATTATTTAAAATACTCTTTGTTTAAGGGTCATGAAGCTATTGAAATAATATAAAATGTATAGTTTTCGTTTGATGATTTTTAAAGAGGGCCCGGAACGGATTATTTTATATCTGAATTTGCTGATTAATTAAATATTTTACGAAACTTCTCATTCTCTTTGCTCTTTAAAGTGGAAAGGTCCCCGAAATGATCGAATTACCTGTTTTCTTTTTCAGATATCCTTTGTAGCAGCATTCGGTAAACACAATTGAAAGACGTGACCATTACCTGCGAAACGCACAAAGAAGGTTGATAGCTCCTAGCTTCATTAATATTAACGACGTCCCTTTCCTCATTAAAGTAGCAGAAGGGGAAGTATACCTTCAGATTGCTTGAGATTCTTATTAGCTTGGTTACGACTATGAGAGACAAAGTCTGTTGGCCGGTAGTTCATTAAATTTTCTTCTCGCTGAAATTCTGGAAATACCAGAACCGCCAATTGATTCTTTAAGTTTAGTTACATACAACCTGAAACTCAATATTAAACTTTGCTAGAAACTGCTTCGTGCGATATGAGTTGGAAAAGTTCGCTTTCTCTGATTTGGATTATTTCGGCTGGCTATGGGAACTTCATTTGTTACGGAAATTTATTGCAGTTTGGCGCTGATATATCTTATCGTAATGTACGTAATACGTCGCTACTAATTATGTAAATTAATAATTTGGAGGCAATATTCAATGAGTCAATGATTCCACGCTACGACTAGCAAAGTCTTTGTTACATAATGAAAATCTGATTTAGTAAAATTGTGATCCCTGATATTAACAGGGATCCCTTGATAGTTTCTCAGTTCACAAAATGAATTATATTGATATAAGCCACAGTGGTTTAATTCCAGAAACATTTATATGCGTAACAAACGAGGGTAAATTACATGGACGAAAACATATTTCCTCTAATTAAAAACAAATTTTTGAAATACTATGGTTCAAGAGCTATTTACAAAGTAGTAAGAAGAGCATGGTCTTACTGAATCAATTGATGAATTTATTACTTCCAATGAAAATTAAAATTTAGAAGCAGATATAATCTATCTAATGGAAACTTATGACAACAATATGAGAACAATTCGAATGATTACTAACTAAGATTATATTATTACTTTGATATAACGTCTGTTAAATTCACACAATATTTAGCGCTGAAGCGATCAAATGGATGGGTCAACTATCCTATTCTAATAAATAAAATTCACTTTTTATGTGTATGTTCCACATAGAAATACATAATGCGCGGACCAAGGTTCTTATACATCTGTCTTGCGACCCTAAAACAAACAATGTTGGTGTAAACTTAGATATTAGAGTGAAATAAATATTTTTCAGGGTTAATTAATTCGATAGTGTTTCTCCCGATGTTTTTTGTTTATACTTTCAACCCATTTTCGTATGGAAGAGTAACACCTATAGGGTAGGGGGTGGATGGACCTTACATAAAAATAACAAGAAAACTCGAAATTGGTGTTCAATTTGATGTTATGACAGTCGGCCAGTTCAATTTCAATATTCAATATATCTGATAAATTGCATTTTAGACCCTAAGAGGGAATGGAAGATAGTAAAACAAGTTTCCACATACAATCTTGGCCAAATTTTGTACGCAAGTTCCTTGTAAAGCAAAAACAATTATTTTGGGGTAAAATACCCTCCTGGTACTGAAATTTAAAAACATGTAAGTATGGAATACCAAATAAAGAATTTTCGGATTCAATTCTTTTGAAATTTTTTCCTTTAAAGTTATTTTCGTATCACTTCAATCCCATTAACACAACTTAAGTTGTACAACATAATTTTCAAGAATCTTCTGCTGTGTTGGGCAGAAAAAGTGACCATTATCGATCATGAATAGACAACTGTGGCAGTTCATGGGTGGTCTATTATGGTGCATTATATTTTATTTTATAATTTTTTTGTAGTAAGACATAGGACAACATAAATCCAAGAATTGGAACCTTTAGGAAAATGGATGAATCAGGAAAATTCCGAAAGGGTACAAATACATCTATTTTTGTCCCCGGCTGAGAACAGAGTAAGGAGGGGATGATGGGTCCGGCCATAAGCTGACCAATAAAAGCTTTTAAAAAAGCAGAGAGGAAGGGATGGAAAATTGTCATCTCAGAGATTTTTCTGGGACAGACGCTTCTAGAAAAGACGGCGAGTGAGATGGTCCTATCAGCACCCCAGAACGAGCCAGGGTCCCAGAGTTCCTGATTGTTCCTGCTTTTGGTGAGTGTTGGCTTTGTATCATTGCATGCGCGTGTTTGTAACCAAAACCACCACCGTTTATCCTGTGAAAAAGACTCTCATTTGTTTAGCCCTTCGGAATTGGTTAATTTGGGTAGATCAGACCAATAGAAATTTCAAGTGTAATTTTTTTTCGCTTTTTTATATAATAAACCCACATTTTACTTTACCTGATTTGTTTTATTTAATTCATTCCTGCTGAAAGAACCATAGCAGGTGGCACCCAAATTCCTGACCACGTGTCTTTGTAACCGATCACCACGGTTCTTACTACACTATAGATATCAGCTGCTAGCTCTCACCTCAGCAATGTTAAAGTCACTCAGTACACAGCACTATAGGTGAAATCATATTAAACATATTTTAAAAATTATAGGAATCAATAAAACAAATAAAATAATATAAGTTTTAATCGTACACTTTTAAACAAATTAAATCATAGCACTAACATTCGCTTTTTTAAGATTAAGTAACATGGGGAGATATACTTTTATTATTATTTATTTTTATTTTATATTTTGTAGCACATGAACAATTTTATGTAACAAAACGTTTTTGTGTTTAAATGTATGGCTTCATGGTGACCCCTTTCCTCTCTCTGTGTGTTGAATATTTCTCACAACTCATTTATAATACAGGATAGAAATTACATATATCTTAACTCTGGCAGGTGTATCTCCCCAAATGGTTGATGCGTCTCAACTTCGGGGATGCCTCGTTTTCTCTCTGATACGTGCTGACATCTCGGTTTGTTCAAGGAGGTTATGTTCCATGGTCACAAACCTTGGGCTTACGTTAAGTATTGTCCGTTGATCATATTGGATCAGTCGGCCAACTGCCTCTAAGCCTGGCCAAATCACAGAAAACTTATCTCCCGTCATTCATATTTACGCAACAGCCCGAGCAACACTGTCTAAGGTTTGTCCTGAATCTCTTTCAGGTAAATATCGGGTATCATTATTAAACTATAGCTCGGTGGACCTAGTCAACCCTTGGCTTCTTTCTTCTCCCTTTGACATTTCCCCTTTCAATTCACTTCCTATGTTATAGAAGAAAGACACTATATTCTTCTTTCTTTGAATTACTCTTTTACTCTGTCCGCACACATAGAACATTTGCTAGCGACTGTTAAAAATCTCTCAATTGTATTTTTCTTCTCCAAGGAGCTCCGAAAACCTCTTTACATATTAAACCTAATTATGACCGCTCCCTACGAACAATCTGGAATAACTACAGTTTAAGAATCTGCCACAAAGCTGTCCTCACTTGTTTGTCCTCCAGTTCTATAAATTTCCACCGCAGGACCTACTCAATAAAGATTGGCAACAAATTATGTCAATATACTCCGCCCCTCCAATAGTCATTAGTGTGTTCCTTGCTCAATAATACTTGGCAGAAAATTTAATTCTGTCAAGCCTTAAAATTTGAAATCAACTTTGTGAATTCAAATCTTTGTCTCGGCCACTTTTATGTACGCAACTCAGTCATAAAGTTAAGCCTTTGTCTAAATATCGTACTGATTTCGTTTTACAGTATGGGCCGCGTTAAAATTTTTAATTACATCTCAAATTTATCAGCCTTTACACAAAGAGCACATAAAGTTGAAAATTTTAAATTCTCAGGGTTGCCTCCAGTTACAAATTATTACGTTTTGGTGTCCGTTATAAATCCGAAAGAGAATAAAAATTCATTTTTCATTTATTCACATTTTTCCTTTTTATATCATTGGATAACTGGACAAGATTGTAAAACCAATTTACTCATCCATTTGAGCCATCGTCGGTTTCTATCTTGTACACAGATTTTATAAAGACTAGAAAATAACTTATTAACAAGAAATTTGCAAATATTTTCAACCAATAAAACACCGACTTTCAAAATTAATTAATTATAAGCCTATTATCTCGTACGTTAATTTCCATATTAAAATCATATTTCGTTAGACACCTTTTAATAAATTCAACAAACGACATTCCAATTCAAAGACAGAAACATTCTCCACCTCTCAAAGGTCTTCCATCACACTTCTCGAGATATAATAATAAAAGTTTACTGTAACAATAAATAAATCAACAACACATAAATAATATAGTTAATAAATTTTATAAATATTTAACCCCAATATATTAGATTTTATACTCAACACTCATAGTAGATTCCAATTTATCTACAGAACTAGGCTGCAAAAAAAATGGTTTACGATAAATAGTTATCCAAGATTAACCTCTATAAAAAATAAAATCATAGCTAACTACTCTCCACTTCCATCAGTCGACTTCTATTAAAAGAAAGCTTGCACGGGATGAACTGGCAGACAGAATTAGAAAGAATTAAGGAAGAATTACGTATCAACGTTGCATATTTGTAGAACAAACTTTTTATAATGTAATAATGTTGGATGGAAAATATTTTATTTCGATCAATAAGTCCACTATCTAAGTTGAATACATTCCAAATTGTGGTATTGTTCAGGAGATGTAGTTAGTCACGTGTCAACCCGATCCGCAGTGTATTAGGGGTAGACAGGAGTTCTCTTTTACTGCGGACTTTGTAAACGAAACTTGGTAGTGTAAAAGAAATTCAGAAAATTTTGGGCATTAAGAAACAAATTGTCGTCAGATTATGACATTTTGTACGTCAAGAAATGCATCCGTAAAATGTAATATAAAATAAATATAGGGCGAGTTAAAAAGTCGTTGTGGCAGCCCGTATACCGTTCGTATGAATACAATTAATGTTTTTAACAATGGTAGTAGCGTTTCGCCACACTTCTTGAAGGGAAAGTTCTTTCTCAAACGACAATACTTCATGTTCCCTTTCCCTACTACTTATGTAAATATACCATGTAGAACCTGGCGAACAGTATATGGTAATTTATTAAGCATTCATTAGTATGGGTAAATAAGTATTAAAATTATCTCAGAACAAACGAAGAGGATGAGGTGTATCAAATAACTCAGAAGATAATCCGGTGTAAATTTAGTGCAAGCATTCCTTATTAGTTGTGTAATGTTTTCAAGTATCGGAGGCTTCTATTGACAAACAGAGTCTTGTAGGCAACATAACAAGATTAAATATAGTGATAAAATGTTTGAAGATCTAATTGACCAGTTTACTGCACCTCCCATCATATTTCCGAATAGCATGCTGGATAATTAACACAAAAGGGACAGTGTTCGTATGAAATTACGTCTACAATGTAAGTATATGAAGTCGTATGGGAGTATATTTTAATTGAAGACGTAAGCTCCTTTTCTTTTAAAAACAAAGATTAATAATTAGATTTCCCGGTTAATTGAATGAAGAAAAAGCTTCTCGGGTTTCCACGCAGGTAATATCGAAGAACAGCGACGTTTCGAAAGCCGCCGAAACGACCCTGTTCTTCGATATTACCCGTGTGAAAACCCGAAAAACTTTCCTTCAAAATTTAAGTTAATATCAATTTTCTCCCGCTGGGGTGAAACTTCTTTTCATTGGATTCTAACATAACATAATACTGTGTAAGCTAAATATTTTGTCGCTGTTCTAGTGGTTCTGGCTCGTTGCTCGCTGATCTGTGGACAATCCTCCGTCGCGCCACAAACACCAGCTCACTGATAGCAGAATCTCACTGATCCGGCACCAAATATCAAAAGAATAGTTCCTCTTCCGCATGGTCCCGCCTTATATATATCCTCGTCCACCCGCTCCGTACGGGTCGACCATTTATTTTTATTTTTTATAAATGGACCACATGCCCCAAGGGCGGAGCCCCCGAGAGAGCACACACCGCCAGCATGGGGGTCTATCACTTTCTTCACCCCCTCTTCACGTGCTGTTAGTAAAATAACTGGAACACACGGAATAAGAACTTGTGTTTTATCCGTACCTGATGGCATAATACTCTTTAATACAGTCGTTCGCGGAGATAGGTTATGAGAAAGACAAACTAAAGAGCTTACGGCTAAGGGAAAAAGTGCCGACAATTCAACCTGAAGGGTCTACTTACCGGGAAAAAAAATTCAGCGATAGTTTGATGGGTTGAAGGGCACAATAAGCTAGGATACTGATTTTTTGCGACCGCAACAAGCGTTTGGATATTGTTAGTAGTATCATACACGTCGATCCTCTTCTTCTCCGTCACGTCTGGATCGCCGAGCATGTCCTCTAAAATTCCGTTATGTTTGGGGCGTTTTTGTTTAGTGTCACGGGTGTGATCATAGTTGCCCAGACGTGTTGTGTGAGATTTATGTCTGGCTGTACAATCGTATAACATGTTCTCTGATAAGATCCATTAGTGACAGAATCTTCAATTCCCGATTGACGTCTTTGGCGCGTGCCCCCCAAGGTGCCTATAGGGCGCGGGTAGTGGAAGTGTTTGTTGTGCTTGTTCTGTTGAGCATAGGGTATAGCTGTTTTAGTCTGTTTGCTTTTCTAATAGTGTTCGTAGTATGTAGTTTCCAAGTTAGGCTCGGATCTAGTGAAACTCGCGTCACTTTCGTTAATTTGAAATTACGAGTTCTTAATGGTTGCTTGTTCAGAGATGCAGTCCACTACAACCACGTGGTCTGGACCGGAAAACGCGCTCAGTATACGTCCCAAACTTTATCCAGCCACGTCGTCTGTATCATTGAAAAATAACACGTGGTAATATTGTCGCACTTGAATTGGTATCTACTAAAACAGTAAGAATATAATATAGTGTCATTTGCTCAAATCTAAAAAAATAGTAGCTTGGATGAAACTAATTTATCTTCATGGAAAATGTCGATATATAAAACGGGAGTTTCCTTTAAAACATAAAGTTGATCCCCGGCCTAAATTTTTGATGTAGTCTTTAAAAATATTAATTTTTCATTAGGGACCTTTCTTTTTCGTAAGAGGCATACTTACTTCATTTAAACTTAAAGTTAAGAACCCGGCGTATTTGATGATTTTTATAATTTATTGATAAGTGCTGAGTATTCTCTCTTATGATGAGACAAAAATTTTAATAGCCGGAATTTATTTAATAACTTAAAAGTTGGAAAAACTGAATGGAGGGATTGTATGAATTATCGAGCTCTTGGGGCAAGAAAGTAGTAAAACGTCACGCCGAAAAATATTTCATGTTGTTTATATACCAAAAAGAACCGATATATGTATAGTAATATATTACATTAATTTGTTTTTTTGAGAATGTTGAACGAGTCCATTTTGTATAAATACTTTCATGAAAGGATACACTTCGGACAAGCTCCTAGAAAAGAAGAAAACTACAGTTGTACTTCTGAATAGAAGATATGAATATAATATGATATAGAATATATGCATATGCCTATTATAAATAAATGACATAGTAATTTTGTTAATACGTACCAAGCCACCACCGGATTACCAAGGGAAATTAACTAAATAAAAGCGTTTATTTTGAAGTAAGAATTCCTGATATTTTAATGTAAATTTACCTTAAATAACGCGGTGCTCATTTTCTTAAAAGTGTAAGATTGCGAGCCGTTGTAATTGCCGGCAAAGTTTCGCCTAGCGACATGATGTATTGCCGGTAGCGTTCGCCGCAATCCGGCCGAGCTTCCATTAAAACACATGTCTCGAATTAATATCGCGTTCCCTCCACCCTTAATGTGCGCGCTAGTTTGCGTCTTAAGCTGCTTGCAAATTGCCAGCGTTTCCCCTAATGTTTTTCTCAGAATGGCATGACATTACAGTGTTAAAATATTTTTTGTAATTATAGACATGCATCTTACCTAAGTGAAGCAGATGCATCTTCCTTTCTGATTGATCTCCTACTAATCTCATAGTTAATTTACACATCGAGTCTAAACAAATATATTGATAATACTTTTAGAATTTTTACGCAAAATCGCGTTAAGAATTCATATAATTATCAAGTTGTATTTATTTAAACAAGTGCTTTCAACTCATTAAATTTATTACGATAACAGTAAATCAAGGTTGGTAAATGCCCGTATATTCGTACGTAATAATTATATGTTTGCCTGCTTATTAAAATGAAATACGCACGATCACCAAACGTCAGTCAATAAATACTAGTCGTCGTCAAAATACTAGAGCACTGAGTTTGAAGCATCACTGTGGCCATTCGGAATAACCTACGTTATTGTGAAATTTCTCATTTTACGCACAATTTAATGCCATTATATGATATGTAAATGAAAAATTTTTTAATCTATGCATGCGCTTTGGCGAAAAAACTGAAAAAAGGCACGGTTTTTTTGTCGTTCTTTCATATAGCTCGACTTTGACAGCTCATATACTTCAAACTATTGCTACAAATCACAGTGCAAACCCTTTCAAACTTATCCGAAAAGTTTTAATTATCAATGTTTCTTACTTTTTTGAAAATTAATTAATTACTAGACCTCTACTAACTCCTGGACAGCGCATCGCAGAAGAGTGGTACAAAGCTTTTCTTATAGTGATTGAAAGTCGTAAATATAAAATATAAACTCAATTGATGTAGAAACGCTCCAAAATTTTGTACGAATTTTTTAAAAAGTGTAGTGGACCGGGAGGCTAAAGTAGGGTGGAACACCTGCCCGCTTGCCTGCACCCCGAGGTTTCTCTGCCGTTCTTCCTAATAGCCAGAGTATAAAATAGTTTTTGTATTTAATATTTCAGAATTGAATGGTTTTAATTTTCGATTTAAATATATTTTATTTCGTAATCATAATCGATGGCATTTCAACCCACTTAGTTTAATCGTATTTTACATGAAAAAGGAGAAGCGTATTCGGTTGAAGCTTTGAAGGTTAATAATAGTATTAAGCGAACAACCGCAGTGCGACGATGTAAAGAATTTCACCTCTACCTATCGTATCTCGCTTTCTAATATTTGAGTCAGATGATTAATAAAAATATATTTGCATATTTACTTTCATCTGAATACACTTTAGGAACATTATAATTAGATTATTGTTGCTCATTTATCAAGAACAACCCTTAAATTGTAAATATAGACATACTGATGTAACAAAACTCTACGAAAAATTTTTAGGAATGGATTCTTCATACTGAGAGAATTAGAAAAATACATGTCAACATGGATCCGGAAATAAAAAATGACAGAATTATAAAATTTTCCAAATATTAATGGAGGACAACATGCCTTATTCCCTGAACTAAAACGTAAAGAATAGCGTTGCGAATAAAATTAATGATGACCTGAATTCTTATCATTTTATAATGAATACCCTCAATCTACTAATTCTTCGTGCACACATTGCAGCAGCCTGTAAGATAGGACTATGGTGTCCTAAGTATTTTATAAATTTAATTATAATGGCGGGGTAATTATGAATTTAATTATGAAAGGGGATGTGATAACGATGAGGCTATTTAAATGAAGGGGAGGTAGGAAATATTTATAACTAATATAAAGTTAACAAAAAATTAATAGCACGTGAATTTAAATTGACCTTCGCTGGCTCACTCGGGAACATAACTCAGGGAAATACTTCTTATCAGTGGGTAAATTGCTAAACTATGGGGGGAAGCGAGAACGCTTTAAAAAGAAGCGACCAGAGACGAGAAACAATAAGGTCGGTACATCACTAAGGCGTCCTTTCGCGCTGGTTTATTGGCTGAGGAAAGTTGCACGTCGGTTTGTCACCCCAGGGCGCATTAATTTATATAGCTTCTGCTGACTGATCTGAAGTTTTATTCGGACGAATGGTTCCGTGATACTAAGTCCGATAACTGAATGTGGTCGACGTAACTGATTGAATTTGTTTTAAGATTTTCTCCAAAATTACGTCCGAAAATTTCGTCTAAAAATGCCTCTCTCTTCACGCGCACGCTGTTTTTTATGTGCATGCCTCGCCCCTGTGCTAGAAATCTCTATTCGTGGGCGTGAGATTTCTACTTGCAATATATTTTTTTCGATGTGTGACCTTCAGATTCTTGGGCACTGTTTTTTTCATCGTTCTCGTGGTGAATAAAGGCGTAACAAATTGGCTTTAACTCTTCTTTCGAAGGCACATGGCTGTATTATATCTGCTTCCGGACGCTTGGTATAAAACGCTTGCTTTGTTTAGACGTTAACAATATAGACCGACTGAAGGTCCGGGCGTCAGGTCCTCTTGTTTACCTGGGTTGATTAGATATATGTCACCCCATGTCTTCGGTTGTCTAGAATTCAAGTTGGCTCAATCAGATCTTACCTAACCTTAATTTTTCCGTTTTATGACCATTAAGATGACTGTAATTCGTAATTTAAATAAAGAATCGCGGACAATTCATTGTCCCGACATCATCTACCTGAGGTCTAACTTACGTTACACATGCACATAAAATATAATAATAATAAGAAGATTATATTATATATATATTAATTTTAATAATAAGATTTAACAATTTTAATGTGATACGCAATCGCGTACCACAGTATCCATTGCACCAGACATTTTTGATCGTGTTTGAAACTAAAACCGAAGAAGATCAGATGCCTGAATTCAGGAAAAACGAGCTAACTTTGCATAGAGAGCTCCTACCAGTTACACAAATGTATGAAATACGGCTAAGTAACTTAGACATGACGTGTAATTATTTGAGTGTGCTTGGAAGTATTGAAGTCAGCATTAATATGAGTCACCTCATGTAATAACTGTAACCACAGTCTCTCATTCATTCAAACATTCGATAAGGTCTGTATGAGTCCAATAAAGTCACTCATGATTATGTCAACGGTCAAGGTGATCTTGGTTGTTTTTACTTCAACGGCATTTTCCATCAAGAACTTGTAAACAAAGACGTCTAGCAGGGAATTATACCGCATTTAAGAAATAATGTACGCAGTAAGAAGAAAAGCCAAATTTAGATGTTTCATCATGACAATGCACCGGCTCACGCTAGCGATGGGCAAAACTGTTATTTGTAGAGGTCATCGGAACCACTCACTCAGTGACTTTCCACTTATTACATATATATTTGAAAATATTGTTCTTCATTCTAGATCTGTTGGTTGTATTTGACCTGCCGGGTGTGCCACGTGGCAGGCTGGGATGAACGAAAAAGACCAATACGTAACACAAAAATTGACAAAGGTTTATTAAAGAAAATGACAGAAAATTGAAAAAAATTAAACAAAATAAAAATAGAAACGCTTCTAATTTTGTAAGGCTGGTTTTCCACCCAGAGCTGCCTACCAGCAAGGCAGGGCTGCAGACGACCGTCCTCCACCAGTGACCAAACTAGAAGATCAGTCCGTTCGTGGCTCGGCTAGCGCCACCCCATCTCACCCTCCACCATTATTACCTCTTCCATGCAAACACAAAAATGGTCGACCGTGACGAAAGTGTTCCGTTATATTCTATAAAATATAAAAATTTTCAAGAATAACTGTATATTTAGTGCTTTAAATTTTTATAATTAATTATTTTATGTAATAATTGAAGATAAATATTTTTTAATCAACTGGTTCTGTTGGGTCCAGTATATTGGATCTGATCAAAAGCCATTTGACCTCGGATCACTCACTCTCTGATTCAAACAGAAAGTTTTCAGTGGATTGGACTAAACGTTATTATTATTATTTAGTAATAGGCTACATGAGGGTAATGCTTAAACAGGCAACTCCCCTTTAATAGAATAGGAACAGAATTGAGGAAGGGGTATACAACATTGAAGTCATCATAAATTGGTATTCATCATTTTAAATGGTTAAAAATTTAATATTCAATTTGCCAAAATGATATTTCTTTCAAATATTTTTATTGCTTTACTGTGTAAGATTATTAATAAATAGTTAGCAGTAAATCAATTGTAACTAATTATCATTAATAGTTAATACATGTAGGGCATAAGTACTATTTGACGAATATCCGCTTTTGACTCACAGTTTCACATTTATTAATTAATTTTAGATTATTTGATGAGGAAATGTTAATTTCAATATTCTTTTAATAAATAAATGTCAGATCATACTATAAATTATTCTTGTTCTAACCAGGAACTGATTTGGCTGCCAATTTGCGTGTATAATTAACGAATATTGAATATTAAGTGAGTGAATAAGGATAATAAATTTGTTGAGACTCCAACTGAGTGGCTGCGGAAGTGTAACATATTACATTTCTCTCTCTGAACGTTTTCGATAATAGTTTCTTGAAGCCAGCAACCAAATTCGCATGCTTCTCCTCCATTAGTTCGCTTCGCTCTTTGCCCTAATCAAGATGAACTTCTCATTATGGCTGCAATCCAAATTGAAAGCGGCGCCAATTACACAGGCGTATCTACTTCCGATTAAAGCCGCCATGTCTTGTGCGTGTTTCCAGTGCTAATCGGCAGAGTGCGCTGTTCTACCATCGACATTTAATTCCGCACTTAATATATCGTGTGCTGCATTGCTGCCGATACAATTCCTCCGATGCGATATATACCGTGTCGCATTTGCTGTCAACTGGAAATAATCAATCAAAGGGACAGTATAACTTTTCCAGCGTCTGAAACTTCCAAGGCTTTGAAGGATGGTGAACTATAAATTTAAAAAGGAGCATGCTAAAATCTAATCTTGTTGAAGTTACAGCGTCTCTGAAAAATTATTTATTATTATTTCATTTGATTTATATTTGCATAAATATATATAATTAAATTTTGAACTGTACAATTTACGAACCTTTATTAAGTTATTGCGAATAAAGTATATACAGTAGGTATCAGATTTACTAAGCTTAACCAGGAACACCATCACATTCATTTTCAAACACACATCGTAATAAAGCAAGCACATGTGTTTTTATTATTAACACCGTAACATTATTCCGTACTTGCTAACTTTTCAACGTCTAAAGCACTACGTCAAATTTAACTGTGGCCAATGATACTACCAAATGCAATTCAAATGATCTTCCGCGCCTCTACTGGCTATCCTTTGAACTTTCCCATATTGTGATTTCACCTGTATTGACTTGAATTAATCTTTTTCTTAGATTTTACTATTATAATTCTAATACGCTTTGTATACTAATTTATCATAATAATTATACACCATATAGTATTTCAATTAATATTCTGAGATTGTATATTAAAATATTCTACAAATTTAATTTTTTTATTACTTGATATATATTATTAAAAAATATAATCTCTCATTTAAATACTGTTCCGTACATTAGTGTACGCAATGCCCATCCATCTAGCTTCACATCTTGTATTCATGACCTTATCCTTCTTTTGATGTACAGTATGCATATACCTTATTATAAATTCCGATAAATATAATTTTTGTGTCGATGCAAAAATCTAAAATTTCAAATTCAGGATTGTATCCAAATTCTTCAAATGTAGAGAAAGTTAACTGTTTGTTTTATTAATAGATATATCCATTATTCTGATACTTTTCAACCAATGATCTCTGAATACGCTCTTAATCATTTCTAACACACCTTTTATATACTGGTAGTATTTTAATTTAAAAACCTATATTATGTAGTGAATAATACATAGGAGTGTTTTAGCAATGGATAGGTGTTGAGTAGTGAAAGTCTAAAACAAAGGATTTTGCAACTAAATTTTACTACTATAAAATTCTACTGACATAAAATACATAACGGCACGAGTTGTATTTAAAATCAACATTATTATTATTCATTACTTTGACAACTTACTTTAATATGTCAATTCTGCAGTGGCAATAACATGTATGGTTAAACGCATTCACTATTGGTTTAGCTAATTACTTTAGAGGAGTATAAATTACATTAACTCTTACACCGTCATTAGAAGTTATGATGCTTTCCTGTTGTTGTCGCAGCTCCTGAAGTTGGTTCTAACATTTCCTAAAGGCCTTTTTGAGGGAGAATCACAACTTGTGTTCAAATAGTAGGTACCCCGCATCGCCCGTGTATTTATTAAACATAGTCCGGAAAAAGAAATGAACTTGTTACTAATCTTGTAATAATATAAGGGGGATTGATGATATATTTAATTATTACGATTAATTATTATTAATTATCATTGAACTCCACAGTTAGGTGCAAATTTAATTTATAAATCATAAAGGCATAAATTTATGAAGGGTTCGAAAGAGAAAATAATATATTTAATTTATAATTCTGAATTTAATAACAATAAAATTTAAACAAGAGAACTAAATCAAATGATATACAGATGAAAACAGTAGCCAAAGACATTTATATTGAGACTCATTAAAAATCATTAAAAATCCAGCAGCCTTCCCCTCTTTACAATTACAAACAAACGAATATACAAAACTACATCTTTTTTTATTATATAGATACTTTTGGTTATTAATCCTGTATAGTATATATAGTTCTTTCGTCGTAATTTTATCATTCTTAGTTTAACGAAATAATTGTTACAGTTATTGAACTACTTCATAAGTAGAAATACCATGAATTAAATTGTCATATACTTCAGTTTCAGTTCAATTTGTTGCTTGTTAAATCAGTGCTTTTATTTTTTGCACATTTAAAACTAACCTAAGAAAAAACATTTGTTTAATATGGGCAGGGCAGTAAAAACAAAAAGAAAACAGCCGACGAAGCATTACTACAAATTTATGGATCCATGGAAACATTTTCTTAAGGGACACGCGGACTGAAATTTCGGCCTAATGAAAAATAATCGATTTTCTAATTTTTTCATATTAATGTCTATAAATTCAGTAAACTGAAAAAAAGCTGACAAACAAAAGAAGAAAAGTGTAACATATGCTGCAAGATAATTTTAATTACTATGTTTGTTTCTAAATTAACAAATTATTCCTTTTTTAAGAAAAATGTGTTTATTTAAGCTTCATGATTTATTGTACCATAAACCTTCTAAGCTTCACAAAAATTAAGATATTGTCTTAATTCTTTTTTTATATAATCTACATGCTATTGCCTTGAAACAAAAGTATTATTTTACTAATTGTTGAAGTAGTTTAGGTGAAAAAATATTTCAAAATGCTGAAAAGGGCCAATTTTTAAGTAACCGTATGAAGCTCTTAGTAAAAAAAATTATTTGCTCCTCACAATTTTAATCAATTTCAAAAATAATACTGACAATTGATAAAAAATAGTCATCCCTATATATTGATGTAAAAAAAGTCAAAATATATTCAAGTACGCAACGCAAGGAACATTTTCAAAACTGCCAAATTTTGAAAAAAGTTTTCAAAATACCCCATTAAAAACAAGTTTACAAAAACAAAAATTTGTACCTTGCTACACATGTGCGTTGTTAACACACAGTTAACATTTCAGCTCAATAGCAATTCATTTACAGGAATTTTAAATTAAGGCCCCATGTCCCTTAAATAAAATACATATGTATTTATCATTACTTCCTGACGTCAAAAATATATCCTCAATTAATGGTTCACATAAATTAACAATGGAAGAGGTTCATTTAAAGACAAAAGCAGTTTGTTTCTTACGATATAAAAAAACTCAAATATTGAAATTAATATGATATATAACTGTTTATAAACAAAACCGATTTTAAGTATCACTCGGTATAATGAAATAATTTTACTTTTAAAAATTATCATAACTGCTTTTCAAACCCTAAAGAAAATTTTTATATTGGCTGTTTTATTTCTGGGAGTATTTCAGGTAAACGATGCTAGAATGGCAGTCGAATAGCCTCGAGTTATGATCTCTCATTTTCTTAGGACCCTCAAATGCGTTAATAGTCTAGACATTAATTCCGCTAAAGCAGTTATCCATAGTGCAGTAATATGAGTTTTATTAGCGAACAGCTTTTGTTCAGTGGTTCATTACGCTGTTCTCAATTGTTTAAACAACCTTGGCCAAAGAAGAGCAAATTAACAGTCCTTTGTATTATAGTGGACTGTTTTATATTCCTTCCTTAGCCACATAATTGTTGTTAATACCAACTCAAGAATAGAATATCTCTTTCTTAATAATATATTACTTGAGCGAGGTACAAAATCTGTCTAAAAATATTAAACCTTAATATTGGAGTACAACGTTAATATGCTGTAAATTAAAAACCTAGAAACAATTACGTCGAATAAAATTTTAAAATTCTGGTAGTTTCAACCCTTTTTTGTGGCTTTATCTTACTGGATAAAATCATTGGACTGGATAAAAAGCAAAATATAAAACCACGGTTAAACAGTATATAATATGTTATGATGTTCAGAATTCAGTTTAGTATGAGATGAATAGGGGGCGTATAATTTATTTTATAATGTAATATTAATGTATTAAGAATGAACTTTCATTATAATAACAAAAAGATTACTTTATTCTTAATAACTTAACATAAATTTTACAATGCACCCATTTTAACGTTATCAGCCGGCAATTCTTTATAATAAAACACGGTATATATTTACATAAAATGATACAAATAAATATCTTATGACTATTAATTCTAAATATCTACACTCAGGGTCGTATATTATGGGCTTTCTCATAGAGCGGACATAAATCACACAAAAACTACTCGGCCTGGAAGTATAGGAAATCAGCAAAACGGTTACAGGGGTAATTACCGCGTCGGCATAATAGGCCTTCCAGCGTCTTTCTGTCGCTGCTATTTCCTTCTAATTGGGTCGTTTTCGATCACCCATCGCAACCGTTCCTATTGTTCCTGGTTCAGGACAATTTCCCAGTCTTCGCCTTGTCCCCTCGGATTATCTGTACGATAATGTGATAATCTGCGTTGAAATCTCACAAACTGCCACTAATGTCATCTCATCAACCGCTCTCGTCTCCTCAATCTCCTCTTCTCTACCAGTCTGAAATGGTTTTCAATTCCTGCTCCTCACTTCTTTAATTCATATCCAAAAGGTGGCAGGGATGGATATTAACCAATCAGATTTATCGTTATTCTTCTCTGGGACGAATAGTTTGCCCCTCTTCCCCAAGGTTTTTGGGGAAATCCACGCTTCATTCCTAGCCTCCGTCCATCACATTCCAGAGGTCGCGGGACAATCCCCGCTGGCGTCCGAATGTCTGGCTTTATTACCCCTGTTTGTCAAATAATGTCTCTTTTCTTTTGACTCCTAAACCACCGAAGTACGAATAGATGTGTTTGACCGTTACAAGTATTAACAGTATGTCACAATTATGCTTTTATAATAATAAGATTTCCTGCAAAATATAGTGACGCCGTCATTTTGACAGTGACATTATTCATTTAATTGACGTAATTGTTTCTCATGGTTTCAAATTGCTGCATAGTAGGTCATAGTCTATTTCATATTTTGTTAGAAGTTAATATTCATGTATTAGTGTTAGAGATTTGAAATATGCCAAGTATTTTCACATGGATAATCGCATTGAGTAAGACGAGGCTTGATTTTAAATAAACATGCCACATTATAAATTTGATATGAAATTGCAAATTTGACCCTTGAAAATATGATTTTATAATATATAGACGATTAAACGTTATACCTTTCTCAAGTGAATGTATTAAAAAGTTTGGTTTAGTTATGCAACTTCGTCAGTATTACAAAGGTGGAAACTGAAGTCATAAAACAACATTAAAGAAGAAGATACTCGAACTACGGATGTTAATTTTCCAATTATTATCAGTTTCGCATTATTTTAGTGAAGTAGAAGACAGAACTGTTACAGAAACAACTTCGTTGTGAAATAAAAAAACAACATATTGAAGTTATAAATTTCCCAATTGCTCGTGAAAACCATCTTTATATTTCAATAGTATTTAAGACTTTAATAACAATAGACGAAAGGTTCTTATAAATTTATAGAACGATATTACCTTGAAATAGACGACTGAAAGTGTAATAAATTATATGAAAGCTAGCCATTTTAATTAATAGTTTACAGAATTAAATAAATAAAAAATTAATGATAAGTACGACAAAATATGAATCTTTACACAAACACTGTTTTCACGAAACACGTAAAAGAAATATCTACATGTTAATAGCTTGTTTTATATACGCCAGAAAATTTGCTGGAAGGAGAAATTCACTTCTTATGCTCGTTTCAATAGTCTTTTCATATCCTTAATTAAATGGAGATCAAATACATGGAACTTCAGAGAGTCCCATGAAAAGAGAGGAAAGCTCTAACTTTCGTTCGTGTACCTGTCAGCCGAGGAAAAGCCAGAACTTCGTAACATGACTCGGTACTATTCACTTAAGCCCCGGGGACCGGTTCGCGCTTTATAGGTCGTCACAAAGTTTGAGCTGCTTTTTTAACGGTCATCGTCTAGTCGCCGCCATTTTCTGGCGCCAGTCTGCTGGCCGGAGAGTTAAAAGGTTGAAATGTCAACTTTATTGTGGCATATTCGCTAAAAGAAAACATCTATTCCCGAGTGCTGCGCAATCTTATATGGTAAAAATATACAGACACTCAAAATTCAGTTCACTGTCTTCATTTCTCTATAATTCATGAAATCTCTGGTGGTCACCGAAAGTAGTACACCAGTAAAGTATTTACATCATTCTTTTGCATTATAGTTTTTCATTTTTTGGAAGCTTTGATATACTTTATCAGTTGCAATTCATTGAGAATAAATTATTTGATCACAATAATGAACAATTACATTCAGAAATTTTCTTTACTTCTGATAGTATTACATATCTACAAAAGTGCTTGACTTCTATTTAACCAATAAAAAATGTTATCCCTTGTTAATAACACAAGTTACGAGCAAAATTTATACTATTTATTGTAGTAATGTATGTTTAAATTACACTACCAACCGTTATGATCAATATAATCGTTTTCAACCATAAGTATTTATCACAACTACAATTTGTTAAAACGTTTCCTTTAATAATGAAAAGTAAAAATACGGCCAATTACGTGAACAAATGAATTTAATTAGCATTTAATTAATTTAAATACAATGGTTCATCTAACTTTTTGAACTTTTTCAGGTAAATTTTTAAATGGATGAACTAATTACATTAAGAGTAATCTGGTGTCACGGACTATCTCCAAAGACTACCCCAACAAAAAACAGCAGAGTCGGAGACTAGAGGTGGTAGTATCATCACCAAGCTCGGGTGCTGTGGCCCAATAACTCGCACAACCTTAAATTATTCTTATTAAAGAAATATCAACTAAGAGAACCCGACCGATTCAAAGATGACAACCTTTGGCTTGAAAAGGCAAACGAAAATTGGGCTATGAAATGTGAGGACTCTGCAGGAAAGTGGAATACTAAGGCGAGTATGGAGAATTGAAATCCCATAATGGAGCTATATTTATATACTCTGGAAGGCCCGAGGGCGACGGAGCGAGTTGTGGAGGTGTGGGTATATTGATGGACAGGCAGACAAAACGGAACCTTATGGAGTGGTAGGTATCCATTATCGGAGAGGATAATTGTGGCACGTTTTAAGACCAATATTAGAAACGTTGTGATGATAGTGTGTTATTCATCCACTGAGGCACCGAAGGATGACGAAACGATGAAGGATAAATTGGTAAAGATTAGATCAGCATTTACTGAAGTAAATGAAAATATCCTGGGTATTAAGGATATGAGGAAAAGAGACTGCATGACTGATTGGACATAGGGAATTATTAGAGAAAGGAAAGATATATGAAGAAATGAACACATGTACGATACAAGCAAGAAAGGCAGACTTACAATCAAAATATGCTGCAAATGACAAGAAAAGTAAGAGAAGTGTGAGAAGAGATCAACGGAACTGGATAGATGAATTATCTGAACGTGCAGAGGAGACACGCAGAAAGGGAGAACTATACGATCACCAGAGCTCTGGCAAAGAAACGGATGCAGAAGAAACAAAAGATGGTATCCTCCTAACAAGCTTTGAGAACCAACTGAATCGATGGCAGGAACATTTTACTGCAGTTATGAACTAGAAGAGCAATTAGATGTGGAAGAAGAAGAGGTAGACGACATTCAGGCAGGCCCAGTAACCCCCACCTGGTGGTGGCATGTCCGCGTCTCAGGCCAACGCACATTGGGGCATGGTTTCGCGGGAAATATTTATTCTTACCTTTCCCAAGGGAGCAGCACCCTTTCCGTAGAGGTTTATACATAACAGGTGCCCCCGTTGTCCCCTTAATTCTTGAAGGGGCTTCGAGAAAAAATGCTGGTGAGAACCGTACCAATGATGGTGACCCAGTAACCTCGGAGTAACTATGACTCTCTGGGATATTGGTTACTGATCATGATTTGCATTGTTTGGGGGTCATGTCCCGAGGTCTGATTGCTTCTGTTGTTAGTAACTATCTTTTTGGGAACCACGATAATACCTATACTGAACCAATGGGATTTGCCCCCAGAGCTTGGTTGGGTGTTAGGGAGGTTCCAAGCGATGTCATAGTCTCTGCTCCTAAAAGGCCAGGGAAATGCCTTCTTTTGGCGCCCGCATTGAACCACTTTAGGGTGGTGACAGAATTTCTCTGGTACGATGAAGGGAGGTCGTGTGGTTCTCCATGGGATCAATCCGGAAAGCAGGCTTCCCGTCCTGCCGGTGACAGAGCAGCTGAGGTTAGCTCAAGGCAGTCATCGAGTCATTCGTGACTAAATGTGGGTTCTGGTGCAGTATCGGGGGTTCCGGGCGTGGTGCCGCTCTTGCAGGCACTAGATCTGGGGTCTCCGGGCTGTGCTAGCTCTCATACTTCTATTTATCCGATGATGAAATCACCTGGCCATAAGCATCCGACAGCAGGATGTAGACCTATTTTAAAAACTGGGTTTTCTGGAATAATCAGACTAGCTTCAAGGACCATTCAATGGCATGTGCAACCCCCTGAGGGGCGAATCGGAACCGAAAGGAGCTATACGCGCGGCCGGAAAATTGGCACCTCGGATTGCGTGGGGCCTCCGGTCTATCCTCCGGGATCTAGGGATGCGAGAGGGGACAGAAGAAGTTTTGAAGCAGATGGGCTTGAACTTAGTGGATAAAGAATGCTCCAGAATTCTGCGAATATTTTTTCTCTAGAGAAGTTTTATCGTCGAAATAATTTATGATTAATGTTTTGCAGAGACATATATGGCTAATATTTTAAGTGCACAAAATCCGTCGTCTCGAACCCTTGCCTGATCGAGGGTCAAAAACTTCAGCATACCTGCATTTAACGGTAGTGCGGTAATAATAATAGCGCCTGAGAAACATCATGCTAATCAAATTTAGTGAAACCAAAGTTTGCGAGAGTGCACATAATTAGTACAAAATAGTCATTACCTGTCATTAATTGTGAAAATAAAAGTGAAACTATTGTGTCACAAATTTCAGAAGAATTTCAGTTGGTATTGAATTTGAGATTAGTCTCCGAACATTCACTTTGAGTACAAAATATTGTAATATGCACAATTAATCGTGAACTAATGCAAATTTTTATAACGTCAAGTTTTCAAAGATAATTTAATTAATATTACACTAAATTCACAATTATTCCGAGGCCCGTTAAAGCAATCTATAATTTAAAATTTTTATTTAGCCGTGGCATACAAAATTTGTGTATATTTATCATTTAGATTTTATTTTATTTAGTGAAAATTAATTAACCTAAACAGCGATATAATTTTAACGTATAAAGTGAATCGCATGTTTTTCTAGAATAAATGTAAGTAATATCAACGCAAAAAGGAGATGCTTGAGATTTTAAATAAGATGTATTTGAGTTTATTTAAACTCCGTGTAATACCCACGGCAAATACGTTCACGCTCTGCTCCACAACGGGAAAGAAACACCTGATCATACAATATTTGTGTAACCGCTAACTAGAGGTGACGTATTAAATATAATAACGATCTAAAGTCCTTACTCGAACGATATAAGTGGAATTAACAGTAAAAATATTAAGGAAAGCACAGAAGCTATAAAAACCATTACAATACACAATACATTCGGCGTCTTTAACAATAAAATTTCAGGATTCTTTAAAACCGTCGGTTATCAACTCCAGAGCAGAGTGTGGTCAGGACTGCCTGATGGTTGTCGGAGCAGCCTAGCTAAAGTGATTCCGCTATTTAAAAAGGCCAAGTATACTAATATTTCGATTTACCGACGTATTTCCCTCCTTCTAACTTACTATAAAACACTAGAAAAGTCTATACATACGGCTTCCCCAAAAATAAATCTGCTAACAGCCCCCACGAAGGAAATCATATTATCAATCCAGGACGCTGTGGAAGGCAAATTAAAGTAACAGGAAAATTTTCAGATCCCTACCAAGCGTTCGATTTGATATTGGAATAAATCTCGGGTTTCCAATAAGGTGGCGTTTTATAAACACGACGTTTTGTCTGCAATCGCCGGCGACATTTTCAAGTGAAAAAAACTGGTCCGGGAAAAAATCTGCTTTTTTCATACATCTAGAAATAGATATAAGCTATGAAAGTAGAGAGTTAGGTGTCAATTCTTGAATCCCGTATTGCAGGAACAGCATAAGACAGTCTTTTTTTCTTGACATATTCCTAACACGAGTGTTGTTCTTCTGTTTTCCGAAATTCTCGATGTATTTCGTTGTGAAGAGGAAAAGAAAAGCTTGTTACAAGAAAGTTTCCGTGAAAATCATCATCTAAACAGAAAACAATATTTAAACCTATGGATAGTAAGGAAAATTACAGTGCCTCAAAAATAAATTTACGTCCTGGCCATGTACTAGTGCAACAAGTGTCAGGTAAAATGGGGAGTGCATATGTAATCAACAGAAGACATTCTGTGGCATTATGAATATGAGGCCACCTGTTATGACTCTTACATACATCATCAATAAAAAGCAATTGTAAAACCCCAGAAATTATTAAAATTCCAGCGTAGTTGATAAGATCATCGGGCGAAGAAGAAATATTATGGCTGTTCAGGATAGTTTGCGAAATCTACGAAACTGGAAGAATACCTGAGAATTTAGTAAAAATGTAATTATACCAATACCGAAGAGGACCGGAGCTAATATATGCGAACGGGCAGGACAATTTGATTAGTATCTCATGCATGCAAAATATTAATGAAAATACTGTATGGAACAACAAATAGAATGCGAGTTAGAGAAGATAGGTTAGGATATAAGAAGAATGTGAGGATAAGAGAAGCAATATTGACTCTCCGTCTAATTTTAGAAGACAGAATAAGAATAAACAGGCCTTCGTTGATAGCATTTGTAGATTTATAAAAAGGCTTTGATAATGTGAACTGAAGCACACTATTAACGAATTTGAAGACGACAGGAATAAAAGATCCAGGAAAAAGTTTTATCCACAACCTATACAGAAGGCAACGAGCAGTAATTAGAATTGAAGACATAAAGAATAAAGCAGAAATCAAGAAAGGAGTAAGTCAAGGATGTAGTCTGTCGCCCATGCTGTTTTACGTATATATAGAACAAGCGGTGAAGAAAGTTAAAACGGAATGTGGGAAAGGAATCATACTGCAAAGAGAAGAAATAAAAACCTTACGCTTTACCGATGATATCGTAGGATTAGGGGAGACAGAAGAAGACTTGGAGACCATAATAAATGAGATGAACGTGATCCTGGAGAAAGAGTTCAATATGAAGATTGCAAGGTAATGGAGTGTAGTAAGGACAATAATGGAATAACAAAAGGTGTTAGATTGGGAAGGGAAATTTTGAAGGAAGTTAAGGAATAATGCTACTTGGACAGCATAGATTTGGATTTATTGTTGTCTCCATTAGTCCACGATTGAGGAAATAGGATACGTCATACATTACAAATAATTAATTAATAACTAGGGATGCTAGAAGTACAGTAGATATAAAAAGTAGGATAGCACATGCACGGAAGGCTTTCACGAAAATGAGGAATTTACATACGGGTAATGTAAGTGTGATTACCACGAAATATTGTTAAAAATATTCGTATGGAGTGTGGCGTTGTATGACTGCGAATCATGGATTGTAGGAGTTGCAGAAATGAAAGCAATAAAAGTCTTTGTAATGTGGTGCTATAGGAAAATGCTGAAAACCAGATGGGTGGATAGAATCACTAACGAGGAAGTTCTAAGTAGGGTAGGGGAAGAGCGAACGAGACGGAGGACGTTGTCCTAGTGAAGGGATAGATTAATGAGACACGTTGTGAGACACGAGGGTCTTGTAAATTAGCATTTGTGGGAAGTGTGTGGGGTGATAACCGAAGAAGGGAGGTCAGGACACACAAGGTAGATTGAAAGTGATTACAGAATTAGAAATGAAGCCTAGAAAGTGTTGTGAACATGCAGTAAACTTATAGGGCGAGACCCTGATGAGTACTACAGGAAAAGGAAACTGCAAACCACAAAAAAGACCAAGAAATGCAGAAAGTAGCTTATATTGGAGGAGAGAACTCATAATACATAATTATAAGGGGAAACTTATGCTGCAGGGGAGATTTGACTTGCATATGAATCTTCAAACATGCAAGATACATAAACAAATGTTAAACGCTTAGATTATGTTCTACTAATTTCATTTTTAAGACCAGTTTCCCTGATAACTTAGAAACTATCCAAAATATCATTGTGAAAACATTTATTACGGTTCGGTCACGCTTTTTCTACAACATGATGTAAACTCACTTACAGTTCAGGAGAATTAGCTAGACGTATATCAAAACGATACGCAGTGGACAACTCCGCCCATGTTGCAGTGGTTGTAGACATCAGCTCACTTTTACTCCGTTCTTTGTTCAGACAAATTGGTATTGTAAAATCTATTCTTAAAATTTTAACATTAGGAAATATATTGCTGTCAGTTCAGAATATGTTGTACGTCAAGAAACACATCGTTAGAACGTAATAGCTAATAAGTATAGAGTGTGTTAAAAACATATCGTAGCACTCTCCATATCCCGGTCGTATGAAGACGATTAATGTTCTTAACAATAATATTAGCGTTTCACCAGGCCACTTGGAGGGCAAGTACCTCCTCAAACGACAATACTCCCCTTCTCCTTTCACTACTGCACATATAAACACGCCATGTAGTATCTCACGAATTGCACCTTAATAACTTATCAGGTAAAAAAATATATATTCAAAAATGTTCAAAAATCAATGTTTTTATTTAGAACAACACTACAAATATTATCTGTGACGGAATATAACTCAAAAAGCTTGCTATTGTAATCAGGAGTATCAGTTACATCACAAAAGAAAGAGAACCAAAAATTCTGTTAAAATAAGTGAGTTATCAGGGAAACTGATCATACATGCCTGCATCGTGAACAGCAGTCATTTAAAATTTATTAATTGCATTGTAGTTCACGTTTTATGTTAATAAATTCAATTCAATTGAATGAGTAGAAATAATCTAATTGAAGTTCAGGTAAAATTTTTTATGTACTTATAGGTATATCTAATATTTTATTTAAGTTATGATACTTTTTGTTTTTTGCGAACGTTGTCGTCGCCGCCGCCACAAGCATGCAGTGGGTTTAATGTATTCTTTTGTAAGCTCTAAAAGTCTATGTACATTTTTTTTAAATATTGACAAATTATAAATGCGAATGGTCAAAATTTAAACACAGCATTTCAACAAAGCAAAATAAATTTATTTAAACAAAACTTAATATCATACATAATTCACTTCAAAATTATATTAGCCTAGTGAAATGTTCTTTGTCTGTAAGTTGTACAAAAATTACTAGTCTATTAAATGAATGAATAATGTTTTTGTCTAGCTCGCCTATGAGATCTATTTTTCTGCAGACCTTTTCTGACCTGAAAGGGGGAAGGACGGAACTAAACCTTATTTATAGATGCATATACATATCTACAAAAAATAAAATTGATTTTCTGTGACCCTACTATTTATAAAATAATTTTGCACTGCGACTTATAAACATTTTTCATTTTCATAAACTAATTAAAACGTATCATTACTTATGATTATTTAGTTAATAAGGATAAATCAACATTTTATCAGTGTAATGATGCTTTTTAATTGTATATCGCGACTGTCATATCGAATGACCTAGTTACAGAAAAGTCCGTCTCGAGCGCCAGATTCGTAATTTGGAAACTAATTGCGACTTATAAAACATTTGGCAATAAATAGTATGATTACGTGAGTCAGGTTTTGGGTAAACTTTAGCCACTAATCATAACGATTAAAATGAAGGGCGTTATCTGCAGTCGCAATGTATTTTTCTATTTTCACTAGGCAATAGTACTACAGTGTGCCAACAGTACTTTCCTCCGCGCGGAATACCGAAAGAATTTTCTTATTTTAGTCTCACTATAGTACCCAAGCTGTTTCGTTTATTTTTAGTCCTATTTCTAACTTCCGGCCATTTATTGTATTTTACTTACCAGTGACTATTTCAACGGCCCAATTCTTTCAACCCATATTCCGGAGGCAATTATTAGAGATTATTTTTCAAGTACGATTGGGTTTTCTCTCCCCTACGTTCTACAAGTCAATGTTTAGGAAACCATTCCCAATCTAATAAATATTTCCATCGAGCAAAACTGTTATTATCTTGACAGTGAGCTAAATTATTACTTTCATATAATATTTGGAACCCATAAACGAATGAAATACAAATGATGATGAGTTTGGTTGATATAAGGAATGAGTATGACATAATAATTGAGTATAATAACTGTTTGTAAGGAAGTATTGCTAAGGGAGTGTATTCTGGAATTTATCTGTTGCGATTCTACGACGCGTCGGCAGTTGCACTTCATAGCAAGGCTGTATTTACCAAGCTCTAAGAGCTGTAACACGTCCTTTGTTACCCGCAGGACAAACACGGGCCCTATTAGGCCGTAATGACGGGCTCTGTTTGTTTGCACTTTTCATGCCGCAGCGCCATACAAAAGAACGACGCCAGCTGAAACAACACAGCGCCGAGGCGCGAACTCTCCGCAACTGCTAGAGTAAACAGCCGAGGCGACGCGACGCGACGCAACGCGCAAGTAGGCGTCGCAGATTTAAATGCCAGCCAGGGTCGCTATTAAGGAGCTTCAAGCGTGTCCACCCACAATAATACCCGACCGCACAGCTGAGCTGCATACCACTTCTGCCTACGTCTGTTTGATCTTTCATACTTACGTGCTTCGCCGTATTCAAGTCAATACTCAGTGCCTATTAAGCGGCAACTTTCGACAGTCTGAGGGGGATGTGCTCATCGTTGGGACAACTACATACTGCAAGTAAATTAAAAAAATATATTGACCACAGATTCAATTAGATTTTGTATTTGGTAAGCTGTGTGACGATGGTGATACTTCGAACGTGTACTGTTACTTGCACTAAGCAGTTTCTTTATCTTGAACAGATGAGCAGTTTTCCCCCAAAGAACTAGGAAACCAATCGTCTGAATAACAAACGTAATCACTTCGTTGCAGAAATAGCTCAACGCTTCTTAAGTCCGCGATCCCAACTTATCACAGTTCATTCTGTTTGCATATAAAAATACCTTTTATCTCAGTTCTTGGAAAGGATGCAAGATTATTCTTATTAGTATTAATCGATCGTACATTACTGCCCAAAATGGATGCAAACCAATTTTCATCTTCAACTAAAATAATGCATCCGGTTACAGAAATAAACAATCTAGTAGGGCTTCAGTCTGTCGCATTTGCTTTTTAATCTGATCGTAGAACAAGCTATGAAGGAAGTTAAAGAGAAACGTAGTAAAGGAGTCATAGTTGAAGGAGAAGAAATCAATATACTAACGTTTAATAAATCTATATTGTAATTTTATCGAAATCGGAAAAATATTTCAAACATTCGTGTTTAATGGCATTCATATCGTCTTGAAAACGGAATACAACGTGTGAATTGATACAAACTTCAGAAAGATATCTGAGTATGAAAAAATAATATTTGGACAGTAGAATAAACGGCGATAGTAGAAGTGAAGAATATGTAAAATGTCAGAGAGGACAGTCAAGGCAAATTTCGAAATACATCTACAATAACTTTGGAGGCTAAGAAACCATTTCTAAAAGTGGAGTTGTATGGGAGCGAAACTTGGACATCGTAAACACAGATTCTGGTGCTACAGAAAACATTTTGAAGGTCAGATATACGTTGAAATGCTTGAGCAAATAAGTACTCATTTGTCCATTTTTTTAAATATTGACAAATTATAAATGCCGGATTGTGAATGGTCAAAATTGATACACCAGTGTTTCAACAAAGGCAGAACAATAAATGTATTCAAACAAACCTTAATTTAGTACATAATTCACTTCAAAATTATATTAGCCTATTGAAATGTTCTTTGTATGTAAGTTTCACAAAAAAACATGAGCGTATTAAATTAATGAATAATGTTTTTGTGTATCTCAACAATGAGATCTATTATTCTGCAGGCATTTAAGTTGGAGACAATATCGTCGTGAAAATTTTTGCAATGTCTACGGGATCTAAAACTCGCAGTCTACTAGGCAAATTTTGGATTGGCGAAGGCTCCCCTGTCCGATGATGGATTGATACACAATCCCAGTTACGGGCGATGAAAGCGTTCTTTTCGATGTTTGCGGCACATCACGGCGTGAAGTTGTGTGGATTACGCACACAGAAAAAAATTCCCTCATTCTACAATTATAACTGCCACACATTTCAGGCAAATAAATCTGTACTCCTCTCGGCGTAGTCTCTCTCTGTTACGGGTAACCTTAGCAGCCTTCTGATGCACTATAAACTCATAAATTTTATCTAAGACCCGATTCATAATTTTAACGTCAATAGTCCAAAATTTGGGTAATTAACTAGCACGGAGTCTCCTTTGAATAGCAGTCCCCGACTATAATTTTCTTCCTCCTCTTCTGATCTTGTCCTAAACACACTGCTATTTCAACCAATCAAAATCAATGAAGTAATTTGTACATTAAATAATCGTCAAATCAGATTCTCCCTAACACATCCACGGGCGACAATCAGCGATAGGGAATCTTACCTCCGCATCTAGGCACATTGTTAATTCCATAAACCTATTGACAAGATGATTCTTTTAGCTCGATTAACCATTCAAGACGTGCAGATTAAGCTGGAAATTGATTTAAAACAAATTAAATTACATTAGAAAAACTTGCAGTTCTACAACTATTTACATTTCTTTACAAAATTAACACTCAAACAGTTTTTATGTACAAAACACCACGCCGAATGATTCAAAACGTACAGTGACAACACAATTAAAATAACTTCATTACAGTATATACCTTTTGGTTTAATCATTTGTTTCTTATTGAAATAGATACTGTTAGGTTTCACCCGTATAGCCATCCTTTCTTTCATCACTTCTTACAGTGTTTAATATTTACTGTAAATTATATATATATATGTTAAAAACAACATATTTGTGTTTTCACTGGTAAAAACCCCAACCTTCCGATTCTTTCCTAATTAAACTCAGACTGCCGAACTTTCCTGACCTTTCTTGCATCTTTACAATCATTATAGATAATCTGCATACCTTATTTCGTTCTACATTCAGAACCAGCATCATTGAAGAGACAAGGACAGATTCTGAAATATCCAGAAGGTGCAAAGGTTCCCTTCATTTCCTGTTTACGACTCCCTGGGAATCTACAATCCAAAGCGAACACGTAACAAGCATTTAAATAACTGTATTATGATGAGGACACCTCTGTGGCAGCACGCCACATAATTGTTAGTTATTGTACGGGTGAGCTGTAAGAAGTCCACAAGGTCCGACTTCCTCCTTCGGGTTTCTTCTGCTGTTGGTTCCAGATCAAGGACCGATTAACTTTGGCTCACTTTATCAAGTGTATGTTCCAGTGTAGCATTTGTTTGGCATACGCCAAGAGTTTTTGCTGTTCAAATTGGAGCACCCGGCCAACTACCCTCTAAATCTGGTGGAGGCTTGGAGACGGGTTCGTTGAAAATTCACAACGAACTTTGTTTCCCGTTATCGGAAGGGCGATGAGTACCAAATGCCCGAACAAACCCGATACGGGTTTCTCTAAAGTTTTCCCTGCGCTTTTAAACACATTGCCAGGAAATATCAACATACAGCCCGGGTGTTCTAATAAAACCTTGGTTATCTTGCTCCGCCTTTCCGCTCATCCACGGTAATATCACTTCCTTTACTATTAAAACGATTAACCGTAACGAACACTTCTTTCGGAAAAGTTTACTTAACGAGACCTCGAAAAAATCGGTACCTTAAAAGTGTTCTCAATACCACCTAATCGCAGAAAAAAGTTCTCTCGATATCTTAAGAAAGTGAAGAATATTGGCTATAGAAAATAGGAGTCACGGAAATTCCAGGTACATTAAGGACGTGAAAAGCATTTTTGCTAACCTAGGTTAAACTATGGATAAAAATTGTCTTTCCTTTAAGCATGTGACATAATTTTTTGCTGAACGACTTGGTAGCCACTTTATCTGATACTACTTGAGCTAATTCATAAACTTGCGCACCATACTTTTATTATTGCAACTTTCTTCATGGGAGCCATTTTGGCCTGAGAAATGGAAATCTTCTAACGATTGTCAGAAATCTTCTCGAGGCTTAAGCACTACGAAACAACAAAATTTCATCTCAATTAGTTGAATTGTGTAGAAACGCTTAAAAACAAAAATACATTCATTTTTATACATATGGATTTTTAATGTCCGTACAATAATTTTATATATTTTAATATGTTTCATATATTTTATTTTTTATCATGTGAAACTATAATGAAACGTCACAAATATGAAGTTGCATTTTAGAGGAAATTATTTTATCACGCTACATCAAGGATGTGTAAAGATAATTCTTAACCACATAGGATAACAAGGAACGTTATCTTTTTCTATGATTTGTTACGTTTTAATACGATTTGCTTTACTTTAAATTAAAGGAGAGGGTAGAATAAATTATAAGAAAGTTTACAATTTTAATAATAAATTTTAAACAAGAAACTCACCAAAAAATTTATCCCCTACTCTTAATATATATATATATATATATATATTAGAAAATGAATTTACTTTATAAATTAGAATAGAAAGCAATTTTATTCTGTCTCTCATGGGACGTTGTGCTTAAATACCTTCTTCTTTACGTTCTGAACAACACATGATGCGAGCAATTGCTACTCTGTTTCTCAATGCACGGCATTGATGGGTTTATGGTTTATTTTTACATTTCCAACGACGTTGGTAGATCTGGCCGGAACCTTTGGAACCATTGAAATGGCGACGTCTCTGGAACTGGCTGCTATTGTATTGAAAATCCGGCTGAATATCTCCTTTAGGTCAACAATCACTCTCCAACGCGCCCGTTTAACGACCGTTCTACAATTCCATCACTTACCAACTAGCCAACTTCTCAATCTCTTACAAACCACGAAACCTCCCCAATTCCCCTCCCCCTCGAAATCTCCACAACTTTATCCATTTTTGAGTTCCCAAATACGGGGTTCACACGTCTGCCCAAAAGTTGCTACAATTCATGCAACAGAGATTACTGAACTTTCTGTGGGGAAGTCAGAGACGTGATCAAAATGTTAAGATCGAAGATTATCACCCGACATTAATATTTATGATCCTGCTGGCCAGCGGCTTCTTAATCCTTCAAAGAACCACTTCAATGATGTTGTGAGACCAGGCCCCCTTAATGCATGTTTGTTCGTCCCTTGGTGACAGGAGTACGTTTTGATCATCACGATCTCCGCAGCTCGGATAAATTTAATTAAAATTACTTAATTAAAATGAACTAAAATAACCTCTTTAATAAAACGTGTGTTCACTACAGATTACTTTCTAAAAATCGTTATTCTAATAAAGTAGCGCCTGATCACTTTTTCTTTGAGTTGAAAGTTGAAACATTAATTACATCTGCAAAGAGAATCTCATTTAATGCGATCAAGCACTAGAGATTGATAAGTCTCCTGAACAGACGTAAGTAAGAGCAAACAACATTAAATTAAATCAGCGATGAAAGTTCTCTGCGGTGAACATTACCTCTTTTAAGAGAAATTATTGCCAGCCGTGGCTTTAGTTGCCTTCCGCCGGAAGCCTTTTACGGGATTTGAACCCGCGTGACAACTGGGATGATAAATGGTAAGTTCCAGATGATGATGCCTACCATCTATACCCTCGTCCGAATTTGTACCCGTGTTAAAACTGGGATGGTGAGTCCCAGACGATGATGAAGTATGGTATCAAGTACAACACCTCTTACATTATTTCTAATAAACCCTGATTATTGTTTTAATTTCTGTGAGCCAGCGGAATACTTATAAAATTTCCATAAGTTAACTTATCAATCTCTATTGCTTATCGCAGCAAATAATTTTTTATGGTAATTAACAGGTTACTTGAAGGTGATCCTGAAAAAGGCAACTCCCGTTTAATAGCATAGGAAGTGATTTGAAAAGGGGCGGATGCGAAAGGTAGAGCAAGGTAGCCAACGGTTGACTAGGGCCTCCGGGCTGTGGTTGAGATTCTCTTTGCAGATGCAATTAACGTTCCAACTTTCAACTGAAAGAAACAGTGTTCAGGTGCTACTTTATTAGAATTATGATTTTTAGAAAATAATCTGTAGTGAACACATGCCTTGTTAAAGGGGTTATTTTGGATAAATTGAATGTAGAATACTTCTTGTATCTCTGTCATAGGGAGTCCAATTTTAGAAGAAAGACAAGAATGGAAAATCGTAAACCGGACCAGGGACTAGAACCCAGGACCTCCCGGTATCCAGCCAGGTTCTCTAACTACTGAGCTACTCCGAGTCGATGTCCAAGGACCGATTCAACATCTTCCCACTCCCGCAAACCTAAGCTAGGTCTCGCTGATCACTCTCTTCACACCCTAATTCTAGAAAATACGTGAAGAATGGACATTGCGTAAATTGATCAGCTTAGACTGGAATTCAAATGCAGCTGTGATCAGGTCGGGCTCGGTCCTCGCCAATGTTTCGCCTCCAGTTCATCCTATCCTCTGCTGCTCTCCTCCATATCCATATCTCCAGCTGTTCTCTTGCATCCTGGGTAATATTGTCTATACACCTCTTCCTCGTTATTCCAACTCGTCTACCTCTGGTCAGCCTCTCTACCATACCCTTCTTAGGTATTCGCGTGGGGGCCATTGCACGTGCCCCGCCAATTCCAAACAACGTAATTTAATGTGTTTTATAACATCGAGTATTTATATAAGGTATATAGCTCCCTATTACTGCGTCTTCACCATTGTCCATTCTCTTCTATGGCTCCAAAGATATCCCTCAAATCCTTCATTCGAACACCATCAATTTGTGTTCTATTACCTGGGACATAGTCCATGTTTCCCATCCTGTTCTCATGACTACTTTGTACATACATATTTTTGTTTCCCTACTCACTTTATTGTTTTCAAATACTCCTCTGCGTGAATGGTATGTTTTATTGGCCGCCGTCATTCGCTGTTGTATCCCTGCGCCTTCATTAGAGTCTTTTGTGATCATAGTGCCCAGGTATTTAAATTTCTCTACTTGTTCTACCTCTCGTTCTTCCAGGATTATTTTTAATAGATACTGGCCCATGCTTCGTTGGGCCATCGTTTTGGATTTATCGACATTAATGGCTAGACCAATTTCGTTATCTGTGTTATTTAAGTCTTGTAGTCTTTTACTTGCCACTGCTATGGATCTTCCTAAGATATTTAGATCATCCGCATACCCAATTATTTGCAAAGTTCTATATAGAAGCGTACTATTAAGATCCACTCGGTTTGTTTAACTACTCAGTCAAGCATGAGACTGAACAGTATGGGGGCCAATCCATCACCTTGTTTCAAGCCCCGCTGATTTCAAAGGCATCTGTTTTACTTCCGCCTGTGTGGCGGCCATTGTGTTGCGTACCAGACGTATTAGTTTTAACGGGATTACTTGGCTCTTCACTATGTCATGTAGCTTATTCCTTGATATACTATCGTATGCCTGCTTGAAGTCAACAAATTTATTATATAACCCAACGCCATATTCCCAGAATCTCTGGCTAATGTTTCGCTGTGAATATTTGGTCTGTTGTAGATCTCCCGATCCTAAATCCGTATTTCTATTCACCTATTATATCTAAAGAATATTTCTCTAGTCTTTTCCTGCTGATATATGTGAAGATCGTATATATATTACTAAACAGTGTTATACCTTGGTAGTTTTGGCATTTCACTTTGTCTCCTTCTTAAATATAGGGCATATTACACCGGTATTCTATACTGTTGGTATATATTCATCTTCCCAGGTGATTTTGACCAATCACCAGATGGCCTTCACCATGTACCCACCACCTGCCTTAATTATTTACGACGACAGTACGTCAATTCCACGGGCCTTATTGTTTTTCAGGGATCTAATTGCTTCCTGGACCTCCTCTTTGCATGGTCCATCGTTCCTCTAAGATTTCTTCCCTTTCTTCTTCCTGCAGGGTTTCCTCTGCAGTCATTTCCCTTATGTCCATCGGATCTAAGAGGTTGCCGAAGTACTCCACCCATCTGTTTTTGATTTCCTCTGGTTCACTTACTATCATCCCCTCTTTATCTCTTATGTAATTGATCTTGGAAGCATAGCCTCTTTTAAAGTTGTTAATGCGCCTGTGCCATTTAGTTCTCCTTAAAGTGGTCCTCAATTTGCTGGTATCTTTATTGTTTGTACATACTTTTCTTCCTTTTACTGACATTTGTGAACGTTTTACGTTTATTGTCATATTCCATTCTTTTTGTTCTCGTCGAGCGATGCAGAAATTGTTGTCTAGCTGCCCCATCTTTCTTGTATTACTCTCACATTCTGCAACGAACCAGTCTTCCTTCTTCCGGTTTTACTCATATAATCCTGTGGTGTCCGCTACCTCTCTGATTTTATCCTTCAGCCCTATCCGTATTTTTTCCACATCGCCATTTTCGTATATTCTTTCCTCCTTCATCTCGCTTACTTTTCACCGTATTTCTTCAGCGTACCTTTCCCTTACCTCCCGCTCTTGCAATCTCTTGGTGTCCCATTTTCTAGTTTTCAGTATCTGGCCCCGACATGCTCTTCAGATACGGCTTCTGTACTTCAAGATTACCAGGTTATGGTCATATCCTTCCGTGCCTCGATATGATCTTTTATCCAAGATGCCTGTTTCTCCTATTATATCAATCAGAAAGTTGTCGATCTAATATCTACTTTATTTGTCTGAATATTGAAAAACAATATATTAAAAATTGCAAAGTTTTGATATGGACAAGACACATTTCTTTTGTTTACGTATTCGAGGAGATATGGCAATGGATTTGGTGGACTGTTGATGACACTGTCGTTTACTGATTGAACGTACTAACCTGAAAGGACAGCTTTATACAAACTAGAATCTTAATTAAGGCACGACTTATAAGTATTTATTGGAAATGATATATTTCAGTTTGAAGATTCGATTAGAGTTAATGCATATAAATGAAGAAATATTGTTTCATTTCAAATCAAAATATATTAAACATCCATCGTGGTCCATTTACAACTAAATTAAATATATTGCTGTATAAAATCTATTAAAATCACGTTTAGTAATCAAGCAAAAGTTTTGGAGTAGATAAACTACAAATTCCTGTTCAAGAAGCTCCATAGAAGTTGGGAATATTTATTATAGCTCTTTCCTGAAGTGTAACTGGCATTCCCAGGCTCAGGTCCTTGATAGTTCTACTGCTTATAAACCAAATTATGAACGCGAATGCACGTTAGAGCAGAAGTCCCAAACCCTTCAGCTCTTGACGTCGTGAAAGCGGAGCTTGGTTACCTACCAAGCCATCCGTGCTAGTCCCATACTGTTTGGGGCGTTGCAGTCGCCTCTTCTTTAACGCGCTAATTCGATTTACCAGTGAGTGTGGCGCCCATTGGAATTCGCAGCACAAGCTCATCAATATGCCGTGGGGGCGCATCTAATGGAATGCCGTGCCGCCTCCACCTTAGGTAATTGCGGTTCTATGCAGTGCTCGCCGTGACAGGTTTTCACTGCAGAGCTACCATCGCACTCGTACAAAAGTCTTTGCAAACATTCCTCAATACAAACAATTTGACTCATGAGTGAAAAGCATCGTGACGTAAACAAAGCACGTTAAAACGTGGTCAAAAATAATTTATGTTAACTTGTTAGTATTATGCAGGAACCTGAACAATAATATTTTTTTAAAAAAAGTTTCCATAACCGTGAGGTATCCACCGTAAGACGGACCATTTTGCATTTTATGAAGCTTGAAGTAACTTAGTACCTTGAATAAACGGTTTCCTCTCCCTGTACGTTAGGAGAGCAAAGATAAAACATTTGTCAGTTTTGTCCCCCACGCCGACCAAGTAACTTTGTTGCTATGGGAAATGAGACCATCGACCCGTAAGAGCAAGTCGTGATTGATAGGCATTAAATTGTCTGCCAGGGGGAAAGGAAGAACAATCAATCAGGTGTGCTTGATGCAGCCACCGCTGCTTTGCCGGTCTTGTAAACTGCTCGCCACAATCTGTCAATTTCGTTACAGTGGCTTTACTTCTCACCTGGGGCTTTTTCCGTATTGTCATAAACGAAAATTGATCTATTGCAGAGATCTGCCTATATTACTGACCTGCGAATTAATTGAGCGATTTTTATAGCATAATATTTTTCCTAATATCCCCGTGTAATTTAAATATTACGATATAATATCAATTAAAAAAGTACTGTTTCATAATTAATGTGATAAAAAGAATGGAAAAGTACAAATACTGTAATTGATTTATTTATGTGAAACTACTACTTCACAATGAAGGTGAAAAATTACGGCCAAAAATTGTCAGAATTAAAATTGTTTATTAATTAAATTACATCACTACGTTTCGTTCCATTATTTGGAACCTCCTCAGATGATAGAAAAATAATCCAAAAAAATCCAAAAGTTCAACAACAAGCCTTGGAGATAGTTCATGCTTCAGTACAAATTTACAAATAAATCTTTGTGCCACCTTTTATTATACAACTTTTAGATTTTTCTGAGGAGGTTTCAGATAATGGAACGAAACGTAGCGATGTAATTTAATTAATAAACAATTTTAATTCTGACAATTTTTCGCCGAAATTTTTCACTTTTATTAATCACGAGACAGTCAGAACAATTATAGAATTTACTACTATACAAGTTTATCTGGCAACAGTGAAATGCTTCCGGTTACTAAATCGCAGCTAGAGTCACTGGTAATCAAAATCGAGGCAGGAGAAAGCATTTTCTGTTTTGGAATAAGCCGAATCATCATTTATCGTCCTTCAAATACATTTTTGCACGAAATTTGGTACAGAACCACCGCATCGGCATAACATAGAACGGTAGGTTTTTTTATTACTATTATTCATATACAAACTTTTATCTTTACGATTATCAGTGAACGGTAGATGATGCAGTTTCAGGACACGGGCTGCTTTTGTATCTAAACGATACTCCAGGGGTGCCAAACTGGCAGCCCGTGGGCCACATGCGGCCTGCTAAGAGATTTTCTTTGCCCCTGATTATCTGAAATAAAATGAAATCAGGATAATATTTTGTAATGATTAGGAATTTTATTAAAGTTATTTCATAAAATTACTTGCGCTTTAGGGTATAATATAATTTTATTTATTAAAAAAGTAAACACTTAAAGGAGTCCTGCGCACTTTTGCAAGCAAATATATTAAATAGGGGAGACGATTTTTAAATATCAGAGTGTTAATTACTTATTGAGGAAACCACGTGCAGCAGAGATTTTCGTTCATTCTTGACGAACCTGTTTTATCTTCTTTCGTCTCTGGATGCAGGTACTAGGCGAGCGGAACTTCCTTCTTCCTTCTGGTTTATTTATAAATTATCCTTCTGGCAGCGGAAAGTGGGATGGTCCTGGTACTCCTGGTGATTGGGGAATCCCAGGTTTTCCTACTTCATCCCTATACCCTTACTTTTTCCCCGTGCCTGTTCACTAAAGAGCAACAATTGACACCTCCCTTTCAATTCTTGTTGCACTCTCCAGATTTCTCCTCCCTTTTGACATCCGTTCCACTCTCCAGCTTTCTTCTCCCTTCCACGTCCTAATTATCTCTCCTCCTCTACTGCCTCCCCTTCTCAACGTCTTGAACAACTCTCAATATTTTTCCATCTTCTCGCCTCCCAGTGATGTTTGTTCCGCCATTCCTCATCAGTCCTTCATCCAGCGCAGGAAATTTTCCATGAGAAAGAGAACAGTGTCCTTCGGAAATTTTGAAGGTGAACGTTCCTTCAGCAAAAACAAGCCTAATCTTATAAACCCGCAGACAGGCACGTCTCCCTTCTGGCAGCCTGGCGCCGGGAAACTCCACATCTTTCCTGTCTGTCGCCGAGCCAGAACGTTCTTACATAACCTTCAGATCATTCAAAAATCCCAAAATTCGAATATAAATTATGGAGGAGTTCTACTAGACTACAACTTTAAGCATGAGTGGGAGATCTCTGGATAATGTTGCTACTTAACGGCAGCTCTAGTTAATATTTATAGAGGTAAGCCAATACGATTTGAGAATCACGTTTGCCAGTTGTGCAACATTGTGTTTTTCATAAGTTGCTTTGTTATATTTACTGGTCACAACATAAAAGGTACGTGAAATGATGTAATGGCTAGACTTTGATAAACATTTTCATTAAATTATAGGCACTTCCAGAGTACGTTCATATATTAGAAGTATTTGTTTACATTAGTCTTATTAGGTTATAAATTTTACATATACTCTTTTTGTAAAGTATTTGTCTCGCCCTGTCTGTTAAAGATTTGTGGGTTGTATTTCTTTTATAACTTAATTAATAACTAATTGAAATTACACTTTCGTGAATCTTTTTTTTACAGAAAATGTCACTTTCAATGCTGAAAAAGAAAATTGATGACGAGGGAAGAAAATTTCAAGAAAGGTGGGACCTTCTTCACCAACAAAAAATCTGTTTAAAAATATTAAAAATGTATGAAGTACAAAAAACAGTAATAAAGACAGTTTATTCGATAGAGAGCGCTTAACCATTGACAATTTAGTTCGTTCCTTCAAGTTTTATAATCAGAATTCAAAGATCTTCCTTATTATACAGACGGTCGTTGGTTGTCCTGCCTAAAGACTTTCGTTCAACTTTTGGAAGAAATAGTTTTATTTCTTATGGTGGAAGATTAAGAAAACGAAAATATATCGATTATAAAAGATCCTTTGTTCGTAAATGTACTGGAATTTATGTCAGATGTTACAGGTCATTTGAATAATCTTAATGTTACATTGCGAGGCAAATATTAATTAATAACGAATTTGTACGAAGCAATAACAAGTTTTGAACAAAAATTGGCTTGGTTTAAAAAAATTTTACAACTAAAGTTTAGACTACGTGCGAGCAGTTAAAAGCCCCAAAGTTGCTCATTTTTAAAAATAGTGTTGAAATTGAATAAATAAAACGAACTCTATAAACGTTATAATTATTTCTAAGATTTACAAAAAATGTTCACATTTTACTGGACCCTTTTTCCTTTAAGTTGAAAATGCTCCCACTTCAATACAACTGGAGTTAATTGATTTTCAGAATGATTCGATTTTAAAATACAAATATTTAAAAGTAGGAATGCCCAAGATATATTTTTATTTACGTGAAAAATACCCAGAAATGAAAAACATTTCTGCACAAATTGTATGCAATTTTTTGAGTACATACTTATGTGAGCAACTATTTTTATCCATGAAATTAAATAAAACTGCACACAGAGTCAGATTAACAGATAAACATTGACATCTGCCATAAAGAAAATTGTCTGTTCTCAGTCCTTGAATCCAGATATTGGAAAACTAGTTGAAGGAAAGCGCTGCCAAGTTAACGGTAAAAAAATTGATTTTACTTTATAAAATATAAATAAAATTAATGTTAAAAAACAATTAATAGTTAAACATCAAAATTATAAATTATTCTCATTAAATAATTACACAAAAATTTTGGTCCAATCTGTCCGTGGGTTTAAATTTGTATAATGGATTACTAACGAAATATACAAATTATATACATATATAAAGGAATAATAATTTATAACCGCCTATAATCAAAATAAATTATATTTTTTCCATCCTTAGTTTCTAGTCACAATCGACGTAAATTTCGAATTTCAGCGCTTTGAGAATTAATTTCCATTGGTTTGCAATTATCAATCCCTGGTCTAACATTTTGTGCTATGCTGAAAGAAACCAATGAGGGAATGGAACATCCTTCTTTCAAATCATGAAAAGAAGTATTAACCCTTTTATGTGATTATGTATTAAATAATAAGACCCCACGAATAACTTGGTTAAAATTACTACAAGTTTTAATCTCTAAGAGCTGTTATCCCCTTCATATTATGTATTTATTGGTTAGGAGATACTGGAAACAGTCTGGAGCTCGTTTAGACAGCTTTAATTGTTGTTCCTTCACCTATGAAATATCAAAATCATTTAGAGCTGTTCAAACATCTTCTCGTTGGCTAAACCGGTAAACACATGATGTTCTCACTGCTCACTTCTAAAAATAAAATTTCCTACTGCCCTATATTAAACGTAGGTCGTACTTTCCCGGGGCTGTTTAAGAGTAGGAACCGTGTAATATTATAAAGTCCATCTTGGATACGAAATTCGTCGTCAGGACTAATTTGCGACCGAATAATTATCATTGAGGCGCATAGAAGTATGCAAAACGTGACACATACTCTTATTTGGAAACTAGTAGCTCGTTCTGCGTAGGAGGCGCAGCTTTTGTAGAGAAACAGGTCCCTGGGGCGTCTTCCGTCAACTGCAGGCAAAAACATTGGAATGCTCGTTAAGGTCTGACCAGCCGCGCTCTCAAATTGATGCATTTGCTGTCCGTCCCTCTCCCGGAGAAAAGAAACATTCAAAGGTGATTCAAACCAAACAAACCCCGAAAAATGCCTCTAATATTGACACAAAATCGTCTATTTCATCATTGGTCTATTATTTGTTGAATATAAATATTTCTGTCTGTAGGTACACTTTAATTTTTTTATTTAACTAATAGAAAGTACGTCTATATTCATTACATTAGAACTAAATAATACCGACCTGTATCACTGACCCTGTTATTTGTGATTTATGCCAATTCAAACAGTCGTTGTGAAATCTCTCTCTATCCTTCCCCTCTCCAACCCACTCCTCCCCCTTCTCACCCCTAACTTAATTTTGCAATATTGGTACTGCAATATAAAATACATGCCGCAAGGATGGTGGATAAACAAATGACGTAGTTTTTTTATTCATGTAAAAATCTTTCGTCGTAAAGACTATCAGTTTGGATAATAATAGTTCAGTATGTACAATATTAAAATAAAAATTACAAAATTAAAATATATTATATAATTTACATGTTGGGTTAACGTAGTATATTCAAGGGAGCTAATTCGTTAAAAAATATTGGACACTTGTAGTGGGGGGGATTTTTTAAACGCAACATGAGGGTGATAAAATTAATGTCGACTTTCCTTTATCAGTATAGTAAGGTAATTTGAAAGATGTACGCATCCAAGAGTTAACTAAGACCACGGCCTATAATTTATGGATCCTACCCGGTGTGGAAATTATAGAAAACCAGCAACTTTTTTTTGGTTAACAGACTACATGAGGGTGTACCTGAAACAGACCACTCCCCATTAATAGCACAGGAATGGAATTGAAGAGGGGAGATGTGGAAAGTAGAGCAAGGTAGCCAAGAGATGGTCCCCGGGCTATAGTTTAAGGATCCTACCTGGTGTTTCTCCTAAAGAGATGCATAGAAAACCCTAGAAATCCTGCATCAGGTAATTCGGGCTATTGGGTATTATTCTCACGCCTTTCCGAATGACGGTAGACGAGTTTGCTGTGGGGTCGCAGCATTCCCTTCTCCGTGTCTGCACCAGTTTTGGGAGGCAGTTGGCCGACTGATCCATATCCCTTATGACATACACCTCCTAAAATAGGTGAAGATGCCTCGAACTTGGAAAAAACAGAGAGAGTACGAGGCATTCCCGACAGGCAGGTGAGCCCCGCAGTCAACCTGGGGAAGAAATGCCCGCGAGAGAAAACTCCAACAGGCACTTTCCTCGTCAAGTTAGAGATATATATACATAGAGAGAGAGGTAGAATAAGAGATGCACACAAGTACTCTTACAAAAGGGAATAAGTTTTATTTACGTAATGAAATTGCACGTGTCGACGTGTATTGTTCCTGGCTTTTATTCTTCCTATCTGTTTTGACAAGTGGTCTGTTGTCGTCGTAGCCTTGACACTGCAGACTTCCTCCGTGACGTCAACTGTGCTTTGATATGTACATTACACATTAGAATCTCGGAAATTCTATAGCTACAGTAAACAATAGGTTCATGCCAAACACGCACATTCATTTTTTAAACAGATCGTTGGAAGGCTATATCTTGTAGGTCTAATTTAATGTTAATTATTGTTTGATATTTGGAATTATGGAATTAAATACAAATTGGTATTGATCATTATTATGCTCTAAATTGATAAAGTAAAATTATTTTTACTTTCAACAAAGATATTTCGCTCATTGAGTCAGCATACTTTTCCAAGACGCATCCCATCCCCTTCCCATTTTAAAATAAAACTAATAACTTCTAATAAGACTGAGAATTAATTTCTATTAGTCAATTATTTAATTTATTCTTTAATAACATTTATAAAATATTCTTCCTACGTGATTCGTGTTTTTTTCTGTTTAACGAAAAATAATAGTTATTTACATAGATTTCTACATTAAATATTTTGTTACTGTTAATAATTACGTATTATTTGTACATACCTACAAATTTCCGAAATTTTAAAAACTAAATACTTTCCGTATGCAATAAAACACCGTATTTTTTTTCTAAGAAACTGATTGTGACGAATGCCAATCGGCAGTATTATCTTTTGACCTCCACGTTTTTTTATTAAAATTATATAGTTTTTTAATTTTAACATTAAAAATTCGTAATTTAAAGACATTTACAAATTATACGTAATTAATAACTACACCAAAATACATATTCAGTGTTCTCGTGCGCACTTAAAATTCGCATCATGATAATGACATTGTCGAAATCTTCGTAATTGAAGTAATAAATAATTTCTTTGCAAAAGGCTTTGTTTCTACTAAATATAGCAACAATACAATCGTACAATTCGATTATTTTGGTATTAATTGTAGTAAAGTAAAAGTAATCTATTTTCTCTTTAATCAGTTTATGAGACAAAAATAAATCAAATAATATTTCATATTTTGTGAATTAATGGAGAACCACTTAGGAACACTTTACCTGTCAGAAGTGGTTTCATAAAATGTATTATTTTACGTAATTCTCCCAGAATATTTGTAATTTTTATGAATTGCATAAATTTTAGGATGCATTCCTGAGGGCCGAATTTTTTTAAAGGCTTTATTGTATAAGAAATAGCATTTCATAATTATTTTTGAGTTAAAAATTAGCGCGTTGACTTAAACAGTTTTTATGAATGTACTACGCAATATTAACAAGTATTTTAATTATAGACTTTAACCTATATTATAGATTCTAAACGCTGATTATTACCCTGTTCTTTTTTAACTTACGAGTTTCCGTCAATACGTAATTTATTTTGTACTTGAATTTTTAAACAATTTTTTCTGCCAATTATCCCTATTTATGCATCTACTATATTTTACTCTGAGTTAGTGCTTTTTCAATTTATGTACTCTAATTAAATAGTAATTTTTGACCATTATTTCCTCTAAGTATTAATTTCTATAATAAAATTTCCTATATATATGTGTGTGTGTGTCTGTCTATTTGTGGACCAATTTCGACCAAATTTGGTACGTGTTCTTTGCGAATCGGAAATAAGCACTGTCGGGGTGAGACTCGGCTACCACCCCTAGGGACGGGGTTGGAGAGGATGGAAAATTTTAAATATCCAAATGCGGCCAGTATTTCCATCAAATAAATATATTTCTCGGATAATTAATTTGATAGTCTGTCCTCCGATACTGCTAGCGTATAATTTCAATCCTATCCATAATCGAAAGGGAGTTTTCTTAGAGGTGGGGGTGGAGAACAATTGAGATTGGGCTCTAAACCAGTGTAATGTGGGATGCTGAGTTTAATTATAACATAAAAATGCAATTCAATTTACAGTTCATCCCCTAAGAAGGCTTGTAAGGGGGTAAAACGGACTTCCGCATACTATTTTTAACGAATGGAACAATTTCGACCAAATTTTGAATAGGAGTTCTTGGCGAATCAAAGTCATCACTTGAGGCGGGGGTTATAGGGCGGTAAATTTTAAAAACCAATATCCTGCCGTTATTTTCTTCTAATATATTTTTGGGTCAATTAATTGGATAGAATTTTCACTGAATTTGTATGCCTATAATTTCAACCCCATTTATCGTCAAAGGGAGTATCGGTGCGATGGGAGTTTTGAGTTCGATTATGATATTTATAATGCGAATTAAATTGCAGTTCATCCCTTAATAGAGGGGTGTGACGGGGTAAAACACACTTCTGCGTAATATATTTAAAGGACAGAATTATTTTGATACAATATTGTTTCCATATTCGCAGCGACCCCAACACTTTCGTTATAAGAAACAGCTACCTAGGGGGTTGGAGTGGAATTAGTGGAAGTTTTATATACTTATATATAGTATATAGTTTTATATGTGAGTCGAAAAAATTCTTGAGGTGAATAATTTTTATAGTTTTTCCCCGACAACCTTGTGCACAATTTCACTCCGTGGTGTTGGAAATGAGTCATATGAAAATAACAAGGAAACTATCAAGTTTAGTGTCGAAACCGGTGTAATTAAATAATGTACCGGGATAATATAAATAAATACCGGGAATACGCCGGGGTACCAGATAGTCACATAATAAGGCTCAAAAGACTTGATCAGAATGACAACTATAATTTTTTTGTAACGTAAGTACGAATTGGAATCATATTTATAGCGAAGAAATAAATTACACTGGAAATATATCACATTCTTCTAGAGATCATTCATGTTGCAGATTCAACTAAATACATTCATCACATTCAAAGTCGTATCAGAACTACTAACAGGCAGTTATGCTTAATATTTCAGTAAAAATTATTTTAGTAACATTAATAAAATTCTTAGATATAGGGGCATTACTGGTAAAAAGTAAAGCGTATATTTTATATAATAGTTGAAATAAATCATATGGCATAGTAGAATGAACTATCCAGTGAATGAATATTGGTCATATAAACTGAAATATTTAGAAGTACAGTGGAGCAATTTTGACGTTTCTTAATAACTGAAATATTTCTTTTATGGCATCCAATCGTTGTGTTTTCTCCAAGTCATTGTCAAGTCAATAGTTGCTTGTCAGCCATAACCATGACTGGCCTAAATGTAAGTCCTCTTTCATTGCATCTATAACCATAATTTTAGATACTTTTAATTAAATTTATTATTCTGTTATCATATATTTTGTGTTAATAAGGTGTTTTAAATTACTTTGGGTCTGCTGTTCTTAAAAGGGCTTTGCCCATTCACTGACAATTTTGTATATTTTGTACTCAAATGGTTTCCTTAATAATGTTAATTGTACTAAATCTTCTAAATAATGCAAACTTTTTAAATACCTACCGATACCAAAGTTATTAGCAAAAGTGTGGTATTGGGGGTGAGGAAAATAATTCCGTAAACACAAATCTGAGAACCTGAATGCCAAGTGTTTATTCACTGAAGTATTCACCCTATTCCGTGAAAACAAAATTATAATTGTTACTGTACAAGATAAATAAAATAAATTACGGTAGTGTTATAGCATCATTGAAACTTCAAAGAAATGTAAAAAAGAAACTTCTGGGAACACGATATGGGCTCCGGTCACTGGTGGCAAGAATCGGTTAAATGCTTCTGCATTGCTCTCAAAATGGCGTATTTAATTCATTAATCTTCAAACGACGATAAAGTATATTTTGGCAGCAATTAGCAAAGGAAGCAATTCCTCGCCCGGAAAAATAACGTCTGCCAAATATATATCTTAGGAAAAAACTGAATACATATTACAAATCATTACTATAGTCTCTTATCTTCAGTTCGCATTTTTTAATAATTTATATCAAAAGATAAACTAATCTGCCTTCATAATCCTTGCAATAATAAATAGACGATGAACGGATCACGATGGGTTAAAATAGCGATGATTGTTTGTTCTGCTTAGCGTGCATATGCTCTCCCTCCCTCTACAGAACGTCACTAAAGGAGCAGAACTATAAAGAACCTAATCCAGAGCGTAACTGCACGCGACGACATTCAATCATGAAGCTGGCTCTGGCTATAGCTCTTTTTGGTGAGTCACTGTTCAACGTTTCAGGATCAAGTTGAAATTCTTGAGTTTGCTAAGGATAAGACGCTATAAAATATGTTCAACCGGAGAACTCGCTTGTCCGGTTACACTGATCTTAATTTATACTCGAATTTCTTTTTCGATACTTGCTCAGTTAACATTAATCTTCAAACAATAAGAAGTAATGAATAATAAATGGTATCTAAAATAAACTCGAAATCCAATTTATTTATTTATTTACGAGGTGAGAACAGTAACACATTTTGCTGAACCAAGAGATTATTTCTAAGATATCATTTGAGGAGTCGTATAACGTGAAAAATCTAATTTCTTGGGTTTTTTCCGAAGATGTTTCCAAGTCAGGGCAGGCAACCTGTTGAACATCAGGCGTCTGCCGTCTGTTGATTTGAGTGTATTAACTTAAAGAATAAAGTAATTTATTTAATTTAATTAATATTAGAAATAAATCACATAAATTATGTTCGGTTTACTTCGACAGCTATTGACAAAATATATTTTTTGTAATCGTCTTTTGGAGAGCAACGAAGAAGCATGTTTTATACTAGGGGAGTCGTATACGTACTTAAAGTATTATTAATATCAGGTTTCTTCTCTTTACAATCTCCTAGTGGGCAGTAAGGCATTTGATGTAGTACCTCATGATATCCTATTGGATAAATTAAATAAAACAGGTATAGATAAAAGAGTGATACTATGGGTAGAAAAATTCTTAAGCGACAGATCGCAAAAAGTCAAAATCGGGGAACAATTTTCGGATTCAGGCGCTGTAACATCGGGAGTTCCCCAAGGCTCTGTAATTGGCCCCTTACTGTTTTTAATATTCATTAATGACTTACCGAATTACTTGAAGTCAGGGGTAAGGCTTTTCGCTGACGACTGTATCATATACAGAAAGGTAACAAACGAGGAAGACACTTTATTATTACAAGAAGATCTAGATAAAGTTAATAGCTGGGCTCTGGAAAATAAAATGAAAATTAATGGAAAGAAAAGCAGCTCAATCTCGTTTACTAAACGCACCTTGTTAAATGAGACAGAATATAGAATAGGTGGGGAACAAATTCCAAGGGTAACGAGCTGCAAATATCTGGGGATATTTTTCAACAATAGACTTGGGTGGGAGGAACAAGTGAATTTCACGGCCCGAAAAGCGTGGAATTCCTTACATTTCATTATGAGGAACTTAAAAAAGGGAAGTTCAAAAACAAAGGAGGTGGCATACTTATCTCTAGTTAGACCAATTTTGGAATATGGGGCGGCTTGTTGGGATCCTTATAGAATTAATCAAATAGAATCATTAGAGAAAGTTCAGAAAAGGGCTGCTAATTTTGTGCAAGTAGGGCCAGGTCATAGGAAGGAAAAAGTAAAACAGCTAGGTTGGGAGGTCTTGTCAGAAAGGAGGGAGAAAGCAAGACTGCATTTGCTATTCAAAGCTTATACGGGGCAAAAACCATGGATTGGAATTAGCTACAAAATGCAAAAGCCCAGTTATATAGGTAGATGGGATCACCAATTCAAAGTGAAATATAGAAAACAAAAAACAGATGTTGGCAAATTCTCATTCCTAAATAGGACTATCAACGACTGGAATAATTTACCTGTGGGGGTGTTTGGAGGAAATCCTCTTCAAGAAAATAAATTTAGGTCAAATCTGAAAAAACGTGTGAAGTGAAGTGGATATTTATTTAATATAAATGTGTTTCCGAATATAAAAAAGTGAAGTGTTTCTCTTTTCTCTTTCAGGGCATCCACGGAACATGTTTATCTTTCTTTAGTTTATAATTATGTATATTTAATTATGTATCTGCCACCGGGCTTGCGCCCAATTGTAGATTATTAGCAAATACAAATACAATAAAACACTCAAGTGGAAAGAGATTAGAGACAATAGAAGCAGATGTTCATCAACATCGCTTCATTATTAAGTCTTACAAATGCACTTGGATTAAAATGTAGGCAGCAAGACAAGTCTCAGGCTGTGAAAATTATTGTACATTTAGTTTAATAATACACGATTAGGACGAAGTTCTAGCTCGGCCAGTTATCTTTTGCTGCTTTGCCAAAATCATTTCTTACCTGTCCCCTCCCCCTCCCCCTACCCCTGGATCCGTCACTGGTCTACGGTTAAGCCGGCGCCACACGATTCTACGAACTGCGTCCAACGTTAAACGCTTGATGGTTGGACGCGTCGGGTGTCCGATCCTCCAACTACGCGTGTCGAGTGACGAACGTCCAACGTCCAACGTTGGCGTTGGAACACGTTCGGGCAGTTGTCGGTCTTTGGACCCGAGTCAAAGGGGTTTTATCTTCCCTTGGAAGCCATTGGACACACTGCCGCACGATTCCTTCAAACCAATGAAATCAGTTTTGTTAATATATTCGTATCGGTGATTTGTGCATTGACAATTATGTTTTCATTACGTATGCGTTAATAATTTATATATTTTGAATAATATTTATTGAAGAAATAGTATTTTTGTGCACTCGAAGTTCATAAAATAATGAGCTTAATTATATTTTTTCATAGAAATTGCTGTTTTGATTTAAATTACGCAGCTAATATACGATAATGAATTTAGAATTAGTTTCGTCCTTCAAATTTAGGGACCACCTAAATAATTTAAATAAAATAAAAGGAAAGTTCTTTTGCTCTCAGATTTTCCGGGGCCGAAATGAGTGAAAATATCATTTAGGCCTCGGGCGTTGCAGTAGCAAAAAGACTTATTGTATTATTTTATTTAAATAACTGAGTAGGTCCCTAAAATTGGGGGATGGAACGTATTCTAATTCAATTTTTACATTACTGACTTTGGCCACACTTAGCTTTTTATTTACAATATTCAGTCAGTTAATATAATTAACTTAGTTATAACAATGAAATGAGTTAAATTAGGGGTTTTTTTGTATCAATTTTCGAACTTTTGATATCCCTTACACATGCTTTTAATTTCCACCGTTATAAACAACGCATTTATATTTAAAAAAATCTTGTAGTTTTTGATTGTTTTATTCGTTTAAATGCGATAACAAATCGTCAATAGTAATTTGCAGGAAGACAAGAACATTACTGTTGTGGCAGAAGCAATAATAACATCTTCATCATAATCCATTTTAAACATAATTTTCTGACTTTAAATTTAATATAAATAAAAAGGCGGCAAATAAGTCAGTAATTCATTTTATTAATATTTGATTAATACAAATACAACGTTTCATCAAACTTTGTGTACTTCTTCAGGTAAATCATTAAATGTATGATCTATTAACATTAGAGGAATCTTGTATCGCGAAACATCTCTCGAGACGGTTACGGTCGAAATGATGAAACGTAAATGTACTAATTTAATGATAATAAGATTAACTGATGACTTATTGGCTGTATTTTTATTTATCGTCCATTTTATCTGGTATATAACATTCTCACCTAAGATATAAATAAAACACCGAAAGATATGTACAGATTTTTATTTATAAATAGTATAAGGTCAGAGCATGTGTAAAATTTATCAACATTAGTTCATTACACTACACGAAGTTTTGTTCCTTAATCTGTTGAATTTAATCTGATGAATTTTAAAGAATCTAGAAATTTAACAAGATGAAAATTTTGCCGTGAATGTCGCATGTGCCTGTACGCTCCTGTGACATGCACGCTTAAATTCAGGTTTTAATTTATGTTTCCATGAGCTTTAGATAACTTGATTTACGTATCAGTGTGAAGTTGTGGGTATTTTTGTTACAGTCCATCCTTCCAGATACATTTTTCATCATACATTCTTCTCCAAGTAATTAAAATGGTTTTGAATAAAGAAAACTTATATGAAATAAAAGTTTATATTACACTGTCGATAGTGAAATCTATTTTAAGTAATTTTTGCACTAAAAAGGTATTTATTTGCAACAAACCCCGTTTCAATGATATTCCCCACATTAAGCTGATTTCACCATACTTGTCCCGAACGTATACGGAACTTCCTTTCCTCACTAACGTAGACTTCATCGCTTATGATTCCATGTATTCACTTTATAACTTTCTCTTTCCTTTACCTATATCCATTCACAATCGTTCTTATAACTCTTATGCTATATGAAGTCACTCTAATTCGCTATCTTCCAGAATACAAAAGAATAGTTTTTCATATTATGTTCTTATAGGAGCAGTAATCTTGCCAAATTTCTCAGAGGGCCTCGTTAAACCAAGGAAAAACATTACCACAACAACGACGGCGACTTCTACAACTGTACGTTCAGCTCCGCTTGGGTCGCGACAAAGGACGAAGGTACCTCTGGACGCCTACGGAAATGTAATGTGGTGTAACTGCATCGCCCTGTACCACTTCTTCCCTGTGTGTGGCACAGATGGGACGTCGTTCAGGAACCCGCAGGTTCTAGAATGCGCTCAGTTATGTGGCTATGGTAAGTAATTACTGTAGTTTCTTGTGTTCCCACAATGAGCTACAATGAATGAACAAATAAAAACAACAGCCAATTTGTCAGTAAACAAATTTATTTATTTAATATATTTACAGCGTTTTGTCCATATTTGCGGATTCCATAAAAAAAATTCTAAATTGATAACATCTAAAAGCGGGTAATTTTGCGTCGTAGACTGCGTCCAGCGACGTTTACGGATAAGTGCTTAAACGTTGCTGGACGCAGTATACGGCGAATAATTATCCATTTAAAATTTACCTGACGAAGTTCACAAATATAGACGAAACGCCATAAATACGTTGTTGTGGTTTTCAGTCCTGAGACCGGTCTGATGTAACCCTCCATGCTGACCTATCTTGTGCAAGCCTATTCATTTCCGCATAACTTCCACATCCTCCATAATCTTCTTAGCGTATTCCATCCTTGGCCTCGCTCTCCTGTTATTACCCCACACACTTCCCTCTAATGCTAATTTTGCAAGATCCTCGTGTCTTGAAACGTGGCCTATTAATCTATCCCTTCTCTTGGTTAACGCCCTCCATATTGTTCGCTCTTCCCCTATTCCGTTCAAAACTACCTCGTTAGTGCATCTATCCACTCATCTCATTTTCAGCTTTCGCCTTTAGCACCACAATTCAAAGGCTTCTATTCTTTTCCTTTCCGAAACTCCTATCGTCCACGTTTCGCACCCATATAACGCTAGGATCCATACAAACATTTTAGCAACTATTTCACGCTTATATTATCCATAAGTAAATTCCTCTTTTTCGGAAAAGCTTACCTTGCCTGTGCTATCCTACTCTTTGTGTCTACTATACTTCTACCATTCATAGTTATTACGCTTCCCAAGTAACAGAATTCCTTAACTTCCGTTAAAATATCCCTTCCCAATGTAACTCCCTTTGTTATTCCATTGTTTCCCTTATTAATCATACTGAACTCTTTCTCGAGGACCCCGTTAATGCCATTTATTATGGTTTCCAAGTCTTCTTCTGACTCTCCTAATACTACAATATCGTCGGAAAAGCGACCTTGCAGTATGATTCCTTTTCCATAGTCCGTTTTAACTTTCTTCAACGCCTATTCTATATAGAAGTTAAACAGCATGGGTGACAGACTGCAACCTTGTCTTACTCCTTTCTTCATTACGGCTTGCTTTACTTGATCTTCTATTCTAATTACAACTGACTGCCTTCGGTAGAGTTTATGTATAAGCCTTCTTTCTCGATATTTTATTCCTGTGTTCTTCTAATCCTTAATAGTGTGTTCCATTTCATATTATCAAAGGCTTTTTCTAAATCTTCAAATGCCATGAACGTAGACCTGTTTTTCTTATCCCGTCTTCTAAAATTAGTTGCTTCTCTTTTCCCTACATTCTTCATCTTCATCTAACTCGCATTCTATTTGACTTTCAATTCTCCTACATACTAATTTCGTTAATTTTTTGCATGCATGGGATACTATTGCATGGGATTCTATTGTTCTGTGCTATTCGCATCTATCAGCCCCAGTCATCTTCGGTATCGGTATAATTATTTTTTGTTAAATCTTCTGGTATTCTTCCTGTTTCGTAGATTTCGCAAACTGTCCTGAACAGACATTATATTGCTTCTTCGCCTGTTGATCTTATCTACTCCGCTGGAATGTTATCAATTCCTGGAGCTCCACAATTGCTCAGTTCTGTAAGCGCCCTTTCAAACTCCGACCTTTAAATCTTGTCACCCAACTCTTCATCATCCACCTCCTCTTCTTCTTCTATTACTGACTGATCTAGATTTACACCATGATACAGCTCTTCTAGATATTCCTTTCATCATTCTGCTTTTTCTTCTTTATCCAAAATTGGCTTCCCATCCGCTTTGTTGATGTTATTCTATTTTTCTCCTCGCCGAATGTTTCTTTGATTATCCTTTAAGTTGCGTCTATTGTTCCTTTCACCATAAAATCTACAAACGCTTTACATTTCTCTTGTAGCCAAGCCTCTTCGGCTAATTTGCAACTCCTATCTATCTCATTCTTCAAGTTTCTGTACTGTCATAACTATATTTGATAAATAATTTTTCTGACAAACTGGCTGTATTTTTTATTTATTTATACTTTCTTGGAGGATGATAAATTTATTGAGCTGCAATGAAGCTATAATACTGTGTAACATTCAGTCCAAGACGATAGAATCTTCCCAGTATATGTCTACTGTTCAGTTGTGCTGACTTTTGACAACTTGAAGACCTACAATATACGAACAAGTAATATGTCTCGGAAACGGCAAAGGCATATGCAAAGCCGAACGTAACATGTATTACAGCATTTTCAACGCGTCTGATTGCTCTGATTAAGGTGCTCGTTATTTTCAGTGTGTTAGATTTTATTAAATCCTAGACGACCTTCTTGTAGTATGATTAAGAATTCTCGTTGAAACTTTGGTATTACTTTTTTCTGCAACATTTTATAATCGTCTTTCAATAAGTCCCTTCGGTATTCGACAATTGGATGAACAGCGTCGCGTGACTTTGGCACTGAAACCTTTTCTAACGCTTGACTGTAGACCGGCTGAGTCGTTCATTTGGAAACAAAAATACAGGATAATGGTGTCTCAACAGAAATTAGATACAGGACGTTCCTAGTTCCGATCACAAAAATTGTTCCATGAAGCGAGCAAAAATTGAAAAGATCTTTAAAGAAACACTATGCTAGAGATTTGAAAGATTAATTATGAAAGCAGGTTTGCCGATAAAACATTACGTGTAAAGTGGCAAATCCATACATAGCATTTTTGGCGGCTAACTGCATGAGAAAGTGTGAAAAGTATACACTGGTCTTTAGACATTGTATTAAGAACATCCAAGATCAGTCTACCAGTTTACAAGCTGTAGAATTAATACGTTTGTCTGACTCCTCTTTATCAGAATTCGTTCTTCATCGGTTAAAGATTGCTCTGTTGGGCTGATGAATGCAAAAGTATTTTGGATATTTTTTCATATGACAGTTTCACATTAATAATTAAAGTTCAAAGTGGTGCAATTTTTACAATTGTTACAATCAGGGTAATGGTAATTTTTGTATTAGTGTTATAATATATTGAAGTGGCGGGAACAGTTTCAAGAGGATAGGAAGTAGCAGGAGTAATAATTGACTGAAATTTTATGTACAAATCTTGGGCAATTTCTCATAGAGTGTGCTTGTTTGTGTTTCCCAGTGTGTGTGTGACATCGTGTGTCCGTGTTGTGTTTATATTGACTTTTTTCTATATACATTTTCTTTTATTAATTTATTTTAAGATTATTTGTCTTTAATTATGTACCTTATTTTGTTCATTTGTAATGTATGACGTATCCTATTTCCTCAATCGAGGACTAATGGAAACAACAATAAATCTAAATCATATTCTAAAAAGTAATTTTTGATTATATATATATATATATATATATATTTATTTATTTCAATACAGTCGAGTATAATCAAAAATTACTTTTTAGAATATGATTTAGATTTATTGTTGTTTCCATTAGTCCTCGATTGAGGAAATAGGATACGATTGAGGAAATAGGACACGTTAAAGTTACGTAGTATATAAGGCATTTAGTATTCTTATCTTAATTGGCTTAATTGTTGCAGATGTGTACTTGGATTATATTGGAAATTGCAGTCCCGAATGAAGTTTGAACTTAAAATGTCCTAATAACTCTGTAATTACGCTAAATAAATTTAAAATTCAATAAGAGAAATATTATTTCATATCCAACTCTCTCATAAAAACTAGTTACTATAAGAATTGAATCGTTGAAACTGAAACGTAATCATAAAATGGTCCCTTAATGTTCGGATATTGAAAGTATATTAATATAAGGCGACATGTTTACAAAAGAGGATTTGATAAAGAAGTTTCAAGTAACACGTTCAGTATCAAAGCAATCCAAGGTTCTCTACTTTGATGCTACAGTTTCCTTTCAGTGCTGCTACAGAAATTCTAAAATATTTTTCTTTTTACATCTCTGCGATGATCATTTGTGGAATTTACTCTTTAATAGCATAGGAAGCCATTTGAAATGGGGAGGCGGGAAGCAAAAACTTGTCGTCCGTAGGTCTTAGGGTTATTAACAGCTTCGATTAATTAAATTTTTTCATGTAACGTATCTTTGTAAAAGAAATCGTGCTCAACGGTTCAAATATTTTCATTGTTACGGTAATACGAATACGTATTCCATACACTAGATTTAGCTAATGTATAATCGCGAAGACCAGGATTAAGACTGCTGCAGATTCGATACGCTGACTACGTGTCACTCCAAATTCGGAATGTGTCAAGCAAGATGACAGTGCGCAGTCGATCCGGTAGGCCCAGGCCCTCAATGGGTTTTAGAGCCAAACAATAAGAAGATTTATCTCATGTGTAAAGTGTTTATCACATAACTATTAATCATTTCAAAAAAATACAGTTACTAAGAAGGTAGCATTAATACGTACATTAGGCTATAAATCAGCGGTTACCCCGTACTGCTCAAGACTTTTTGGTTCATTGTATGGCTTATGTTAGTTCTCTTTTGTGGTTCGTCGTGGTTAACTGAAGTTTATTGTAAGTCATTTGATTGCGTATTTTAATGGTTTTATCCAAAGGCCTGTGTTACGTAAATACCAGTGTGAAATTTTGTAGTGACTTGAACAAGATGATGACGAAATATTAAAGCAAATATTCCAAAAAATCAATCAAAATGTAGTTTCAGAAAACCCTGCATGTAGAATTTAATTTCATTGTAATGAACTAGCTGGATTGTACACTGGGAGGCGGTTTTAGAGGGTAAAAATCACACAGTGAAGTTCGGGAACCACTGTATCTTTTAGAGGATTTTCCGCCAGCTTAAATTCCCACACGTGCTCATTTTAAACCCGTTAACCCTGTCATCTCCTTTAATCCTAATCCTCCATCTACCTCAGAAGGAAAATGATCGACGTATAAATCAACAGACAAATCTAACCATCTAATATATAATTCAATAAATTCAGATTAATCGCAGTTCACTCAAAATATACTTGATCTAAAATTTGGTTTAATTTCAAAGAATAGTTACTTGAATTAATGTACTTATTAATTGGTTTGAAAATTGAAAAATCATGATATTCAATTCAAATATCAGTTAATACTTTTAATTATGACTTGAATTATCATGAAGATTAATAAAAATTAAAACTCTCTTCAAGTTTCTACATTCCACAAATATTCAATGGGTGAGCCATGTAGCGACATGCATTGAAGTTCAAAGAGTAGCGGAGCAAAGAACTTCAGTGGCTGACGCGCGGAGTGGCAGTTCTTTTTCGCAACAATGAGTCTAAGTTTTCTGGAGTAGTCTCGGATTTTAATACGTGTAACTTTGTACAAGCATGAGCTATAGTTAAATAAAACGTTGTAGATGTTATATTATATTATTGTGCGTTATAAATCACATAGCAATAGTCATGATTCACACGATCCTAATACAAACGTAATTCAGTTCCATTCACACGATCACTAACTTTGTTTTCAAAGTAACAGTGATGCGTTCCATCAGTTCTTGCAGCGTTGTTGGCATAGGGGTACATAAACTTTGTCCTTAACACAACTCCAAATGAAGAAATCAAATGGCGCGAGATCTGGCGAGTTCGTGCAGTATTTTTGGATTGGGCTTCGATATCGTTTCCCATCAATCAAACCTTTGGATATCACGGACTGAAGTTAGCGAAGTCTGAGGTCATCATCTACGGAGATGGCAGAGTTTGACCGGGCCAATAAAAACAGCTTCTAAGCAGAAGTCTGGGTAAACCAGACGTTTCACTAAAGAGTATGTTTAAATTGTGCCAGAGCGGACCTCAAATCTGGACAAAATAAAGAGGCCTCTGTGACGACGAGACAGGAAGCAAAGGAGCCCTGCAAAAATGCATGTGAACCCCGAACGCTTGGGAAAATAAAAAGAATGAAAGTTTCAGACTGGAAGTCGCTAGGGCGTCGGATTTGAGGCCCGAGTGATTTAAGATTAAAACTTCCATAATCAACAAGCACAGTAATTTGGTGATGAACCTGATCCGTGGGCTGAACCCCCTTCCCCCTCCTCCTGCTGTTGGCGTGCTGACACCAGGACCCAGGATGACGGCGCCTGAATATTGGACGTCGGTGAAACCCACCAAAAAGATTCTATCGCGTATTTTTTTAATGCATTGTTGGACCCAATATATTGTATTCTAAAAGTGTTTCTGTTACGTGGGCCAAATCCCCAGAGAGGAAGAGAATATTTCTTGAAGATTTCTTGAAGTTCGGTTTTGACTGGGACAGTCCCGCTTTGAATGTATTGTACCGATCTTTGTCATTTTGTCGCGTTTATTTAATGAAAATTGTTGAATATACTCGTATTACTAATAGATAGCCTGGGGGCCCTAGTTAACCCTTGGCTACCTTGCTCTACCTTCCGCATCCCCCCTTTTCAATTCCCTTCCTATGCTATTAAAGGGGAGTTGCCTGTTTCAGGATCACCCTCATGTAGCCTGTTAACCAAAAAAAAAGATAGCCCTGAACACATTCGGGCGCTGCGGGAGTTTTTTTGCAGGCGCTTCAGCCCAGAGTGACTGCCAGGCTCACCTTATTATGTCGGGAATGCCTCGCACTCTCTCTGATTTTTTTTATCAAAGTTCTCAAATGCCGAGACACCTATTTTAGGAAGTATATGTACCGGGGTCGAAGATCTTGGGTATATGGCAAGAGTTGTCCACTTATCCAATTGGAGCAGTCAGCCAACTGCCTCCTGAAACTGGTGCAGACATGGAGAAGGGAATGCTGCGACCCCACAGCAAACTCATCTCCCGTCATTCGGAAGGGCCCGACCTACCTGATGCAGGCTTCATAGGGTTTTCCCCTGCATCACTTTAGGTGAAACACCGGGTAGGATCCTTAAACCATAGCCTGGGGGCCCTAGTTAACCCTTGGCTACCTTGCTCTACCTTCCGCATCCCCCCTTTTCAATTCCCTTCCTATGCTATTAAAGGGGGGTTGCCTGTTTCAGGATCACCCTCATGTAGCCTGTTAACCCCCACAAAAAAAGATAGCCCTGATAATAAAAATATCACGCGCGAAACTGTCCGTTATTAAAACTGATAGTTGAAAGCATGGTGTACTACACCGGCACCGATAGTATATATACTCAGTTAATTATTGTGTATTGTAGGGTGAAGTCGAGTTCTAACGTGAATTTAATGGGTTCTTTTGCAATTACATTGTAAATTATCAGTAAATATATGATAAATAAATTAAATTTTAATTTAAAATAATAATATTAAACTCCTAAATGCCAAAAAGAAATGTATATTTACAGACGAGTTTAAAAAAAGCTATCCGTTTTTGTATAAACTTTATGGACATATTGACAAAGTAAAATGTTAACAGTGCTGATTCGAAATTTCGGTGGCTCACGGCGGTCGTTCAGACACAAGAAATCATTTGAAATATGCAAAGCATAAGGCTAGTTTAATAGCGGCAGGAACTTCCTCTAAGATATCATATTTCAACAATGCGAATCCAAGAGATAACGAATTTGTAATAGCTGCTAAAGAAGCAACGTTTGCCTTTCATGTTGCTATGCATAACTTAAGCTTTAAGTCTGCCAATTGTTCATCTTAATTAGACTGACTGGAACGAAATGTGAAGCAGTAATTGTTGATGTAATAGAACCTATTGTATTTCAGCAACTTTCTGAAAATTTGAACAATGTAAATTTTGGACAGTATTGTCTGATTGATTGTTCAAACAGGAAGAAATCAAAGCTATGTCATGTGTTGTGCGGTATTTTATACCTGATCGTGGAGTTCAAGTTGAACTTTTAGAGTTTCAATCAGTACCCGGTGAAACTACATCAATACTGGCAGATCATTTCATGTCAGTTATGACAACAAATAATTTAAATGACAAAATTGTTGGATTTTGTGGAGATAACTGCAATACTAATTTCGGAGGTGTTAAACACAGAGGGGAAAACAATATTTACGGCCTATTGAAGAAGAAACTAGAAAATTTTTTGTAGGTATTGGTTGTGGTGCTCACATTGTACACAACTACCATGTTCTATCCATTGAAATAGAGGCTTTAGTGGTCAAAATATGTTATGGGAAAACTGTTTTTGTGGGACAGAAATTTTACTGGGATTAACAATCATCCATTAACAGCATGAAATGGAAACTTCCGGTTTGAAAATTAATGAAATTCGTGGAAATAACTCAATTAACTTAGATAAACTATTTGATGAAGTTGTGGTTGTAGTCTTTTTGGTCGGCAAACTATGCCATTTGTAAAAAATTCAAGTTTTGAAGAGAAATGGAGTAAACTATATATTCATTTTAAAGAAAAGAATTTTTCATTTCTTACTCCTTCTCAAATTATAGAATATGTTTTCTGCCTACCAGACAAATCTACATCTATTGAAAGAATATTTTCAATAATGAATAATATATGGTCTTAAAAAAGGGGCAAAATGGCGGAATCAACAGTAAAAGATTTTTTACGCTGCAAAGCAAAATGTACTAAATTATATTATAATTTACGACTCGATTAAAAACAATAAGGACTTTTTAAAACAAGTTCACAGTAGTGATAAACATTATCAATAAAAAGTTTTGTTGAACTAACCCACACCTGAATATGATGTGGGCTAACATTATTAAAATGTCTTGAGTGTTTGTTTAATTATTTTTTTACGCATATCATCACGCAAATGCGTAATTATGATTTGGATTAAACACTATTATTTATTAGTACTTATATTAGTATATTGTACTTCTTTTTCGTATTTGCTATTATATAGAAAGATGATTTATAATTTGACTCGAAAACAAATAATTTCCTGATTTTTCCTTAAGTTTGTGTATATTTTGGAGCAAAAACATCCTCCCACCCAACTCTCGTTATTTTTAACGGCTCTTTCCCAAAAAAAAATCGTACGGACGCCCGTGTTGAGTTTTAAACAAATTCTCAAATTTTCCCGGTTTGAAAATAAAAAATTATGGTAATTCTAACTTAAACCATTAATTTTCCAAATCAATTGATGACTCCACTTGAAAGCTTTAAGTATAACTAATAAAATCATAATAAATAATTCAGACCGTATTACCACAAGATTTTTTATTTTCTTTGAAACGAATATTATTAACTTAAATATGAACCACAAACGTGTAGAAATGTACTTACTGTTCTATGTAAAGTATAAATATTTGGCCAATAAAAACTATAAAATTATTTAGTATCTTTCATTTTGTTTGTCATAGTATTTAGGCTAGTAATTACAAAATATTGCAAAGACGTCAAAAAATAAAAATTAACTTGTATTTTAGCAAATGGAATATTTACATTATAAGTTCTGTATTCCTATAGAAGTCATTAAAATTATTTCCTTATGAAGTATTAATTCAATCGACTTAGTAACAATCTTAAACGTTTGCAAACAAACTATTATACGTTTCGTTGAAAAAATAGGCGTATTATGGAATCTCCGAAAGAAGAAAAGTTTGGTAATTATAAACTTATATGTTAACAGTGATATAAATCAACACCTTTGTGTCAGATTTCTGGGATTTGGCAGTACTTCCTAATCGAAGTCTTCATTATAGAATAATGAAATTACAATAATCTTGTGAAATAAATAATAATTGATAATATTTCATAGTAAAAACAGCAGGATTTATTCAGACTGTGTTTTTGTGGTATTCAGTCCGAAGAATGGTCTGATGCAACCCTCCATGCTAACCTATCTTGTGCAAGCCTATGCAATTCCGCATAACTAGCTCATCCCACGCCGTTCCTAGTCTTCTTAGTGTATTCCATCCTTGGCATCACTATTCTGTTCTTACCCCACACACTTCCCTCTAATGCTAATTTTACAAGACTCTCATACCTTAAAACGTGGCCTATTAATCTATCCCTTCTCTTGGTTAACGTCCTCCATTTTGTTCGCTCTTTCCCTATTCTGTTAAGAACTTCCTTGTTTGTGATTCTATCCACTCATCCGATTTTCAGCATTCTCCTATTCCACCACATTTCAAAGGTTTCTATTCTTTTCCTTTCTGCAACTCCCATCGTCCGCGTTTTGCACCCATATAACGCCACGCTCCATACGAACAATTTAAGCAAGGATTTCCTAATATTCACACTTATATTAAATGTAAGTAAATTACTCATTTTAGCGAGTCTTCCTTGCCTGTGCTATCCTACTCTTTATGTCTACTATGCTTCTACTATCCCTAGTTATTACACTTCTCGAGAAGCAGAATTCCCTAACTTCCGTCAAAATATTCCTTCCAATCTAACACCCTCAGTCATTCTACTGTTTCCGATTACTTTGGTTTTCACTCTATTAATCCTCATATTGAATTCTTTCTCCACAACCATGCCATTTATTAAGACTAATAAATGAAATTAATTTCCTTTTCGAAAGGCTTCCAGGTATGGGCTGTTCTAAAAACTGAAGTTAAACTTGGTTTATCAATGATTACAGGTTAATTTTGGAACTATATTAAGACAACTGTATTAGATGAAGTCTCATTAAATAAATTATTAAATAAACACATGACCATCTAGGAAAAATATAATGAGGCTGTATTATACAAAGATTTAAATTGAAGTCCATAAGAAAAAAGTTTAATGTCAACAGTATAGTAGGCACTAAATACTGTTACAGCAACAAAGACGTTAAGAAGTAGTTCCTTTTTTTATTTTGAACAACCAAGTTACATAGCAAGGAGGTTCATGTAAATAGCTTATTTGATCATTGATGCATACTAGTTTAATAAAACCTATTCCTCTTATATTAAATTTAGTTTTATACACAATTTTGAGAATATTCACCTTAGGCTCAACATTCTTTTGGTAATAAGGTTTCAGTTTTTTAAAGTGACAGACTGCACAATGGTAATCCACATGTTGAAAACTTCTCTTTAATAATGTAGGAAGGGATTTGAAAGGGAGAATGTGAAAGGGAGAGTAAGTGTTAACTAGACCACAAGGTAATAGTTTAAGGATCCTACCTGAAATTCACCTAAAAGTGATGCAGGACAAATCAAAGAACTCCTTTATCAGGTAGGTCAGGCTCTTGTACTCGCCCCATGCCCATCTGAAGACTGGAGTGAGTTTTACTCTAGGGATGATTCATTCCTTTTCCATGCATCATTGATGAACAACTCTTGCCATAGGGCCTATGCCCAAGGTCTGCAACCACAGAGCTTACACCACTCAAATCTGACTATGATGACTGTGCCTGTGAGAACCTTAACTCATAACCAGAGAAAATTGAAGGCATCCACAAATGAGATGCACACACTATGGGAATGTGAGGGTTGACTTGAGTTTAGGAAGATATGGGTGGATGGGATCTCTAAATGTGTTTATGGGGTGGGTTAGGACATGCTAGAGGAAGAAAACGGTCAATTTGAGCTGACATAAGTGCTGGGGGAAGGGGGAGGGTGGGAATTGGAATGGAGTTATTTAATCATGTTGTTAGGATAATGGAGAGCACTTTTAATTAGGGAAGTTATGAATTTGGTAATTAAGGAGTTGACTTTGAGAAGTTTGATGTCATAGTGAGTGAATGATGTAGTTTCTGAGGTACCAGTGAGAGTTTGTAATGATGTGAATTATTACGTTTGGTTTGGATTTCATCTGAATGAGTTTTACCTGTTTTGCCCCCCACCCCAATCCCCACCAAATAGATTAGGTGTAGGACCAGGTGGGTTGTATTATACATAAGAGGCATTTTGTGCTGTTGGAGAGGGGGCTTATAGAGAAGAAGATTAGATAGCTTGTTTCCATTTTTGTATGTATTTGTGAATTGTTTAAATAGAGGGGGATTTGGGGAAGAGGGTTGCTAGTTAGTGTTAATGGGACAGTTACTGATTTCGTGGGTTTGATGCTGTTTTTTAATTCTTTAGATCATTGTTCTGGTTTAAAGAACACTAATGGGAGAGGTTGGAACTAGAGGTGAGGTTTTTGTAGGAAATAGGAAAGTCATCTGCAAAGAATATTGTGCTAGTGGGGGATATCATGGGAAAAGATGTTGTTTAGGAAGGGAGAAATTATGCTTCCTTGGGGAACATCCACTGCTATAGACTGGAGTTGGGATAGGTGTGTAATAACAATCACTTTATTGAATATGATATTGCCTACATAAAATCATTATTCATTAATTAAACAAATAATTTGTTAATTATTATCACACTATTAAAAAATAAACAATTTTTTTTATTTGTGTGGAAGAGGATCTGGACCTTGTAGCATAGGCAGAATCAGAATATTAATTTTGAAAAAAGTAAATCTTTTCCTGTCCAAAAGTTTATTGGCCAACTGCTGATTTATTAGATGAATTGCCAGCCATAAACATCGCTGGAGATGGTCCATGCATGACACCAAATTCTTCAAATGTAAATTCAATAATCTTTTCGGCTGAGGAAGTCAATGAGTAAATATGATGTATTGCTAAATTTTAAGCCTGAGGAAACTGTCACTTTTGTGAATAAATAGTGATATATTTAAGATGATTTTTGGATGTCTATTTATTTATTGTAAATTTTAAAGTGAGAAAAATATGTTGTAATTCTGACTGTTACTTGTTGTTTGGTCAGCAGAATATGCTCATCCAAAGAAAATGACTTGCTCCAGTACTTAGTGGCTTGTCCCCAGCTTTATTGTACCTCCATTTACGATTTCTCTCCTGGCTAATGTTAAAATTATTTGACCTAACATTCATTAAAATTGGAATATTCTCAATTTGCTCTCAGTCAGAAGCAGATGATTTTTGTAAATAAAGCACATTACAAACCACAGTGTGTTAAGTTGCTGAAGGTAGGTGTAATGTCTAGAGCCACTGGTGTCTTTTATTAGTTTTTGTAATTTTCTGGTAGTGTTAATGAAAATATGTTAACTGTGAAGTTTTTGAAGAAGTTCCATAGTTTCCACATTGATTTTTCGTTGAGCAGATCAACCGTTTGATTTTGGTGTGTGTTAACTGGATATGATTAAACAGGTTTTCTGGTTGGAGACTTTGGCAGCAGATGCAAGGATGATAGATTGTTAATGAGTCTATGTCTGAGGGTGCTTTTAGTGGGATGTTGAGAACTGTTAGTTTTTCTATTAATTGGGAGAATATATTCCAGTTAGTGAGTGTGATATTGGGACTATGGCAGATGGAGTGGGAAGGAAGGGAGGTGTGCTATGACCGGTAATTGATCAGAAGTGAGTTTGTGCAATATTTCTGTCTTGTAAAGATATTGGGTAGTATTGTGGTTGATTAAGAAGTCTAGAGATTTGAGGCTGTGTGGGCAGTATATTAGTTTGCTAGGATATATTATCTTTAGATGGAATTTGTAGAGGATGTGGTTCAGATCATTTCCTCTGAGATTGGATGTTCTGGATATAAAGCTGTGGTGTGTGTATTATAATCACCTCCTATTATGTGAGTTGAAGGGCAGGAAGAGAGAAGTATTCTCTATGTGTTGGGTGTGATTCAGTTTGCTGAAGGAGTATAAAATGAGGAGACGTTAATAGGGGTGTTATGTTAGTTGAGTTGTGTTGTGTTAGTTAGGGCTCTGGGAGGGTTATGGCAGGGAGTTACTTTTGATTAAAATGGAAGAGCCACCTATTCTGGAGGAGCTGGAATGGTTGTTTCTCTTGATTTTTTAGATCAGCAAATTATAAGATTGGGTTGGGATAAGTTAGCTTTAGTTAATATCAGAAGGTTTGTGTTGTTATTTTGAAGGCATAGGTCCTATTTTATGGCTCTTCATGCATTACAAGCACAAATAGTAATATATTGGGAGGGAGTATAAGTCATTTTTGAAAGACCATCAGATTGGTGATTATTGTAGTTGGGAAGTGGATTAAAGGTATGATAATGGAAATCATATTGTTTATTTGGCGATTGGGAGTTGATGTGGTTCTTTTGGTTTGGTGAATCAGCATTGGCTTATTGAGAGATTTGTGGGGTGGGTTTGTTTGATTTATGGCATATGAAGTAGGAGTATAAATTCTTTGTATGGTTTGGGTTGTTTGGGGAAAATTATGTAGAGAGAAGATGGGGTTATTCGAGTGTTTTTGAAGTGGTGCTGGTTTAGATAGATTAGGTTTTGTGTGCAACAGTTGCATTGTTTTTAGTTTGTTGTATGGTTATGGTAGTTTGTGTAGAAGAGGTTTCAGGTGGGGTATAATTCTTGGGGTCAGGGAGAAGGTCAAGGAAAATAAGGAGAAGTCAATCTTGCTGATGGGGTGACTTATTGGAAGAAGTAATCCAGTTCTTTCAGCTTTCGGAGGATGTATGACCCTCAGAACTACACATATCTGATTTTTTTTTGGAATACAATTCAGATTTGTTGTTTTGTAGATGGCTATGACATGTTTGAAATTTGGGATTGTGCTGGTTTTTAATCAAAGTTTCTGATCCTGCATGATAAATGGAAAAGGAGATTAACTAATAGTTTTCAGTTGTTGTACCATTATGTCATTGTCAGTATTGTTGATGAAGATCTGCTGGAGCTTGGTTTATTGTGGGTTCATCATTAAAGTTTTGTAGTAATTGGAACTTGTTTGTGAAGTAAAATGGTGAGTTTGTATTTGAGGGGTATTTTTCAGTAGTTAAGGGGAGATTGATTTGATTGTTCACAGTGTTTTTAGTTTTGGTATGGATCCTCAGGGAGGAAAGGGGGGAAGGAGAGTTGATTGATTCAACACTTAGTGCACTCACTGTTGCAACATTGGAAAGGCCTATGATGGTGGGTGGTTTCTCGGTGTAGTGGTGTGTAGCCATGTCCTGTTGTAAGATAATGTGTGGTTTATGCTGTGTGACTTCTGGATGGGTTGCTGCTTTCTTGTTCATACAGAGGTGTTTGATGATGAGGTGGGATGAGATTGTGACTTATTCTTTATCTATGTCATCCACAACATCCATTTAGCTGGAGAAGTCTCAATAATATTTTGTGGGTTTAGTTCCTTGTTAAAAAGAAAGATGCATAATGTTGCATGGCCAGGTATCAAGTGAATTGATTTGCGATTTTCTTTCAGTCATCACTGTAGAGAATATGATCAAATGCAGAGAACCTTTTGAACATGTATAATCATGATTGATGCACCTGTGGGAGTTTTCTCACAGGCACTTCACCCTTAGAGTGACTGTGGGGCTCACCTGATTATGTTGGGAATGCTTTGTACTCTCTCTGGGTTTTTTATCAAAGTTCTCACATGCCGAGACACCTTCACCTATTTTGGGAGGTATATGTACCGGGGTAGAAGATTGTGGATATATGGCAAGAATTGTCCCATTGGATCAGTCGGCCAACTGCCTCCTAAAACTGGTGGAGACACGGAGAAGGGAATGCTGCGAGCCCACAGCAAACTCGTCTCCCATCATTCGGAAGGGCGTGAGAATAGTACCCAACGCCCAACCAACCGGATGCAAGTTTTCTAGGGTTTTCCCTGCATGTCTTTAGGTGAAACACTGGGTAGGATCCTTAAACCACAACCCGGGGGCCTAGTCAACCCTTACTCTACCTTCCGCATCCTCCCTTTTCAATTACCTTCCTATGCTATTAAAGGGGGGTTGCCTGTTTCAGGATCACCCTCATGTAGCCTGTTAGCCCCAAAAAAATGAACATGTGTATAATATATAAAAATAATAATATATAAAATTACATCACATCACTAAACTTAAGTTTCTTTCTCAGACAAATCCATAGTATTGTTCTGTGTTTAATATTCTTGTTATTATATTATATTATTGTTTTTTTCAGTTCAAAGAACCATTTCAGCATTTTCATAGAATATATTTACAAATCTCATGTCCATTAAATTTTTCTGAACAATATTTCTGACATTTAAATAATAAACTGTAATTATAAAGTTTCAAGATTTTACCATACCATCATTTTCTTGTATTGTTTGTGGGAGAAACAATCTGATTTCTTACACCCTGATTTTCAGGATTCTATATTATCATTGGTTTCAGATAATAATGATACACTTATCTTATGCAGGCATCCTCTTAAAATAAATGAAGAGTTAATCCAGCTCTATCATCAATTTTACATTAGTTCATGTTGCTTAATGGTTGAAAAATAATATAGATACATATAGTAATATATTGTATTACTTGCTTCAATTTGATATGGTACTTTATTGTTGTTCTAAATACTAAAGAAAACCATTTATTTAGGAAAAAAATTCACATATGAAATAGGATTTGATGGGCCTGTCAAGAACAGATCTTGTACTGATGTTTTATGCTTGGGATTGTTTGTTGGAATTATGATACTATGGACTTATACGATAATACAAGGTATGAACTATGTATTTTGTATATTGTAATATGCATCAATGTTGCTGGGTGAGAATTTTTAAGAGTACATCTTGGAAATTTAAGATGGGACTAAGAAAGAGGAAAATTTAAATTTACAAGCAGGGAATTTCTATTTAATTTCACGTTTTTTTGTCATTACAATATCAGTTAATAATTTGACACAAGGTAAAACATTGATTTCAACATTTCTTAAAGTCATTGCAATGACATACCAAACTATTAATAAAAATTTTCACTGGATGACAAGAGTTGCTATGTATGAAAGCAATTTGAATAAGCTTTAAAAATATATACAAAAACAGAAAATAATTAAACATTTTATTTGAAAAAATCTCAGAATTAATTTAAGGTATTTTGGGTGAATTGAGATAATTATAATAATAATACATAGAATATGACAAACTTGGCATCTTGTGGAATATTTAGGTATTAGAATTATTGCAAAAGTATTGAAATTTTGTGATAATTATTTCTATTAATGGATAGCTTGTAAATAAATTTGTTATTATTTACTCTTATAATGTATCAAAACATGAAAGTATTGATCAGTCTTAATTTATTGAAATCAATTTTAGTGATTAGTTATTAAACTTTTACAGCAACTATAATGGGAGATCTAAGCATACTTAAATGTTTGATCATTAACAATGAAACTCGATGTGTCACCACAGACAATTTAAAGAACAACCCAGAATTGTATTCATCTGTTGTAACTAATTGCCAAACACAAAACTTTTCAAAAAATGGTACATGTGTGTCAAAAGAGGTGAGGTTATTCACAGTCTCTTTACTTGAAATTATTCTGATTTATGCTAGTTTAAAACAACAATTTGGAAAAAGTTAAATCTGATTACAGGTATGCCTGAAAAAATGCAGATCTTCACTGGTCACCTTTGATAAACGCATAAATGTGACAGATGATTCTGATAACCAGAATATAGATACATTAATATGTGCTCATAATATTACTAATATTAATTCAACGGAAAATAAACAAATTCAAACTAGAAATGGTATGTGTATAGCAAAGTATTTATCTTCTAGTAAAAATAAGATTTGTTTCACAAATTCAACTATGTACTGTGCATCTAATTACTTCTTTTGAAAAGACTGATAGAGAGCAGCTGACTTATATTTAATTGGCAGACTGGGCTGGGAAGAAATAACATGTCAAAGTTTTGAGGACATAAAATTATTTCAGAACAAGAGGACTGAACATTGACCTGGAATGCTGTTGAATTAAGAGTTTGGTAGGCCAGCAGTTGGTTAGCAACTATCAACACAAAGCAAAGTCAATATCTCTCCATCTATCCATGTGCTCTATCGACCTGCATTCATCAGGATGCCACTTCTTCCTTCAATTTGGCCACCAAATGTAATAAAACTGGATTCTTGATGACTTTTCCATTTTCAAAGTTCAGCTATTGACAGTGATATAATGTAATGTACCTCTTTGCTTCTGCAATCACTTTTGTATATTACTGCTCATCGTAGCTCAGTGATCTATCTTCACAATTTCTTAATACTAAAAGTTACTTCATAATTAATTAACTTTCAATAACAAGCAAAATTGAGATAGTTATACTTCCTCAGGATTGGTTAAATTACAGTGGCCAATCATCTGCACAATACAAATTACAACACACTTTATGTGTCTCATGGAGTTAACTCACCCCTCTTTACGATAACTGTTTTTGGGACATTGTTCCATAGTGACCAGCCACAGTCCATCAAGAGCCACCAAAGACTCCTCCTTGCCACACTCTGTTAACTTTCAACAATCATGTACAACTTTTGTGCAAAGAAATGACAATAAAGTGCTAAATGAAGCGAATGTACAAAATTAAAGTCACAATTATGTCACAATACATATTGTAACATACTATTTATAAATTAAATATTTTAGCTCCACAGTTGGAAGCAGTGCATATGTGCTTCAGCACATGAATTAATTTAGGAGGAATATTTGTTTTGCAATTTTAAGAAACTCTAAAATAATAGTATTTTAAGAGTGTGGATTTCTGCTTCAGTTTTAAAGACTTTAAACTGTCTGCCTACCAGTAAACTCCCTCCCTGTAAATATCTTGGCTACATTCTTTATAGCATGAGAATATTTTCTGGAAGAGTAATGTGCATGAACAGTATTAACCTTTCATACCCCTGTAAGTGCGAGTGTGCTGACACAGATGTAGGCAGCCTCATCAGGATATATTTTTTAATGTTTTTGGCAAATTAATAAAAAGATTACTGTTTATGCACTTGTTGTGGCTTATTTGGTTTAATCAAAGTTTATTAAAAATAAAAAAACGTTTAACAGGTGGCATTTCGAAGACTTTCATATTTCTGAAAAAATTACCAAACGATCTTGCATACAATATTTCCATAATATGTGACTTTTTCCTAAAATTAACCTTCTTTATTTAAAATATGTAATAATAAAAAATACTGTCTTGTTACGAATTTGTGCCAATATGTTTTTATATTTTTACAATTTTAAGTTTTTGTTTCTATTACATGTGATGGAGATGAAATTACAAATGCAGCATTTTATGGGTCATGGAGTATTAACAACCCTGTAGATGTTATAATATTATTAATATCTTTATCTTCTTAAAATTTGTAGGGTGATGTAGCACATAACTTTAAAAACTCAAACTCACAAGCCGTCACTGATTGAAACCATTAAATGTAATTTTCATTTAATTATACTAATTTATCTGGTTTTAATTAGGTTATATTTTTAAGTGAACTTTAAGAAACATTGTTTATTAAAAGTGAATATATAAAATTGTTTTTAATTAGTAAAATTAAAATATTTTAAAGGATATTGTTACTATTGAGAGGAGATTCAAAGACAGTATGGACAATATGAATTATTTTATAATCTATTATGTACAATGTTGCATACAGAAATTTAGGTTTCTAAATTATTTTATAATTCAATGCCACTCAAAATTGTCTGATATTTCAAACACAATACTTTTATTTCACTATTAATAACAGGCCATGGTGTGCTATTTTTGCACAAAATGTACACTTTTCACTAGATTTACAAAATATCCATGCATACAACTATACAAAGGCATATGTCCAGACAGATTTATTGAATTAGATGCTCCAACACTTTTAGACATCTGCCCATGACCAACTCTCCTGACAAACTGTTCACAAAACTGCTAGAATTTTATCATCCTTCTCCTCTCACCCCTCAAACTAGTCTGAAAAAGTAACATACACAGCTTCAGCTACATTTCCCTTGAGTAACTCAATTTTTTTATGTCACACCAACAAGATTGTTGTGCTAGTCATAAAAAAATACAAAGTTTATTTCACCTGGGAATTCAATTTTCTATCTTTCTCTGTGTCTCTTATGTCTTGAATCCCCCGTAACTTAAATATTACCAGTTTTTCCTTAAATTCTAAACCCTCAATATTGAATTATTCAATTAGCAAAAAAATTTAAAATGAATATTTTCAAAATTCATATATATATGAATTTTGAAAATCTTATTGATTATGACAGGATATTAATAAATGACAAAAACAGATTTTGTTTAACCTCTCGGTAAGCCCGTTTGTTTGAGGATGGTAAGCAGCTGTCATTCAAGCGTTATTTCTTACTATTTATTTATCTCATGTTTTAGTCTAGACTAAAATACTGTCCTTCGGTCTACTATTGGAGCCTTATGCCTAATTATTATTTCTTCACCAATGAAGGTGGCAATCTTGAAAGTTTCCATCGATGCTACAGCTTTTGTAATGGGATACCAATTTAAGTAATCTGTGCAGACAATAATCCACTTGTTTCCATTCTTAGTCGGGAGCAGACTGTATGGTGCCTCAACTTCTCAGCAAAGGACAGTAGATATGTGGCAGACTTACTGTATATTAGTAGTGGACATTACTATGCTAGGCAGCAACAAACAGGTAAACTTTGAAGGACTTAATCCCTTCATCAGGATATAACATAACCGTATGTTATACCAGTTGACCTCATGAGTGGTTTTCGTCAAATTGTAAGTTATATGTGTATGAAGTTTGATGAAATATTTTTATATTCAGCATTTCAGATATTATTCTCAAGGCTAAGCAAATACTGTTGTGCCCTATTTTTTCCATAAACAGGCTTCCTTACAATAATGCACATAATGTTATATTACTAAACAAGACTGTCTTTTAAAACAGTAAGAGAAAGAGAATGTCACCCTTTGTAAATAATACATATTGATTTAAATGGACTTATAGAACCACAAGCACATGTTACAAGAATTATTTCATTGTTCTGCAGATGATTTTACAAATTTCTGTGTTATGTATCTGCTGGAAACCAAAGTGTCATATGAAGTATTCAACTGCATAAAGAGATTTATAAATGAATCAGAAGCACATTTCAATGAAAAAGAAGTGACAATGGAGTGAATTTAAAAATACTCTCCTTTCGAATTGGAGAGAAGAAAATGGCATTGTGCAAGACTTTACACACCTCAGTTAAATGGCAAGCACGAAATAATGGTGCTGGTTATACTAAACAGAGCAAGGGAACTTATTTTTAATGCAAATTGTAACCAAGAAATGTGGGGTGAAGCAGTAATACTAAAGGAATGAACCTAACACATGCAGAAAAATGGCCTGTCCTGAAAAATCTACAAATATTTGGGCAAAATGTGTATGCAAAAGTGGTCAAGCCTCATAAGAAACTAGACTGTAGAAGTCAGACTATATGTTTGTCATATACACTAATAATGGTTATAGACTATTGGATTTCAAAGAAAGAAAATGTTTACCAGTCAGGCTGTAATTTTTACAATTGCGGACAGCTAGTAGCACATTCTCAAGACCTGCTGTGAAATTGTGCCCTTTGCCCTGCAATAACCAATAACGGCAATTTCACTGGGCACCTTGGATACTTGCAGACTGTTGTTGTATATAGTTTTGGCGTTAGAATTAATATTGGAGATGAATAGTTTGTTGATTTAATCTTGTAGTATTGGTTGTCTATATTAGTTTAAGAGGTTATCGTTATCGTTTTTTGGTCATTCTTGGCATACCATAATACCATGGGCTTCCCATTAGGTTGAGAAATCTCCATCTCGGCCCAAATGGAGTGAAGATTCAATTTTCGTCCCTCGTAGAGACCATCTTGATCTCAATCCTATCCTTTTGGTTATGGTCTATGGTTTACCAACAAGTAATATCCATCGGGTGTAGAAACAATGTTTCTAGGTGGGCGGTATGTTAAGGAATGTATAGTGAAAGGTTTTTATCGTGAGTTGGAGGCCAAATTAGTTGGTGATTGATGGTGGGAAATTTAGTGTATTCTCGTGCTTGGGTCTTTAAAATGCCATAACTACCTTTTCTGCATGGCATACAAATCCAAAGTCCACATTCGCTCGTCGCTTGTGAGTGGAGAAACATTTGAAGAGAGCGTCTTAGGCAGACGCTGCATTTCAGGACATGGTACAACAACCCGAGGTGTGTTGCACAAAATTCATTTCGCCAAGTTTCGCCAACAATGTATATATACGTGTCAGGAAATTACTTTGTCATGTTAATTAAAACAATTAATAAGGAGAGGAAAGAGAGAAAGTAGGTTTGGAGTTCTTTAAATTTTGGAGGCACTGCCCCCTTTATCAGAAAGTTAGGAAGACATTTCCAGTGATCGGCTAGCCGACGTGAGCAGCCAAAATTTGCTGTGCTGCTTAACTTAGGCCATAAACAATTGACCCCACCAGGTCACCAACTTTCTCTCTCTGGGAAGAGGCAAGGACTTGATGAGGTTGGAGAGATGCATACACACACACACCCATATTGACACACACTCATTCCAACGCATCCATCCTCATATGAGAGATGAGCATTAGAAAGCCATATTGGAACTTCAATAATACCAGATAATTTGATACCCAATATGCTGCTTCCACCTAATACCAGGAATAAAGTAAGCGTACATGTCTCTACGGTAATTCAAAGATTAGGAAATTTTGAAAAAGAGAGAAATAATGATGATTAAGGGAAACAGAGAGAGCTTGACACTACGCCTTCTTCCTGTGAAGTAATGTCTAATGATGGTCCCACAGGAAGATATGCATAGTCATCGTTGGAAAGGGAGGTGTTTTTCGTGGGTAAAATCCCACACTACTATCCAAGACGGACCCTGAGATAGTATCTTTAGAAGATTTTCACCTGCCCTCGCAAAAAAAAAATTCCTCAAAGGTGTCAATATTTAAATATTAACACATTACATACTGTTTTATTAACTGTTTATTAGCAGGAGATGGTGCACACATTTTTACAAAGTCCAATATGGAGTAACTCTGCTTACAACTACTAGTGACCTCTATGAGCAATATTACATAAATACTAATGCTTACAACACATCTCCCCTTTCAAGATGTGCTCATAGTTGGAGTTGAATGATAAAATATGGCTGAAGAATAACAATATAAAAATATAATGCAAACTATAAAAGATCACTAAATGTTCAAAGTTCAGCTCACACACACACAGAGTCCACTTTTGCTGCTCAGAAATCTAGTCGTACAGGTGGTTTTGAAAATCTTCCACTTTGTGTTGAAACCGTCCCTGGTGGTATGTCCTTAACCACTGGTCCAGGTTCAGGAATTGGCAATGTAACCACAGTGTCAGGTTCAAGTTATAGTTGAGTCCCATCAGTAGCAATATGCGTTTGTTCACTGGTCATAGGGTTAAGATGGTATCGATTTCGTTGAAGTTGACCCTTCGGTGTCTCGATGATATATGAGTGTGGAGTGGAGTCCATTCAGAGAACTGTACCTGTGACTCTTTTGTCCACAACCCAAACCTCTTCACCAGCTTCAAGCTCTCGTAGCTGTCTTGCTCCATGGTGATGGTCATAATGCTGCTTTTGTAGCCCAATCCTCTTCCTTTCTCTTTCATGAAGAACTTTCCAAGGTAAAACTCGTGTGTTTAACTTTGAACTGCTTACTGGAACTGATGTTCAAATTCTCCTTCCCATCAAAAGTTCGGCAGGAGAGAATCCATTGGCTAATGGCGTTGCACAATAGCTCTGTAGTACCCGATATGAATCACTGGCCTTCTTCAAAGTGCGTTTTATAACCTTTACTGCTTCCTCAACAAATCCATTGCTTTGGGGAAAACGTGGACTAGATGTCACATGCTTGAATCCCCATTCACTAAATGCTGAGGTTAATACTGGACTAAAATGTGTCCCATTATCACTACGTACTATCTCTGGCATCCCATGTCTAGCAAAAACAGATTGGAGATGATTAATTATCTCGCATTCTCGCAAACTTTGCAATGCCATGTACTCTGGATAACGAGAGTAATAATCAGTGACTACCAAGAACCAGCGTCCTTCTAGTTTAAACAGATCCATTGCAACTTTTTGCCATGGACAATCAGGAAATTCTGATGGCATCAAAGGCTCATGCCTATTAGTTGCTTCTTGTAGGCACATTTGACAATTTTTAATGAGCTTTGTATTGAGCTTGTATTTTTCATAAGTATACCTTCCGTTACAGAGATATCTGCACGGTGTTGCCTGTACTCGGCCAAATCGCTGGACAATTCTTTCTTCCCTGGCCAACCTTCTTTACTAAATTTGATGAGCTGATAACAAATTGGATCATTGCGTTGAGCTGCAATAATCTGATTCAACCGGTCATCAGATGCAGGAATATTCTGGACAACAGCTCTAACATAGGCCTCAATTTCCACTTCGAATTCCTTATCATCCCTCACGACGCTAAGAGGTCTTCGTGATAAGACATCAGCTATGCCCAATTCTTTTCCTGGGATGTGACGAATATTATATTGATAACGTGCAAGTCTCAAACAAAACCTTTGCAGCTTAGGAGTTAATTCATCTATTGGCTTTGAACTAAAAATTGGCACTAGTGGCTTATGATCTGTCTCTAACTGTACCACTATCCTGCTGATAAAGTCTCTAAACCGCTCACAAGCCCAAGCAAGAGCATATCCTTCCTTTCCTATCTGAGCCCAATTCTGCTGTGCTTTATTTAATGATTTAGATGCATATGCCACTGGCCTGTAACTTCCATGTTCGTCTTTTTGTTTAAGCAGGGCTCCAATGGCATACGACGATGCGTCTGACGTAATGGTTGTTTCTTTATTCAGATCGAACCATGCAAGTGCTGGACTTTTGACTAACTCTCTTTAATTTCTCTGAATGCCTGTTCTTGATCTAGCCCCCAATGAAACTGATTCTTCGGGCTTAACAAGACGTTCAGTGGCTTGGCCTTGGTCGCTAGATTAGGTATAAATATAGACATATAATTAATGCTTCCCATCAAACTCCTAGCTTCAGATGAAGTTTTTGGTGCACTCATTCCTTTGATAGCCTGAATTCGGTCATCATCAATATGTACTCCTTCCTTGTCGATAATGTGCCCTAGGTACTTCAGTCTTTGAGTGCAGAAAGTACATTTCTCAAAATTCAATGCAATACCAGCATTGGCTAATTTCTCTAGGACAAGTAACAAAAATCTATCATGCTCTGCAATTATCTCACCATACACTAAAACATCATCACTATTCAATTGAGTACCTTCAATGCCCTCGAGAATACTGGAAATTTTCTTTTGAAAGAATTCAGGTGCTGCAGAAATTCCAAACGGTAGGCGTTTATATTTATACCTCCCAAAAGGTGTAATAAAAGTGGTTAGCAATTGCTATTGTTCCTCCCGTTCGAATTGCCAGAAGCCACTATTAGCGTAAAGTTTAGTTAAGTACTTGGCTTTGCACAGACGACCTAAAATGTTCTCTGTTACTGGCATCGGGTATATCTCACGTTTAATATGCTGATTTAATTGTACATAGTCGACACCCATCCGAATATCACCGTTTGGTTTTGGCACTGTAACTAATCCGGCACACCAGTCAGTAGGTTCATCTACTTTTTCGATGACGCCTAGTAAAATCATTTCATCTAACTGTTTCTTAATTCTATTCAGCATGGGTATCGGTGCTCGTCGTCAGAGCGTGAGGTTTTGCATCATCTCGCAAACGAATTGTGTAGGGAGTCTTAACATGTCCCAACCCTTTTAAAAGATTCGGGAAATTTTTCAGTGGATCAAATGACATCCCTTCTTACTCAATAGCATCAACATCTGCCCTCTTAACAATTCCTAGATCTTCACTAATTTTTCCTGACAATAAGGATCGCTCAATTCCACGAACAACATAGATATCGGCCATTTCCGATTTATTCCTGTACTTTACTTTTTCCCAAAAATATCCAATGACATTCTTTAATGGTTGATTATCTGCCCCATATAGTATTCGTTCTGGTTTACGAAGTGCTATATCGCTTAAGGAATCACGATGTACATTTTCAGGAATGACAGTTACATCTGCTTGGGTATCAGCATAAAACGAAATCCTGGCGTGTTTAACTTCTAATAAAGCTGCCCAACGCTGTTTAATGGACTTGCTCGTCGACACGGCGCCCATGAATGCAGATTCTGTCTCATGTCCAGTTCGAATTTCTCGAACCACTCCCGGTTGACTGGATTTGCAGCAAACAGCATAATGTCCAATGTGCTTACATTTTCGACATTCGGATTTGGGATGTTTATACTTCCCACAATTCCAACAGTCAATCCCATAATTTTGTTTACTCTGTTGGGAATTAGATTTATAATTGTTCTCACCGGATGATTTCGGTCTTGAACTATATCGACCTGGCGGTTTCTTCGGTCCTGATTTAATATTTTCGACCTTCGCTTCTAGTTCGTTCGTCTGGCCCCGTAGCAATTGTTGCTGATCATGCACTGTGCTGATTGTTTCGCCAAGGTCACTGCTTTGTCAAGCGTTAAATTGTCAATTAACATTAACCGTTTTGACAAATCTTTATCCCGGATTCCCACTACGACTCGGTCACATATTAGCTCAGATTTCAGAATACCGAATTCACAATGCTCAGACAATGTATGAAGATTAGCCACAAATTCTTCGATAGTTTTCCCCTCTCTCTGTGTCCGTTGGTTAAAGACGGCTCGCTCGTAGGTCCGATTTCGCGTAACGATGAATTGTTTATCAAAAGCGGCGATTACTTTGTCAAAGTCATTTAATTCTTCGGTTGATAACCCTAAAGCGCCAAGTAAATCATCTGCTTCTGGACCCATAACGTAAATTAACATATTTACCTCTCTTCTCCAGGTTCTTTATGTAATTTGAATGCTAACCGGAATCGGTGAAATCTTTTCTTCCATTGTTCCCACTCTTGAGCTTTAGAAAAATTGAATGGTTCGGGTGAACTAACACTTCTCTGCATCGTGTTGTTCCTTTAAATATTGTCTTCGTTTTACAATGTACGAGTGCTGATTTACTCGCAGATAAAATGCTTCAGATCACATTAGATGATTAATAAATTGAGTTCACACATTTTAAAATAGATTTACCGCTGCCACCATGTTTAATAAACTGTTTATTATCAGGAGATGATGCACACGTTTTTACAAAATTCAATATGGAGTAACTCTGCTTACAACTACTAGTGACCTCTATGAGCAATATTACATAAATACTAATGCTTACCACACAAATACAACCATCCCTCACTGTATAAACCACATACCCACTAGATACACATCAGGTTTTATCACACACAAATTACAATGACCTCGTGCTGTTATAGGTGCTTGCGGGGGGGGGGGGGTCAAGAGTCAAGATAAATGTAACTACCTATATGAGATTGAGTCCAGGGCTTTATCTGGACTGTAGGACATGCTGAAATGAAAGTTCCCATAGCTGGAGTTCAGCTTATGAAGAATCGGGAGGTAGGGCTTTGAGGGGGGCAGTGTGAAGGACTTGTTGAAGTTGTTGGTGTTGTGGCTATGAGCATGGGCGGCTATGGGTAGTTGTATTTTGTGGAGTTTTACTGTACTGCGGTAGTCTCTTTGTCTGGCTAATGTAGAAGGCTGGGCAGTTTTTTTGTAGATGGTGTGGGAGGACAGACAGGTTATGTTTTCTCTAATTTTGTTTGTAGTGCTGTTGGTGATATTCTGGAAGGTAGTGGTGGATGGGAGTAGACATGGCATCTGTTTCTACCACACGGTCTGCAGCCAATTGTGGGTGGGGGGTTTGTAGGGTTTGACCAGAATGTTGTGGAGGTTAGGTGGGTAGTATGGTCGGGAGGATTTTTTCATGTCAGAGTTTATTAGAAGAACCATCAAATCCTACGAGGATAAATGCTTTACATAATTCTTAATATCACCTTTGCAGTGTTTGTTCTGAATTAGTAATACAGTTACTAAAGAACAAAAATAGTGAATAATAATATTTTGAATTATTGGAGCCAGCAGAGCATACAAAAAAATTAACGTGATTGGAGACAAGCCACACATTTGACAGATTCGAAAATTTTGTAACTTATTTTAATCAATAACAAAAATTAAAAATTTTTAAAAATATAAATTGAAAATGCGTTTTTTTATTCACACACAGTTACAATATTTTGTTTCACTCTGAAAAGTTCAATGACAATTAAAATATAAAATAGTTGTATGCAGTCTGTTTAAAATAAGAAGACCGTTAGGAAGCGAGAGGGGTGTGACCTTGAATCATCCAATGACAGTCCGCTTTAAAACGGGTTCGTCAAGCAGTTTGCTCCTTAACGGCCATCGGTCTGCTTATTTTTAAACAGACTAAAGTTTACATCTTTATTATGCTGCTTCCCAATGTCATCCCATACAATGTTCTTCTTCCCATTATTCCTGCAATCACGATGTCTGAGGTTATAATTTCTTGATGATTGATATTAGCTTCTCGGTCTGTGACACAGTGCGATATACCGTGCAAGGTGCAAACCATCCGCTGATAGCTCATGCAGGTCTCAATATAGCAGTATCTCTCAATGTAAACACGACCCGAACCTCATACGCTCCCGTTCCCGCAGAGAAGGCCAAATCGCTTTCGGAACAGACTTGAGTCATCAAGTCTCTGCACTTAACCATTATTAATTTCAACGAATTTATAAGCATTGATTATATATATAAACTGAAACAATCATTATTTTTCTGCTTTAGAGTAGTACGGACGTCACTATATAGTATTTTTTTCCCCAAGAAGCAGTGTTCAATTTGATTTCATTTTAAAGAGAGAATGGGTATTTATATGACGTATCAATTGGAAGAGTTTCATGATATTAATAGTTGAAGGTCACCACGGAATCCAGACGTGCATATTTACAGAATCTAAATGAAAACATTGTATGATAATGTGTTATAGATGTGGTGAAATAAAATATAAAACTCTCAGCTACACATAACTGGATTGCTTTCTGTTGTATTCTTGTATGACTAAAAGAGGATGTATTGTTGAATTAATTACTCTCCATGTGTTCGATCGCTCAACGTTACTCGAAAACTGGCTTATACCATCATGTTACTCGCCAAAATAGACGGCTAAGTCAATTGTGGAAATTAAGTTGGTCCTCTGCTGCTCGTTCGACTTGGTTATGTTCATTAGTTTGGAGTTTCGTTCATTTATTATGGAAATATTCACTAAATCTCCCAGTTCCGACGCCCGTTTCTACTCGAAGGTCCCTTCTGTAAATGGTACAATATTTGTTTTTCTCGGGAACAAGAATGTCTGTAGGACGTACGTGATCAATGTGGCACTTGACTTTCTTCTTTCGGACTTTTCTATCCATGGTTCTAAAACAAGGAATTTAAGTCCATGTTCCCATAAGATTAGTATGGCACTGAGGGGTATATGTTCCCAAGTCACAGAAGTTGGGCATACGGTAAGAATTATCCGCCGTTCTCATTGGACCCATCAACGCATGGATTCCGGTAAGTTGTGACTCCTCAACATACCTTGACCTCACGTTATCAGAAGGACATGTAACAACATGCGGCCTACCTACACCATACTAGATTATAAAGAGTGTGCAAGAGTCAGAAATAGACAAATTTAATTTGAATACGTTTTGTCCCACAACAATAATCTGTAATCGTGACGAAAACGGATGACCACAGTTCGTCTGTGAGTGAACCCAGATGCACATGCCCTAGGGCTACACCATTCCGAAAAATTGCCGATTTGTTCCATTGTTCACACTTCTGCAGACTGAACCTCTACAAAGCATAGCTTCCCATTGACGTGGAATTCGCCAATCAAGGAGAGGCTTTCAGGGATGGTTAACGATACACAGAAAGGGCAGGAAATCCAGGTAAAGACATCGCTATTAATTAATAATTAAACACCAGGTCAACTACAGTAATAACGAAATATCCGTATCTAATTTAACGCTCTGAGTCCTCCTGTAGTCCAGCTGAAAATTCTAAGCAATTAAACGCGTACAAGCGCACAATTGTTCGGCAAATAAAAACCAGGGAGGAATATTCAAATCTTTGGTCGATTACACTGTCTGGTGAAATATGATAACGGATACGTGTCTTGAGAGAGTCTTCATGACGGTTATCCGCTTTAGTGACTAAAAGTGTCGCAGGGAAATCCTCAGAGAATCCAGTATAATGAATAAAGTAGTTAAATTTTCGGCCCCGGGCGTCGCAACAGCAACGTGAGAAATTTTGTAATATTTTAATTAATGAACTAAGGAAGTTCTGAAAATGGAGAACGAAACGTTTAAATTCAAATTAAGTTGTTCTATTTCTGACTTTTGGGCAGTCTTTGTATTTTATTAATTAATTATATTGCATCTATTACATTTATTTATTATGACTATAAAATACAAGCTTGTAAGGACTCTTATGCCAAAGAGTACCAATAGTCTGAAAGATAACGTTAATAAGAGACAATATGTAATCATTAAACGATATACTGGCATGAATGTGAAATCAGCATACTACCACATGATAACAATTGGAAAATATTTGTAGTTTTTCATAAGATAAATCCCTGACCTCTTACCATCCGACAAATAGACTTTACCGAAAATAACTACCTTATTGGAAGAAATATGTACCGACTTAAATTATTATTTGTTATAGATTATAATGCGTGTGTTCCGAACTTGGAGTCAACTAATGAACTGGATGATGATAGTTTTCATCGAAATACTCTTACTGATGTTTTTATTAAAGGAATGATAGTAAGTACTTTTTAATTCCTATTAAAATAAGAAATTGTAAAATTCACATATAAATAATAAATATCTAGAATCCAAATTTAGTTTTCTCCTCCTATTTCCCCCATTTTCTCTTTCCATCGCTTCCAAACCTTTCTATTCTAAATAATATTCTTTCTCTCCCATTATCTCAATCTAATGCAACTTAGACATAAAATGCATTCCTCTGCGCCTATTTCTTTTGTTCTACTTCTCACAAAAGTATTACATAAGTGATCTCATTTACTCTTTACCAACACAACTCATTCCATTCTTATTTTTGCAAACTTTAAGTCTGCCGTGTTTGGTACCACACACAATTTGACTATGATAGTGGTCATCAGTAAGATATGACTTGGACCATGCAGTTGAATTGTGTAGTACCCTGAGTACTGGTATAAACAAACCAGCAGTTCAGCTATATTTTCCATTGTGATTCATATTTGCTACAGCGTATTATAATTATATATATATATATATATATACTTGGGGCATAAGTAAAAATTTAAAATATAATATGTAATGAAGTAAGACGTTTATTACGATTTCATTAAATTAGTGGTAATAGTCATCAGAATCACTCTACTTGAAAAAATCCTTTTTGGTGCCAGTGAGACGCCGGCAATGCGACGATGAGCAAACCAAATCGTGCGGAATCCTTAACGTAGGAGATTAGCGGATGTTTTATTGCCCGGCCACTAACCCCTCGGAAATTTGGAAGGACGTTTCTCCCTCCGCGAAGTCGGATGACTACCGCGGTCCAACCTTGATTGGAGCAGGGGGTCATGTGACCTGGAATCCACCCTCATGGTAGAGATGAGAAGAACTGAACGTGAGTGGAGAGAAATCGGCGGGGAAAGGATTTTTGAAGGAGGGTGAGATCATTGAAACGAACTGACCCGAGTTGAAACCCGAGAACACTATGTTCAACAGATTCACCGGAAGAACCTTCATTTTTTAACACATACGTTAAATGTTGTGAGTCTGACTGACTCCTAATTTAGTTCTGCCGTTACATAAACAAGATGATTACACCTGGTGGCAGAGTTCATTTAAAATTTCGAGTTGTGAATACAATAAACAATAAATTTACACAATAGAGAAAGAAAAAAAATGGCTTTCTTTCACCGTATGAAAGTTTTTGCTGTCCGGAGGAACCGCGTTCGAACTAGCACTTGGATGTTCGAGATTCGCCACAAAGAGTTCCACGAACTCTGGCTGGGAAAGAAGTCGGATTTCCTGGTAGTCCAGGTCAAGACTTCGCAGACCAGCTGGTTTCTTGGAGTGGATCGGTGGGGAAAGCACGTACAGTGTTGAACTCCGTGATATCTTCTCAACTGTGCGAGAACTGTCGGTAAAATTTCTAAGTCCTAGAAACGATCAAGCAGGCAACGGCGCAGTTCGGCGAACTGAGGCTCGAACTTTACAGCAGGAACGGCTGAGGTTATAGGGGTGGGGGGTTAAAAGATTTAGGAAAAATTGCAAATCGGAAGTGATATCACAGGATTAAGGCGTGGTTTTGATAAAATAATTTCTGGAAGCTTCTCGGAATTTGTATAAGAACATCTGCTGGAAGTTGTAATAACGAGAAAACCTTTCTTGGTTAACAGGTTACATGAGGGTGATCCTGAAACAGGCAACTCCCCTTTAATAGCATAGGAAGGGAATTGAAAAGGGGGGATGTGGTGTGACGCTCCCTATCCCCCTCGGGTCTCTCGTCTTCGCAATGCCGGCCCGGGCGCCACTGCATATGCAGAATAATATATATATATGTTTATCAAAAGAATAACACAGCTATCGCGAACCGCGAGATCCCGAGGGAGATGGCCAGCGTCAAGCAAAGACACGTGAGTTTCCAGCCGAGCATGAGACTCTCAGGGGTCTTGGCTTTCATGAAATAATTAAAGGGGGGATGATTGATTCAATAATTGAAAAACGGGATTAAACAATTTAATTTAATATTAGAACCCGGCCAAAGCCCACTCGGGCTCCACAATCATGTAATGTTGCTCACAATCATCCGCTCACTTAAACTCTAAATCTAACCTAAACTATAATTACAATAATTTGGTACAGTTCATCTAAATACGAGACGTTTCACCATCACTGCCTAAATACTGTGTTGTCGGTCGCTGCAACCACGCAGTAAGAAAGGGGAAGGGGAGGGCTTACTGTTTGACGGTCTCGATGCGGCAGCCAAGATGTCCGTTCCTGGGAGCTCGTTCGGGATGGTGTCTGCTCTCCCTCCTGGACACACTTTGCTCACTTGTCGCTCACGGCAATTTCCACCTCCTTTGATGCTCCAATCTGCCGTTCTCCGCAACAATCTCCACCACCACACCGCTGTTCGCCGCCAAAATCAATCACCGTGGCTCCGCCGTCCACAGTCACATCAATATTGATAATAATAACCCCACACACCGCCGTCCACTCTATTTTATATCTCCCCAGGCCTGCCCCCACTGCCTGAGGTTTTCCTAGTCCAGCCAGATGTCTTCTCACCGCTCCCAGGTCAACGACCGTCCACCATCAAAACATTTGACCTGACAAACAATGGTCCTTACCCGCAGCTTGTTGCAACGACCGACAAGGCGCTAATCTCAGGTTCATGAAAATTGTCACGCGCCTGAGGGAAAAATCACTTATTACAGTGGAAAGTAGAGCAAGGTATTCAACGTTTGACTGGGACCCCCAAGCTATAGATAAGGATCCTACCCGGCCATTCACCTAAAGAAATGAAGGGAAATCCCTAGAAAACCTGCATCGTCCAATTGACGGGAGATGAGTCCGCCGCATTACCTTCTCCGTGTCTTCACCAGTGTTAGGAGGCAGTTGACCGACTGATCCAATGGGAGAACTTTGAAAAAACCAGAGAGGGTACGAGGCATTCCCAACGTAGTCAGGTGAGCCCCGCAGTCAATATGGGGAGAAATACCTGAGAGAGAAAACTCCCACAGGCATCAACTATCATTCTGAGAAAACTATTTTTTTTGGTGGGGGGGGGGGTGGTAACAGTCTACATGAGGGTAATCCTGAAACAGACAACTCCCCTTTTATAGCATAGTAAAGGGGAGATGTGGAAGCTAGAGCAAGGTAACCAAAAGAGGCAATATAGCAAGTGTGTTTTTCCGATTCAGCAAGGAGAGAAATTAAGCTATAGATAAATCGCGCGATAATTAATGACATTTAAAATAATGAAAACAGTGAAAAAACAATTCGATAAACGGAAAAAAACATGAAAAAATGTATTAGTAAAAACAAAAAAATGGGAGATTTGCAATATATTAATCTTCGGGCTTTGAGGGGGTACACCCGATTCTTTAGAGGCTGGACTCCATAAATGGGAACTTTCATTTCAACATTTATTACAGTCCAGACAAAGTTCTGGACTCAATATCCCATAGATAGTAACCTTCACCTTGCCCTCCTCCCTCCCAAATAGACCACCCAAAACAATACGAGCACATGTATTTCCATTGTTCTAAAACCTTGGTATGTGGGTGTATGGTGGTCTTTTTTTACGTTGGTGCAGAGTTTCATATATCTCCCGTCCTCTGGAGAGTTGTGCTAGCCGTCTCGTACGGTGACACTTTTTCCTAATCTCAGCAATCTCCTCGCTCCACCAGTAAGCCGGGCGCTACTTGTATTCTGCCATGGACGCGTCGCATGCGTCGACGATTCGCGACGTCAGTTCCCATTCCATATGCTCCGAGTCTGCTGGTATGAATATATGTTCCTCCATTGAGGCTACGAAGGATTCCTGATCGAGGCTTCGGCTGTTCCACATCCTTCGCTGCATTTTCTTCGCTCTCGTGTTCCTAAACCTCAAAGGTAATGGCTTTGTGATCGACAAGCGTATAGTGGTCACTCACGACCCACGACATTATACGCGGGACCAAACTCTCAGTGGTGAAGGTATCGTCAATAACGGACGATCTTCCATCTCTATCGTACGTATGTTGGGATTGAGCCGTTGTCCAGTAGAACCAAATCCAGAGACGATATGGCGTCCAGGACTGTCTCCTCGCGCATGTTTGTCTCCTCCTCACCCAGTCAGTCATACGTTGAAGTCGCCTGTACTGATGGCGTTCCGACTTCGGATTCCTCCAGGGTGCCGTTTGGTTGTGCGTACACACTATATATATTGTGGTGGGCTTTTGCACCCAACACATATTTATATATGAAGGAAAGCAATTTCCCCGTATTTTATTAATTTTGTATATATATGTATATTAGGAAGCTGGTTAGACTGCTTGCCAGGCCAACGGCAAGCAAGTAACGATCGCGTTTGCTTAAAATTAAATTAATGTCCGACTGACTATATCGATAACCAGGAAAGAGGAACAAATCTGTACCACTTCGGTAATGGAGGTCAGTCCTTGGGACAAAGGCCTGAGTTAGCGACCCGCAAACATCCCGTTGAGACAATAAAGACCAGGCCATCCCCCCAAGAATAAGGGACGGATCTCGACCTGCTCCTCAGGCCTTCCTTGGGAGAAAGTTCACAAACCCCGCCAGGCGGAAAAGGGCTGGGCATAAATTTATATGAGGTGACAAAGCAGATTTTCGAAGAGATTAGACTTCAGAGTACATTGCGCAAGAATAAGGGAATAAGAGAAAGAATAAGAGAAAGAGTAGTGGACGCAGAAACATTTTCTTCGACATTATTATGAGTAGTAGACGCAAGAGTAGAACAATAATTTTATCAGGAATGGCCATTACAGGACATTCAAACATCTGTATTAGTGGAAAATATCTCAAATAGCTGATTGTACGAGCATCGACGCAGACAAGCACCGAGACAGCCTGACCGAGGAAGAGATGCCGTATCATCACCCAATCCTGGTCTACAAGTCAGTGATGTACACGAATTATGTTTCGCGAATTTGCGCCATGTTTGTTTGCTCCTTTCTGCTTAGGTTCCTGAATAATTTTTTCGGAGGCGTTCCTTCTAACTCTTCTCCCCAAGACAATTTAGGTCCTGGTCACTCTTGACGGACCTGAGGATTTCGGCGTAGGAAGCGCTTTCTTTTGTCTTAATAATTAAGGCTCCTGGACATTGCTGGGTGCCAGTTTGCTTCCTCGTTTTCTTTCCTACCAGCTTCCACTCGTTAACGGGCTCCTGTTTACCTGCAGACGTGCAGTTTGTCATTTCCTTTGGTGCTTGGGGTTCATTGTTTGCTGTCTTATCTTCGTTACCCTTCCGTCTGGCGGCCTTCATCAAGACGGGCGCCCTAGCGGGTGAAGTCTGCGTGCACCGCGTTTCATTAGGAACGCCGACTCCTTCATGTGAGATACCACTGACTTGGTTGCGTCATGCAATAGTCTCAGGTCAGCCGCTAATGCTCTTATGTGCATATGCACATTAGACTTCCTTTTGATGAAGTTCCGTAGCTCATTTATTCGTTGGCTGAGGTTACACAGCACCTCCTGCCGCTTCTGCATAATCTCAGTCGTCTCATTTAGCGGATTTGAAGATCACACCAAGGACATCTTCCTCCCGCCCACAAAGGCAGGTAAACGACGGCTAGTCCCGAGCACCCGGGGGAAGGTCAGGAGAAAGCGGTTGTGATGTCACAAGGCAATTGCCCTAGGTCAGTAAGCAATGTCCACGTGGGTCCAAATTTTGCACAGAAATTTATCAAATTCACGTACTAATCCACACTTAACTAGAGAAAAACCTCTCTCATTCTATACTGCACACTTATTAGTACGACTTAAACATTAGTAAGGCACTAGTAAACCTGGATACGCTGAAGAAAACAAGGTTTAAACTCTCGATTACCATAGAACACGTCCACACGCCACAAAGGTGTACCTGTGTGTATGCCTTGATGTATTTATACCTGGTATATGTGTGTTGTTTATGCAGTGAGGGGTGGTTGTATGCATGTGTGTTTGTTTTTATCCTTTGAGGATGTATGTGTTTAAATCAGTGGATGAGTGTTAACATGCGGATGTTTGTATGCATCTCCGTAGCCCTTATCAATTCCTTGCCTCTTTCCAAATCCTCATTGAGAGAGAAAGTTGGTTGCCCGGTGGGGTCCATTGTTTACTAGTTAAGCTAGCCACGCAGCATATTTTGTCGCCCACTTGTCGACTAGCCAATCGCTGGAAATTTCTTCCTAAGATTCTGATGAAGGGGCCATGGTAGAGGGAAAGAGTTACAATATAAATTAGCTCAGTGGTAGAACAGCTACCCAGTAAGGGAAGCTGGTTGAAAATTTTAATTCTGAACTTCTAAATTCTGTTTCAAGGCATTTCTTGTATATTTGATGTAGGCGAAACATATAATTTAAATTCCATCTATAAATAGCTTATTTTACTTTAAGTTAAAATATCTTACTTTATTTTAAGTTCAGCCAGCATAGTTAATTGACAACATTAGTCAAAGTATTTATATTATAGCTTGCATAGCAATGTATGGTGTTTAATCTCATTATGGCTAATATTTTAACATCTATCACCAGCACAATTTCTGAATTCTGCTACATTATCAACTCACCTATACAGAAAAGTGGGATGAAGACTGTCTGATATACCTTAAATTAATAATAATCATCACCATGTTGAGTAGCAATTAAATTGTTAATTTTGTGAGGAATCAATACCCTCTTCTCCATGACAGAACTGGACTGCATGCCATGCTGGTCTGCTGCACAGTTTTAATTTCAAACCCTGGTGAATCGGAAAGTGTGTTGTTAGCTTTATTTGGAGTTGCTTATGGCTAACAACTAACCTTCCAGGTTTTGATTTGACAGATAATCAATGTGACCTGTAGTTCTGTTCTGTTGTGTGAAAAGTGGCTTAGATACTCAGAAATTTTATAACCTCATCCTTGCTTGGGGACTCCAACTATTGATTTAAGGTAAGTCAGCTATCTGTATCTCTCTTTATTGTATGGATAATATCATGTAAGCAAACAACTGATTACAGTAGGAAAGTGAATTAAGTAGTGATTTACATGGGACATTACTTCACAGGAAGCAGTTGTAGCTTTAAGCTCTTTCTCCCGTAAACATTTTTGTTCCTCTCTTTTTCAAATTGCTTAATCACAGAATTATGTTGGAAGCATACATGCTTACTTTATTCCTGATATCTGAAGAAATTAGCATAAGCATAACAAAATTATCTGGAGTTGTTGAGGTTCCAATAACTCTTTCTAATGTCAGTCTCTCCTCTGAGATTCTTGAGTAAAAGAAGTAAATATGATGTGATATTTCACTCAGTCCACATTCAGGGTATTCAGGTCAATTATCAATGGCAAACCTATATATTAAAAAATTCTTGAATTAATTTTATTAACCTGTGTAAATCAGACCATATTAGATTCATCCCATCAGCATTGTCATTCTTGATTTCAATTTTATTGGCTTCCAGACTTCTGTTTGTTTGATTGTTGTAAAATTTAAGAGGTGAGCAGGTAATCATGATTCAAACAAAAAAGTTGTTGTCGATGTGATGCAACCCTCCAAGCTCCCCTATCTTACGCAAGCCTGTTCATTTCTGCATAACTAGCACATTTTCCCTAATCTGCTTTGCATATTCCATCCTTGTCTCCCTCTTCTGTTCTTACCCCACACACTTCCCTTTAGTTCTTATTTTACTAGACCCTTAAGTCTTAAAATGTGGCCTATTAATCTATCCATTCTCTTGGCCAACGTCCTCCATATTGTTCACTCTTCCCCTATTCTGTTTAAGAATTTGCTCGTTAGTGATTCTATTAACCAATATGATTTTAAACATTGTCCTATAGCACCACATTTCAAATGCTTCTATTCATTTCCTACAAAAGAAATTACTGATAGTTATTTTACTAATGGTTAATTATGGAAAAGAAAGAAGAATGGAAAAGAGAGAAAAATGTCCAAATGTTTGCATTACAGGTTGAATGTATTAATTATGTGTATATGTTTTGATGTTAGAATTATTCACATTTTTCACATACTACCAGATTTATTATATTAATTGAATACATTAAAAATAAATGTTTAAAATACTTTTTTCAGTTTTTTTCAGAATCATTTCATGATATTAATTATTGTTGGAATGAAATTCTTATGTGTTGGAGTCTGGCTATAGTTGCTTGTCTTCTTTATTTGCTTATGATATTTTTTTTTCTTCCAATAATATTATGGGTTTCAATAATTGGACTGGCTGTTCTATTAATTTGTGGTAAGTTATTTTTTATCACTGACAATGTATTTATAATCATCAAATTTATTTGTATTATATTATTGTTGAAGAGACAACATGAATAAATTTTACACTGAGTGAAAACTCTTTTTAGTTGGTAGCCATTATTATCTTTTGCTTTTGTTTATAACTATTAAGTCCCTGGTATTGTCACACTGTGGTCATGTTGGAAGATAAACCCATTCTGTTGTTTATGCCTTCCACAAACAGTCTCATTCATTTCTCTTGCCCTCTCAACCATGCTTTAGTCGATTGTAGTTAATCTAAAGTCAGATATTGCCAAGGACGTTGTGAGAGAAAACTGAGATGATTTTAGTAGTGCATCGGTACTTTTGTCAACGGGACCCAAGAGAGTATCATCATGGTGTTAAGAAAGGATTTCCATGTTTATTAGAGAGAACTATGCTGACTGGTTGGCCTACATTAAACCTGAGTTATAGATGAAGAAGGCTTGGCAAGCAGTGTTCAACTATGATCATGATTTCATATTATGTTGTGAGGGGCAATGAAACTGGGAAGAAATGAATGAAAAATTATGCGGCCCCTCCCTCATCATGTGTACTATGAACCAGGACCTGAGGTTCTACATTATAGAATGGGAGATCATCGAAGAGCCATGGGAAATACTTAAGAAACAGTGCCACTACAATACAGCATTTGGGGCTATCCAGAAATTTCGTAAGTTGGCCACAATCACTAAAGAAAACTTAGGTATTCCCAGTTATAACGCTTCCCAAGTAGCAGAATTCCTAAACTTCCGTCAAAATATCGCTTCCCAATCTAACACCTTTCGTTATTCCTCTGTTTCCCATACTACTCTCCACTACCTTGGTTTCCCTCTATTAATCCTCATATTGAACTCTTGCTGGCAACTTTCAAACCTATCTGGAAGAAAATGGCATTCACCACAGGAAGGCAGTGGAATATACACCACAGCAGAATGGGATGCTCGAATGAATGAATCAGGCCCTGGCAGACATCATTAGGTGCATCTTGTTGAAAGTGGGGATGCTGCTCTACTTCTGGGCAAAGACTGCTTGAGAAATCGGTGGCATTCCAAAGATCTAGATTTTGAAGCACAACTGAAGCAATGGATACAGAAGAAGCTGGAGCTGACCAAAATGGAACATATTCATGTGTTTGGTTGTTGTGAGTGGCCTATGTTCTAATGGACGAACAAGATACCAAGCTCTCACCAATCGAAGTTGATCATGTGGATCTAAGGTATGAGGAGGGCACAAATGGGTACATCAAGGACAGAAGAATCCTAAACAGCAGAGTTGTAGTATTCCATGAGAACCATTTTCTCTTCAGATTGAAAGAGACTGTTACATTGCTACTTCTTGTCAGAAACCCAAACCTGGAAAAATGGCTCCTTGATACATTATCTGCTCACATTGGAGACCTCCGCTAAGATTAGTCACCGGGGTAAATGAATAAAGTACAACATAGACCAGATTAGGTTGCTTCCAAGCACAGAGAAAGATGGAAAAAACAATATTTCAACCATGATTAAACCTTCTGAAGAACAGCTAAGTTGTTTCCATTTCTTCAAAGTACCAACAGCTGAGATAATGATACCAATACCAGCTTGAATGTTTGCCATAATAGCAACTCCAAGAAGCCCTGGTAAATGAATACCACCCACTCCTGTTATAACCCACAAATCTAATCACACACACTGCTCACCATTGAGATTTTCACAATAAGGTGCTTCCTATATTGACATTTTAAAAGGGAGAGGAAATTTTGGTTATGTAAATACAAATGTGATGGTGACTTTTATACTGGAGAGTATATAACACTAGAGAAAAACACATCTTGGAAGCTTATGTTCTCACAAGGCATGATGTAAACAAATGTGAATGATAGGAGGTAAGTGTAAAAGAATTTCCATAGAGTTGAAACCATGCACTGATTAAAGCTATGACAATGATATCAGTGACATGTCTAAAGATTAAAATTATTTCTGCCCATCCAATGAAACAATCAACCATTGTAAGAATGTATGAGCAGGCAATAATATATTGTCACGTTTCGTAGGGATCGTGAGATTCAATAACACACACACGTAGAGGTTATAGGCGTTTAATCAACGGCGAAGTGCTGTACAAAGCTCGTACTGCTACAGACTGACTCCGATTTGGAATTCAGTCCTATTTATACATACATGGAATATTCTAGAAACAGAACATTCTAGAAACAGAAAATACTTGAAACTAAAGGCAAACAATGTAAATAAATTAAACAAATAAAAATGGTTGCGTCGGCTGGTACTCGAACCCGAGTCTGCGAATCTGCAGTCCGGCTCGCTACCGCTCTGCCATCACTGCAGGTCTTCAGATGTGGCATTGCTCCCTCCTTTGAAAAAACAGCGTCTCGCTGTTAGTTCTGAGCTGCCTTGAGTCCTCTGGATCTCGTCGTTGGCCCGACGTAAGTGGGTCCAGTCCTTCCTGTTCTTGGGCTGGCAGTCGTCATTCCTACGTCTTCGTCCGCGTCGTCGTCGGTTCGTGTTTGGTCTTCAACCTCCCTTTGAGCGTCTGGTTCATGGTATGCCTTCATCCTCAGTACGTGGACGGTGTCGCGACTCTTTCTGCGTCTCGAATTAGGATCATAATCCTCGACCTCATATGTGACGTCGGATAAACGTTTTAGCACACGGTAGGGACCAAAGTACCGTTTGAGGAGCTTTTCTGAGAGGCCGACTTTGCGAATGGGAGTAAAGATCCAGACTAGATCCCCTGGCTGGTACAAAACTGGACGATGTCTTGCGTCGTATCGTTGTCGGTCCTTCTCTTGAGCTTGGAGCGTACGTATTCGGGCTAGTTGTCGGGATTCTTCGGCCCTCGTTACTAAGTGACCAATGTAAGGGTCATTCACATCGTCTGGATTGAAAGGTAATATCGTGTCCATTGTCGTTTCTGCCTCGCGACCGTGAACCAGGAAAAATGGTGTGAATCCCGTTGTTTCTTGCTTAGCGGTGTTGTAGGCGAACGTCACGAATGGAAGTACGGCGTCCCAGTTCTTCTGATCGACGTCGGTGTACATGGACAACATGTCGGCCAATGTTTTGTTTAACCTCTCGGTAAGCCCGTTTGTTTGAGGATGGTAAGCAGTCGTCATTCGGTGCGTTATTTCACACAGTCTATTGACCTCATGTATTAGTCTAGACTGAAATACCGTCCCCCGGTCCGTGATTATGGTTCTTGGAGCTCCATGCCTAAGTATTATTTCTTCGACGACGAAGGTGGCGATCTCGGAAGCTTCCGCCGATGCTACGGCTTTTGTGACGGCAAACCGAGTTAAGTAATCGGTGCAGACAATAATCCACTTGTTTCCCCGGGATGATGTTGGAAATCTTCCCAGCAGGTCAATTCCGATGCGTTGAAATGGTGCGTCGGCCGGAGGAATAGGCAGTAGTCGCCCAGGTGGTCGTTGGGGAATCGTTTTTCTTCTCTGACACTCTCTGCAGTGGCTTACATAGTGTCTGACGTCCTTAAGTTGTCGCGGCCAATAAAACCGCCGACGGATTCTGTCATACGTCCTGACGACTCCTAGATGACCAGCGGTGGGTGCGTCGTGGAAGTCCCGCAGAATTTCTAAGCGCAGTTGCTTGGGGATGACTACCAACCATCTTCTTCCCAAGGAGTCGTAATTCTTCTTGTGTAGTACGTCATTAATTATTTCGTAGTCCCCTTTCACGCCTTGGGAAGAGTTCAAAGCTTGTATAATCTCATTCAGCTTCGGATCCTTTCTCTGTTCCACCGAAATATTAGTCAAAGAGTTAAGACAATCCAGGATCTCACTCTTCGGTTCTTCGTCGTCGACAGGGTTTCGGGAGAGACAGTCTGCATCCCGATGCTTTCGTCCACTCTTGTACTTTATCGTGACGTCGTATTCCTGAAGTCGTAAAGCCCACCTAGCGAGTCGTCCAGAAGGATCCTTGAGTCCGGTCAGCCAGCAGAGGGAATGGTGGTCCGTCACAACCGTGAACGGTTTGCCAACGAGATACGGCAGGAATTTATTTATGGCCCAAACAACAGCAAGGCATTCTCTCTCTGTCGTCGAATAATTCCTCTCTGCTTTGCTAAGTGTTCTCGACGCATAGGCTATGACCTTCTCTTTTTTTCCGAACATCTGAACGAGTACAGCACCAAGTCCGTGGCCGCTGGCGTCAGTATGCAATTCAGTCGGTGCATTTTGGTCGAACAACCCCAGAACGGGGTCGGAAACAAGGGCTCGTCGCAGCGTGTCGAAAGACTCCTGTTGTTCTCTGCTCCAGATAAATTTGGCGTCTCCTTGCAACAATTTGTGTAGTGGCCGTGCCTTTCCACTAAAGTCTCGGACAAAACGCCTATAATAAGAGCAGAGCCCAAGAAAACTCTTAACGTCGTGTAGATTTCTTGGCCGGGGAAAGTTTGTTATTGACCTGACTTTCTCCGGATCTGGTCGTACGCCTTCCCGTGAGACTAGATGGCCAAGGATCTTTATTTCCTTTGCACCGAATAGGCACTTCTTTGGATTCAGTCTCAGCCCTGCTGTTCTCAGACACTCGAGAACAGTTCGCAGTCTATGCAGATGTTCGCTGAACGTTTCCGAGAAAACTATTATGTCGTCCAAATAGCAGAGGCACATAGTCCATTTCAAGTGGCGCAGCAAGTTGTCCATCATTCGTTCGAATGTTGCTGGTGCATTACACAACCCAAACGGCATAACTTTGAATTCGTAGAGTCCGTCTGGTGTAATGAAAGCGGTTTTCTCTCGGTCGGCTTCGTCCACTTCTATCTGCCAGTACCCTGAGTGCAAGTCCATGATGGAGAAAAACTTTGCCCCATTTAGACAATCCAGAGTATCGTCAATTCTTGGTAGTGGATAAACGTCCTTCTTCGTGATCTTGTTAAGTCTCCTATAATCGACGCAGAATCGCCAGGTTCCATCCTTCTTTGTGACTAGTACGACGGGTGATGACCACGGGCTCTGTGATGGTTGGACGATTCCTCGGCCAAGCATCTTATCCACTTCTTCTTTAATAATGCGTCGTTCTGTTGGTGATACTCTGTACGCCCTCTGACTGATAGGTGAGTAGCTTCCTGTGTTAATCTTATGTTTCACCTTCACAGACGTTGATTTTTCCCTGATTACTACGTCGAAGCACGCAGAATATTTCTGAAGCAATTCAAGAAATTTCGTCTGCTGATCGATGGTTAACTGCGGCGCCAGTAACTTATGAAGCTCGAATTCGTTGTTTTTCGTCACTGTAGGAATTCTGCGGCTGGGTGGATTTTCTTCCATAACTGTCAGATGTTGTTGTGTTATTAGCTCAGCCCTTGCTAAGCACATATGTCTCGGAAGAAACTGAGGTTCGTTCTGCCCATTAACTACCCATAAATCTCCAGTGCCATTCTTGAAAGATATGACCGACGCAGGAATAATGACTGGTGATAATTTCTTCTTCGCTTCAATTATAAGATCTACGTGGCCATTTAACTTAGGGCACGTGACTGTAACCTTGGTAGCGCTCGACGCAGGAATGGTAACATCGTCGAGAACAAATAACCGCCACGAATCCTTATTTCCTATTTCTTCGGAAGCTTGTAATTCGTCTAACAGAATTTCAGAACGTCCACAGTCAATTACGGCTTGCGAGCTCTTCAAAAAGTCCCATCCGAGGATAACGTCGTGGCTACATTGCGGCAGGACGATGAATTCGAACGGCTGAATTCTATTATTAATTTTCAGCCTGATGGTGCATCTTCCGGCTGGTTGCACATATTTGCCATCCGCGACCCTTAAAATAGTATTCCTGTTATCAGCAATCTTGGTCTTCTTCAGCTGTCGTCGAAACGTCTCGGAGATAACAGAGAAAGATGCGCCGGAATCTATTAGGGCTCGTACCGACTTGTGGTCCAACATTACGTCTATATAATTTCCAGACATCTTGGCGACGGTCGTCGACGGAGGATTTTCTTCTTCCGCGGCCTCACCTCCAGGGAAGGTCGCGTCATCTAGTTTTCCAGGTTACGTCGGCTAGGGGAGCGACCGAATGGCGACGGAGATCGGGAGCGACGTGACGGAGAGCGTCCTCTTCTTGCGGCAGGATGCGGCGACGACGACCTGTATCTTCCTCGAAACAACTCTGTTTGTTCGGCATCGTCATATTGGCGTCCATGGTCATATGCGTCCTGTTCTCGCCTAGTTCTTGCTTCAGCGAATACACGTCTCCTGTCCTTGCAGTATCTAACTACATGTCCAGGGACGGCCACAATGGAAACACACAGGTCGATTATCCCGTGTCCTCCAGACGTCTGTCTTCCTTGGGGAGTAGGTTGCCTCTTCCTCCCGTGCAACTACTTTCGCATAGGTCGGCTTCCGCTTTGGAACGACCTTTCGCCAGGAGGACGTCGGGGTGGAAATTGGCGCCAAAACGCTTTCCACTTCCTCCCGGATGGTCTCTTGGATGGCCTCTGGTTCTGCCACGTCGTTTCTAAGGGATAGAGCACGCTGAATTTCTTCCCGTACTATCTGTCGAACGAGAGACGACAAATCATTAGCCTCTCCTACTGAGGCAATCGGCACAACGTTGGGAAGCCTCTCGAACCTTCGTCGAATTCTTTTTTGGTTCATCTCTTCGATGAACTGACAGTGCTTTACGAACTCGTCCGTCGATTTTACGTCCTTTAGTAGGAGGGCCTGATATAAGTCCTCCGCGACACCTTTCATCAGATGTGCCAGCTTTTCATCTTCCCCCATGTTTGGGTTTACTGTTCGGCACAATGCGAGAACGTTCTGGATGTAAGACTGGGCGTTCTCGCCACTTTTCTGAGCCCTGTATTTTAACTCTTCTGTGGCCTGCCGAATATGACGCTCAGAATCGCCGAATGCATTTTGTATCTCGGCCTTGAAAGTTTCCCAGCTGGTCAACTTTTCCTCAACATTTTCGAACCACTGTCTTGCGGTTCCGTCCAAATAAAAGTACGCATTGGCTAGGCAAACCGTGTCGTCCCACTTATTGAATTTGGCGACCCTTTGGTAGCCCTTGAGCCATCTGCCTGGGTCTTGTCCGGCGTCTCCCGTGAAGATGGCAGGGTTCCTTATCTGCTGCTGAACAGCAGCATAGGCCGGTGAGCTCCTTTCTTGGCGATCCATCACAGTGCTTGTTGGTCTTGTGTATGGTACGTACTCCGGATTCAAGCCTTGGAGTCTCCTGCTTTGTCGAGGTCTAATGGGAGCCACTGTGTGTTACGTTTAGATGTACCCGGCGCCTCCACCAAAAATGTCACGTTTCGTAGGGATCGTGAGATTCAATAACACACACACGTAGAGGTTATAGGCGTTTAATCAACGGCGAAGTGCTGTACAAAGCTCGTACTGCTACAGACTGACTCCGATTTGGAATTCAGTCCTATTTATACATACATGGAATATTCTAGAAACAGAACATTCTAGAAACAGAAAATACTAGAAACTAAAGGCAAACAATGTAAATAAATTAAACAAATAAAAATGGTTGCGTCGGCTGGGACTCGAACCCGAGTCTGCAAATCTGCAGTCCGGCTCGCTACCGCTCTGCCATCACTGCAGGTCTTCAGATGTGGCAATATCAGCACAATAATCTTCTTGACAGAGCTTAGGAATAACAAAATGTATAATAAAAAAGTCATATTGACTTATACGTAATCCTTTAAATAAAGTAGATAAGCCTGAGCTCTATAATGTGAATAGTATACATCAAATATTTTTTTTATGTGAACGAAAACTAACCATGATGCTAAGGAACATACACATCATTACATATTCACTGACTAGCCAGATTATGACACATCAGTCAGTACTTCATCAGGTTATTTTATGCCTTCAATACTGTGGCAATTCTCCTTCACACTAACTCCATGAGATGTTGAAAGGTAATGCAAGGAAACTGATGCAGTGCATAAAGAATACCACAGTCCAGTTGTGTGAGATTTTATGGATATGGATCCAGCTGCTGGATGGCTTTTCAACTTCTTTGCACTCATACTCAATTGGATTGAGGTCTGGAGACTGTTCCTGAAACCACTCTTGCATAATAACAGTACCCCCACCCAGTTTGAAGTGTTTTACTATGTCTTCTACATGATATAACTGGAAATGTTATTCATCAGATCAAATGAATTTAGCTAATACTTGATTATACAATCCTTTGTGTTCTGTGTGAGCCAAGCAGTGAAATAAAAATAAATTCAAATCATTCAGTAATGAAGAATCTTATATTATCTTACTTATATTAAGGTCCAAGGTTCGAGTCCCTGGTCTGGTTAATATTTTTCCATTCTTGTCTTTCTTCTAAATTAGCTGTAAGCTATCAATGAGAGTAAATTGATTGCATTCCACTTTCTTTCACTTGTAGTTCATATTTTCAAAATAAATATTGTCTGTAAACTTTAGCACTACCTTAAAAAAATCACAGTTGAGAAAATATATATTTAAGAAGTGCATTTCATTTACAAATGTGTGTGAACAAGGTTTTAAATTTCTCTAATTTTAAAAATTTGATACTATAACATGTTATGTCAATGGAATAAAATATCTTTCATATTACTGGTTGATCCATTTGCTGCAGAGTAAGTGTAGCAGTAGAAAATGTAGATTTTCCTGGTGAATCAATTGAATATAGAGCTCTCTGGTTTCTACCCAGGTTATATAGTTTGTAAAACACAATGTATTAATGGGGCAGACACGGTCTTGGCATAAGTCACCAGAAGACAGTGGTGGAGATAGTTATGTTTTACAAGCAATATAACATGGGTAGAAACCCAAGAACTCTATTTTATTTGTAGCACTATTGCATTTGTAGTATTATTAATATCTTACATAATATTCTTGTAAAATTTGTCATAAGGGTAATATAGCACATAACTTAAAAATCTCATGAGCCACCACTAGTTAAATTCTAAATATTGTTTCACTTTCAGGTGCAACTCTGGCAATTATTAAGTTTTTAAAATATGATGAATCAGTTATTAGACCAAAATTTATTTCATATATAATGTGGATAATTGTTTCTATTATTTGCCTTGCAATACTTGTTCTATTCATTATATTACTTATTGCTCTACGAAAAAAGATTAAAATTACAATGATTTTGATTTCTGAAGGCTGCAGGTTTTGTATATATTTATATAACAATTTTTAGAATTAGCAAATTAAATGTTTATTGTAAAATTATCAAAATTTTTAGTTTCTGATCCACATTTCACAATAATACACATTAATGAGTTAAAATTCATTAAATTATGTTAAAATCAATGTTTGTGCTACTATACACTATATTTGTAAAATTTTAAAAATGATACATTTTGTATTTAAAATTATAACACTGTCAGATACTCTATTGGTATTTCTGTGGAAAGTAATAGATAAGAAGTCTTGAGGTTGCAGTGACACCACATATCTCCTATGTTTTTGTTTGACTTATGTGTGTGGGAGACACAACTAAAATCCAAGGAAAATTGAACTCAGTGTTCCTAGAAAGTTAAAAGTACAGATGCACCATTTATCGGTGCGTTTGTATCCTTTCCTATGAACATCTGTACTTCTAACTTTTGACTATGTTTTAATAAAGAAGAATCAAAGTAGCCACTTTCCCTACAATATACACCTTAAAAAATGGCCATTCAAGCTTATTATATTAATGCCAGTGGGGCCAATGAATAAAAATAATATTGCACCATTATGACAACACAATTACATTGCTCATCAGTAACTTGTATAACATAGTAGAATAAGAAAATTTATTTTCTGACTTTTTCTACAATGGAAGATACAAATGTTAAGATGCATAAAGAGGGTGGCTTATCAGATCCCACAAGCCCATGATGGATCCCAGCGGAGGAGAGGCAACAACCAGAGTTTTATTTATTTAAATTACTTGTATCAAACTGATGTCTACTTTTACCTAGTGTACATTTCTGTTATTCATCATTTATTATTGTAGAGGAACTTGCACAAGAGCTCAAAAATTACTATTCGACAATTTTTATTTATTGAAATTCCCAAATGGTTTTCTGATAAAAGGATATTCACACAACTTCCACAAAAATAAGGAAATGGTAATGAGCAATTTCCATTGGTCTAAAATCTGTGATTGAAGGAATTTTACTTGGAATTTTCCGGAGGTAGCCAAGCAGAAGTTAACCTCATGGAAAGATTTAAGCTATAGGACAATGTCAGATTTAGAAATGATTTTAGAATGTCCTCTACAGAATATGAGAAGATATTTAAAATAAGGGGACAAATTATTTCCAAATCTGACATAATATTTCATGAAATGACAATAGGAAGCATTCAGCATTCTTCTACTTTTAGTTGCAGACACTGTATTACAGCTATGAGGGTAAGTCAATAATATCTGTAACAAGTGGTATTGGGGGCTATTGAAGATGTGTAGAGGGTGTCATTGCTATGATATCTTGATTTTATCATCAGCATTCCTGTAACACTGCCAAGTTTGTTAACCTGTATTGCAATTAATTTTTTTCTGTACCATACACATGCGTTCCGAATGATAGGAGATGAGTTTGCTGTGGGGTCGTGGCATTCCCTTCTCTTTATCTTCACCACTTTTAGGAGGCAGTTGGCTGACTGATCCAACAGGATCAGTGGACAAATCTTTCCGTATGCCTAAAGTCTTCAACCGAAGTACAAACACCTACCAAAATAGATGAAGTTGACTTGCCATGTGAGAATCTTGAGAAAACCAGAGAGAGTACAAGGCATTCCTAATACAGCCAGTGAGCACCACAGTCAATCTGGGGAGAATTATCTGCGAGAGAAAACTACCACAGGCCTCTCTTCTATCTGCATTTTCTCAGCCACAGGCAGATCTCCTTTTTAGTCCAGCGGTAAGGCTGCTGGAAACTTCTTGCATTTGTAACAATTGGAAGGCTTGTTTGAGATCATCACAGTCGTCTCATACCATTATTAGGTAAACTGCATCTTATACACATTGTCAAGCCCAGACTGACAAGAATGCAATTGAAACATTGTTTACAATAAAACATTGAACAGATACTTAATAAACTTAAAATACAACCACACATTTTAAAATTGTTTGAATTAATTACCTTGATCAATAAAATTGGAATAGCGATATTCATAAGACTAAACAAAGTTTTTTATATTATCCACAATAAAATTTTTAATTCACTTAATTACAATTAATTTGTAATTTTGCAGGGCTCTGGGAAACATGTTTTTATCAATGATTTTTCCGATAATTCCTGTAATACTTAATTTGGCATTGACTACAATATTTACAATAACTTTAATGTACCTATATACTTCAACAATTCACAAATACAATATGCAAGAGGTGTGTAATAATGTTAATTTACTATGATTGTGTTTCATTTTATTTAATGTGAAAATTAAAATGAAGGAACTGTTTTCTACATATGGTTGAAATAAATATTTTTATAATCTTGTATGTAAATTGAATGGAATGGATATTTTCCTAATTATAAATATATAAAGAGGAGAGAAAGATATATTTATTATTTAACTAGCAATGCCCACAACTTCATTTACATGAAAATAGCTCCTTTTATTTTGCCCTAAAATCAAAACAACAGGTACAGAATTGTTGAATTCATTAAATATATAAAAAGTACAGTATCATTTATTTATGTAATATTCAAAAATGAGAGAGAAGGATAATTAATAAAAATATGATAAATACCAATGATTTAAAATTTAAAAAAAGAACAAACATACAAAAATATTGAACACAATAAAAAGTTAATTAATTACATATGTATGAAAAGTTAATTAATTGGCAATATTAATTATTACTGACAAATTCATTAAAAAAAAACATTAGAGCTAGGTTCATAATCTGCAGGGGACAACTGTCAAAGGGACAATTTAAAATGGATTGGTTGCATAACCTCATCCTCTCAGTACTAGTCTTTACAATCCTAGTTGGCAGCAAAGGAGACACCGACAAGCAGTAAAGCTAGATGCATTGTTGCCTTTCAGGCCAAACTCTCACCGCATGGAGTTTGGTGGCGGAATACTGTAGTGTTGGGTGCAAGTAAATTTTGATCAAATGCTCTGTGATAGTTAAGGGGAGGCATGTGATTTGTTGGTGAGGTCATGGCACAGGGTGAGAACATGCCAACAAAGAAAATTTGCCAGGAATGAAAGGTGTGAATGTTAAACCCTCAAATTTGCATTAAAACCCTTTGAGCCGTTCTGAAGCCTATTGAAGACAAACGTACAGACAGTTATTTCAAATTTTTTTATTGGTATAGATAATTACCATGTAAACTGAATTAGTATGTTTAATGAAACTTATAAATGGATTTGCAATGCGCAAAAAATGGATTAACAATTTTTTGTTTGAAGATGAATTTTTACTTTTAACAAATGAATGTTTATACATATTGACATAGAATACAACTGGATGATTGTATCACAACTCTGTTATTATTTAAATTGTAAACGGATTAACAAAATGCCGATATATATAATTAATAGGGAAAGGACAGAGAGATAGAAAGAAGATGACTTACCTGAGGTTCATAGATGGTAGACACCTTGTGAGGTTTTAGAGTACTTGAATTTTCGGAGGCACCGCCCTCTTCATCAGAAAGTTATGCCATGTGAAGTTCATGAGATTCTACATGGTGTGTTTACATGCACAGTAGGGAAATGTAAAGGGGAAGGGAAGTATTGACGTTTGTAGGTACTACCTCTCCAAGTGATCTGGTGAAATGTTACTATCATTGTAAAAAGCATTAATTGTCTTCTTACGAATGGGTTATGGAGAGAGCAACAAATTCTTTTTAACACACACTATACTTATTATCTATTACATTTCAGAGATGCATTTCTTAACGTGTAACATATCCTTGAACTGACAGCAATATATAATGCTAATATTTTCTAAATGCTTTTACACTACCAACTTATCTCAACAAAATTCAAAGTAAAACTGAGCTGATGTCTACCCCCACTACAATATGGGCATCGTCTTGACACATGTCAAGCTAATTCTCCTGAATTTTAATATTGATTTATTTACAAAATGCAAATAATAAATAAATTAAAAAATATAGCAAAATAAGTCAGCAAACAAATTTAATTAATGTAAATATAACATTTCATCCAGCTCTATGAATATCTTCAGGTAAATTCTTAAACGGATAAACTAATTATAGTGAGTAATTTACCTGAAGACGTCCACAAAGCTTGATGAAATGTTGTATTTGTTATAATTAAAATACTAATTAAATTTGTTAGCTGACTTATTTTGTTTTTTATTTATTTACATAATGCCAGAAAAATGTTTAAAAATGCAAATAAATGTTTCTCTTATTTCAGAATGATGATATTGGACATACTTATCTAGAATCTATGGCTAACAATAGAAATCTCATAGCTTTATATTCAATAAATATATTTTCATATATTTGGAGCATCTGTTTTGTATCTGCAACCAGTGATCTAATTCTGGCAGGTGTTTTTTCTGCGTGGTACTGGACTTTAGATAAATCAAAAGTTCATAATTCTGAGCTTCTAAAGAGTATTTACAGGACATTACGGTGAATGATTTGTGATAATTAAGGGTTTCTGGTGTATTGTCAAGTAACAACAGTAGCAGTTAATGCATAATCCAGTGTTTTCTTTGAGTCTGGAATGATTTACCTGCAAGTTTACTAACAACTTCTAACCATGTAGAGAAAAAATTAGGGATGTTGTTTGAGTTAAATGTATACTATATAGTAATTTGTGTGAAAATATTTGTAATTTTGGTATTGGTGGTGGTCTTAGTAATTAGGTATGTGATTTATATTTTATATTATAATTTACTTATATGTTGCCATCAGGCTCTGGCCATTGTAACAAAACCTACCTTTATATCTTTCTAAAATCACAAATAGATAATTTGATGCAACATTCACTGCAATGAAAATATGAGGATTTGCAGAAACCAGGCAAAGAATATTATTACTTTTACTTCCTGTAGACAGACAGGAATATTAAAATGTTATATTTGATTATAAACTTTACTAGTGGTACAGATTTTAAGTGGCTCAAAATAAATCTACTCTATCTTTCACATAAAAATTGTTGATTATATATTACAATTGTAAGGTTCATTTTGATTCCAAATAATCAAAACTCCTGAAGTAGGCTATATATCATTTTTATATTTTTGTCTGATTTTATTAGAAATAAGTTTCACTTTGTTGCTAACCTAATCAATTGTTAATTATAACCGATAGAAGGAAGAAGAAATTGAAAAAATCTACAAATAAATTGAAGTAATAATTTAGTATGTCAAGGGAAACAAGAATTTGATAATATTGGGTGATTGGAATGCAGTAATAGGAAAGGCAAGAGAAAGTTATGTAGTTGGGGACTATGGAGAAATCAAAGGGGAGACATGCTAGTAGAAATTTGCACTGACGAATACCTGGTTAGGAACCATGATAGAAGATTCCGCTTGTTGAAGAAGCCAGGGGACACAGGCAGGTAACAATTAGAGTATATAATGGTGAGACAGAGAGATAAAATTCAGATGCTGGAATGGAAAACATACCAAGGAGCAGATATAAACTTCGACCATAATCTGCAGATTATGAAATGTAGGCTGAAAATGAAGAAACACTAGAAAGGAATTAAATAAAAAATATGGGATTTATAAAAACAGGTGCTTCAGAGTTTCAAAGAAGGTATCAAGAGTAGATTAATAGAGAAAGGAGAAAGAAACAATATAGAAGAGAAATGACTATAGCAGCCAATGAAAAAATAAGAAGAATAGCTCAGACCAATAGGAAAGCGTGGATAACACAATAAATAATAATAATAAAAAGATTAATTAAAGGCATAAATATAAAATGTAAGAGATGAAAATGGTAAATTAAAGTACAGACGCTTGAAGAATGAGATAGACAGGCAGTGCAAATTAGACAAAGAGGCTTGGCTACAAGAGAAATGCAAAGCAGTTGAAGATTTCATGGTGAAAGTGAAAATACATGCAGCTTATAGGAAAATCAAAGAAACATTTGGCAAGAAAAAACTATTAGCAAGAACATCCGGAGAGCAGAAGGGAAGCCAATTATGGATAAAGAAGAAAAAGCAGAAAGGTGGAAGGAATATCTGGAAGAGCTGTATCATGGTGGAAATCTAGATTAGTCATTAATAGAAGAACAAGAGGAGGTGGGGGACAAAATTTTAAGGAGAAAGAAACAATAAGGAAGAGAAATAGTCACTCCTGAAGGAAGAAATGAGTAGAGCAGACAATGAAAAAAATTGGAGGAATAGCTCAGACCAATAGGAAAGCATGCATAACACAAGGAATAATAAAAAAAGATTGATAAAAGATGTTAATATAAAAACGTGAGAGATGAAAATGGTAAAGAAAAGCACAGACACTTGAATGAGATAGATAGGAAGTGCAAAGTAGCTTAAGAGGCTTGGCTTCAAGAGAAATGCAAAGCGGTTGAAGATTTTATGGTGAAAGGGAAAATAGATGCTACTTATAGTAAAATCAAATAAACATTTGGACAGAGGAAAAATAATAGCTAGAACATCAGGAGAGCAGATGAAAGACACTGCTGGATAAAGAAGAAAAAAAGAAAGATGAAAGATGAAAGGAATATCTATTACGGCTATATCATGGTGGAATCTAGATAAGTCAATAATAGAAGAAGAGGAGGTGGATGATGAAGAATTGGGGGACAAAATTTTAAGGTCAGAGTTTGATAGGGTGCCAACAGTCCTGAACAATTGTAAAGCGCCAGGAATTAATATCATTCCAGCAGAGTTGATAAGATCGCCATGGATGTTCAGGATAGTTTCCAAAATCTATTAAATAGGAAGAATACCAGAAATTAAAAAAAAAAAACAATTATACCCACAACAAAGAAGACTGGGGCTGATAGATGTGAACAGCACAGGACAATTAGTTTAGTATCTCACACATGCAAAAATCTTGATGAAAATAGTATACACAAAGATGGAAGGTCAAATAGAATGCAAGTTATAAGAAGATCAATTGGTTTTAGGAAGAATGCAGGAACAAGAGAAGCAATATTGAATTTCCAGCTCTTTTAGAAGAAGACAAGATAAGAAAAAGTAGGCCTACATTCACGGCATTTATAGATTTAGAAAAGGCATTTGATAATGTGAACTGGAACACACTATAAAGGATTTTGAAGAGCACAGGAATAAAATATCTAGAAAGAAGGTTTATACATAATCTCTATAGAAGGCTGTCAGCAGTAATTAGAATTGAAGATCAAGAAAAGAAATCAAGACAGGAGTAAGTCAAGGATGCAGTCTGTCACCCATGCTGTTTAACTTATATATCGAACAGGTGATGAATAAAGTTAAAAATGAATATGGAAAAGGAATCAAACTGCAAGGAAAAGAAATAAAAACCCTATGTTTTGCTGATGATATTGTAGTATTAGGGGAGTTAGAAGAAGACTTGGAAACCATAATAAATGACATGAACATGGTCCTGGAGAAAGAGTTCAATAAGAGGATTAATAGATGGAGAAACAAGGTAACAGAGTGTAGTATGGGAAACAGTGGAATAACAAAGGGTGATAGATTGGGAAGGGATATTTTGACAGAAGTTAAGGAATTCTGCCACATGGGAAGCGTAATAACTATGGATAGTAGAAGTATAGTAGACATAAAGAGTAAGTTAGCACAAGCAAGGAAGGCTATCACGACAATGAGGTATTTACTAACAGGAAATATAAATATTAAGAAATCATTGCTAAAAATGTCGGTATGGAGTGTGGTATTACATATGGGTGTGAAACATGGACAATAGGAGTTGCAGAAAGGAAAAGATTAGAAGCCTTTGAAATGTGGTACTATAAGAGAATGCTGAAAATCAGATGGGTGGATATAATCACTAACGAAGAAGTTCTAAACAGAACAGGAGAAGAGCAAACAATATAGTGGACGTTGACCAAGAGCAGGAATAGATTAATAGGCCACATTTTAAGACATGAGGGTTTTGTAAAATTAGCATTAGAGGGAAGTGTGTGGGGTAAAAAACAGAAGAGGGAGGTGAAGTATGGAATATGCTAAGCAGATTAGAGGGATGTACTATTTATGCAGTAATGAAATAGCTTGTATAAGATATTTTAGAATGGATGGTTGCATCAAACCAGTCTTAAGATGGAATACCACAACAACAGATATATGAACAGTGGTGTAATTAAAATAAACTTTTCTCCCTATTTGTCATCACTGTATATGTTATTGACTTTAAAAAAGTGCTTTAAATTATATTTTCTTTCAATTTTCAGGTACCACTTGGGCACTGCTGCATTTGGTTCACTAATCATCTCAATTTGCAAGTCTATAAGAGCAGTTTTGAATTATATTTCAAGAAGACTAAGCTGTTGTCTCTGGCTTTTCAAATGTCTATTTTGGATTCTTGAAAATTTTCTTAATTTCATTAATACAAATGGCTACATTATGTGCTCTATACATGGATCAAATTATTTGGCATCTGCAAGAAGTGCTTATAACTTACTCATGAGAAATATATTACATGTTGTTGTCTTGACTAATGTAAGTAACAACGAAATTTTAATATAATAATTAAATGAGGTACATTTAGTTAATGTGGCTTAAAATTACTTTCTTCATTAACATGGTGCCTGCTGGTGACGACAGCATGTGGTCATGTATTACCCCTTTTCCCAGGCAGGAGATAATGCATTGTTGTCACCTCCCTCTTTGTTTCAAATGCTCCTATCCAACTCCAGCACCAAGAAAAATATGTCCACCACATCAATGAAATCCTCCAAATTGTATTAATTTTTTTTCACTGGCCATTTCTACATATTATTGATAAGTTTTTCATTGATTCTTAAGTACAGTAAGTTTCAAATAATTAGTATTGCTAATATAGTTATTATTATTACTGTTAAAAAAATTATAATCAATATACAAAAGGTTTTTACCTTCAGTTACAGTACATATAATGTGGTTAGGCGCGGTTGGTCAAGTGGACCTAAAGATTACTATCTCATTTATAAACTCTATTATGAACCAATTATTATCATTAGAGATCGAAGACTTTCCCAGTGTAATTGTTGCAGAAACAGCTCTCAGGTTTCCACACGGGTACCATAGTAATCAATGTGCGACGTTTCGACAACAAGCTCTGTTTCCATCTTCCAAGTAGAATGTCGGGACGCTTAGGCCTGTGATGGTCACGGGGACGCAAGTACGATCAAGTTCCGGGCAGGAGCCCTTGCCTCTGTTTGATTTTAAACTTTTTATTTTACTTGCCTATGTGTCTTGTTGGGCCCAGACATGCCCTAAAACTTTAATAATACAGTTATCTATGTTAAAGTAATTACCTATCCTAAGTTGTCTATTCTATGCTATATCTACAGGTCCTATCTCTTAATAAACTATTTCTATTTGAAATTAATCTAATGTCATCATAGGGGGACATGTTTGCTTTTTCATAGAACGTGTCCACCCTATGCCCTACTAAATTCCTAACTGTTTCTAATCCTAAACTATTATGTACGTCTATTAGCGTAGTGAATCTTGGCGCATCCGTGATTAATCGGATGCACCAATTCTGTATTGCCTGGGCATTCTTGACATTGGTATCGGCTGCTTTACCCCAGACCTTGCAACCATACATGAGTACAGGACATACAATTGTCTTGTAAAGCATGAGGTTAGTTTTTAGGCTAAGACCACGGCTTTTAAACATCGGGGACAAGCTGAGTAGCATTTCGCTTTGGTCTCTTTAATGTGCTCCCCAAAGGTCAGTCGCTTGTCCAGTCTTAGTCCTAAGTACTTTACAGACTTAGTCCATTGGACTTTGGTTCCCCCGGCAACAATGTCTACAATGGGGGGTTTTCTAGTTCTAGTGAACATTATGGCCTGGGTCTTTTCCCCATTGATTTTCGTCCTCCAGCGGTTTTCCCAGGATTGGAAGCTCTGTACGGACCGCTAGAGCTTTTTCGCGGCGTAATTTTGATTGTGTCCTGTGGCGAAGTAAGCTGCGTCATCCGCGTATAACGCTAGTTCGGTTTCCGGACTCTTTGGGACGTCGTTAATATATATGTTAAACAAGGTTGGCCCGAGGCAGCTTCCTTGGGGAACCCCGCTTTGTATTTCCCTAATAGGGCTGGCCTTTCCATCCCAGTAGACATAAAAGTGTCTGTTACTCAGATATGAGTGTAACAAATGTGTTAAATAGTCCGGACACCCTAACTGATCTAGCTTGTAGAGCAGTCCATCATGCCATAGCCCATCGAACGCTTGTGTTTGATCTAGGAATGCTGCGCCTGTAATGTATGTTTTGTTGGCATATCCTTCGTAAGCAAGGTGTGCCAACCTAACTGCTTGATGGACTGTACTGTGACCGTGCCTGAAACCAAACTGTTCCGGGATGAGAACAGAGTTCCTTTCTAAAAAGTCATTGAGGCGCGAGAGTACAACCTCCTCTTATGTTTTCGACAGTGTCGACAGAAGGGAGATCGGACGTTAATTTTGGGGGAAGAGAGGGTTCTTTCCTGGTTTTTTAAATACAATGACTTTTACCGTTTTCTAGGACGAGGGGAAATGGTGTAGTTTCAGGCAGCTATTGAATAATTTTGTTATATATGTGAGCCCGGATGGAGGGAGGTTCTTAAGGGACTTTGGTGTTATCTTATCATGTCCCGGGGCCTTTTTTGACTTTGCATGTTTGATCTTGCTCGCTACCTCATCTTTAGAGCATAGAGGCGCTTCTATGACGGGGCTCGTGCCAACATAGATTCTACGTGGTTTTCGACTTCCTCGTAGAATTCATCAATATCATCATCATCGTCATTGGTAGGGTCTATTGGCTGAAACTGGCACTCAAGGGTATCCGCCATTGCGTTTGACTTGTCTTCAGCATCATACACTACTCCGTTAGGACCGTGTATGGGCTGAATTGCGCCTCGTGGGCAGCGGAGTGACTAGCTGAGAGCCCATATTCCATTTGAATTTGGTTCAGAGTCTATGTCTCTGAGGGTGCTATCCCAGCAGTTCTCCCTAAAGGTGATTAACCTTTGGCGGATCTCGGCGGACAGCCTATCCGAGGATCGTCTGTCCGCAATATCGCGCCATCTCTTCCTATATCGGTTTTTCTCCCTAATAAGGGCTCGAATATCGTCCGGTATTTCGCTATGGTTGCTATGAATCTTCTCTCTGGTTGTGGCGTGGTCTAGAGAGACGGTAATTGCATCGCTAATATATATATTGTAATATACTTTTTTTATTAATAATTTTAATAATTTAAATTAATAATTTTGATTATTAATTTAAGTGAAGACACGGGCTTAATCCCAGGGGATTTTGGGTCTCTCAAGAGATGGAGTATGCATCAGCTGAAAATAGAAAGAAAATAATTGAATGTTAATTTTATTCAGGGCAATGAGCAAGTTTCACAAATTTTAGATCGCTTACCCACAATTACTGGCCCAACAAACATCCACCTCTCGAATGTTTGTGCGTCTCTGGATATCTGCTCTCTGCTCCACTCGCCTCCCTTCTGGGGTCTGATGCACTCGCCTCCCTTCTGCGGTCTGATCACTCGCCTGCCTTCTGGGGTCGAGCCACGTCCTCTCGGGTCTGATCTGGTCTGGTCGCCTCCCTTCTCGGGTCTGCTCTCGTCTGGTCTGCCACTCTGAGGTCTCTACCACGATCTGATGCACTCGCCTCCCTTCTCGGGTCTCTACTGCCGTCTGATCTCGAGCCACCCATCGGCTTCCCTTATAAAGCTTCTGGCGGGACTTCCCCTATTTCTTAACATTTCGGGGTTCCCCGCCCTCATTTTTCCCGCGGGGGTTCACCATCGTCATTTTTTATACAGGCAAAGCGGGCCTTCCCCGCGGGGAAAAACAATCTTTCGGCCGACTATCCATTGTTGTTGGCCGAACTGCGCCTCATAACGCCACAACCATACAAAATCCCCCCTTTTTATCACATTGCCCCCGATCAATTTTAATAAAATTTTACAAAAATTTTTGAGAAATTTATCTCCATATTTTATCTTTAACCCCCTTGCTCATTCTTTACAATCATTTTTGTGCTCGGAGAAATTACAAATTAATCAAATCGATTGAGCATCCTTTTGAACTTAATTTTAAAATAATCTTTCCTATTGATTTATACTTAAAATTGAATAAAATTACAAATTAACACGTGGCTTACATAAACTTACACGTTTGCCTGGTGACCCCCCATTGATAAAATAAAATCCTGTTCTGAATTATAAATTATTTAAATTTACCCGCTCACAGGAACGAAACTTTCAGCTTGCCAGGATTGAGAAACTTGGCATCACAGTTCAGTATTCACATGCCATCATATACGTTTACAACAACATTATATGGCTGAACTGCCCTCTAACATCATCCCTCAAACAAAAACAATCCTCAATGTGGCTCCATGTTTTCCTTCCTGTGACATTTTATCAAACCCCTAAATGTAAAATCTACAGAAACTAAATTTTTATTCCTAAATAATACTGCTACTTATCCAACAATAAAAAACTAAAATAGCTTGTTAGCCCCCATACCATATTTAATTACCCAGAAGTACAATCAATCAAAATAAACAAACTCCTGATAGAACAGAATTAATAAAAAAACAGATAACACCCTATTTCTGCACAATAGTTTCTCATTCCATGACTTCCCAACAAATAAGTCTTCAATTTCTACCCAGTAAACTATTCTTATCTCCCCATTAACTCAAATCCTGCCTCTTTATCATAATAATCGTTGAGTCACCACTTTGCTCATAAAATTCCTTCAAGATTCTCCCATATTCTTTCTCTATCAGCTCTGAAAATTCTCAATCTTTAAAATCCAAGGTACCAGCTGGTCTATTTCAGTGACACATTCTCATCTAACATTTTTATTTAACCGACGATTTTACTACACTGTTGTGATCCCCTTTCTATTTGGGCTAATCACCAACTAAATTAATCTCGTGGACTTATTTATGCCACCCCCAATACGACGACTTCACATACTATTCCATGCTTATTATTCGACGAATCCTTCACTTCACTTTAATCTACGACGCTTTCAGCTTATTATACTTCCTTATAATACGACGACTGATTCCTATATCCTTTATATCCTCCAATAATACTATGAGGTCCCACTGCTATTTTCCACCAAATTCCAGTACCATAAATCAAAACACTTTCCAAATCACAGCTGACATTTCCCAATTTTACTTCAAACCACATTCCTTTCATAAGCTCACACTAATTCAACTCTAATTTCTTCCAAACAGACAGAATTCTCATTATTTCTCCCCACAATAAAATCCACTTCAATCATCTACTTTCCACAGCCCAACAACCACATAAACCCACAAAATCGAAAAATACTCTTTGTGCAGAAACAAAATGACAGAACAAGACAATACCAAAATAGCTGATTCTCAAAATTAACCTAAAATCCTGTCACACTATCTCAAATCATCCCCAAAATCTATTACAATACAAAAAAAAACACCCGTGACAAAATACAACTGAACTATCTAGAATTCCCCATCAAAATCACCTAACTAGAAGATAGCATAGAGGATAGATGTAAGAGATAAAGCATCAGAAATGGAAGGAAATGCTTTATAGCTGGAGTCCCCATAATCGCCAATTATGAAATCATTAAAGGGTAATGATTCTCCTAGAGTTGTTTACTAGAAGATAGCATAGAGGATGGATAGAAGAGATAAAGCATCAGAAATGGAAGAAAATGCTTTATAGCTGGAGTCTCCATAATCGCCAATTATGAAATCATTAAAGGGTAATGATTCTCCTAGAGTTTCTTTGCCCTAATCTAACATATCACTTGATATGGCAATAGACCCCTGCCATCATCACAATTTTCATGTACCCCATATAATCCAGTGCTATTATTTTCCTCTAACCCCAACAATGGATGCCCATATTCTTTATGCAGCCTAAAATCCCATTGACATATAAATAAAATTTTCCCAAACCATTTAATTACTTCACCAATTGAATGAATCCTCAATCCTTTAATTGACCACGTCACTACATAATTTAAACTACTTATCATTGTTGCCATGCGTTTTCCATACTCCATAGTGAAATGATCCTGCGTTCTCCCTCTACACTGCTTTCCCAAAATTCCCTCATACATTTCATCTGCATATAGATCGAACCTATTCTGTTTAAATTTAATAAACTTTATATCTATTCTTACACTAATATGACCCAAAATTTGTCTTTCTCCCCTATTCCCCCGTAGAGTTTCCCCTTTTAAACCTGCTAAGTTCAGCATTTTCTTCTCCAAATTGTAACTATACAACTTTCCTGTCTCTAACACTTCAGCTATCACTGTTTTCAGCTGTTTCCTAACATTTCCCTGCATATCATTATCAATAGCCACAGAATTCTCTCCTCTCTCAACTATTTTCCCTGACGGTTTAAGAACCATTTCCCTTTGACTATTATCAACAACTAAATTACATATTACTTCTACCTGATCTATTTCTTCTACTGGCACATTAAAATCAATATGTTTATCATCACATATTTTCTCAGATACCTCGTTCTGAATAATTTCTTCCTCCACTACTGCCCCTATCTCCTCCATATTCTTATTTACTTCCCCTGTAAATTCTACAATAAACTGTTTCCAATTATTCTCCATCTTCTCAGCCATTTTCTCTACATTTTCCTTACACTCTATTCTCATTTCTGCCATACTCTTATCAATTTTTTCTCCCATCTTAATCCATTTATTCATTATTCATAATTTTATTCTCCACCATTACTTATTATTTTCTAATTTCATCTCATCCAATTTATTACCCAAATTTCTTATTAGCATCCCAATATCTACGCTAGTACTGTCTCTTCTTTGCTTATCACTCTTTTCCCCTATGGCATTCGCAATATCACTATTGCTGACGTCTACATTTTCTGTCCCTGATGCTTGCCCTTTATCACTTTCATTAAACATTTCGTTTAAACCGATCACTTCCTCGGATTCCAAATTCTCGCCCTGCGCACACTGAAATTCTAGTTCCTGTGAATTTTCCATATTAATCACACGTTTTTTACTTCTAAGAAGCATATATCAAACAAAAGAAAACCCCAAAATATTAATTTAAAAAAAACATGTATTAATTTTTGTAAGCAAAAGATTGCGTACTTGTGGAAATTGCACAGTAAAAATTGCACAACACGGAATTTAAATTTTACCCAAGAGGAACACGAAAGAAAGCAAAACAAAAAAAAACTATAACTCTAAATATTGGAAAGATTACCTTTTACAAAAATAGCTTCTGCAGTACTTCACCCTTGAGAGAGATCGTAAGCTCACACGGTTGGGCGCCAAAATGTAATATACTTTTTTGTGTATATAAAACATTTATTAATTTAAATTACAAATATGATCAATTTTAATAATTTTGTTTATTAATTTAAGTGAAGACACGGGCTTAATCCCAGGGGATTTTGGGTCTCTCAAGAGATGGAGTATGCATCAGCTGAAAATAGAAAGAAAATAATTGAATGTTAATTTTATTCAGAGCAATGAGCAAGTTTCACAAATTTTAGATCGCTTACCCACAATTACTGGCCCAACAAACATCCACCTCTCGAATGTTTGTGCGTCTCTGGATATCTGCTCTCTGCTCCACTCGCCTCCCTTCTGGGGTCTGATGCACTCGCCTCCCTTCTGCGGTCTGATCACTCGCCTGCCTTCTGGGGTCGAGCCACGTCCTCTCGGGTCTGATCTGGTCTGGTCGCCTCCCTTCTCGGGTCTGCTCTCGTCTGGTCTGCCACTCTGAGGTCTCTACCACGATCTGATGCACTCGCCTCCCTTCTCGGGTCTCTACTGCCGTCTGATCTCGAGCCACCCATCGGCTTCCCTTATAAAGCTTCTGGCGGGACTTCCCCTATTTCTTAACATTTCGGGGTTCCCCGCCCTCATTTTTCCCGCGGGGGTTCACCATCGTCATTTTTTATACAGGCAAAGCGGGCCTTCCCCGCGGGGAAAAACAATCTTTCGGCCGACTATCCATTGTTGTTGGCCGAACTGCGCCTCATAACGCCACAACCATACAAAATCCCCCCTTTATATATATATATATTTAAATGGGCCAAAGGCCCAAGGGCGGTGCCCCCTGAAAGCTCGCATCCCCGAATGGGGGTCTACCATATTCTACACCCCCTCTGCACGTGCTGTTAGTACACTAACTGGAACACAAGGATCGGGATTTTGTGTTTGATCCGCACCTCAGGGCATAATACCCTTTAATACGGTCGTTCACAGAGATAGATTGTGAGAGAGACAGAATGAAGAGCGTAGGGCTGAGGGAAAAAAGTGCCGATAATTTGACCAGAAGGGTCTCCTTACCGGGAAAAAACCTCAGTGATAGTAAGAGGGGTTGAAGGGCACAGGGAGCTAGTATACTGCTCTTGTGCGACAGCAACATGCGTTTGGTAATTTTTGGTAGGATATTGTTAGTAGTTGGGCTTGGGTATCATGCGCGACGATCCACTTCTTCTCCGTCACGTCCGGATCGCCGAGCATGTCCTGTAACAGTCCGTTAGAAAGCGTGGTCAGTAGATTACGTATAGACAATCATTATGTGTTGGGTTCGAGGAGGAGGTGTTTGGGGCGTTTGTATTTGGTGTCGCGGGTGTGATCATAGTTACCCAGACGCTTTATGATAGTGTTGTGTGAGAATTGTGTCTTGCTGTACAGACGTACAGCATGTTCTCTGATGACGTCCATTAGTGGCAGAATTTTCAATTCCCGATGGACGTCTTTAGTGCGTGCCCTCCAAGGTGCCTTGGCGATGATTTTAAGGACCTTGTTTTGTACAAACTGGAGGTTACGGAGGTGGGTTTTGGCTGCAAAGCCCCAGACTGGTCCTGCATACGTCAGAATTGGCCGTATGAGTGTTAAGTATAGGGCGCGAGCAGTGGAAGTGTTTATGGTGCTTGTTCTGTTAAGAATAGCTGTTTCAGTCTAATGTTTGCTTTTCTGATGGTGTTCGTGGTATAGAGTTTCCATTTTAGGGCCGGATCCAGCGAAACTCCTAGGTATTTAACCGCGTCTCGGAAATAAATCGGGCGATTGTGGAGTGTGAGTGGACGACAGTGTTTGTGTAGGCGTGCGTGTCGCGCCCTACGTGTTAGAAGGAGTGCCTCGCATTTACCAACGTTAACTTTAATTCGCCATCGTGTTAACCACGGTTCGAGTGTACTGAGTGCGCGTTGTAATTTATTGTTAAGTGCCGATGGTCGCCTCGACTGAGCAAAGATGGCGGTGTCGTCTGCGAATATGGCGACCTGGGTTTCTGGTGTTGTGGGGATATCGTTAATGTAGATGTTGTGTAGGACTGGCCCAATGATACTTCCTTGAGGCACTCCTGCTTGTATTCCCCTTATAGTGGACTTGGAGGTGTTGACATCAACGAAGAATGTCCTGCATGAGAGGTATGAGTGCAGCAGCCGTATTAGTCCCAGCGGAAACCTACAGTCATTGAGCCGCCGTATCAGACCGTTATACCATATCTTGTCGAAAGCCTTTTTCGACGTCAAAGAAAACGGCTGCCGTAGACCTTGCCAGGTTGTACCCTTCTGTGACGTGTTCAACTACTCGCAGCAGCTGGAGTGTTGTGGAGTGATGATTCCTAAAGCCGAATTGCTCCTGCCTTAGGAGATCGTTTTCTGTGCAGTGTTGTGTGATCCTGCGCAACATGACCTTCTCGACAACTTTACCTAGGGAGCAAAGTAAAGTTATGGGCTTATAGTTTGTCGGAAGTGCGTGGTCTTTCCCGGGTTTCCGGAAGGCCAGGACCTTGCCCTGCTTCCAGGCGTCCGGGAAGTGTTGTGTGCGGAAGATGGCATTCGTGATATTAGTGATCTCTTCGAGTTCTCTGGAGGAAAACTGTTTGAGCACTCGATTTTGAATGCCATCCGGACCAGGCGCCTTACTGGGGTGAGTTTGTCGTATGGCCCACTTGATTTCAGAAATGTTTGTATGCCGTAGAGGCTCGGCGACTTCTTGGGCTAACAACTGTGTAACAACCTGGTCCGTTTCCAGTGTGAATGCCGGATCTGATGGATCGTCATTTGGTTGGAACGTGGCCTCTAATGTGTCTGCCAGCAGTTCTGCTTTCTCCGTGTCGGAGTAGGCATATCCTGCCGGGCCTTGTAGCGTTGGTACTTTGTATGCCTCCCGTGTGAAGTGTCTCGCCATCTGCCACGTGAAGCGCGTGGAGGTGTCGAAGCTGGCTAGGAGCTTGTCCCATTCCTTGCTTCGGTGTGTCTGTATTTGTGCTCGAATGGTGTCTCTAAGTCTGTTCATATGTGTTTTGTATATCTGCAATCGAGTTCGCTGCCAATACCTTCTAAGTCTATTTCTTAGGGTTATTAACTCCTTTATTCTATCAGGGAGCACCGTCCTGTGTTGATGCGGAGTTACAGTTGGTATTGATTCGGATATCGCGTCCTGTATGGCAGCAGTGAGGGAATGAACAGACTGATCTATTTCCGCCTCGCTGTTGATGTTGTCTGTGTTATTCATGTTTCTATCTAAGGTTTCCCGGAATAAATCCCAGTTTGCCTTTCGATAGTTGAACATGGTGCGCTTGTCTCTGTACTGTATAGTGCCTGTATTGCAAATTAGTACTGGATAGTGGTTTGAAGTCAAGTTCTGTAAGACCGTGAGGTCTAGAGTACTTGTGACGCCCTTGATGAGGGCTATGTCCAGGACATCTGGCTGTGCGTTTCGTCTGTTGGGCACGAAAGTTGCCTCACGTGGCCCAAGGACGATGTAGTTATGTGTCTGTGAGTGTGCGTGTAGTGAGTGCCCTTCCGCTGGGGTTGGTGCGCCTACTATTACATAACGGATGTTTACTGTTTAGATCCCCAGCTACTATAACCCTCCCTGAGATGTTAAGTAGCCGTTCTATATCTCTCAGATCAATAGGGGGCCTGCCAGGTTTATTGTAGACGACTATGAGTGTGGTGTACGCTCCATTCAGCTGGATTCTAACAGCCGTGGCTTCAAGCTTGTTTAGTCGTGGTAGTGGGACAAGCGAATGGGCGATGTCTTGTCTAATAATAATTGCAGTTCCGCCGCCTCTACGACCGTCTTGTCTGTCGGAGCTGTAGACTGCGTGTTGTGTGAAGTGTATCTTATCCGTGGGGACAAGGTGTGTCTCGTTCAAGAGCGCGATGCCGACGGCATGTTGCGTCATGAACGCGGCCAGTTCGACGCTTTTGTTGTTCAGGCCGCGGGCGTTCCAGAAAAGGATACGCGTGTCTCGGCCCATGGGGCGTCTAGCCGTGATGGAGGGAGAACGAGGGCATGAGATTTGAGAGCTGTCCTTGGATAGCGGAGAGGATGGCTTGGGTGATTTGTGGGAGCATGGTCTCTAGGATCTTGGCGATCATGGAGTTGACTAGGGCCGCCATAGGGTCCTCTGTGTTTTTCCTGGCTTCTCTATTAGGGAGAGCGGCCTGAGTGGCAACAGGCAAAGCAGGAGCTGAAGGCTTCTGCTTTGTGTGTGGGGGGGCCTCAGCTGGCTGGGAACGTTGCAACTCTGCCTTGTATGTGGGGCAACCCCTGTAAAGGGCAGAATGATCGCCTCCACAACTGTCACAGGTCTTTCTCCCGTCCTTCTCCAACTTGCAGTTGGTTCAGCGCGCCCAGATCGCCGTGGTTGTAGGCCACTATGGGCGGCAGGACATCTGCAAGCATTGTGTTGGTTGTGGTGGGCTGGACTGGGGCGTCCTGAGTTGATGTGCTGGCTTGGGCTAGGACTTGGGAATTTGCCCTTGTTGCGGTGTTCATTACGAGTTCAGTTCTGGGAATCTCGTGTCTGGATTTTGTTAATTTACGTTTGTTTATGATTAGGGGAGAGACTCCAGGACTCCCTGTAGGGGGACTCCTTCTCTTCCCCTTTACAATTTGCCATTCGGCAGACTGTGCAGCCAGGATTGGAGCGGCTGCAGAAGTTAGTGACTCCAGGCTGCGGGTCGAGCGGAGTGGGGAAGCCATCCTTCCGATCGGCCACCGGTTTAAAGGTAGTTTCTTTCCTCTTTTTTTTTAGATTTCCGGTAGCCTCAGGGAGAAGATGTTGTGTATGGAGGACTTGGGTAAGTTCTAATCGCACCTACAGTACGCGCAGTTATCCCACGTGAAGGGGCCGCTGGCACTGATAATCCCTACTCTAACACTATGTGGGGCTAGCCCCCAACCAGGTAAAGGTGGGAAAGAAGAACCTTTGTTACGCAATAAGCGAGCACTTAAGGGTTAGTAACAAAGGCGATAGACGATGAGACGAGCGGCGAAACAAGGAGTTCTGCCACTAGCTGCCACGTGGGCGTGTCGCTCTGCCCGAAGACAGGTTGAGACTTGCTCGGTGTTCCGCTTTCTCGGATGAGGAAGTAGTAGGCTCGAACCAGGAAGTCCCGTACTTGTTGCTCCGACCAGGCCCAGGCAGCAACTGTGCGCATCGCTAAGTTAAGTTAAGTTGGTTGGAATTTGCGTGTGCCAAACTGACACACGCTGGCTGATTAGGCACGATGGCCTCTACAGCCCGCTGTTTGATGTTGTTGTTATGGCTCTTCTTTCTTCGCTTCTTGTTGTTATTGGCCGTGGAAAAGGTGGGCAGTTGCTTCAGCTTGGCGTCGGAAGTCATGTAGGTTCAGGTTTTAGGGTAACAGGAGACTTGGAGTCCTCTTTTTTTTTTTTTTTTGTACGAGGGGGAGTGTGTTGTGTAATGAAGGATTCTCTTTATTTTTCTCGAGAAGGGAAGGGTGACCACATTTTTTTTTGTGGGGGGAGTGATGGATTCTCTTTTTTTTGTGCGAGATAGGTTTGGTAGTTGTTTTTTTATTTTTTAAATCTATTGCTGGGCTAGAAAGGATTTTTTTTTATATTGAGGGGTAAATAGTCTATCAGTGTTTATATACATATCCCCTGGTTAGCCAGAGCCAATACCAGGTTCGTAGGTCCTAATTGTGTGATGTGACGAGGGCCAATCAGCGCTCAGTCGTTTCCAGTGCGGGCCACGTTAGTATCTCTCCCGGGACCATTCCCACGCCAACCGTCCTCCCGCAGCAAGCTCAGGGCAGGATCCCAAGCGCTGCTCAGTTGGAACCCCGTGTCCCTGTTGAGGAGGTTGTCGTGCGTCCTAATGCGTACGGCCTCACTGAGCACACTATCCCAGTAGCCATTGACCCGATCCAAAATCCTAGTATTTTCGAAGTCAATGGCATGGCCTGCAACAATAGCGTGCTCCGCCACTGCCGATTTGCTCAAACGAGCAACGTCGCACATTGATTACTATGGTACCCGTGTGGAAACCCGAGGGCTGTTTCTTCAATAATTATTATCAATTTGCTACAGCAATTTTACAAAAATTCATATTTACACAGAAATATTTACATTTCACTGTTACATTGAAAATTTTCTTCATTTAAAACTATCGCTTCATAAGTTTACTAAATTTGTATAAATTTTGTTTTATTTTTTTGTAATAATATACTAGATTATAATAATTTTCAATTTATTAAAAAATAATCGTTTTCTGCTGCACATTTCCAAATATATACATATAATTATCCCTATTGAAGCAGTAAAAGACGGTTGTTGTGGTTCTCAAGTCAAAAGTGTTTTCAAATTCCAGTGCAATTTTTCTATTTAGATGTTGGTATGAAAAATGATCATCTCTTGTACCTATCAATAATTCTTACATATTCATATAAATAAACAAATATGTGACCATGGTGCGTGGTTATCAGCATGAGAAATGAATTTTCCTTATCTGAGGCGTGTGACAACAATGTAGCATCAGTAGCTTTTCTAACGGAAAAACAGTAAACTTTGGTGAAGTAAATCATAGTAATTGTAAAAGAGTAGCTAAGGAAACAATTTATGATTGAGAAAAATGTTTAGCACAAAAAATTAGTAGAGATTGTAGACTCCGGCAATCAACATGTTAACGTTATATTGTGTATGTAATGCGTTCACCTGAGATTAGAGATTTCCAGGGAGTCTTTTCTAAAAAATTAAGGGTTCCAGTGCTGCTTCCAAAATTGATGAATCTGACCTTTATTCATGGTTCCGATGGCTAGTTTGGTCTTATCAGTAAAGACACTGATGTGTAGTTTAAGAATATAATGTTTAATTTCAGTAAATATTACTGTAAGGATTGGGAAAGGAAGGCTTAGGGTGAATATTACAGGAAAGTGAATGATAGCCTATGACAAGACCGTACATTATTCGTCCGCAAACTCATAGACTCATAGACATGAGTAGAACAAGCTGACAAGACAGTCCTTTCAGCATTAATTCAAGAGGCAGCTTGTATGCCTACATCAAGACAGGAGAATTCACTATAGCCTCCCTTTCCTCTTAATTTAATCAGTTTTTGAGGCAATCATCAAAAATAGATTACCTAACTATCTCCCTGATGTGGGTAGAGGAAATGATCTGGATTAATTCTCTAAAATATTATGGTGTATCTCAAGGATTTAAATTTATGCCATTAATAACCATATTTTTTTCAACATTTAGATCAGAGATCCATTAATATTTATTACAGGCAAAGAATCATTTTTAATGGTAATATTAGCTTCAGAATTTGAAAATATTAAAATATTTTATCAAAAGTTTTGCAGTTTGGTGTCAAAATTTAATTTTTCATAGTTGTCTTTCTTGATGAACACAGTTTCATCCTTACACTTCACTATTATCACTTCTTTGGAGCCATAAATAAGTATTCTGTATGGTGTAATGGGATCCATGGCATTGTATTTAGTTGAATTGATTGAACGTCACATACAGTAGGAATCAGCTGTGTCGAGGGATGTACAAAATGATGATATACATTCTGTAGATACTGCAATAATTACGTGTGGAAAAGGAGTTGAAGTGTCACTTGTTGCCTCGGATCTCTATCATATTGTCAGACTTCTGATGAAATTTTTGTTATATTTTGACATTTTTGTGGGAGGAAAAAAAACCTGAAGAAGGCATAAAAACATTCCGAAATGTCATTACAACTAAATTTAATAATATAAAGTCTGTAAAAGGTCATCAATTGTTTAATTGCATGGTTTTTATTAAGCTAATTATGTTTAAGTAATACAGTAAATATAATCCATTGCCCAAACAGTTTTTTAAAAATAGTTCCAGCTAAATTTACTAATTCACATCTGACTCTTGTGTTTAGTTTATTTAATGGCTGATGTCCAAAATTGAGTGTAATTTTTCTATTTGTATATTTTTAATTTTTGACACGTAGGTATGAAATTATTCATTTACAGTCTATTAATATGTATTCTGGAATGTGAAGTTTCTTACAAAATTTGACTATTTCTGATTGAATTTCAGAAATGTGTGTCCATGTGGACTATGAGTGGTCTGTGTCAGTGTATGTAATAATATTTATTGATTCCTGAAACAGCTGTCTCTGTCCAATATCAAAGTATTTCCCTACTGTGTTTCCTCTACCGCTGAAACATCTGTCTCTTCTAATTTCTCATACATCAGTTGTGGTGTGACAATTATTATGACCTTGATTCTCTTTATACTGAAGTGCATTGTGATGCTTTAAACGCATTCAAAAGAAATGCAGTATCAACTCACAGTGCCAACTGAGTTCTATCCTACATTAAAATTATTTCTAATTAATTGTACAGGGTCTCTAGGTTCGTTCTATCTATACATATTCATGAATCACTAATTTTTAAAATGATTCAGCTAATTGGTATGAACTTCAATGGGTTTCTTGTTTCAGGGAAACAATAGGGAAGTAAGAACCTACAATAACAATTGGTCCAGAAAATATTCTATTTTATTTAATTATAACTTACAATCTATCATACTAATTGTTTTGACTTACAGATTAAGATATGGGGAAAAAGCATTCCATTGAACGTTTTCAAAATTAAAATAAAAAGTTTGACACTGTGGAATGTTCACATGAATCTTCTTAATATGTTCAAAGGCTTGAATCTCTTGAGCCTAGGTTCTTTGTCACCAGAGTTTCAAAGTTATTCCACTAACTTATTGGATGAAATCTTAGTTTGTCAGAGTAGCACACACTGCTGTTATGTATTTTTTTGGTAACAGTTGATATTCCTAAATCTTGTCGAATGTCCTCATTCAGAACAAGCCATGGGGTATTTAATAAGGACAGCAGTACTTTTGATTGGAATTAATTGCTAATGGCTATGTTTGATCTACTAGCTGTTCACTAAAGTTGTATCCTGGGTAACAGGCTATATGAGGGTGATCCTGAAGCAGGCAACTCCACTTTAATAGCATAGGAAGGGAATTGAAAAGGGGAGGGGGGTGGAAGGTAGAGCAAGGTAGCCCAAGGTTAACTAGGGCCTCCCCAGGCAGTAGTGTAGGAATCCAACCTGGTGTTTCACCTAAATGTGATGCAGGGGAAGACCTAGAAAACCTGCATCAGGTAGGTCGGGCTAGTGGGTACTACTCCTTCGCCCTTCTGATGACGGGAGACTGGATTGCTGTTGGGACACAACAAACCCACCTCCGTACCTCTATCAGTATTGAGAGGCAGTTGTCCGACTCGTCCAATGGAATCAGCGAACAACTCTCACCGTATGCTGAAGGTCTTTGACCCCCGGAAATTCACCTCTTAAACTGCTCGAGGTCGCCTCAGCCTGCAGGAGTCTTAATTTAATTACCTTGGCCATTGACCAAGGGGAGGGGGGCGGGGAGGAGGAAAACCAGGAAGGAGGAAGTCAGCCCAGTTGGACTTACCAGAACTCCACCTGGCTCATTCATTTCCCCAGATGTAGTGACTCCAACTAGCCCGGCGACTGGCCTAAATTGTAAATGAGGTTTGAGCGGTTTCGACTTGCTTCCAAAGCCGGCGCCACACTATGTGGTGAACGTTTGACTCAAATGTTGGCTCTTAATATTTGAGCCCATTATCGTCGATTAGTGGTGGCAACTGCCTTGCTACACGGTGGAGTGAATGTTTGATCCAATACAATCGATTCAAACATGGCTCCTTTTATCTTAGGTGGGAATATTATAGACAAGATAGAATGGAGAATAAATAAAAAGACAGCCAATAAGTCAGCAATTAATTTTATTACTATTTGATTAATACAAATACTACGTTTCATCCTTTCGGCCGTAACCGACCCGGTGATGGTTTGAGACACCAAATTCCTCTCATTGAAATACTTCACGCATTTAATAACCTGAAGAAGTCGACAAAGGTGGATGAAACGTAGTATTTGTATTAATTAAATTGTAATAAAATTAATTGCTGACTTATTGGCCGTCTTTTATTTATTTTAAACTTTAAAGTCAGAAAATTACGCTTAAAATGGAGGATGATGAGGATGTTGTTATTGCTATTATTCAACAGCAATCTTTTGTCTTGTTGGAAATTACTATTGACGATTTATTATCCATTCTACAGTAAAGTCACGCATTTAAACGAATAAAACAATGAAATATTAGAAGAATTTTTAACATAAATGCGTTGTTTATAACCGCGGAAAAATAAAATCATGTGTAAAGAAGATTGAAATATACAAAATTGATACAAAAAACCCTTTTATTAACTAATTTCATTATTATAAATAAATAAATTATATTATCTAACTTAATATTGTAAATAAAACATAATAATGGCCAAAAGACAGAAATGGAAAAGTTCAATTAGAATACAATTCGTCCCCCAACTTTAGGAACCTCCACAGTTATTTAAATAAAATATATTCTCGGACGATGGAGGAGCAACAAGAATATAATATAAGAATAATGTGGATGAAACGTATTCTAATTTCATTATTGTATGTAAGCTTTAACCCTATTTTTAAGTGTGCAGTTTCAATCAAAACAGTAATTATTTTAGGAAAAATAACAAAAACTCATTATTTTATAAACTTTTGCTGTACAGAAATAAAATTATTTCTTTAATAAATATTATTCAAAATATATAAATTATTAATATATAAAACATGCCTGTCTTTTTTTTGGGGGGGGGGGTAACAGGCTACATAAGGGTGATCCTGAAACAGGCAACTCCCCTTTAATAGCATAGGAAGGGGGATGTGGAAGATAGAGCAAGGTAGCCAAGGGTTAACTAGGGCCCCCGGGCTATGGTTTAAGGATTCTACCCGGTGTTTCACCTAAAGAGATGCAGGGAAAACCTGCATCAGATAGGTCGGACATTGGGTACTATTTCCACGCCCTTCCGAATGACGGGAGACGAGCCTGCATTCCCATCTCCGTGTCTCCACCAGCTTCAGGAGGCAGTTGGCCGACTGATCTAATGGGATCAGCGGACAACTCTTGCCATATGCCCAAGGTCTTTGACCCCAGTACATATACCTCCTAAAATAGGTGAAGGTGTCTCGGCATATGAGAACTTTGATAAAAAAAATACCTAGAAAGAGTGCGAGGCATCCCCGACATGATCAGGTGAGTCCCGCAGTCACTCTGGGCTGAAGCGCATGCGACAAAACTCCCGCAGTCCTCATGAACATACCTGTCGAAGCACATCACCGAAAATATTAAACAAAACTTGAATCAACTGCGACTACACTCGGTTGGACGATTGTTGGAAGGCATTTGACACACTGCTACACAAAGTCGTGGAGCGAGAAAAAAAAACCTTTGACTCGGGTCCTAAGACCGGCAACACCCCCGAACGTGTTTAACGCCATCGTTGGACGCTCGTCATTTGGATCGGCGAAGAAAAGTCGTTTTAATTCATGATTATTTGACAATCACTACGCGCCTAAAACTAATATAATTTCATACCCGAGTTCGAAATCCTGGGGAATCAGCTACTGATTTTATCACCGCTATAAATTGTAACTATGGCAATCTGCAAGACGAATTTATTCGAGACAGGATTGTTGTAGGTGTTGAAAACAAAAAGCTGAGCGAGCGTATGCATTTAGACGATTCGCTCACGCTTGATAAAGCTGTCAAGATGATTTCGCAGTCTGAAGACGACAGAAAACAAGTCGAACAATTGCAACAACCGATCATAATTAGAGTCGCGGCATCTAAGGAAAAGGACGAAGACATTAAATTCTCGTTACGGAAGAAACAGGATAAGCCAACAAACTCGCGTTCTAAACAGTGGAATAGCTGTCAGTGGTGCGGCTGCGACAAACACGAACGCAAACATTGCCCTGCTAACACTGCCACCCGTCACAGTTGTCATCAGAAAGGACATTTTTCGATGAGGGAAACCCAGACGCCGACGACTTATCTCACATCGACACGGTCAAGGCAAAAAGCGGCGACAATATAGACTGGACGGTAACAATCCAAGTCAACGTGAAGAACGTTCGATTCAAAATCGACACGGGGAGCGACGTCACGGCCCTTTCACAGAGATATGCAGGCAACAGAGAAGTTTCAAGGTCAGTGAAACGATTAACAGGCCCTGACTCGACGACACTGAACGTATACGGAGTCGAGCAAGCTACACTATCCTACAACAATAGAAATATTCGCCAAACAATTTATTATATTCGAAACCTTCAGCAGCCTTTGTTGGGAAGATCGGATGCAGTGAGATTAGGCCTGGTGAAAAGGATCCACGCTAATTTCAATTCAAAGGCTACAATCATTGGATGATGTTAAGTCGAAGTATCCCGTATTTTTCCAGAGAATCGGAAAAATGCCTGGAAAGTGTAAAATAGCTGTCATACCGAATGCAGTACCGGCTGCCGTGACAACTTCAAGGTGAATTGCGTTACCCCTGCTAGACAAGGTAAAAAAGGCAATAGAGAAGATGGTAGAAGAAAAGATATATATACGGACTTGGGTTTTCCTAAGGCAGCCCGAGGATTCGTATGTATCTCAGAGCTGAGTAAAGCCGTTCAACCAGAATATCATGCTATACCTGATGTTCACTATACTCTGAACTTGATAAAAGATGCCAGATATTTTTCCAAACTGGATGCGGCTTCAGGATTTTACCAAACGGTCTTAGACGGAGGATCACGTCTACTCACCACATTCATCACACCCTTTGGAAGGTTCTGCTTTAATCGTTTACCATTTGGAATCACTCGTGCTCCTAAACGTTTCCAGAAAAAGTGCAAGAAATACTGGTAGGCTATGACGGCATAGTATGTTTGATGGACGATAATTTAGTAAACGGAGCTACTCAAGAAGAACATAACAGTAGACTAGAGACGATTTTAGCCGACCTTCTGTGATCTAGTGCTGCCTTACAACCCAAGGGTCTCGGGTTCAAATACTGGCATGGGCTTGCATATTCCTACCGTCATGGTCGCAAAGACCGGGATTAAGACTGCTGGAGAATCGATACGCTGACCACGTGTCACTCCAAATTCGGAATGTGTCACGCAAGATGACAGTCCGCAGTCGCTCTGGTAGAGCCCAAGAAGAAGAGACGGTTTTAACAAAACTACGTGAAGGTAAAATGACGCTCAACGAGAAGAAGTTGGGTATCACGAGCCGATCTACTGAATCCCTGGGACACATCATCGACGAGTCGGGTATTCGTATACATCCGGAGAAGGTAGAAGCCATCGTCGAAATGGCAAGAAGGGACTGATTGGTATGGTTAACTTCTTAGCGAAGGCCATACCAGACACAGCAACCATCTTTGCTCCACTTCAAGCATTGCTAAAAGAGGATTCGGCATTTGTATGGGGACAAAGTCAAGAAGCACCTTTTGCCAGAGTGAAGAAAATCTTGACTTCGGCTCCAGTATTAGTCCGTTTCGATCCTAGGAAGGAAACGATCGTAACGGCAGACGCATGATCCTTCGGAATTGAAGGAGCGCTACTCCAGAAGGCGGAGACATCAAACCTGTAGCGTACACGTCAAGGCTACTTACAGACGCCGAGAAAAAGTACGCCCAGATCGAGAAAGAGGCACTAGTTATTATCTACGCCTGCGGTAAATTTGCCTATTACGTAACAGGCATGCAAATTTAAGTGCAAATCGACCATAAACCACTCATCCCGATTCTTACAACCAAATCTCTGGATAATGTCTCCTAGACTTCAGAGATATCGTATCCGTCTTATGCGTTTTGATTACACTGTGGTCCACGTACCAGGTAAAGACTTGGAAACAGCGGACGCCCTATCTCGACAACCAATTGTTCGGACAATTCACGAAGCATTCGAAGAGGAAGGGGCGATTTCAAATCTTCCAGCGTCCACTCCGAAGCTCATGCAAATCGTCGAGGAACAGAAACAGCAGCTGTTTGAGTCTACATCTGCAATGGATGGCCATGACCAGAATCTCTACCCAGCCGTTCTAGGAGAAACGGTGAGACATTACCTGTCAGGATGAATTGCTGATTTACGGATCATCATCCCAATGAAACTGCAAGCAGAAATGTTAGACAAGATCCACGGGGAACACCCTGGTATTACAAAATGTAGAGCTCTAATCAAACTGTTTGGTGGCCTGGAATGTCTACGCAGATACGCCAAAACAACTGTGACATTTGCAGGCAACACCGAACGAATAGACATGAACCATTGATTCAGGTTGATCCAGCTAATCGTCTGTGGCAGACAGCATGGATCTATTTAAAGTAAACAATTAATGGTAACCATTTTTGATAGATATTCCTGATCCCGGAAGTGGTGAATGTTCCTAACATGAGAATGGAAACAATCATAGAAAAAAATGCAGGACAAGGCATCCCGGAAGAGATCTTCACAGACATCGGCACTCAGTTCAACCCGTTTAGGGAATCCCAAAGGTTCAAGTAATTCCAAGAAGCATATAGCTTTAAATTAGTTATAAGAAGCTACCCACAGAGCAATGGACTCGCCGAAGCGGGAGTCAAAATTGTGAAGAGAATTTTTGCGAAGGATAAAGACCCGTACAAAGTTCTGCTGGCATACCGCAACACGCCTTTGGAACTATCGATGAGTCACAGATTGAAAGATTTCTTACCTGTTATTCCAGTCAACTTGGAACCCAGGGTGGTTGATAGTGTATAAGTAATAGAAAAAGAAGTCCATCGAAGAGCAAGAATCGAGAGAAACTATAACTAGACAAAAAGGGCTACCTGAATTGGTTTCAGGGACCCGAGTCTTCGTCAAAGATAAAAAGAAGTCGGCACGGTCATGAGAAAGACGGACCAACCGAGGTCATATGTCGTCCGTACAGAAACTAATGGCATTCGTCACAACATACATGCGATATGTCCGACGCTATCGTCAGGAGGCAACACTCTAGCAAGTCCTCCGATTGGGACGACGACTGATGTGTCCACTACGCCCAAGACCATCGAGCAGCCGGCGGGAGGTCGACGGACGAGATCCGGCCGATTATCAAGAACACCACAGCAACTAGTTCTTTAGCTTTGAGAGGGAAATGTTGTAGGAGCAGTGTGTTTAGCTACTGGAGCCTTTGGTGGCCCTCATAATAACTAGATAGTAGCGAGACAGACTGTGTCCCTGAAGGACGTATAGACAATGTGTGCTGTGACAATATTATGTAAGCCTCTCGTAATAAAGTTTACGTGTATTCATTAACACAAGTCCTTAACAAACTGCACATTCGCCCCTTCAGAGTTTATGAAGTAATTTTCTCAGTAAATAATCGTCAAATCCCATTTTTACTAACACATTCTCTCACTATAGAGAATGACGCGTCCGCATTAAGTTCCTGTCAGCTAATAATGAGATGATTCTCGGCCCAGATTAACAATTCAAGCAAATAAAGCCGTAATTCAGTTTTAAACACTCCAAAAAGACGATTCTTGTAGATAGGTTAACAATTAAAGACATGGAAATTAAGCTCTAATTTATTTTTATATAGTACTCTCTCTGGTTTCAAGGTTCTCACATGCCGGGGGATATGTTATGGGGTCCCAGATCTTGGACATACGGTAAGAGTTGTCTGCTGGATCAGTCGGCCAGCTGCCTCCTCAAACTGTGAAGGCACGGAGAAGGGAATGACTGCGACTCCACATCAAACTCCACTCCCATCATTGGGAAGGGCATGAGACACATGCCCAATAGTCTGAACTACTGATGTAGTTTTCTAGGGAGCATATCTTTCAGGTGAATCACCGGGTAGTATCCTTAAACTATAGCCTGGGAGTCCTAGTCAACCCTTGGCTGCATTCCACATCACCCCTTTCCATTTCCCTTCCTATGCCATTAAAGGGTAGATCTCTGTTTCGGGATCACCCCCAAGGAAAACCCAATCGTAAGGAATAACTCTGAACAAGATTTTAGCGTTTGATACTTGGGTTCACCATTTTGAACCAGTGATCAAAATGTTTAGTAACAGCGAGAGGGTCGAAGAATTTGTGGGGAACTAGCTCAATCAAGACATCAGGTTTTAAAGAATAATTCATCGTTGGAACAAGCGTATTAATATTTTGGAGGTTGAGAAGCAGTAAGTCTCATTTTTGTAGAGCAATTTATCTCTTTAATTCCTGAATGTTCCTAGTATTTACAGTTATCTGTTCTCGTTTCATAACAAATAACAGCACTCATTTTATATTTCAGGTAATTGCCTTAATTACATTCCTTGCTAAATTGTTGATTATAATTGGCGTGTCACTAGTAGCTTATCAAAGCTTTGAAGGACAGGAAAATGAAGGAAAAATAAGCTATAGTATCGTTCCAACATTGCTTGTTACTATTGGATCATATATTGTTGCCCAGCAATTCTTTAATTTGTTTGAGCTTTCAACTGGTACTATATTCCTCTGTTTTTGTGAGTATGTAATCCAAATACATTTAATAACTATGTGAAAATGGAGCTACGACTTATTGCATTTCTTGATTCATGATTTAACCGCAATCCATTAAAATATCACAAGAATTACGAAACGTTTAAAGCAAAACTTTAATATTTCTCATGGGAAAATAGATATATTTATCGTAATTTTGTTGCAGTGGAAGATTGTGAACGAAACGATGGTTCACCGGAAAAACCTTTCTATATGACGACGAAACTGAGAAAAATACTAGAAGAAAATGAAAGCTCATAAAATGTTGACTGTTTTCACAGCAAACCAAGAGAGAAAAAGACAAATTTTCAGTAAAAAGTTATTAGTGTCGCCTTTTAGCCTTCAATGTAATCTAGTTTATAATACTTGAAAATTGTATTCATTGCGTGTAAGTAACAATATAATCATACCAAAGTGATTTAGTAACTTTTTTGTAGTGATCTATTTGGAAGTGAGCCATTTGCCGAAAGGAATAGACTGCACTAGCATTTGATTGCGGAAATTCCAAACAATCTTCAAATGGAATTCGGAGAGTCCATGATAGTTATCCAAGTTAGCTGAAGTCTCGTGAAATGTTCGCTTTGAGGAGGCTTCTTAGTTCTACGTCTTTTTTATCGAGGGTAGGGGAAAATCTTCCAAAGACGCCGTGAAACCAGAGTTACATGGTGTGTGGGATTTTTACCCACTAAAAACCACCTCCGTTTACAAAGTACCTCCTCGCGGAACCGCCGTTAGGCATTACTTCACGAGGGGTGGATTGCCAATGGGCGCACTTACGTATAATAATTATTAAATAACAATAAAACTATAGTATAGCTATTCCTAACTATAACTAGCCTCCGTTCACAAGTCTCATCCTAGAGGCAACTATACATTATCTCACACAAGATTCACTCACACGCTCAAATTACAACTATTACACACGCATTCACTCGGATGTATTTGCTTCCGTCGAACGTTCATCTGATGGCGCATCGCGTACAGACACTCGCTCTTACTGACACTATAGAGTACACTCACACATTCACTTTCATACACACTCGCATTCTCACTTACGCTTCATAAACGCTCGCACTCACGACAAGGCACTTATAAGCACATTTACTCGTTTGCTTCTATACGCTGTCTTTCTTCGCTCCGTACGTTCTCCAGTACCTTCGTAGCAAAGTGTGACACTGCGTCCATCTTTCTTCGTCCTGAAGCATAAACGGCGTTATATCTTCAGGCCTCACTCAACGTCTGAGAAGCTCCTGTACTGCTGCTCTTTCTTCGTTTAAGCGAGGGCAGTCGAAGAAACAAGTTCCGTGCATGATGGACACATTTCATCTTCTATTATGGCGAATTTCTTCTGGTATTGCTTGAAACATCCGTGTCACGTCAGGACTGAGTGAGGTTGTAGTTCAGCTCGCCGTGCTTCCTGTTGACCCACGTTCCTACGTCGGGAATCAGCCGGTACGTCCATCTTCCTTGTCAGAGTGGTCCTGCCAGGATCTGATAGTTTCTCGACCTTCTTCCGCCGCGATGACTCTTCTGTCTAACTCGGCATTGAGGCGGGCTCGATGGAATCGCCGCTTGCATTCTTCTGCCTCCAGTTCTATGGACTTCATTCCGGCGATGACGCACACTGCATCGTAGGAGACGGTCCTGAATGCGCCGGCGGTAAGCTCCAGCGATCTTCCTCCTGAACGATTCACTCCTCAAGGCTTCCGCCCAGATGGGGGCCGCGTATAGCAGGGCCGAGTTGACGACAGCCGCTAGTAGCCTTCTCCGACTTTGTCGCGGTCCTCCTGCATTAGGCATTAGTCTAGCTAGGGCCCTGACAACCGTCGTTGCCTTGGCACTGGTCCCTCTGACATGTTACCCGAAAGTCAGCCTCGAGTCGACCCATACTCCTAGGTACTTGAGGCATGGCTGGGAAACTATCCTCTGGTTCCCCACTCTCACGGTGATATCTTCTTTCTTCTTCCTACTCGTTACTAGGACGACCTCCGTCTTCTGTTCAGCTAGCGTAAGGCCGCTGTTTCGGAGTCACCGCCTGATGGTCTCTATTGCGTCTTTTGCTGCATTAGTCACCTCCTCTAGCAGCTTCGCCACGACGACTACCGCTAGGTCGTCCGCGAACCCTATAATACGGACCCCAACTGGCATCTCTAATCTTAGTACCCCGTCGTACATCACATTCCACAGGACGGGGCCGAGGACCGATCCCTGCGGAACTCCTCCTGTGATGTTGTGGCATACTTCTCCCTCGTCGGTAGCGTAATGGAGTGTACGCTCGCGGAAGTAATCTCCTATCATGGCCACTATGTACTCCGGCAACTGGATCGAACGGAGTGCGGCCATTATGTTGTCCCACCTCGCCGAGTTGAAGGCGTTCCTCACATCGAGCATAATGATGGCGCAGTATCTCTTCGCTCCTCCCCTCCATCCTGCTCCCTCGATGGCCCTACGTGCTGTGTCTACTACCTCTTCTACGGCGTCTATCGTTGACCTACTCTTCCTAAAACCATACTGATTACCCGACAGCCCTTCCACGGATTCTAAATGGACTGTAAGCCTGTCGCAGACGATTCGCTCCAGCACTTTCCCTGCCGTGTCCAGGAGACATATTGGCCGGTAGGCGGAGGGATTTTCCTGCGGGTCCCTTCTCTTGGGCAGTAGGACGAGGCGCTGCTTCTTCCATCTTCTGGGAAAAACTACTTTCCTCAGGCATCACTGCGAGGAAGTTCTACGTCTTATCTGAGGTGATTCGCGTCCTGAGTGTACAAAATGTTTTCCCAACATTTAATCTTTAGATGTAGTTAAATCTGATCCACTGTAAATACAGGTCAGGACACAATGCTTCTTATGGAGCCGCCATCTTTGTGTCGCGATCGTGTCGTCTGCTGTGTAGTATCATATGGGCATACTAACACAACATTGCACTTTTCTTGTATTATAGATTACAAGAACTTCGGAAACTATTTTAGAAAGATTTACGAAGAGCTGAAACACGACAAGCCATCGAAATAAGCCTCCAACACTGACATAGAAACAATTGCTTTTCACAGTGCTGCAATCGCCGACGTCTGACATGTAAACAAATGTGTTAGCCAGTGCTCCTGTCGCTGACGGCGGCCAAAGTAAAATTATATAACCTACCCGAATTGCCTCGGAATGGGTTAATTTATTAACACTGACAATATCAGACCTTGTAATGTCATTATAATTTTGTAATTAATTTCCACTACAAATATTTTGCTGTGTTTCACATGCCATTTCAAGATTTTAATATAAATTTCAGATGGAATTATTGTTTTAAAAACAAGTCAGTTACAAATATGGTAAGTATAGGTTGCTTGAAAACAATTTTAAATCGCAGATTTTATAAAGATCCTTTTTATTCCTTAACTTACTAATAATTTAATGTCAAGTTCACTAAGAATGGCTGAAATAATTACTGAACCGTACATAAATTGCCAACTTTATACTATTAATCCTGAATTTAAAAACATTTGGCATTATAATTTGAATTTAAGAATAAATTATGCACCTGATGTCTGCTGAACCACTTTATTGATACAAAGAAAATAAAGTTTTTCACGAATAATAAACCAAGATTACTTAAAGGAGTCATAGAAACAGATATTTAACTAACAAATTTGACGTTAAACACAAATTTATTTATTCTACAATTAAAAGAAATGAACATTTTAACTAATAATCTGTTGGGGATTCGAAGGTAACTTAATTTTAATCACATGGCTACACACAACCGCACAGTCCAAGTTCACCCGTACGACTCTCTAGTTTTAGCTTTTTCCGCCGGATGGCTCTGTCCACTCTTTCATAATCCATGAATAGTGCTAAGGTACACAGAAGTAATCATGTCAGCAATATTGTATGAACTGGTGTTTTAGGTACAGTTAAACTCTTCAGTACTACATATTTCAAAAGTAATTTCAGTCTGCTTTATTATATCAAGCACTGCTTCTGAGGGATAAATTAAATTTCCCTTGATAAAAGATATTGTCCATTCAAGTGGCAAGTGTTGTGGAACTTCTTTTTCAGATAAGAACTCTGTGCACAAGAAACACACAACTTTCTTCACAACGTGTGCAAATTTGTGGACAAATAACATAAACCTACCATTAGGGCAGAATTTAATGATTTTGTATCCCTTGCACAAAATTCCAGGATTCTACTATTCTGTTTAGTGGTCTTAGTGGATACTCCACACTCCTCAAATACTTGTACCATTTGTTTCCTACAGCACGTTTTATATGCAAGGCACTGTCTTGTCGGTCCTCAAATATGGGTTGATAGTTAGTGCTAGATCTCTGCCAATACTGGATCCGACTGTCCAAGTTCTGCTGACATCTATTTTTCATTTGATGTAGTTAATCTTTAAGTTTCTTAACCTAAAAATAAAAGCAAAATTAATAATCTCTTAACTGTAGGGTGTTTACAAAACACAGACACAATCAAACAGTTAATCCTCATTAATTACCTCACATTTCAGCTTTAAATTATACGACTCTAGTTCCTACATTGCATTATTCTGAGCAACATTCTCTGTGACAAATCCTTAGACAAGTTTTCAACTGTACAATCCGGAAATATAGAAATTTTATTACAGCTTTATACACTGAAAACTTATCACTTCATAAACTACATATTAATATAACTATCCATGGCGAAAGTAGAGGTTGTTATACGTTTTACAGGAAATTGTCTTTCCTATGGAGGTTTCGTGCCAGGAGTAAATAATTTAAGAGGGTTGGATACTTGGTAACATGCAAAATCAAATGATAGGTGCAATAAATAAATAAATATCATAGTATATATCCAAAAAAGAGAAAACGTACTTCATAGATTTAGATTTATTGTTGTTTCCATTAGTCCTCGATTGAGGAAATGGGATACGTCACACATTACAAATGAACAAAATAAGGTACATAATTAAAGATAAATAATCTTAAAATAAATTAATAATAGAAAATGTATATAGACAAAAGTCAATACAAACAACACGGACACACAATGTCACACGCACACTGGGAAACACAAACAAGCATACACTGAGAAACACGCAATGGAGTTTCGAACTACTTGGAGCTCTGTGACCAGGAAACTGTCCATCCGTCGTAGCTCCAGGCAAAACACGAAACAAACAAAAGAGCAGAAAAAACTGAATAGGAATTTTAAATATATGTGATGTGCAATTTTACAAGGCAGCTCTTTCAACACTTCTTGCGGGAACCTTGATTTTAAATGCTAGAAAGACGATTAAGAAAATCTTGTTCCGAGTAAAACGCGCAATTTAAAAGAATAGTTTTACACTGCTTCACGAAGCTTTTCTATGTCCTGTTTTTATCCTCTGGAGGAAGGCTGTTGTATAAAATTATCCCAATATTGTGAATACTTTTCTGGTGTAGAGCAAGACGATGCTTGTCCGACCTTAGAGCTGAACGATTTCTGGTCGCGTATTCATGAAACTCGCCATTTGTTTGAAACAAATTAGTGTTCCGCTTTACAAACTTTAATATTTCATAAATATATACGCTTGGTAAAGTAAGTATTTGCAAACTTTTGAAGAAAGGTTTGCAACTCGATCTAGAATTCGTACTAGAAAGTATTCTAATTGCACGCTTTTGCAACTTAAATATTTCATTACTCCCGGAGCAGTTTCCCCAATTAGAGATGCCATAGCTCATAATTGAATGAAAATACGTGAAGTAAACAATTTTGACGTAAATTTTGTCAACGTGTTGCATTAGTGTTCTCAGAGAATAACAAGCTGAACTTAGTTTTCCGGCATACAACTAGGAATGTTCTGTGAACTGCTATTTATCACGTCAGCTTTTCTGAACCCACTTTGCTCTTCTATTTTTCTATATTGGGAATGTAAATAACTGTACAGGAACAGTTCTTACAAATCGGTGCAACACATTAATCAAGATCTCAAACAGTAAAAAGATCACAGAACACACGCAGCACATAGGCAGAACAGCTGACATGTACCCCACCATGGCTATTACTGGGAGGAATTCTGGGACCGTGACCTGACCTATATATACAACGTAATCAAGTTCTATTCACACGATCGCTAACATTTTTTCGTCAATATACATCAAAGCAACAGTGATGAATTCCTTCAGTTCTTGCAGTGTTGGTGCATAAGGCGTACATAAACTTTGTCCTTAACATAGCCCGACATGACAAAATCACATGGTGTGAGATCTGGCAACAAAGAAACATTTAGTGAGACCAGCACGAACTGAGCTCGTGCAGTAATTTTGGTTTGGTCTTCGATATCGTTTTCCATGAATCACACCGGAGATATCACGGACTGAAGTTAGCGAAGTCTGAGGTCAACAGCTACGGAGATGGTAGAGTTTAACCGGACCACTCTAAGCGGAAATCTGGGAATACCAGAGGTTTCACCAAAGAGTATCTTTAAGATGTGCCAGCAGTGATGAAGAGAGATGGGAGAGGCCAGAGCGGACCAAACGAGACAGGAAAGGAGACCAACAAAAAGAAATGTGAACCCCGAACGTCTGGGAAAAGAAAAATAATGAAAGTTTCAGACAGGCAAAGGCTGGACGTCGCTAGGGCGTCGTATTTGAAACCCGAGTGATTTCAGATTGAGGCTTCCCTAAACAGCGAGCACAGCAAATTTGGTGATGATGTTGATCCATGGGCTGGACCCCGCCCCCCCTTTCCTCCCTCTCCTGCTGCTGGCATCAAGACCAGGATGACGGCGCCTGAATATTGGACGCTGGTGAGACCACCAAAAAAATACTTTCGCGTATTTTTTTAATGCATTGTCGGACCTAATAGTTTTTATTCTAAAAGTGTCTCGGTTTCTCGAAGAAATGTAATTTGCTTTCAAAATAGATGCTTTCTTTAAATTTCAAATAAAAACTTTTATCATATGATTTTTAGTTGGTACAATAATTGTTTCAGTATATACAAGATTAAAATAATAGATCTCTTTATAATTACTTATAACAAATTTTAATGTTTTGTTATAGTAATCATTGAATATGTCCCATTTTAGTTACAAATTAGAGTTTCATCGAATAATTAATAAGCAGTAAAAGCTAGTTCATTACATATTATTTAAATGAAAACAGAAACCAGTATTATTCAATTGAACATTAACTTTCTTAATTGATTGATCAGTTGAGGACTCCACTTGAGAGCTTGAACTAAAACTAAAAAAGTCATAATAAATCATTCTTAACGAATTACCGTATGATATTTTATTTTCTTTGAAAAGAATATTTTAATTTTAAATATTAACCATAAATGTGTAGATATGTAGTTGCTGTTCTACGTAAAGTATTGTGACGTTTTTGTCTAAATATTTATTATCCAATTTTTTTTCTGCTATGTAGCTTTCCCTACTACGGACATGTCTCCCGGGATATATACCGTTGCGTATTCCCTCACATACTCTCCATTGCACGGAATCGCTCCAAAACCTTTGAAGGAAAATTGACTTAGCTTCTTCATATGATGAGACTCCGTCTAGATAGACCTCTCGCCATAAACTCAAAGATTCGTCCAAACTAGATTTAAGTACACTTATTCTCATTTCCTCCGAAATCCTTGTTAAGTTGCAAAATGAATCTAAGTTTCTAATAAACTGCTTAGGAATTCTTTCCCGCCTTCTCGGAAGGGTTTAATTTCCTGTATGATAATGTTTGATATTGAGTTATCATTTAAACTATTGCTATTTGCTGCAAAATTTCGAATATTAAATTCTTTGATGTTTTTCTCTTCCACCGCTTGATTTAAGTTTTCTTTCATCCCTTTGACATCCTCTTCTATAGCTGTGATATCAGAGTCTGTCCTCCTAACATTTTCCATCAGACTATGCAATTTGTTTGTCACTAGCCCCGCTCTCACCTCAGACAAATCCCTAACTTCCGTTAGTTCACGCGCTACCTCGTTAAATTTTATTTTAATTATATCGTGAACTTCCTCAAATCTCGCGGGTATATTATTTTGATGGTTTCTGCGAAATGATCGACTCTTTTCTTTTCTCCTAGTAACTCCTGTCTGACTTCGTTAATCACTTGTTTATGTTTCTGATCACAGGAATCCCGGATATTCTGCATTTCAAATCTAAACAGTTCTAGATTTCTTTCGATCATTTCTGTCTTCTCTCGATTTTTATCTAATTCCTTCGTCAAATCCTCCTTAACCTGCTGAATACTATATTTTAGTTCCTGCGAACTGTGTTTCAAATCATTGGAATTCTCAGTTAACTTGTCATTAATTTCTTTTGAACTACTATCTATTTTAATGTTTAACTCTCGCAGAAGCCCTAATATTAAACTCATTTCACCTGACTTTTCGATAGTCGTCCCTCCCCTTTGGGAATCTTCATTAATATTATGACACGAGGTATTTGCTTCATCACCGGAATTTAGACTTACACTTTCTTTCGATTGACATATTGAATCCTGATCACGTTCTACAATTTCGCACCTCGTTGAAATTTCCGACATTTCGATTACTTTATCAGCCATATTTAAAGCAATAGATTTTAATTTGCAGACTCTCCTGCCTCTGGCCGGTACGATATTCTTTACAGCTTTCTTACGCAAACGCTCAGATCTCCTAGTGGTAACTACCATGAGCCTTTTCTTTAGACAGTACCAATATAACACGTTTCAATAAGACACACAGAGTAATAAAATAATAATAGAAATCACGCTATACTGTGAACAAATTATCTAAACATACACTTTTGTTTTCCAAGCCACTTCGTTGGGAGCCATTTACTGTGACGTTTTTGTTGGCGTGGTATGTAGAATCCTACCGGAATTGTATATGGGCGCCACCTACGCTTTACGTTGGACAATTTTTATTATGGGAACACACACTGGTTCAGGACTGAGAGCATGGATCAGGCGAGTGACGTCACCTGTTCCCGAATCATACAGATTATTGAATTAAATAACACAAATACAAGTGAATGTAAGTATAACCACGGCAGCTTTACTTGATCAGTCTTGGAAAACAAAAGTTATATATATCTAAGCTGAAAACTATTGACATATAGGGAGCTCCGTGTTAATGCCGGCTTATCCTTGAAGAGGATTCAATGACATAATTTACAGTTAAAATATAAATTTCGGTAATTAATTTGCCATAGAGTCTGTTTGTTACGCCAGGGAGGAAAGTATCCAATTGAAGAGAATTTCACACGTTACCAGTCGGGTGTCACTCGCTTTAGATGTTGACTGCCTCAAGATAACGATTTGGAAACTGGCGGGATAATTCCTTCCTTCTTCGCAGCAGCAGCAACAGTAGCTAGTTGCTTCTCCTACCCCTCCCAGGCGCAGAGTGAGCAAAAACAACAACGTCAACAATACAACAATCGTCTTCTCATAAGGACGTATTCTTGCTGCAGACGCGAGCGCTACAATGCGTCTGGAAGCTTTACAAACGAAATTGGAATAAAACTATTTACATTTGTTACCTACAAAGTGAGGCATTGTTACACGGTTACAGTATAAATATTTGGTCAATAAAAACTGTATAATTATTTAGCATCTTTCGTTTGGTTTCTCATAGTATTTAGGCTTGTAATTACAAAATATTGCAAAGACATCAGAAAATGAAAAATTAAGTCATATTTTAGCAAATAGAATATTTACATTATAAGTTCTGCATACCTACAGATGTGATTAAAATTATTTACTTATAAAGCATCAATTCACTCGACTTGACAACCTTCAATCTTGGCAAATAAACGTTAAAATTTTCCTTTTTGTTGAAATATAGGCGTATTATGGAATCGCCAAAAGAAGAAAAGTTTGGTAATTATAAACCTATATTTTAACGGTGATATAAAGCAACAGCTTTGTGTCAGATTTCTGGGATTTGGTAGTGCTTCCTAATCGTTTTCATTATAAAATAAAGACGTTACATTAATAATAGTGAAAAAATAATTGATAATATTTCATTGTAAAAACTAAACAGCAGGATTTATTCAGACTAATAAATAAAATTAATTTCCTTTTCTAAAGCCTTGCAGGTATGGGCTGTTCTAAAAACTAGAGTTAGACGTAGGTTAACAATGATTACAGTTTAATTTTGGAAATATATTAAAACAACTGTATTAGATGAAGTATCATTAAATAAATTATTAAATACACACATGGCAATCTAGGGAAAAGATAATGAGGCTGTATTATACAAATATGTAAATTGAAGCCCATAATAAAAAAAGGTGGATGTCAACAGTATAGTAGGCACTAAATACTGTTACAGCAACAAAGTTGAGGCTGCTTTGCTATATCACATCACGCTGACGACACCTTCCAAGAAAAACTGGCGACCATTATTGCCAGACTTGTTCTCCTGTAACACAGCTCTCAGAAAGTACGTGTTCTCCCTTCAATATCGTTTGCTCTGCTCATAACACGGGGAGGCACACCCTCCCATTTCAACCAAATTTTAGCCCTCGGCCACCTTACAAATTATTGGTCGCATGACGAAACCAACCAATCGGTGAACTTTCCGTGCACTAACAATCGAGACTTTTATTTTGTTGGCTCCCCATTATCTCCGAACAAAATTCCTTTGTCCAAACCACAGGTACACTTCACATTGTCCATAATTCCTTATATTGGACAATTCTTCCGGAGTGTCTTTTTTCTTACGTTTTAATATTAAATAAATATCATACACCATTTACAATTAATATAAAACACGAAAAAGCAAAGGGTACCCGGGGTTGCACACACAAATGTGAATACTAAAGAAGATAGAAAATTTTCTGTGATTGCACAGAAGCACATTACAAACCACAGTACTGAAATATTTAAAATTTCTTTTTCCGTTGTTCGGTAGGTTTTTTATCGCTGCCACCAGAAATATTTCAAATATCGAAATATTTCACAAAGTATTGATGAATATAAGAATCTTCGGAAGGGTTCGGAGAACAAGCTAGGTCGTACTCTAGAATAGCATCAATTAGTGTGGTGAGTGAAAGAATAAGGCATAAGTTCAATAAGAAGTAAAAGAGATTTATTCTTTAAAACTACAGCCTAGTTCAAAGACAAATACTTGAGAGAATCAGAGCCCAGAGTGGCATAGAGACGGCGTCACAAGGTTACACAGAACTTGTCCTTAATTTACAAAATTTGGACTTTTTATACTTGGTTGAACCAATACGCTGTCAGAACGCTGAAACTGTGAGGAGAAGGGATGGCCAATTAAATTCATTCATTACTCAGGCCTGGAAGGGAACGGATCTAGGTTATAAATGTATTAGGGCGGAGTTTAAGCTTAGGAGTGGAGGGAGAAGTTAGTATTATTTATAACAAACTCCTTAAATGGGAGAGGTGAGAAATGCAAGTCAGGGACTGTCGAGTAAGGGATACTTAGGTCAACGTTCCGACACGTGTAGAAAAGGACTTACTCAGACTTCAATCTCAGCACAAGAACACGCATGAGAATTGTTACTTTATTACAGTTCATTAAGTTTCTGAAGGTAGGTGTTAGTAATTTTTCTTATTTCTGGTAGTGTCAATAAAAATATGTTTAACAGTGGGGTTTTTGAAGTAGTTCCATAGTTTTTGCATTGATTTTGCATGGAGCAGATCATCTATTTCATTTTAATAATAATATTAATAACAAAGAATTTATTTAGGAAATAAATGCTATTAACTACTACAGATTACATTTCATATACTTGGATGTTTAAATAATCAATTCTTAAATTGTGGTCTGCGTTTTCTGGATATGATTAAACAGGTTTTTTTGGTTGGAGGCTATGGTTGCAGATACAAGGATGATATATTGTAAATGAGTCTATGTCTGAGGGTGTTTTTAGTGGGATGTTGAGAACTGTTAGTTTTTCTATTAATTGGGAGAAGTGATTCCAGAGTGTGATATTGAGACAATGACAGATGGAGTGGAAAGTGATCAGAAGTGAGTTTGTGTGGGCAGTACATTAGTTTCCTAGGGTGTATTATCTTGAGTTGGAGTTTGTAGAGGATGTGGTTCAGGTCATTGTCTCAAGATGGATGTTCAGGATATGAAGTCGTGGTGTGTGGCATTATAATCGCCTCCTATTAATGTGGGTTGAAGAGGAGGAAGAGAGAAGCTTATTCCAGGTGTCGGGTGTGATTCAGTTCATTGGAGGAGTGTAAAATAAGATTTATTTGGGGTGTTATGTATAGAGTTATTTGTGTTAGTCAGGGCTCTGGGAGGGTTATGGCAGGGAGCAGTGGTGGCTTTTAATTGGGGGAGGGGGGGTTAACAGGCTACATGAGGGTGATCCTGAAACAGGCAACTCCCCTTTACTAATAATAAGGAAATTGAAAAAGGAGGATGCGGAAGGTTGAGCAAGGTAGCCAAGGGTTAACTAGGGCCCCAGGGCTAAGGTTTAAGGATCCTACCCGGTGTTTCACCTAAAGAGATGCAGGGAAAACCCTAGAAAACCTGCATCAGGTAGGTCGGGCATTGGGCACTACTATTCTCACGTCCTTTCGAATGACGGGATACGAGTTTGCTGTAGGGTCGGAGCATTTCCTTCTCCAAATCCTTCCGTTTGTAGGGTTAATCTCTTTCCTATTGATAGCATTGCTAGGGCTGTCAGACGATCTTGAGTCATAGAATTCCTCAAAAAAGTTTTTATTATTTTTAGGGTTGAGAAGCACCTCTCCGGTTCACTTGTCGTCATAGGTGTCGTTACCAGAATATTCAGAAATTTGTTAATTTCAAAAAAAGCATCTGCAGCTAAATTTTGGCTTGTAATAAGTGGTAGCAGTGCAACCGGGCCTGCGGTATTTCGGAAGTCAGGCCGAGAATACAAAACACTTAACTCTGTCTTTAGTCTTTTTTGATCAAGCAACGGGTATGATTTTACAACTTGGTCCAGATAATTGTCCGGGAAATTTTTTGAGTACTCTACAAAGTTTTCACTATTTAGAAGCTTTTCACAGCTCAAGTGGTCCAAAGACTGGAAACGGTATCGAGCCTCTTGTGAGATACGATCACATACTTCCTTTGCGTCGCTCTTGATGGACGAATTTCTTCGCCGTTTGGCAGGTGTCTCTCAGCTTATATTGTTGTCACTGCAATCAATAGAGCACCTAATATTGTTGATTTCCTGAACCATTGTTAATGCATTATTATATACAGTAATTATATCAGCATTTCTAGCTTGCAACTGGTTGTACAAAATGTCAATATGCGGCATAACTTTATGGAAGAAACAAAGCAAACAGCAAAATTCAGAATCTTCCAAATTAAGTCGAAGTCCACGAGCTCATTGAATGGCATTATTTGTTGAAAGAGTTTCTTCCAGTTCCAGAAAGCAGTCAATGAGAGCGTCTTGGTTTTCATAAATGACATTAACTATTCTTGATTTAAAATTCCATCTAGTTGATGAACTACTCGGAATCCGTTTGGCAACAATTGCCTGTAGTGCTGCAATTCTTTGTGGAGATCAAGAGAAATATGCTGGAAAAGCTGATAGAGCGCTGAAAAATATACGTGCAGCTCGATTCTGAGATGCGGCACGTTCCATCACAAGATTTAGTTGATGCGCATTTGGGTAGAGATGCTTTATATTAGCCACCAGACTCGCCACTCATAACAGCCGCTCCTTCCTCTAACTCTCAGCAATCAATTTACTCTTATCTTTTAAAATTGTATCCAACTCATTCAATATACATTTTGAAAGGATATCCGCAGTTTGTCTCCCAGGATTAAAAAATCCTCAGAATCGTTCATGTGGAGTACCATTTACTGCATATCCGAACACTAAAACTAACTGAGCGTGTTCCGAAACATCTGTTGCCTCGTCTGACATAACTGACACATATTCAGATTTATTTATTTCTGCCACAATTTCTTCACGACAAACCTCGAGCATAGTCCAACGGTTCGTTCTGAATTGTTTTGGAAGTTCCCTTGAAAATATGATTACTTTTACAGCAGTATCAATGTTGCCAACAAAATACACGCCAGGATTCACCGAATCTTCAGATTCTCAATGTCCTCGCAGTGCGAGTTCAAAGACGCCACAAAATTTTATGCAGTCAATTATTCTAGATAATATGTGCCTATTTTTTTGTCTTGATAGGCTCTACTTAGTTTCGTTGCAATATTAACAGAGCCAAGCATGAAAAGGTCTATAACATTATTGATGTGGCTCTTATTTGCACTGTGTACTTTTATTAATGAACTAAAATGGGCAACATATTTAACGCCTGTCTTACTGAATGCGTTGTTGTTGCCAAAAATAAGACAGGGAAAGCAGAAGAGAGAATTTATAACGTCACAACCACAAATCCAGTTAGTCATATATTTTTCTATGACAGCGTCTTGTGTATTCTCTATTCCCGCCTCCTTTTGCTTTTTGTTTTATGTTAACGTTCCTTAATTTTTAACTTCTCTTGAATGCTTCTTAAGGAAAACGACTTTTTCAATAAACTGTCAACAGCATTCATCTTTAAAAGTACAGTGCCACCAGTAACCTCACATAAATAACATGTGATAACGAGAGAAACACAAAGCAATGCAACAGGATTTAAACCACAAGAACTACTAACTCCAACAATAGCGACAGTGTTACCAACACTGCGGCACGTGAATTCACCCTAATATGTTACATTTCTAATTCTGTCTACTTAGTTTTCAATAGTGTGTAGTTTTAAAGGCGGAATAATTAAATGCCAAGTTAATACACAGTTGTAATTCCAAAGTATTTTTCCTTCGTACTTATTGAAATGTAGTTATGTTTAATACCAACTCACACTTGAAAGCGGTATTCATATGCAGAGTCGTGAGGTAGTCCTCGAAAATCCGTTCGTTAAATAATTTTTCATTAAAATATTATTTTACTATGATTTTTTTTAAAACACATTACGTTCAACATACGAATACTATTTCCTTTTATAAAATATAAACTGTGATAAGTATTTTAATGAAATAAAATATCGTTACTAAAATATCTGCAGTATATTTCATTTCAGCAAATCATATGATTTAAACTCAGCTTTGAGCTAAAATAGCACTAGTCATCTCCTGTCAAAAACTTTATTCGACCCGTAACTGAAGTTGTTAACATGTTTACATTTCATTAAAATCTATTAAATTCATATGGAATGTCTTAAATACAAACTACTTTGAAATAAAACTTAAAATTCCTGAATGGTTTCAATTAATTTTCATTTCGCCTTTTATTCAGTCTCCTTAAGGTCATAGCACGGGACTTTAGTGAGCTATTTCAGATACAGCGCAACTGAGCGGGAGTTTGATGATGGACGGGGCCATGAAACCGAGTGCTGCGCATGCGTATTTCTCGTTTCGGACAGATTTTGTGCGCTGCTGGCCATTGGCTACTTTAGCGGCAGCGAGCGCACCGGACAATTCGAAGCAGAAATTCTCAATGTTAAAGACTCAATTATTATAAAGGTTCTTAAAATGAAGAAAATTAGAATTCCTCTTAAATTAATTTATGTGTTGTAGCTCATGAGCACATATGCACCAGCCGCCACTGGGGAGTTACTTTTGATTAGGATGGCGCAGACAACACCTGTTCTGGAAGACCTGGAATGGTTGTTTCTGTAGGTTTTGTAGTTCAGGAAATTATAAGGTTGGGTTGGGATGAATTTACTTTCAGTTAATAGTAGATGGTTCATGTTATTTTGTAGGCATTTGTCTATTTTATGGCATTTATTGGTTGCTTTTCATGCATTCCAAGCACAAATGGTAAGATATTGGGCAGGAGTGTGAGTCATTTTTGCCAGTCCTGATTGGGGATTATTGTAGTTAGGAAGTGAATTAAAGGTGTTATAATGGAAATCATGTTGTGTATTTGGAGCAATGATAGTTGAGGAGGTTATTTTGGTTTGGTGAATCAGCATTGGCTTATTGAGACATTTGTGGGGTTTGTTTGTTTGATGTATTGGCATATGAAGTAGGGGTATAGTTCCTTTGTATGGTTTGGGTTGTTTGGGGAAAATTATGTGGGGAGGGAAGATGTGGTTATTGCAGTTTTTGAAGTGGTGCTGGTTTAGATTGATTATATTTTGTGTGCAACAATTGAATAATTTTGAATGTTGGGCATCATTTTTAGTTTGGTGTCTGGTTATGATAGCAGTTTGTGCAGAAGATATTTCAGGTGGGTTAGGAGTGTATTACAGAAAACACAGAGTAATAATTGGCATTGAACACCTCGAGGGGGATTCAACATTTATTTGGTAATGGTAAAGATTGGTGTGATCGTGAAGGCTGGGATTAAGACTGTTTGAGGAGCGATTCACTGACCATGTGTCACTCCAAATTCGGAATGTGTCATGCAAGATGACAATCAGCAGTCTACTCAGTAGGCCCAGGCCCTCAATGGGCTGTAGAGCCAAGGAGAAAAGGAAAGGAAAAGATTGGTGAGATCATAAATGGTATAATTCTTGGGGTCAGGGAGAAAGTCAAGGAAAAATAGGGAGAGGTCAATCTTGCTGATGGGGTGTCGTATTGGAAGTTGTACTGGAGAGTACTCCATTTCTTTCAGTTCTGAAATGATGATAGATTGATCAGCTTTCGGATGTATGCCCCTCAGGAGTACTTAGAAATTTCTGTCTGATTTTATTTGATAAATATAAAATTCAGCATTGTTCTTTTGTAGATAGGCTATGACATTTCTGAAATATGGGATTGTGCTGGTTTTTAATTAAAGTTTCTAATCCTGTATGATAAATGAAAATGGAGAAGAACAGATAGATTTCAGTCGTTCTATCTTTATGTCAGTATTGTTGACGAAGATCTGTGGAGGTTTTTTGGGGGCATCTGCTGGAGTTTGGTTTATTGTGGGTTCATCACCAAGGTTTTGTAGTAATTGGAATCTGTTTGTGAAGGAAAATGGTGAGTTTGTATTTGTGGGGTATTTTGCAGTCGTTAAGTGGAGATTGATTTGATTGTTTACAGTGTCTCGCTTTTTAGTTTTGGTATGGATCCTCACGGAGGAAGTGGCAGAAGGAGAGTTGATTGATTTAACACTTAGGGCACTCACTGTCTCAAAATTGGAAGGCCCTTGATGGTGGCTGGTTTCTCGGTCTAGAGGTGTGTAGCCGTGTCCTGTTGTAAGCTGATTTGTGGTTTATGCTGTGCGTCTTCTGGATGGGTTGCTGCTTTCTTGTTCATGGAGAGGTGTTTGGTGATGAGGTGGGATGAGATGGTGAGTTGTTCTTTAGTTCTCATCTACAACATCAATTTAGCTGGAGAAGTCTCAATTTTTTTTTGTGGGTTTAGTTCCTTGCTGTTGAAGTTATGGTTCTTGATGAGTAATGCATTGAAGGTCTGGATTTGTACAATTTGAATGGGCTCGGCCACTGTCTACAACTGGTGGCAGGAAGTAAATAGATGTATGTTTGGCAACAAGCAAGATGCATAATGGTGCACGGCCAGATATCAAGTGAATTGATTTGTGACTTTTCTTTCAGTCAGCACTGTAGAGAATACAATGAAATGTAGAGAACCTTTGAAAATGTGTATAATAACTTTCATTATTTTTAAGTTACTCCTTTAATGAAATCTAAATTTCTTACCCAGATAAATCCATAGTACTATTCTGTGTTTAATATTCTTGTTGTGATTTATTTTCAGCTCAAAGAACCATTTCATCCTTTTCATGGAATACATTTAAAAATCTCATGTCCATTAAAGTGTTCTCTCATCTTTAGATGAATTTTAATGAAATGACAAGAGAATGTAACAAATTATAAGTCTTTACTGAACAATATTGCTGACAGTTAAATAAAAAATTGTAATTATAAAGTTTTAAGTTTTGACCATACCATTGTCGTAACATTCCTACTTGAAACCAGACCGATTAGCTAAGGGGCCTGTGGCACAAGACGCTGACTCAAAACAGTGCAATATTGTGGCCCCAATCTTCAAGTCAGCACGTCCTACTGAGCCTCATATAAATATGGGCCTCAGAGGACGGTACAATCAGTCATTTACCTACCACCACTTCGGGTTGTGACTCCTGGAGTTAATCTCCGGCTTCATTTCAACGACTTTATAATAAATCTTCTTTATACCTTCACGACTCTTATTGATCGAGCTACGACGACCATCTTCCCACTGGGCTAAGATTCGACAAGTCGGATCCGAACCGTACTACTTCTATCCTATCGTCTTTCCTAGAAATCTCTTCCGCTCTCCAGTACTTCTTCCCTCTACGGCGACCTCTCACTCTCACCCCCTCGTCGGAGAAGAAGCAGTACCTGGAACTCCAATACCGCCCCGGTGGTATTACAACATGGTGGCAGCGAACGGGAGCATAGACCAGTGGGAAATATAGCAATAAATCGATCAAAGTGGGTGGTAGTGCTGGAACACTGTGATCTGGCCAAATCGCAGTTGAATCCAGAATTCATCATCACACGAAGAGTTCGAGTACCCAGGGGCACCACGACATCGCAGACTAGCTGGACCTGGAAGCTACCTGCCGACCGTTGTGGAGTGCAGCCAAGGTTCTTCGGTCAGTCAACGGGGATCTTCTCGCGTGAACACCGCAGTAGCAGCTGACGTCATCCCGGGACAGCGCAGGACGGAATTCGCAGACGACGCAAGGACGATTGACAACAAGACCGTAATCAGAAGCCTACTCCCGGCGGGTACCCTACACCTGTTTTTCAAGTAAGTCGGTTCCTAATTTAAGAGACTGTTTCATATGTCACAAGGCACTAGAGCGCAAGTGAAAGCGTATAGGGAAAAAACAGATCAGGCAATACAAACATTAGACAATATGTCATTATTAGGTGAAGGTCAATCAAACGGGGGAGAAGACGATTTATATTTGTCAGTATCCGAGGCAGCCAAATTAATTACCAGCACATTTGATGGAACTCCATCGTCACTAAGAAATTTCGTGGACTGCGTAGAATTAGCATTAGGCGCAGTTAAACCCGAGAGACAAGGTCTAGTGCTGAAATTTGTGGAATCCAGAATAATAGGGGAAGCTAAAGAAAAATTGTTAGCACGACCCCATGGAACATGGGCCGAAATGAAAGCTTCACTTGAAGATAACTATGTGACAAGAAAAACGTTATCACATTATGCAACTATACTTTGTCAAATGAGACAGAACTATGGGGAAAATGCACAAACTTTTTTGGGTCGATTAGAAGATCTAGGAATTGCAATGAGAAGGGAAGTTCGGGTAAAAATGAGGTCAGCCGAAACACGCGATGGACTTGAACAAGATGCCTACGTGAAGGGCGGAATTGAGTTAGTAGAGGAACTACTAAAAGCCACGTTTGTAGCAGGGCTAAGGGATCAAATGGTGAAATACTTGGTTAAATCTAAAAACGACGACACAAGCTTGGCACAATTAGGGGAGATAGCCGCATCCGAAGAAATAGAAATCAGTGGTATGAGAAGTAGAGGTGAGTTAAGGGAAAAACCTAGGGACAGAAGATACAATATAGTACGACCCAATCGTGAAACAGAAGGAATAAGAATAAAAAGAGAAACCTTTTCAGACAGGGATAAGATCGGGTGCTACGGTTGTGGGAGAATAGGGCATAACGTGCGAGAATGCCGCGCAATAATAAGATGCACGAAGTGCGACAGACATGGTCATTTGGCCAAAGACTGCAGACTTACAAAAAACGTGAATTAGACGTTGGAGGTCCAGGTCCTTCCAGCGTTCATAAGACGGTTGACTCTACAATAGGTATGCTAGAACCGCACGGAAAATCAAAAAGGAATTACATGAAAAATACCGTGTACCCACACATGAGTAGACTACACACACAACTTAGTACGACAGGTCCATTAGAATCAGGGCCAAATTCCTTTTCCAGAAATGCGGTGCAAACCTATGACGATAACGAAATGACTAACGGTAATCTCGCTATGGACGGGACCAAGGGTGGTCTACACGTGACGCGAAAGTCGGACAATTCCGAAGACATAAAGACGAAGGGAAACCTCGCTAGGGACGTGACCAAAAATGGTTTCAACGTGACGCAGAATCCCGACAACGACTCGCACGGTAACATCAAGAAAATAGAGCCCATATGGGTGCAAAATACGGTCTAATAGTATACTCCAGACAATTAAGAAACAAATGCGGGGTAGCACTGATAGATACAGGATCCCTCGCAAATTTAGTAAAATATGAATCCCTTGCAAATCCATCAGGAATACAGAACAGGAAGATACAAATACGCGGCATAACAGGGCAGATGCTGAAGGTACTGGGAACCCTAATGATACAAATAGAGAATAGGAATGGGAAAACAGAACACCTCTTTTATGTAGTAAATAACCTTCCTAAAGGCTTAGAGTTGATTTTAGGCCAGGAATTCTTAGACGCTTGTAATTTCAAATTAACATACGGAGATGTGATACCCCCCTACGCCGAGGCAGTACTCGAGAGAAAAACAGAGGAAAAGGGTGTTAGGCTTATCGAAAGCCAGACATTAAGACCAGGTTTACAATGTGCAAATTGCTTGGTAAAGTGTACAAATAATGTTTTCCGGTGTCTCGTCGTGAATACAACACCCCAACCAATAACAGTGAATACCACGCCCCACCTCATAAAACCGCCGACACAACTAAAGCCGGTTCAATTTAACAACTCCAAATTAATTACACAAAAAAGGCGTGATCTATTACGGTCTATTCTCCGGGTACAAGAGGGAGGCTTGGCTGCTGAAACGCTTACCAGACTCTGTCTAGAATTTGTAGATATTTTCCATTTACCTGGGGATAAGTTATCTACAACAACAGCGGCCATCCATCACATCCCTACCCCAGAGGCAGTACGCCCAATTACACTGAAAAATTACCGTCTACCTGAATCATTGAAACAAGAAGTAAAAAGTCAGGTGCAGCAGCTATTAGACGATGACGTGATAACCGAAAGTAATTCCGCATGGAACTTCCCGATACTCCTAGTACCGAAGAAAACGGGAGATCCTACCTTAAAACGAAAGTGGCGACTATGTGTTGATTTTAGAAAGTTAAATGAAATTACTCCGGGAGACTCATTTCCGATCCCAAACATAGATGAAATTTTAAATGATATGGGGAAGGTAAAATATTTCTCAGCTCTGGATTGCGCATCAGGCTATCTCCAAATTCCAATCGCACCAGAAGACCAGTCTAAAACTGCTTTTTCGACACCAGATAACCATTACCATTTCAAAACCATGCCGTTCGGACTAAAATCTGCTCCTGCAACATTCCAACGGGCCATGAACCACATTTTGAAAACGTCCTTAGGCAGCCGATGTTGGGTATACCTGGATGACTGTATCATCGCGGCCGACTCACTCGAAGCGCATAATCAAAAACTTAGAGAAGTATTCAGGCAGTTCAGAAAATTCAATTTAAAATTACAACCGGACAAATGCGTATTTTTAGCTAGGGAACTAGACTTCCTGGGACATGTAATAAGCGACAACGGATTAGCCCCGTGTGCTAAAAAGGTAGAAGCTGTGAGGCAGTTTGCGAAACCCAGAAATACCAAAGAACTCAAGACATTTTTGGGGCTCGTGTCTAATTATCGCCGTTTTTTAGGAAATTGCAGCGCCATGTCACGACCATTAACCAAATTATTAAAGAAAGACAGCACATGGATTTGGGGACCAGAACAGGACGAAAGCTTCGCGCAGTTAAAAGACGCTCTGACGACCGCTCCTTTACTGCAGCGCCCGGATTTTTCAAAACCCTTTCTCCTAGCATGTGACGCGTCAGCTTTCGCACTTGGTGCAATTCTTAGCCAAGGTCCGCTGGGTAGTGACCTTCCCATCGCGTACGCCAGTCGAACTCTAAATTCTGCAGAGTGTAACTATAGTGTCACAGATAAGGAACTATTAGCCGTCCTATGGGGTATCACGTATTTTAGATACTACCTATATGGTCACAAATTTACAGTAGTGACAGACCATAAGGCTCTGGTTTGGTTATACAATTGTAGGGATCTTAGCTCTCGATTATTGAGATGGCGAATTAAGTTAATGGAGTATGACTTCGAAGTGATACACCGTTCGGGAACAAAACATCTCAATGCTGACGCCCTGAGCCGCCAGCCAACTATTTGTTGTACCATAAACTCGGATCTAAGTGAATCTGACAAGGAAGAAATTCTGAAGCAAGCACATGTATGTCCTACTGGAGGACACCAAGGGATAAATCGGACTATTGCTCGGGTTAAAAGTATAAACAATGGCCGAATATGGCTAAAGACATAGGCGAGTTTGTAAAGAATTGTAAGAAATGCCAGCTTGTTAAAACTTCGAAACAGCGATCCAAACAGCCCTTAGAAGTTACTGACACACCCACTGAACCATGGGATAAAGTCCAACTAGATATATTTGGCCCATTGCCTGTTACCGAGACAGGTCAAAAATACGTTTTAACAATTCAGGATGTATTTACCAAGTACTTGATTGCTCTACCACTGACAGACCAAACTGCAGAATCTGTAACGGAAACTTTGGTAACCAAGGTAATACTTATATACGGAATCCCCTCAATAATATTAACAGACCAGGGGACCAATTTTATGAGCACGGTTTTTAAGAACATGTGTAAGCTATTAAAAATTAATAAAATACACAGCACCGCATATCATCACCAAACTATTGAGTCACTCGAGAGAAGTCATTCCAGTCTTGCGAACTATTTAAGAATATACACCGATTCCCTACCACAGGATTGGGAACAATGGCTACCCTTCGCGACTTTCGTTTATAACACAACCCCACACACCATAACTAAATACACTCCATAAGAACTACTGTTCGGACGAGTATGAAACATCCCCGGAGTATTTAAAAAGCCACCCCGGCCACTATACAACTATGACGAAATACTACTTCAAATTAAACACAAATTACAGACTAGTCATCAAGTAACGAGGCAAAACTTAATTTCAACTAAAGAAAAACAAAGAGAAGTAACCCCTTTTACAGCAATGGAATTCAACACAGGGGAAAAAGTACTATTAAGAAAAGAAAATCGCCGAAAGATGGACAACCGATATACGGGTCCATATTTAATAGAGGAAATAAAACTGCCGAATATAAGAATTAGGACGGAAAAAGGGAAGACAAATATGTGGGTACATGCGGATAGATTGACACATTTCAGAGAAAAACAAGAGTAAATAAATAAAGGGATATCTTAAGAAATATACATAGTTGAAATAAAAAGGAACCTCATTAGTAATTATAGACTTGTTCTAGGCGAACGGGAGAAACATGAGACACAAGATTTACCTCCCAATAATTTGGGGGATACTCACCGCAGGGTTTTGCGGAGGAAGGGATCCTGAACCGCTGCAGACAGTCAAGTTGCAAGACAGCCTGGGAATATACTTCGACTACGTAACAAATGTACAATTGTTTAAAACATATCTAAATTTAGTTATATATGTGGGGAGCAGAGATGTTGCTCCACACGCAGCAGCATCGCTGATAGAGACATGGCAACGCTGCACCTCTGGCAACAGGCCGAGTGGGGTGCAACCTGCCTCTCTCTCGTTCACTTGCTTAGCTTAGCTCTCTGGAGACGGACCGGGTGTCGTCCGTCGCATGCAATAAAGCAAAGTAACGCCACGTGGTCGCCGCTCGTCATTGGACACCCTCGCTCCCAAATATATATCGATACTACGCCAGTTGAGACAACATGGGAAAAACTAAAATCACTAGAAAATAGCCTACAGGAAGTATGCGGGTATTTAAATCATAGTACTGTGTTCTATTTGACAGACTGTAGTCAAGCCAGAATGTATATAGATGCAAAAAACAGACGGATTGAAAAGCTTTTCCAAACACTCCTGGATGTCACAAAGGAGCACAAACCGGTCTCACAGGGGAGAGAGAAAAAAGGATTAATCAATTTAGGCGGGAAGATCCTCAAAAATTTGTTCGGGGTAATGAATTACCACGATGCAAAAGAAATAGATAAGCATATTACTAACCTTCAAAACGAACAAACAAAATTAATAGATATGGTAGACGATCAGTTACTGATCACTAGGTCTTCCCTTCACGATTTCGAAGAAAATTTTAAAAGAATAGCTGATAATGAACAGGCGTTGCAAGCAGAAATCAATACATTCCGAACAGACATAAAGGAGAAGTTAGGACAGATTAATATAGAAATATCGGACATAGGTTTAGTAATGTCATATATCAACCTAGTACAAAAGGGAATCGCCGAATTAGAAGAATTTTTAAAGTTATTATTGGATAGCCTTTTGGCAGGAAACAGAGGCGTAATTCATCCTGAGTTGATAAGCCTGGGACAGGTGGAACAGAGTCTCTTGAATAATCTACGAGGAACGGACTTACCTACTAAACTGTCTTTCGAGCTACTAACCTTAATACCCCCTATTGTGTACACCTTTAAAAAACAAGTAGTATACAAAATCCAAATACCCATCCATGAAGAGCCAGTATACCATCTATTCAAAGTTATAACATTCCCGTTTCATCATAATTTCACACATTATGCGTGTGTGACCACAGCAGCAAAATATGAATATATTTTAACAGACATGGTACGGCTCCAATATACTAAAATGTCAGCTAATAACCTACTAACCTGCCATTTTTCCAAAAGTCATATATATTATTGTGAAAGCATTTTTCCACTGTATACATTTTCAAATATGGATACGGACTGCACAGCAACCCTTCTTCATCCCGCCACGAACGGATTACCCAGCAGTTGTTCATTAGGATACCTTAAATTGGAGCATAGTATAATATTACCCATTAGCAATAATCAATTTTTATTTGTAATCCCGAAGCCTGAAAAGGTAACAGTAGTGTGTAATTCGACCACCTCGATTCTGGACCTGACAGGAATCGGAAAGTTGACCTTACCAGCTCGTTGTAAGGCCTACACAAAATTAGTAACATTATATTCTCTAGCCGAGGTAAATGTAGAAGCAGGGTTAGACTACGTACCTATTCTAAGTCCTTTGACAGCTCCTAAAGTGATACCAAGAGTGGACCATTAACCCACTACATCACCAACCCCGTGGACTTTAAGACCCTTAATAACTGTGGACAACTACAACGGTGGGTCTACAGGGCTGTCAAGAGATTTAAGTGGGGCCATAAGTCCCACAGGGATCATTACCAACATTGTAATACTGGCTTTATTGGGACTTATGTTCACCTCACTTATACTGTATATGTTTTGTAATTGTATGTATACTAAGCGGCCAGGAATACGGCCACTACTTAATTGTTTATACGATCTTATAATTCCTATTGTATATATAAAAACTCATGTAAAGGAGTCACACACCGAAGAGACGATAAGTCTTACGCAAACCCAGGGAACTAACACATAGATTTGAACCAACATAAGCCGGTTAAAATCTGTTATAAGGGGAGGAGTGTCGTAACATTCCTACTTGAAACCAGACCGATTAGCTAAGGGGCCTGTGGCACAAGACGCTGACTCAAAACAGTGCAATATTGTGGCCCCAATCTTCAAGTCAGCACGTCCTACTGAGCCTCATATAAATATGGGCCTCAGAGGACGGTACAATCAGTCATTTACCTACCACCACTTCGGGTTGTGACTCCTGGAGTTAATCTCCGGCTTCATTTCAACGACTTTCTAATAAATCTTCTTTATACCTTCACGACTCTTATTGATCGAGCTACGACGACCATCTTCCCACTGGGCTAAGATTCGACAAGTCGGATCCGAACCGTACTACTTCTATCCTATCGTCTTTCCTAGAAATCTCTTCCGCTCTCCAGTACTTCTTCCCTCTATGGCGACCTCTCACTCTCACCCCCTCGTCGGAGAAGAAGCAGTACCTGGAACTCCAATACCGCCCCGGTGGTATTACAACACCATGGTTTACTTGTATTGTGTGTGGAGAATCAATCTGATTTCTTACACCCTGATTTTCAGGATTGTATATTATCATTGGATTCAGATAAGAATGATACACTTATTTTATGCAGGCATCCTCTTAAAATAAATGAAGAGCAGAGACCAACTCTATCATCAATTTTACATCATTTCATGTGACATAATGGTGAAAAATAATGTAGATACATATAGTAATATATTGTATTACTTGCTTCAGTTTGATGTGGTACTTTATTGTTCTCTAAATACTAAAGAAAACCATTTATTTAGACAAAAAATTCACATATGAAATAGGATTTGATGGGCCTGTCAAGAACAGATCTTGAACTGATGTTGTAAGCTTGGCATTCTTTGTTGGAATTATGATACTATGGACTTATACAGTAATACAAGGTATGAACCATGTATTTATGTATATTGTAATATACTTCAATGTTTCTGGGCAAGAATTTTTAAAGAAAAGGGAATTAAACATTAGTAAATCTTGGAAATTTAAGGTGAGACTAAGAAAGATAAAAATTTTAATTTACAAGCAGGGAATTTCTATTTAATTTCACTTTTTTTTGTCATTGCAATATTGGTTAATAATTTGGCACAAAGTAAATAATTCATTTCAACATTTCTTAAGGCCATTGCAATGAGATACCAAACTATTTAAAAAAATTCACTGGATGAATATATATTTTAACAAGAATTGCTATGTATAAAAGCAATTTGAATAAGCTTTAAAAATATATACGAAAACAGAAAATAATTGTAACATTTTATTTGAAAAATCTCAGAATTAATTGAAGGTATTTTGGGTGAATTCAGATAATAATAATAATAATACATAGAATATGACAAACTTGGCATCTTGTGGAATATTTAGATATTAGAATTATTGCAAAAGTATGGAAATTTTGAGATAATTATTCATATTAATGGATATCCTGTAAATAAATTTGTTTTTATTTACTCTTAAAATGTATCAAAAAATGAAAGTATTGATCAGTCTTAGTTTATTGAAATCAATTTTAGTGATTAGTTATTAAACTTTTACAGCAAGTATATTGGGAGATCTAAGCCTACTTAAATGTTTGATCATTAACAATCAAACTCGATGTGTCACCACAGACAATTTAAAGGACAACCCAGAATTGTATTCATCTGTTGTAACTAATTGCCAAACACAAAACTTTTCAAAAAGTGGTACATGCGTGCCAAAAAAGGTGAGGTTATTCACAGTCTGTTTACTTGAAATTATTCTGATTTATGTTAGTTTAAAACCACAATTTGGAAATAGTTAAATCTGATTACAGGTATGCCTGAAAAAATGCAGATCTTCACAGGTCACCTTTGATAATCACATAAATGAGTCAGATGATTCTGATAACTGGAATATAGATACATTAATATGTGCTCATAATATTACTAATATTAATTCAATAGAAGGTAAACAAATTCAAACTAGAAATGGTATGTGTATAGCAAAGTATTTATCTTCTAGTGAAAATAAGATATGTTTCACCTATTCAACCATATACTGTACATCTAATTACTTCTTTTGAAAAGGAACAACTGATGGAGAGCAGCTGACTTATATTAAATTAACAGACTGGGCTGGGAAAAAATAACATGTCAAAGTTTTTAGGACCTAAGACTATTTCTACAGAACAATAGGACTGAAAATTGCCCTGTCATGATGTTTAATTCAGAGCTTGGTGGGCTAGTTGTTGGTTAGCAATTACCAACACAAAACAAAGTCAATATCTCTCTCTGTCTTGCCATGTGCTTTATCGACTGCTGAAGTATTTTATACTTGTGCTCATCAGGGTGACACTTCTTCCTGCAATTTGGCCACCAAAATGTAATAAAACTGGATTCTTGATGAGTTTTCCATTTTCAGAGTGATATAATGTAATGTATTTCTTTGCTTCTGCGATCACTTTTGTATGTCACTGCTCATTGTACCTCAGTAAATTACAGTAGCCAATCACCTGCACTATACAAATTACAACACACACTATCTGTCTTATGCTAAATGAAGTGAATGTACAAAATTAAGGCCACATAGCCACAATCATATTACAATACATTGTAATAATTAGTTTATTGCTGATAATTTGGTCTATATAAAAACATGATTCCACAATTAAACAAATAATTTACTACCACACTTTTAAAAGAAACAAAATAAACAAATCTATATTTTCGCATGGACAGTCTCACAGGGGATCTGGGCCTTGTAGCAGAGGCTGAATCGAATTCTGAAGTTTTATTAAAGAAAATATTTTCTCATTAAAATGTTTATTGTTCACCACTAATATGCTAGGACAGATGGAATCTGCTTCTTCCGATTATCGTTGTTGAGTAGATTCTATTTTAAATTATATTTTTGCATATTTAGTATATTTAGGCATGTGCAGTTTGCGGATGTCCTCTGCATTCTCTCTCCACTCCCCAACTGTCCTGGACAGCGCCCCATCCTAAAAATACATTCGCCCCCTTCTTGACCTGAAGGACAATAGATTTCACTTTCTGACAAGCTTTGAAAGTATGCGCTACAACATACTGTATCATACTATTTATAAATTAATATTTTAGCCCAAATTTGAAAGCCATTATATGTAATTTTCATTTAATTATACTAATTTACCTGGTTTGAATTAGGTTACATTATTAAGTGAACTTTAAGAAACACTAGTTATTAAAATTGTTTTAAATTAGTAAAATTAAAATAATTTTAAAGGATATTATTCCTATTGAGAGAAGATTCTTAAATACAAAGATGGTATGAACAATATAAATTATTTTACAATCTATTATGTACAATTTTACATACAGAAATTTATGTATTTGTAAATTATTTTATAATTTAATACCGCTCAAATTTGTCTGATACTTCAAACACAATACTTTTATTTAACTATTAATAACAGGCCATGGTGTACTATTTTTGCACAAAATATACACTTTTTACTAGATTTACAAATCAGCCATGCATATTAATGATTATACTCCAATCCACGTAAGTACAATTTCCATGGACCCCACCCTGTCACCACTTGACAAATGTGGATTTGTCTGCTATTTAAGTCAGGTTCAACCGACTTCTCACCAAGACCAAACTCTACAATATCTCTCTGGGATACTGTTACTAACTTTCCCAGATACATTGAACCACATTGCAAAAATAGTCTCATTAAAAAAAAATTCAACTGATCCACTTGATATAAATAAACTCTACCTCCCAAGACTTAAAGAACCAAATGTCCAGACAGACCATTATTGAATTAGATGCTCCAACTCTCCTGGCAGACTGTTCACAAAACTGCTAGAATTTTATCATTCTTCTCCTCTAACCCCTCAAACTAGACTGAAAAAATTACATACACAGCTTCAGCTACATTTCCTATGAGTACCTCAATTTTTTATGCAACTCTTGTTTTATTTCACCTGGAAATTCAATTTTCTATCTTTCATTGTGTCTCTTATGTTTTGAATCTCCCATAATTTAAATGTTTCAAGTTTTTCTTTAAATTCTAAACCATCAATATTGAATTACTAAAATTTAAAAATGAAGTGAATTTATTATTGGCTGTTCCGATGGACTTTAGCTGGCGCAAAGCCCATTAGTTATGAGGGCAGTTAAAAAAAATTTTCTTTTCTTTTTTTTGGGAAACAGGCTACATGAGGGTGATCCTAAAACAGGCAACTCCCCTTTAATAGCATAGGAATGTAATTGAAAAGGGAGGATGTGGATGTAGAGCAAGGTAGCCAAGGGTTGACTAGGGCCCCCAGGCTAAGGTTTAAGGATCCTACCCAGTGTTTCACCTAAAGAGATGCAGGGCAAACCCGAGAAAACCTGCATCAGGTAGTTCAGGCATTAGTTACTATCCTCATGCACTTCGGAATGATGGGAGACGAGTTTGCTGTGGGGTCGCATGATTCCCTTCTCCATGTCTCCACCAGTTTTAGGAGGCATTTGGCCGACTGATCCAATGTGATCAATGGACAACTCTTGCCATATGCCCAAGGTCTTCGACCCCAGTACATATACCTCCTAAAATAGGTGAAGGTGTCTTGGCATGTGAGAACTTTGATTAAAAAAAATCTAGAGAGTAGGAAGCATTCTCGACATAATCAGGTGAGGAACTTGATTATTGCTGTCAGGGATGAGCCCAATTGTTGTGGTATTCAGTCCTAAAGGGGCTCGTAAATGAGCAACAAAAATTTCACATTGCCGGCAATATTTCTGAAAATTATGGCCCGGCAATATTGTTGGCAATGTGTTGCCTAGCTATGGACAGATAATGTGTTGCAATGTAGATCCCGACAATATTGCGGAACATTTCTCACTTACATGTAGTACAGCAATATGGCTGAAAATAAAGTTCTTATTAGTGCATCGTTAGTGGTGATAAACTAAAGAAAATGAGAACCTGGTTTAGACCTTTTTTAAATGAAAAATTCACAATTTAAGCTACGAACTGATTATTGATTACCTATTCAAAACTGTCGCTTCTATGTCACAGGGAGATTGAATATTTCCTTAAAAAATAGGTCATTGTAGGGAAAAAGGATACAGTGATGGGGAATACAAAACCGATCTATACGAGATTGGCAATTATTCAAAAATTATTTTGACGGGAATGCCCTATCCATTGTTGACGTATTTATTCAGTGGCCGACTGTTCAATTGAAGTATGCGTAGTTTTAAAGGAAGGATTAATTGAATTTATTTAATTACAGGCTAGACCTCTTTATTTGCTGAAAAATTATTTTAAAAATTAGAAATTACTTCGTAATTTTTTTGTTGTTACTTTTAAAAATGACCAATATATAGGTTTCACAAGTTGTAAAATTTGTTGGCTATTGTTTACCAAACATCTATTTATTTACTTGGTATTCTCTAATGACCCACGTCTCAAATTGATGAAATTGTGCATTCATAAATGCAATATTTTTTTCATTTGTCGAATCCATGATTTGAATAATGAATAATATTTATACAAAACACTGAGAAGGAACGACGCTAACCACATCTGATATTAATTATTAACTCAGCTGATTGGCCACAGAGACCTCTAGGTGAGGTCTGGGGACTAGTATTGCTGGCAATATTGCATATTTTCTATACTGGACCGAACTCACCAGCAACACCCCAGCAAGTGGTTTCAATACGGGCTCAGCTCAGCAATACTGATATATTGCCGGAAGTGTTGCTGGATTTTGGGCAATATTGCTTGGCCATGATTGCCAACCACATATTGCCATAAAAAGTTGCTCGTTTACAAGCCCCTTTAGACTGGTCTGATGCAAGTCTCCATGCTAACCTATCTTGTGCAAGCATTTCAGTTTCCGCATAACTAGCACAACCCACATCTTCCCTAATCTACTTGGCATATTCCTCCCTCTTCTGTTCTTACACCACACACTTCCCTCTAATGCTAATTTTACAAGACCCTCATGTCTAAAATTTGGCTATTAATCTATGCCTTCAGTTTCTCAAAATCCTGCATATTGTTCTCTATTCACTTATTCTACTTATAACTTCTTGGTTACTAAAAGTACCCAACCATATAGTTTTCAACATTTGCCTAAAGCACCACATTTCAAAGGCTTCTATTCTTTTCCTTTCCTCGACTCTTATTGTCCACATTTTCACCCATACATTGCCACGCTCCATACAAACATTTTTAGCAAAGATTTCCTAATATTCGCGCTTACATTACCCGTAAGTAAATCCCTCTTTTTCGCGAATGCCTTCCTTCCCTGTGCTATCCTACTCTTTATGTCTACTATACTTCTATCATCCCTAGTTATTAAGCTTCCCAAGTAGAAGAATTATTTATCTTCCGTCAAAATATCCCTTTCCAATCTAACACCCTTTGTTATTCCACTGTTTCCCATATTACACTCCATTACCTTGGTTTTGCATCTATTAATTCTATGAGCCCTGTAACGACCCCATAATTTACGCCAGTCATTGTCGTGGACTGAAATAAAGGCGTCAATGATTGGTCCTAATTCTGCTGCGTAGTTTGATTTAAAGAAATCTGATTGGTTTAAAAGTCAGCATTTGTGGGAGGAAGATGTGAAAGCTTCGAAGAACAGACACTTTAAAACGTAATACTTAATGAATAAGATGTGCTAACAAATTCATGGCAGTACATAGAAAATCTGGCAGATCTACTTAGGCTGCGTCGACGCCACTGCTACGACCATTCATCGCCATCGCCGTGCTTCAATCTGCATCCAACCAGTCATGAACAGTAAGAGACAATAGATGTATGTAAAGTGATTCCAACCACCTTTAAATCTTTTGGAACTCAAATAATCACATTAATAATTCTCCTCATCTTAGCTCCCTGAGTATTAAAAACTATTGTTCACCAAACCCAGGCTATTTCTGTTTGCCAAGGCCTTCCTGGAGAGATTATGATCCAGGCAATGGATATTCCAACACAGATATTACTAAGACTTTAACAATAAGGAAAGGAAAACCAATATATTATGCAGGGCGCGTGACAGTGAAGATTAATAGAATGCTGTCTAAACACTATTATAGAACATTCTTCTATACTCAAAACAAAATTCAAAATTTCCTGCAACCAGTAATAGATAAAGTAGGCCTTAGAACTCCAGGTGTCTACTAAATGTCACGTGAATGTAGGCTTAGTTATATTGGTCAGAATGTGAGAACTATAGAGAAGAGGGGAAACAAGCACTAAAGAAGTATCTGCCTTAAACAACCGTCCAAGTCTATGATCACAGAACATTCCTTGCACATAGGGCATAAGATTTGATTCAAAGACACAAAATATGGAAATTATTAGGATAGTGTTTTATTGGAGGTGGTAGCAATTAAAACCAACAATTGCAACCTCATGAACTGTGACCAAGGGTTTTAACTTAATAAAGCCTGTATTGCAGAAACTAGGACTCAAGGACAAACAAAATTTCGGTATGATAAATATGCTACCAGATGCTTGGCCAAGTGGCAAGAGGGCAGGACAATATCACCTAAGGCCAAGGCCCAGTCAAGGTAGGACATGCATCATGTTGCCAAAGGATGGGGAATAAAGGTGACACACAACCTACAGGAAAGAACTTTCACTTGAGAAAGATGGCAGAGTATACTGTCGAAACATCATGGCCTAAACCCAAGAACTCCTTATCCAGAAGAATTAAAAATGTAATGGCTTTAAATTTATGAATAGACATGATTTAGTTGGTCCTTTCATGGGAAAAGAGGTTTTAAAATTCTGTATTATCAGGTTTCAATAAGGGGATAATGTAGTATGTACATGATATGTTTCCCAAATTAATAAATGTTTGGGTTGATAATAGTAAAAAGATCAAAAGAGAAAAGAGATGGTTCCCCAACACTAATTACATCAAAGGTCTTCAGCTTTTCCAATATTATTCTAAAATCTACGTATTATGGAGCATGATAAATAGCATCTACAAGAGTATCGAGCTATGCCAGACATTCTTACTTGAATCACTGTACCTAGTTTCTCAATTAAATTAATCTACTGTGTCTATTTAACCCACTGGGGCATTCAAGTGTTTCATTATATTATTTTCATTTACTAGAACATGACTGAAACTATTATTTATTGCCTTATTTGATTAGAATCGTTTCTCTATCATTTAATTGTTTGATTCTGATTTTTCAGTTTGTAATTGTCTAATTTCTTTATTGCACATCACTGCATGATTATTGTTGTATATTTGATTTAAATAAGTTCTTTGCACTATTGTATCTCTGGGAAATGCTGTAATTTCCAAATAAATAGATTGTCAGTTGTCTTCAGTAACCGATGTGGATTGTATGGTTTTTATTAAGCTAATTGTGTTTATTAAGTAATACAGTAAATATGATCCATTACCCAAACAGTTTTTTTTCAAAATAGTTCCTGCTAAATTTACTAATGCACATCTAACTCTTGCATTTATTTTATTTAATGGCTGATGTCCAAAAATGTATATTTTTGAATTTTTGACACACAGGTATGCAATTATTCATTTACAGTCTATTAATATGTATTCTGGACTGTGATGAAATTTCTTACAAAATGTGACTATTTCTGATTGAATTTCAGAAATGTGTGTACACGTGGACTATGAGTGGTCTGTGTTAGTGTCTGTAATACTATTTATTGATTCCTGAAACAGCTGTCTCTGTCCAATATTGTCAAAGTATAGACATCTGTCTCTTCTAATTTCTCATACATCAGTTGTGTTGTGACAATTATCATGACCTTGATTCCCTTTATACTGAATTGTATTGTGATGCTTTAAACACCTTCAAAAGAAGTGCAGTATCAACTCACAGTGACAAATGAGTTCTATTCTACATTAAAATTATTTCTAATTAATTGTACAGGGTCTCTAGATTTGCTGTATCTTTACATATCCATGAACCATTAATTTTTAAAATGATTCAGCAAATTGGTATGAACTTCAATGAGTTTCTCATTTTAGTGAAACATTAGGGAAGTAAGAACCCACAATAACAAATGATCCGGAAAATCTTCTATTGAGTCCAAAGGCTTGAATCTCTTGAGTGAAGTTACATGTTGTGGACACTTCCTCCTGTGTACTTGCTCTGTTTGGAGTGACTCCATTTCCCTCTGCAAGATGGACATGTTCCTAGACTGTGCATAATTAGTGTTTCTTTTTGTGAATTTTTCTTCTTTTCACATTGACTGTATTCCACAGTAACAAATAAATAGGCTATTAGGTTATGGGCCCAGGCGACAGAATCAAGTGAATAAGAAAACATGTCACAACTTTTGCGTCATAGAACTAAACAATAAAAAGTTCATAATGATGAAAAATATTGTGTGACAAAGTTTATGTTACTAAATTAAATGAAACTAATTATCAACTATGGGAATACAAATTGAAAATGAGTTTTATGTGTGATGGAATATGGAACCATATTAAAAAACCAGAGGACGCAACTCCAGAATGGGGAAAACAGTACACCATGCCATCGCAACTGTAGGTCTTGCTGTGAATAATCAACTTGTTCATTTATTAATTTAAATTCATTATATGACATTTAGTGCAAAATACAGAAAATTCATGAACATGCCTCCATGTGTAATAAGGTATATTTGATACGAAAATTACATAGCATTAGATTTACATCTGGAACAATGGCAGCACGTATAAAAAATATGTTAGAAATTGTCAACCAGTTACATGGACTTGGAAAATAATTGGCTGTTGACGACATTGTTGGAGCATTGCTTGGCAGGCTACCGGATTTGTATGCAACACTTGTTTTGGCATTAGAAGGAAGAGCAGAAGAAGATCTCACTGTAGATTATGTTCATGGTAAAATTATTGGCGAGTATCATCGACAAAATGAACATAACAATAAGATAGAGATCACTTTAAAAACGTCTGATAGAAATGTATGTCAACAAAATATCATAAAGAAGTGTTATTTTTGTAAAAAGAAAGGACATTTGAAGAATAAATGCTGGAAACTGAAAAAGAAGATTGCTGCAGAAGAAGAGGCTAAAGTGGCCGTTTAAAAGAATAAAGAAGACAGCACAGCTCATCGCGTATTCCAAGCAACTGATTGTCAGAAATCAAATAAGAAATGTATGTGATACATGGACTCCGGAGCATCGTGTCACATGAAAAATGATCATGAATTCTTTACAAACTTTAGGCAACAAATCTAAAGGTATACATGGCCAATGATAAACCAATTTAAGTAGAGGGAATCGGAAGTGGTTCTTTGATGGTAAAAAGGCCTACTGGAACTAATTGTATTGATGTTACAGAAATGTTATATGTGCCAACTCTTGATTCAAGTCTATTATCAGTTCAATGTATAGCGGCTCGTGGTTATGTTGTGACTTTTGATGGAGATAAATGTTCAGTGACTGAAAATGACCAATCATTCTTACGGGAAGTTCATATGGTAAACTCTACGTAATGGATCAAGCAGTGGACAGTGCATATTTTGTCAATCATGTGGTCATTGAGAAGCAAATAATGTTATGGCTTCATTGATTTGGACATCGCGATCCAGCAGCAATAAAAAGACTGAAAACATAACAATTAGTGCCTGGATTCGAACAAAGTACTAAAGCTGCCATTGTTGATTGTGAAGTTTGTGCAAAAGGAAAATTGGTCCAACGACCTTTTCACAAAAGTGCATCCAAAACAAAACGACCAATTGACCCAATACACGGGGACTTATACCGATATATGTTAACACTAATCGACGATTATTCTTGTTTCACCGTAATTCGTCTCTTGAAAACCAAGATGGAAGTTCCCCAGGTCATCAAGAATATATTGCTATGGCATCAAATCATTTTGACCGAAAACCAAAGATCTTGCGCACAGATAATGGTAAGGAAAATGTGAATGAAGATTTGAAACTGTTCCTCAAGAAAGAAGGTATCACTCAACAATTTACTATTCGTATACACCACAACAAAATGGCGTAGTGGAGAGGAAGAATCGTTCACTAATTGAAATGGCCAAGTGCATGCTTCTTGATGCTGGACTTCATAATCGCGCTTTTGGGGAGTGGCAGTCTGCAAAACAGCATATCTACAAAACCATTTACCCAGCAGAAGTGTAGTGACGACCCTCTTTGAATTATGAGTTGAACGGAGATCTGATGTAAACTACATTCAGATTTTTGTATCCAAAGTATATTCCTGTATACCGAAGCAACAACGCACTAAGATTGATGATAAGGCAGCTGTAGGAGTTCTGGTTGGTTTTGACACCAATGTTAAGGGTTACCATATTCTAGATCCAACAACTAATAAAATATAAATCAGTCCTTCTGTGAAAGCCATTGAACCTACAGAAGTAGCTAATGTTGCAGTTGTAACCGTCTCAGAAGGGGAAATGGAAACAACAGATGGCCTAATTCCAATTCAAGATACCGTTGGAGACAACACTAAACCGAATGAAACAACTCCAGAGGTTCCAGTTGTCCGCAGTTCCACATGAAGAACAAAAGGTATCCCAGCCAAATGCTTAACATATAAAGTAACCTTGGCACATGATGAACCTACATCGTGGTCCGATGTTGTGCAGCTATCCGACAGAGAGAAAACGTTGGACAGAAGCAGCCAAAGAGATTAACTCCATGAGAGACAGAAAAGTCTGGACATTATCTAACAGACATAAAGCAATTACATCAAAGTTTTAAAAAATCATATTTTTGCAAGGTACAATTTGAAAGCTGCAACCACTATTCACAGAAGCATCCAACCACCTTCTATGAGGATAACCAAGGCTGTATTAGTTTGATCCAGTCCGAGAAAATAAATGCTCAAATGAAAATTACAGATGTAAAATACCATTTATACGTGATCTACAAGATCAAGATGTCATTGTCGTCCAATACTGTCCAACCAAGAGATGTTTGCTGACATCCTTACAAAACCGTTACCTCTGGAAGCTTATGAAAGACTCACTTCAAGACTACTGCAAGTTCCCATTGGAAGCTAGAAGGGGTGTTAGATGTTGAAGACACTTCTGCTGTGTAGTTGCTTTGTTTGGGCTGACTCCACTTCCCTCTGTGTGTTCCTGTTAGTTGTTGTCTGAAGTTGACTATACAAGATGGATGTTGTTCTAGACTGTACATAATTAATGTTTCTTTCTATGAATGTTTTTTCTTTTCACATTGACTGTATTCCACAATAACAAATAAATGTTTTGTTAGTCAAATAAAGCTATTAGATATTTCACTAGCTTATTGGATGAAATCTTAGTCTGTCATAGTAGCACATACTGCTGTTATTTATTCTTTCGGTAATAGTTGATATTCCTAAACCTTGTCGAATGACCTCATTTGGAAAAAACCATGGGGTATTTAACAAGGACCGCAGTACTTTTAATTGGAATCACTTGATAATGTCTATGTTTGATCTACTAGCTGTTCACTAAAGTGGCCATATTGGCCAGTTAGTAGTTTTATATAGTGATATTTTACTTTCAAGAGAAAGTTGTGAGTAATATTTCTGGAATTTTAGACCTAATTGTTAACGTTTGGAGAAATAAGCTTTTCCCATGTAAGTCATCTATTTAGGTACATTCTCAGGTACTTCGTGGTTTCTTCCTGAGGTATTGGCTTGTCATTTAAGGTTACAGCAGGGCAATGACCTCTTCTAGTTGAAAATGTTACATGGATTGATTTGGATTTATTTATATGAATTTGTCATTTTTTAAACCATTTTGTCATTTTATTGGATCTGTAGCTCCCAGAAGCTTAAAATCTACATGGGATGAAAGTATACCGTTTCATCTGCAAATGTAGCAACTGTAACATGTGGTGAGACTGGAAGGTCATCAGTAAATATTATATACAACAACGGTTCCAGCACGCTTCCTTGTGGAACGCCGGCTTTGATAGGAAATAGTAAAGTGACGGACTCTGTGCCTATCCCAAAAATGTCTATTCGTGAGATAGGACTTCAATATTTCATAATAGTAGGATACTAATATAATTTTGAATTTAAATAGACAGCCGTAAAGCCAGACCTTATCAAATGTTTGCTCAATATCTATGAATACAGCTGAATAATACTGTTTATCATTGAAGCTATTCGTAATTACCCTGTGGACTCGCTCTATTGTTGAGTGTTTTTTTCGGCGTGTGGGTTTACTACTATTTTCTATAATCATGGATGTTAATTTCTGGAGTGGTAGTTTTCCTAAAACTTCGGACAGGATTGGCTAATTGGTCTGTATGACACCAACTCTCCTTTGGCTTACCAGACTTGACATAACGATTGTAGCAACTATCCACTTACCAATGTAAGGATTCTGTCTCCAATTTTAAAATCAACCGAGTTATATGGTACTTTTTCACTTTTTATTCTTTGCTTCTACTAGGCGTTCTCGCGCTTTTTGATGTCATTTCTGAAATCTATCCTTTATTTCTAACACATAATCATTGAAATTATGTAATAGCTGGAGTTGTCTGATCAAAATTCCCACCATTATACAGTACGGGTAACCTAAATAGACCTCAGAAAAACTAGAAACTCAGATTCTTAATTTCGACCTCCAAATGTTTCTAAGTCCAAAATCTGTAGCACAGATTTGTTAACACGACGTGCGGTTCCCGTCTAAAATTTTATTGATATTTTTCTCGTCTCGTCCTAAACAAACTGCACATTCGTATTAATAGACCGTGAAGTAATTTGCGCAGTAAATCTTCAAATCTACTTACATATCCTCGCGCTGAGATAGAGAATGACACGTCCGCATTAAGTTCCTAACAGCTAATAATGAGATGATTCTTGGCCCAGATTAACAATTCAGGCAAATAAAACCGTAATTTAATTTTAAACAGTCCAAAATGACGATTCTTGTAGGTAGGTTAACAATTAAAGACGTGGAAATTAAGCTCTAATTTATTTAAATTAACTCTCTCTGGTTTCAAGGTTCTCACTTGCCGAGGTGTATGTTATGGGGTCGCAGACCTTGAACAGACGGTAAGAGTTATCTGCTGATCCTGATCTCAGTGGATCAGTCGGCCAGCTGCTTCCATAATCTATGATGTAAATTTTCTAGGGAGCATATCTTTCAGGTGAATCACCGGGAAGTATCCTTAAACTATAGCCTGGGGGTCCTAGTCAACCCTTGGCTGCCTTCCACATCACCCCTTTCCATTTCCCTTCCTATGCTATTAAAGGGGAGATCTGTTTCGGGATCACCCCCAAAAGTTAAAAGAAAAACCCTATCAGTAGGGAATAGTTCTCTTACAAATCGTTAAAACCACGTAGCAGAGGCATATTTGGTCGGTTATTAAACATAGATTGATTTTCTCGGTCGGTGCTGTTGGCTGGAAACTTGTGCTTGACGGCCATCAACTGCGTTGTGTGGTTGGAATTGGTTGCACCACTCTTGTCATCTCAGCATCGTGTTACTGGCGTCTAGCCGAATTGCGGGTGAAGTTGCATACTGACTGCTTGCTAACAATGCAACATTATTGCTATTGGCAGAACTGAATACTCTAATTGGAATTATTCGCGGCCTTACTTCTTGCATATCGAGGCAAACCTGCCGTCTACATTTAACATACGAATTTACTCTAAACGTTTTCACTGTCTTAGATTCTAACACGCAGAGGATTGGGTTTTGCTTTCTGAAGGTGAAAAACAGGCTCAAATGGTGAAAGTTGTATGGAGCGCGAAAACTTGGTAGATCAGTTTAAAGACGGCCGAACCTCAACACTGACAAGCTTTGACGACATTATTCGTTAAAACCGGCGTTTTACTGTTTAAGATATACAAAAAAAGCTGCACAGTTCATAACGTTGTCCGTAAAATGCTCAAATACAGCAAAATATGGTTATGGTGGCTCCCCAAAGAGTTAAAGCAACAACACAAAGGAAAAGTGTCTGCAGACTTGAAAGAACTATGTGAACGGGAAGGTGGCCCTTTTCTGAACAAGACTTGAGCATTTGATACTTGAGTTCACCATTTTGAACCGGCGATTAAAATGTTTAGCAACAACGAGAGGGTAAAGAATTTGTGGGGAACTCGCTCAATCAAGACATCAGGTTTTAAAAAATAATTCGTCGTAGGGACAAGCGTATTAATATTTTGGAGGTTGAGAAGCAGTAAGTCTCATTTTTGTAGAGCAATTTGTCTCTTTAATTCCTGAATGTGCCTAGTTTTCAATTATATGTTCTTGTTTCATAACAAATAACAGCCCTCATATTATATTTCAGGTAATTACCTTTATTTCATTTATTGGCGAATTGTTAGTAACAATTGGCGTGTCACTAATAGCCAATAAAATCTTTGAAGGACAGGAAAATGAAGGAAAAATAAACAATAGTATCGTTCCAACATTGCTTGTTACTATTGGATCATGGATTGCTGCCCAGCAATTCTTTAATTTGTTTGAGCTTTCAACTGGTACTATATTTCTTTGTTTTTGTGAGTATGTTATCCAAATACATTTAATAACTTTATGAAAATGGAGATACAACTTAATACATGTCTTGATTCACGATTTAAACGCAATCCATTAAAATATCTGAAGAATTATGAAACGTTTAAATAAAACTTTATTATTTCGTAATTTTTTTGCAGTGGAAGATTGTGAACGAAACGATGGTTCACCGGAAAAACCTTTCTATATGACGACGAAACTGAGAAAAATACTAGAAGAAAATGAAAGCTCATAAAATGTTGACTCTTTTCACAACAGGCCAAGAAAGAAAAAGACAATTTTCTGTAAAATGTTATTAATGTAGCCTTTTAGTTTTCAAATTTAATTTAGTTTATAATACTTGAAAAATGTATTCTTTGCTTGCAAGTAACAATATAATCATACCACAGTGTTTTAGTAACCTTTTTGTAGTGATCTATTTGGAAGTGAGCCGATTGCCGAAAGGACTGCACTAGCATTTGATTGCGGAAATTCCGAGCAATCTTCAAACGGAATTCGGAGGGTCCATGTTATCCAAGTTAGCTGAAGTCTAGTGAAATGTTCGCTTTGAGAAGCCTTCTTAGTTCTACGTCTTATCTGAGGTGATTCGCGTCCCGAGAGGAGTGTACAAAATGTTTTCCCAACATTTAATCTTCAGATGTAGTTAAATCTGATCCACTGTAAATATAAAATGTTTGGCGGATACATATTAATTAATATAAACACTAAAATACATAATGTCAACGATGTACATGTAAACGAAGCATGATATTCCGTTGCTTCTGTACTAGTGCAAAGTAACTTAATAAGAGAGAATAACATTTTCCTGTAAATGAAATTCTGTAGTTACAGTTTGAATGCCTACCCGATTGTAAGTTTGTATTATATTGTGTCAAGAGACTAAAATGAAGACAAGGAGTCTGTCCAGAAATAAACTTGTCACGGTACCATTAAAGTTTGTTTCTAAGTATACATTACAGAGGTATTCATAATGACTCTATTGTGGATAATTAATTGTAAAGAAATTGGGGCATGTTCTTCAATATTTATTTGCCCAGTAGGTGGGCATTTGCACGAGTGTAAATGATAATTGTTAGAGGAATCGTTTACAGCTTATAGAAATGGGGTAAGACCGTTTATATGGAGCAATAATGTAACTTTATTAAAGGTACTAAGTGTTTGTATTGTGATGATGTAAAAATTACTGAATGAATTGTTTCCAAACTATTTAATGGACATAATCATACGAGATGTAGTTTTAATCACAACTTTCTACTAGTAATACAGATCAATATTTAATTGCTTACTAGCATTGTTGGGCATGGATTTTCGTCTTTATTTAATCCATTACTTACCGCTCATGGTTCCTGTATAAAGTTTTTATGTAATAATTTTGCTACTTCAAGTCTTCTTAAAAGATTAGTGAGCGGCTATACTCTGGCTAGTCTTGGCTACCAAGGCTTTTTTAACCTATTAATAATTTATCTATTTTGTTTATTAAGAAATTTACAAGCTGTTCATTTTGAAATACAATGAGGGGCGAAGTGGTCCAGTGACCACGCTCCGAATGAAACAAAATTATATGTGAATGCAATAAAATTAAATTTAACAGGTCTGTTGGCCGCTTCCTCTTCAATCTGGGACGTGTTGTTAGTTTCCTAAATGGTTGACCCATTTGCTTTGGTGTCCTGGGAGATTTTGACTATAATTTGTGCTAAGTCTGTGTATTTCATCTTCAATAGAAGTTATTACTAGATTATCATGTATTGTTTTGTTGCTCACAAATCAGGGTGCGTTTAAGATGGTACGAAGGATTGTTGACTGAAGACGTTGAATAATTTTTGAATTCAAAGGCATGGTGCACCCCCATAGGTGGATCCCATATAACCCAATTGGGACCTTTCATCCGACCACACGTCAATAATCCTTAATACTCATATTATTCTGAAAGGAAAACCACCTAGACTTGTATCTCCAAAAACCGATTGGACGAATTTTCAGCAATACATTGAGGAAAAACTAACTTTAAATATTAGACTAAAAAGAACCAGAATACATTGATAGTGCAGTACAATATTTTATAAATACGATCCAAGAGGCAGCATGTGGAAAAGTACGCCAAAATCAACCTTCAGCAAACTCAATGATAATAACGTACCTTTACAAATCAGACAGCTCATTACAGGGAAAAGACGTGCGAGGCGCATATGGCAAAGAACTCGGAGTCCTGTCGATAAAACTATATACAACAAATTAAAAAGACTTCAAGATCTACGGAATTCTACATTTGAAAGATATGTAGCCACTCTTTCAAAGGTCGATCACTTTGAATGGAAAGCTACCAAATATTTAAAAAACCTATAAACCATATCGTCATTAAGAAAAGAGGATGCAAACTGGACACGGACTGATGATGAGAAAGCAAATACTTTTGCAGAACATCTAGGAAAAACCTTCAGCTCTCCAGAACCCAACCCTAACGTTAATTATATGAACATATACACGTTTCTGGATGCACCTTGCCCGATTAATCTTCCTATCAAACGATTCTCGTCATCAGGAGTTCAACAAGGAATTAACTCGTCCAATATCCATGAATGTCCTGGGTTTGACCTCATAACAGAACAAATCCTTAAGCAGTTACTACTGAAAGCAATAATACTATTAACCGCCCTTTATACTAGCATGTTAAGAGCAACCTACTTCCCAAAATCTTGGAAATTCGCACAAATAATACTGATAACTAAACCCGGCAAACCACCAAACTCTGCCACCAAACCATATCGCCCCGTAAGATATTTGAAAGACTACTGCTTAAAAGACTAGAGACTGATGTCAACCTGGATTAGATGCAATTTGGATTCCTCTGACGCCACTCTACAATACATCAGTTCCACAAAATTGTGAATGAAACAATAAGAAGAAAAAATAATCTATATAATGAAAAATGATTATCATATGTATACATGTAATTCTTCATAGAGATTTAAAGCGGTGACAGATTGCAAGAAACCTCGGTACACATATATAGAGGAAAAACTTTTGGGTGAGGGGGGAGGGCAGTTAAAAAAGAGTATGCGAATGTGTAGACATGCGAAAGTTTGTGACGTCACTGAACAAGGTATAATGGGAAATACGCAATATTGCATTACGCGCAATATGGCTGCTATGTTTACTTTGGTTTGTATACAAACATCAAGAAGACTAAATGATAAAAAAAACAGTACAGGAGTTCTTTTAAAGAATACGTATGGTTTTGTGTTTCCGTTTTTATTAAGAACTGTCAATGTGTGGCATAACTATTTCGTGGAATTACAGCCCATGATTTCGATTTCAAAAACGACTTCTGGAGTTCGAACATCAGGAAATATTAAATGTTTGTAAAAATAAAAGGTAAGATTTTTCTATAATTATAATTTAATCAGTTTGTTGTCTCTTGTAAAGACTGACGGATTAATTTAAGTGACAGAATCGAATGCTGTGTATTTTTATTTTTGTTTGTCTATAGTTGAAAAGGCTGACGAAATAATGTCAACTGAGAACTTCAAACAATTAAAGACATTACCCGTAATTAATATTTTTTCAATTGAAATAGTTAGCAGATTTCGTCAATTTTTAAATTTCTTCTATAGTGACCATCATTTACAGTTTAAACTTCCCGCGAAGTATCAGACGGTGATAAAAACCATATAGGTAAATTTTTAATTATTATAATTTTACTTCTAAGTGCTTTGATTACGGGATATGTAACTGGGAAAAAATTATTTTCGTTAATATACAGATAATTATCATGATTGTAAGGCCCGGTGCACACTGGAGAAACACGTTTTATCTGGACATGCACACTGATGAAACCTGTTTCCTGAAACAACACACATTCACAGTCCCTCATGCCATAATAATAGTAATATATTATGCAATATAGTGTCTTGATGACTAGGTCTCGCTGTAAATGGTCGTTGTAAAAATAAAATTTTAAGAATTACTTACGAAAAAATTTTTAAAACTGAAAATTTCGGTTGAAGTCGGATCAAAATTCTCACATTGTATTTCCGAATAAGCAGACGCATTAATAACCAAATATTTTTCATAATTTACAACCTATAAAGAAAGAAAATACGGCCAAATGTTTTAACAAACAAACTGACAATAAAATCATTTAATTATTATACTACAAGTGTCTGCCCATAATCCATCATTCAATCTAAAACCAATATACAGTTATAATTTATATAAACAGGGAAGTTTTACACAAGGATTATTAGTTCACTATGATTTTCAGAATGTTATAGCCTAAAATGGTTTTTCAATATATGCAGATACCTTCGTGAAAAAGTAGTTACCAGTTGCTATAAAAATTAAAAAAACTTTGAGTCATTGTTGTTGTGGTATTCAGTCCTTTTCATTTCCGCATAACTACCACGTCCTACATCCTCCTTATTCTACTTAGAATATTTGATCCTTGTCCTCTCTCTTCTGTTCTTACCCCACACACTTCGCTCTAATAATAATTTTACAAGATCCTCATGTCTCAAAACGTGGCCTTTTAATCTATCCCTTCTCTTGGTCAACGTCCTCCATATTGTTCGTTCTTCTATTGTTTAAAACGTCCTCGTTAGTAATTTTATCCACCCATCAGATTTTCTACATTTTTCTAAAACACCACATTTCAAAGCCTTCTATTCTTTTCGTTTCCGCAGCTCCTGTCGTCCACGTTTCGCACTCATATAACACCACTATCCATACGAACATATTTAGCAACGATTTCCTAATATTCCTAATGTTTACGATTTTACTACCCATAAATAAAATCCTCTTTTTCGCCTGTACTATCCTACTCTTTATGTCAACTATACTTCTGCCATCCTTAATTATTACGCTTCCTAAGCCGCCTAATTCTCTAACTTCCTTCAAAATACCCCTTCCCTTTGTTATTCCACAGTTTCCCATAGTACTTTCCATTACCTTGGATTTCCCTCTATTAATTCTTATATTGTACTCTTTCTCCAGGATCACGTTCATGTAATTTATTATGGTTTCCAAGTCTTCTTCTTCCGACTCCCTAATAATACAATATCGTCGGCAAAGTGTAGGGTTTTTATTTCTTCTCCGTGCAATATGATTCCTTTTCCACATTTCGTACATCCTCGACTTACTCCTTTCATGATTTCTGCTTTCTTTTCTTGATCTTCAATTGTAATTACAGCTGACTGCCTTTCGTAGAGGTTATGTATAAACCTTCTTTCTCGATATTTTATTCCTGTGTTCTTCAAAATCCTTAATAGTATGTTACAGTTCACATTATCAATTGCTTTTTTCTAAATGTACAAATGCCATGAACGTAGACCGGTTCTTTTCTTATCCTGTTTGCTAACATTAGACGCAAATTCAATATTGCTTCTCTTGTCCTTACATTCTTTGGGTTATGTACTTAAGAAAAAAAATACATTTTATTAAATTTTTACGATTCAAGATACCGGAAATATTCATGACTTTTATTGACCGAGAGAATTATTCACTTCCTTTAGATACCGGATTATTTCAACTACATTAGGGTAAAGAAGTCCATGAAACTGATAGGGATTTTTTTCAAGGTTAAAACACAAATTTTTTTAGACTTTAATAACTGTGCTTATTTAATGGCGCAGGTGAAAGATTCCGTCCATTATCATCCCTATTAAATTTAGTGTTAGCTCCAATCGGTATAGTTTAATGTGTACCTGTCAAGTGGTTATGGTCTCGATACTGGTTATATCACGAATTTACCAAGAGTTTTGTATCGAATTCATTCCTTTTACGGATTAATATAAATAAGTATCCGAGAAACAGAGAGGGACTCAGTAAAAGTTTTCAGATTTTCAAATGTTAAAACGTCAATATAAAGCTGCGGTTCAGTCAATTTCCTATAATGGAGGATGTCAGTTTGATATTGTTGACATTTCATGCAAGTCAGTCGTCAAGCCATTTATTGTGTCTCAGGCAGAAACTTACTCGTACATAGGTTTCAGACAGATTCTGTCATGCATGAAACGTGAAGTCACATCGTGTTTAAGTATTTGTTGACTGGAATACAAAAATACTATTGTGGTTAATTGTCATAATGGCAAGAAAAGTGTGTCTGTTCAGGAATAAGAGGAAATGCTTAGGTAGAATGGAATTTATTTTTTATTATTAATTTATTCCAAATTACTGGAATTTAAGCATCAATAACAGGTAGAACAAATAAGCTCTTTGAAAGTTTAGATTTAACATCTGTTATATATAATAAAACAATTAATGATCTTTTACAGACTTTATTATTTAAATTTAATTAGTAACAACGTTTCGGCATATTTATATGCCTTATTCAGGTTTTCTTCCTATTGTAATGTGTAACCGTCCGTTCCATATTTGGAAATATTTCTCTCTGTCGTTACAGATTTCAATATCCTTAGCGATTGTTGTTAGTTTAACGCATTAACGTAGTGTACGCCATAATCTAGACCTTTACTTCCGTTGTCCTTTGGCACATTTCTATGTTTCTTTTTTTCGCTGCATAAAATTTTAACTAGACTTTTCTATCCCATCCATTGTCGAAACAATGGAATGAGCCAGAGGAAGACCTCGAATCTTCGACGCAATTGTTGCGTGGAGTCTAGGAGAAAAGAACGTTTCTACGGCGTTGTCAAACCGTTTTAAAGCTGAAAATAAATAAATTAAATTAGGACAAAACAAAACAATTTCAAGACATAAATAATTACAGATTTCACGATCACCATTTCTATTTATTCCGCACACTTTTCTATCGTTAAAATTAGCATTTATAGTTACGCCATTTTAGAACAGAGCACTGTCGTAAGTGTGACAACGTTCATCCCTTCCCTTGACCTTTTGACAGAGCTCATTCGAAAGACAAATTTCTGGACTTCGTACGAGTGACTTGTGGTGAATGGACGTATATCTCGGTGTCCGGATGGCATTTGGGACTTGGAAAATTTCTCTGTAAATTGTATTAATGTTAAGCGCCTGTACGCTGAGACATCGATTTTGACTCGAGTTCATCTAAATTACTACGAGGCGGCCCTAATCTGTGTCTGTGGACTGCGAGCCGGCGGCTTCTGCTTGCCTCGGCGGGACCATTCCCGGGTTCGGACCTGGCCAGCGGGTCTGCCCGGGTAATTACGGGCAACATCGCGATCTCCTGCCGCTGCGTTGTGCTTCTGACACTGCTGTTTCGACGACTTCGGACACACGCACATTAACAAGGTGAAGTCGTGTGTATGTTGTATCATAATTTAGACATTCAAATCAAATGGCAAATCATTGCTTTAATTGACCAAAATTCGATGATAAAACAACATTTCATTTGTGTTTGCGTGCCCATTTTGAGGACGTTTAATAATGAATTATTTGGAGAATTCAGTAAAAGTAAAAATATTGTTCCTGTAAATATTTGTTTAAACAAAGTGGCAAAACGGAGCAATTGTAATATGTATCTGATAACTCTACCGACTGAAATAGACGGGAAGGTTATAAATTATTACGGGAGGGGTAAAATTAAATAAATTTACTATTATACGAATTTAAAATCAAGTATATTAACAAAATTACAAATTACCTATATAAAACATGGAACTCTTAATGCGCCTGCACTTGTGGGTTATTCAAGACAGAAATACAGCAGGTAAAAGAAAAATACCGATCAGATTTGTTATTAATAATTCTATAAAAAATGAGAAAGTCTTACTTGATAATAAAGGTTTCACGTTTACCCCTTGCTATCTAACTGCTCATATGTTCCTCTCGTTAGTGCTGAAGCCACTTTTTTCTAGTTGATTACTCTTACAATACAAAGATACAATTTAACATCATATAGCAAGAAAATTTACAACATGGATTACTACATCGATTTCAAAGATTCTGATTTCAGAATAGATTTATCCAGATCAATACATTTGAAATAGTTCTACAAAATTCACAACTACTGATATTTTTGTGGTTTATTAATAAATTCACGTCTCAAAATTGCTGAGATAATAAGGCTGGATTTTACCGACATGTGCTGGATTTTGCGGCTCCTGTCTCGTCAAAGTTCAATCCACTCCTCGCTTTACTCTGGGATCTCAACCAGGCAGTCAAACGTAATTGTCTGTCAATCTACAAACAGTGAACAGTCTGACCCCACGCTCTGCAGATTCTCACAACATACGCATCCAGGCATCCTCTGCCGAACAAAAATGCTTCTTGCACCTTACACCATGGCCTCCACCAACCTTCTGACCTGGAGAGCGTTTTTCTCCCTCTGTCGCCATACTGCAAAAACTAGGTCACATGCCGTAATCGTCCAATCAGCACCCAGGAGACAGGGTCGCTGATTTCCTGACTAAATGGGACAACTCCGTTTCTCGAACATTCCAGTCCTCGACAACACGTGATTAGCCAACACCAATCACAATCGTTTCTGTTGGCTCTCAACATTTTGGTTCATGCAAATTGTCTTTTGCACACGACCCCCTTTTTCTACGTTAACTCAGCCGTTTATTTTACTGTGAAAATAATTCAGCTGTCGAGAGCGACTCGGATACAAACGGCAAAGACAACAATCAAAAATAATAAATAAAAAGACGGCCGCCTTTTATTTATTGTAAATTTTAAAGCCAGAAAATTATGTTGTAACAATTAAAAATCCTTTGGCGGCTTCACTCATGCCGAAACTAAGCTCCTCGCTCAAAAGATTAACTGAAATGCATCTTAAAACACATGTTTAAATCTAATAACAAAATGAATTTCCAATTAAGACATACAAACCTTAAAGCTAAATCTAATTAAAATGAACGCAATTTAACGAGAACAAACTTAATATCTTTATTCAGCAGCCTTAATAATAATAAAAATGAACGGTGTATCGGGTTTGACATCACACTATAGAGGAAATATTTATAGCAAATTAAACCGAGAAAGGCGAAGTTAAGACAAAAAATTATACGGAAACTAAATTAAACTTACCAGCAACACAAGCAAAATATAACAATAAAATCACATACGAAGTGATCTAGTGATCTAGATCCGATGCAACACGTAACACTCAAACTCCTTTCACAAGTAGTTATAGCCAGACAGAATGCAGAAATTTAAGACACTTAAATTAACATAGGTGTTAGAGATTTTGTATCTGGAACTGGGATTTCAAAACTTCCCTCCCAGAGGCCTCGGAGTGTCTATATGTAACGAACGGCAAGCGCCTATTTCAAAATGTATTTAAATGAGAACAAATAAAAAAGAAATTATAATTTAATTATAATTGGTAAATGAACACAGTAAACTTTTTGAAATTTAAGAAAATAACGTATTATAAGTATTACTTAGATTACTCATGTCATTACGCGAATTGAACGTGTTCTTAGTGATTCTAATGTGAATCATTTCAAATAGATTCCTTTTGTACAAATTTTGGTCAAAATCGGGAATTTCTACCTTTCCCCAGTAAAGTTTATGTTTCTCCTCGAGCCTACGTGTTGAGACTACATTATGGATCGTTGGCAGTTGGACGCACGTTTAGTTTGACCAATATAGGATATATGTCAGTTGGACGCACGTTTAGTTTGACCAATATAGGATATATGGCAGTTGGACGCACCGCCATTAATTTTTAAAGATAACATTATGTTGCCAATTATTTTCTAAATCTTCTTTGCCCTTTTTGGTAAATATATTGAGTTAATTATTAATTTTAAATGTAACAGAGATGCCAAAAATAAAAAATAATTTCTTTAATTTCTCGCTAACACTCCGTATCTGTATTATACTCTAATTCGCCCATTTGATAACTTAAGGCCGGGTTTCCCAAACTGGTGTTTCGCAAAAAAATTGCAGTGATTGTATTTATACTACGGTTATAATATCATGTTACAGTATCACTTAATCAGTTCGAAAGACGAAAAATTCCGTTTGCATCGAACGGGAAAAAGTCGAATAATTTCTTACAAATTTTTTCATACCGTGTGCATGAAAGAGATGGGGTATATTGTTTTTACCTTGCCGAGCACAAGACTTGTCAGGTAAAACAGGCGAGTTTCGGCCCCACACACAGCTCAACGGTGTAATCCACACTGAGAACATATGTTTTGTAATGGTGTCTATGAACAATGTTATCGATGTTTCTCAACAGTTCAAATTTGTTTCTAGGTTGTTTCGATCCCGATTCAACTATGACAATGAGCAACTATGGCGAACAAATAAGTCAACATTAGGCACCTTTGTAGAATGTATTTTAACAGCGCGTAATTGCAGTGTCAGGACAATCCAGTGCAGCGTTTCTCAGCCGGAAGTTCGCAGGAAAAATTTAATGGTCCGCGAAAGACGATTAATACTATTACACTTTTGTTAACAAACAAAAAACATACATGGTCACAAAAATATCTGTAATAATTTATAGACGCTTGTGAAGCTTCGACATATTGTCATATTCATACATCAAAAAGATGTCTTCTGATATAAGCTGTTAAATTTCGATAATGTTAAGACAAATTTAACAAATCAATCATGGTTGGTAATACTATCATACCTGATGGATATATTTACAAAGTGAAATTAACTTAACTTCTCACTACAAGGGAAAAGTATTATAATTTTTAATGCATGAATTCAGATTGCATCTTTTGATAAACAAAAAACAATTTTGGATATCATCAATTGATTTTAATTATTTTTCAGCCTTACATGAATTTGAATGAATTAAGTTTAAAAACATATGAAGTTTCCAAAAGGAAACCTACATAACTTGAAATGAACGCAAACTAGTAAGGACGATTCTGTAGCATGATAGTTGTTATTTAATTATTTCTTAATATAATGTTGGCGATGATTAGGATGTCATTTCGGCACGTTGGGATATAACCTGGGAATTTCCGTAAACACGCTTGCGTTGGAATCGAGTACCAGGAAAACAAGGATATATTTAAAATTCCACGTGGTTGCCTCAACCAATGGGATGTCGTGGTCTAAAGAAAATCGATAACAAAGGTCGATTTTTGGTGCTTCTTCACACGGCGATGAGGCTGTGTGAATTCACATTCTTCTCTTTGAAGTTGAAGGGGACGGAAAAGGGATGCTTTGTTTGGTTTCGGACGTTGAAGATTAACCTGTCGACGCTGAGGAGAGTGTCCTACGGAGAAGCGGGCAGAGGTGGCGCTACGTTTCAACAAGATACGCCGTCAACTTTCCTAATCCTTGCCGTCTAGGGAGGCAATTATCCGCGGTTTAAGCCTAAGTATTAAGAGATCAGATCTGAAATTTGTAAATATTTTTCTTAGTTAAGTTTTTTTTAATAGATTCCTCATATTTAATTAATTCGGATTGATGATAAATTGAAGTGGAATGATCATATACTCGTAGATCTGCTTGCTAGGAAACTAAGTTCAGCTTGTTATTCTATCAGAACACTAATGCAACACGTTGACGAAAAGTACGTCAAAATGGTTTACTTCGCGTATTTTCATTCAATTATGTGCTACGGCATCTCTCATTGGGGAAACTGCTCCAGGAGCAATTGGAGCATTTAAGTTGCAAAAGCGTGCAATTAGAATACTTTCTAGCACGAATTCTAGATCGAGTTGCAAACCTTTCTTCTAAAGTTTGCAAATACTTACTTTACCAAGCTTATATATTCATTAAATCTCAAAGTTTGTAAAGCGGAATATTCATTTGTTTCAAAAGAATGGCGAATTTCAAGAATATGCGACCAGAAATCGTTCAGCTCTAAGGTCGGACAAGCACCGCCTTGCTCTCCACCGGAAATTTATTTACAATTCCTCCAGAGATTAAAAATAATAACTACAAAAGTTTCGTGAAGCAGAGTAAAGCTATTCTATTAAATGGCGCGTTTTATTCGGTGCAGGATTTTCTCAATCGTCCCTCTAGTATTTAAAATCAAGGTTCTTGCAAACGTGTTGAATGAGCTGCCTTGTAAAATAACACGCCACATATCTTTAAACTTTCTGTACAGTTTTTCTGTTCTTTTGTTTGTTTGCTTCATGTATTGCCTGGAGCTACTACGGAAGGACAGTTTCCTGGTCGCTCCAAGAAGTCAAAACTCAATTTCGTGTGTTTGTGTTTCTCAGTGTGTGCTTGTGATCTCTTGTGTGCGTGTAGTGTTTTTAATGACTTAAGACTATATACTTTTTCTTTTATTAATTTATTTTAAAATTATTTGTAATTAATTATGGACCTTATTTTGTTCGTTATTTGTAATGTATGACGTATCCTATTTCCTCAATCGAAGACTAATGGAAACAACAATAAATCTAAATCTAAATTACCCATTAATTTTATTCTCAAACCACCCCTCCGAACAATTCCTGTGTTCAGAATCAATTTTCCGTGACAGCTAAACGAATAGGTTTAAGTGAGAGACTATGATTTGATCAGTGATTATAATTTGAAACAAAAATACAAATAACAACTTTGAAGCCATTTATGGGCGAGTTTGTCAGAAGAGTACTCCAATAATTCAATACAATCTACTAATGTTTACTTCCATTGTCTACAACATATTTATGCGAAGCATTATAATCTTATTATCCTCAACACCACACAAGATTTAGAATTCAACTTCCAAATATTATGCGTGATATAAACAAGGTATGCAATCCAAGGATCCAAAAACATCAAAGTGATTAAGTGAGTGAACGGAGACTTTCCTGGTGTAGTTGCTGCAGAAATCGTTCTCGAGTTTCTACTCTTAATCGCAGCTATACCCGAGTGGAAACCCGAGAACCATTTCTGCAAAGTGAATAAGTGCTTCAATTATTCGTATTTTTATTTTTATATTATATTACAACTCTATGTTGAAATATAACTACTAAATATAAATTAAAACGTTTTTGAACTTTTACAAGTAGGAATTACCGTACCTAAAAAAAATAAACCAAGTGTTCCGTTCAAATGTCCTTGTTTGCGAAGTGTTCCACTGCAGAAAAAAGTTTGGGAAACCCTGATTTAAGGAATGCTGACAATGCGTGTTACCTTATTATGGCTATAACTTAGGCCTCTTACACATGGTCGCGCGACAGCCCCGCGGCAGCTAGTCGCGCGACTCGAGATACATTGAGATAAAAGGGAGAGTACACATGATGTCGCGCTGTTTTATGAGCCGCGCGACTGTAGATTTCTGGCCTGTCAGAAACGGGGATGCCTACCTGCTGTCACTAGCGCGACTGTAGGTACATTGTTTCTTATGGAGCTGTACACATGTGTCGCGTAATTAGTGCTGTTTCTAGCAAATGAACTAACCTCTCGTCGGAGACTGAAGAGGAAGCGGCCAACAGATCTGTAAAGATTAATTTTATTGTATTCATGTATCACGGAGCGTGGTCACTGGACCACTTCTCCCCTCATGTGTCATTCATCCATCCAATTTGCTAAATATTCTTTTGAACAGATTGTAGATATCTTATTAAACAAAAAAAAACGTGTCGCGCGTTTTACCTGAGACGACAATGCTCTCGGTTTAACGACGAAATACCAAACAGCCCAGCTGTATCATGTGGACTTTTCTTTTATAATATCTATATTGAAATGACTTAATTTATAAAATAATATTTAAAATTAATAGCAAAATGATTCTGAAAAGTAATTAAATGAATAAGTATATTACATAAAGTATAATTAAATACACGATATCACTATCGGCGCTCCTCTTACGGTATTTTGATAATATTACAGTGTCAATGATGTTGCTGACAAAATTGAATATATACAAATCAATTCTTCTGATTAATAAATGTCGTAACATGTGTATTCCACTTATATTTATCAGGGACAGAGAATATTTTGTAAAACAAAAAATAAGTAAACATTTGTAGAATCCCAATTATTTCTAAACTTTGATCAGGGCGGAGATTCAGATAATATTAATCAATTCTCTGGATTAAAATCTATTCATATTGATTCAGAGTTCGTCATACATCAGTTATAGATTATAAATCCATCTTTATAAAGTGAACCAATATAACGGGCGTATGACGGTACTGAGATTTTAATCCGCAGAATCGATTAGTATCATCTGACTAGAAATTGGAAGCTCTTGTATGTTCTAATTTTATAAATAATTTTGACCGTACAGTGGTGAATTTTTTTAAAAAAATAACAAATTGTATCACATTCAACAAAACTTGGCATTATTCGAGTGCTCGTTTCTGAGTCACACATTGATACCGATTTGTTAATCGCTAAAATACAAAAACGGCCAGCTATATTAAACAGGCAAATTTTGGACTATAGAAACAGAGATTTATTCGAATATTTTTAGAAAATTTCTACACAAACGAAAATAAGTCTTCGTAAGTTATTTATTTTTAGTTTTAAAGTGTCATATTTTTTATTGGAAAGAATAATATTGATAAATGAATACACTAATAGTAGAATTTATACAATTGTATTTTGTCTCTGTACTTTATACTCCAGCACGAAATAATAGTGAATTCCTCTAGGAAAATGAGATGAAGTAAACTGCATCAAAAACAACTTATGACTCGCACTCGACTCTCTCTAAATCTTATAGGTTTTGTAAGGAACTGAAAGTGTGAAAAATATTAAATCTCTTTGAACACTGGTTCAGAATTTAGAAGATCATATTCAATGGTCAGGCTGTCACCTGGATAACTCGTCCGCGCCGCTGCAAAGGTAACTTTTATCCCTTGTGAAATCTGTTTTAGCGGCGATAATTTGGCTTATCGATACAACTTCTAACCCAGAATGTAGTGGTATGATCAATATAGTATTGCATCTGGTCGTTCTCATATCTGTTCAAGCCAAAGTCACCACAAAAATTTGTCGCTGCAAATTTTGAATTCATTTTGAGGCCAAATACTGAGAAATAAAAGATATATACGCAACATAATTTGTAAATGTAAATAATAATGTTTATTAAAAAAATTCTTGTCTCAATACCACAATTTTAGGCTAGGTTTACACGGGCAGTGATGACTGCCAGAAAACGAGGAGCAGTGATGTCAGTGGCGTATAAACATACGTCAGTGCTGCACTGACAACTGCCAATCCATCACTGACACGAGAGCACTGCCTCACTTTTCTTGGAGCGTGTCAACAGTATGTCAGTCATGACTGGCGTTCCCCCTCCACCGACCTAGACGCTGTCCATATTGGCCAGTTAGTGGCACTTATTATGGTTGTTAATTATCGATTGTGAACAGTGTGGAAGGGCTGACTATCGATTGCGCGATGGTAAACAGTTTGTTTTTTGCATTTTCAATACACGTGCTGTTTGGTATAGTGTGCGATTGGAGTAAGTGGATCTTTGTTGTGAACAGTGGTGAGTAGTTTCGTTTACAAAGCCTATAAATTTTTATGTTAACTTTCAAAAAAGAATTTTTGTACACCCTCCAACGCCACAAACTTTAACTGGCAAAACAACTACGCGAAATAATGATATATAACTATAAACGTACTATTATTACACGAAATGAAAAATAATTTATTTTGTTTTGTTCAGCAATTAATACCTTTTAAGGGGAATAAAATAACAAGTAATAAAATACCAGTCAATTTAACACTGAAAACCAGTTTGAAAGTACAGGTGAGTTTTTATTATTGCTTAATTTCTGTAGTAATAGTATATAGCAATATTACTAAACAACTGTTTTCATTTTTACGTATGTACAGTGTAGCGTAATACTAAGTTTGACCTTCCTCCTCATTCGTTACGCCTTTTCTAACACAAACACAAAGTGATTAGTTTCTGTTTATGAAACACGGACATTATTCGTGCGCGAAAACACAAAGGGGAAAATATTCAACTTTATATAAACAATATATCGTCATTGCAACCGCTATAAACATGCATCAGAGTTCTCTGTCCTTTTTGTAGTGAGGGCAGCACTTGCACAGAGTTGTCAGTGAAGGAGTGGACAGTTATCTGCTCACGATGTAAACGGCAGGCAGTGCACAGCCAACCCAACTTCGACGAACATCACTGCCCGTGTAAACCTAGCTTTACTTGTGAAAAGAGTTCAAGTATTATGAATTGCCTCGGATCTCAATCACTATTTTTGAACTTCGTATGTGATTTTATTGCTATATTTTGATACTGTTGGAGGTAAGTAACGATTGAAAAAATATTCCAAGAACTAGAAATATACCGAAACGTTGTTACTAATTAAATTTAAAGAATAAAGACTGTAAACGATCATTAATCGTTTTATTGAATAAGCTGTTATTGACGAGGGACGTTGAATGTATTCTAATATCCGATGACGTGACTCCTTATAAAATGGCTATCTAAATTTACACAAAATGTCCATAAGCTCAGTTGGTCATCTTTATAATATATTCCCAGGAGTATGAGGTAAAATACTGGGCATTGGTAAGCGTTTCGTTGCAAACGATAAGAGATAAAAGTTCATGTGACATTTGAAAAAGAGAATTATCAAAGGAAAAACGATTGAAAAAACATTCCATGAACTAGAAATAATAGTTAAATAAGAAATGCGCTAACTTTGAGATATTTTTATTCAGTGAGCGAATGTAAAGCTGAGGATACGGAGCACTTGGCTACCGACTTGTGGTTCCCTGAACTGTCGTGAGTGCTCTGCGCACTGTTTGCGTCTCTTTGATGTCCGTGGTTTTCCATCAGCTGTATTCATCTCCGCGCACACTTGACTGGAGCTACTGCTTTCATTCTGCTCCTAAATCTCAGCACTCTCTAAAAAGAAGCTTCGTTTCAATTTTTACTTCTCTCAGAAGCTTTCCTTCTCGTACAGTAACGTAAAAGAGAATTATTAAAGGTAACTTTGGTGGTTACTTTGTGCTTCATGTCTTTAACTTTTACAGGTACATGCAATTGATTCCGAATTCAAAATGAAAGAGAAGATCTTTTGCCGATCACTTTGGTGCGACGTAGTATAAATCCTTTCACTTTTATAATAGGAATCTTATTGGCAAAACGTCAAACTCTATCGCAATACAGAATATAATATTTTATGAGTTGTAAAAATTTATCGCCTTTATGCTGTCGTAAAGTAAAAGGTGATTTTTGTATTGAAACAAAAAGAAAACAACTTTACGACTATACTTTTAACCGTTGATGTTGTGGCACTCAATCCTAAGACTGGTCTAATGCAACCCCACAACCTAACCTATCTTGCGCAAGCATTTTCATTTCCGCATAACTACCACATCCTACATCCTCCCTAATCTACTTAGAATATTCCATCCTTGACCTCTCTCTTCTGTTCTTACCCCACACACTTCCCTCTAATGCTAATACTACAAGACCCTCATGTCTTAAAATGTGACCGATTAATCTATTCCTGCTCTTGGTCAACGTCCTCCATATTGTTCGCTCTTCCTCTACTGTTTAGTAATTTTATCCACCCATCAGATTTTCTACATTTTTCTAAAACACCACATTTCAAAGGCTTCTATTATTTTCGTTTCCGCAGCTCCTGTCGTCCACGTTTCGCACCCATATAACGCATCGCTCCATACGAACATATTTAGCAACAATGTCCTAATATTCACAATTTTACTATCCATAAATAAAATCCTCGTTTTCGGGAAAGCCTTCCTTCTCAGTGCAATCCTACTCTTTATGTCTACTATTTTTCTACCTTCCCTAGTTATTACGCTTCCTAAGTAGTATAATTTTTTAACTTCCTTCAAACTATCCCTTCCCTTTGTTATTCCACGGTTTCCCATAGTATACTCCATTACCTTGGATTTCACTATATTAATTCTTATATTGAACTCTTTCTCCAGGATCACGTTCGTGTAATTTATTATGGTTTCCAAATCTTCTTCTTCCGACTCCCTAATAATACAATATCGTCGGCAAAGTGTAGGGTTTTTATTTCTTTTCCTTGCAGTATTATTCCTTTTCCACATTTCGTTTTAACTTTCTTCATCCCCTGTTCTATATATAATTAAATAGTATAGGCGACAGACTACATCCTTGTCTTACATAACTTATTGATTTCTGCTTACTTTTCTTGATCTTCAAATCTAACTACTGTCGACTGCCTTCCGTAGAGGTTATAGATAAGCTTTCTTTCTAGATATTTTATTCCTATCCTCTTCAAAATCATTAATAGTGTGTTCCAGTTCATATTATCAAATACTTTTTCTAAATCTACAAATGCCATGAACGTAGGTCGGTTTTTTATCCTGTCTTCTAAAATTAGACGTAAAGTCAATATTGCTTCTCGTGTCCTTAAATTCTTCCTAAAACCAAACTTATGTTCTCCTAACTCGCATTCTATTTCTCTTTCCATCCTCCTATATACTATTTTCGTTAATATTTTGCAGGACAAGGATGCAGTCTATCATCCATGCTGTTTAACTTATATATAGAACAGGCGATTAAGGAAGTTAAACATATGATACGGGCGCTGCGGGAGTTTTCTCGCAGGCGCTTCACTCCAGAGTGACTGCGGGGCTCACCTGATTATGTCGGGAATGCCTCGCACTCTCTCTGTTTTTTATCAAAGTTCTCACATGACGAGACACCTTCACCTATTTTAGGAGGTATATGTAATGGGGTCGAAGACCTTGGGCAAATGGCAAGAGTTGTCCGCTGATCTCATAGGATCAGTCGGCCAACTGCCTCCTGAAACTGGTGGTGTCATGGAGAAGGGAATGCTGCGACCCCACAGAAAGCTCGTCTCCCATCATTCGGAAGGGCGTAAGAATAGTACCCAATGCCCGACCTACCTGAAGCAGGTTTTCTAGGGTTTTACCTGCATCTCTTTAGGTGAAACACAGGGTAGGATCCTTAAACTACAACCCGGGGGCCCTAGTTAAACCTTTTCAATTCCCTTCCTATGTTATTAAAGGGGAGTTGCCTGTTTCAGGATCACCCTCATGTAGCCTGTTAATCCCCTCCCCCACAAAAAAGTAGTTAAAACGGAATATAGAAAAGGTATCATACTGCAATGAGAAGAAATAAAAACCCTACGCTATGCTGATGATATTGTAGTATTAGGGTAGTCAGAAAAAGACTGTAGTACGGGAAACAGTAGCGTAACAAAGTGTGTTAGATTGGAAAGGGATATTTTGAAGCAGGTTAAGGAATTCTGCTACTGGGGCAGCATAATAACTAGGTATGATATAAGTATAGTAGACATAAAGAGCAGGATAGCACAGGCAAAAAGAGTTTACTTACGGCAATTATAAGTGTGATTCTTAGGAAATGTTGGTATGGAGTGTGGCGTAATATGGGTACGAAACGTGGACGGTAGGAGTTGCAGAAAGAATAGAAGCCTTTGAAATGTGGTGGTATAGGAGAATGCTGAAAATAAGATGGGTCGATAGAATCACAAACGAGTAAGTTCTAAGCATAATAGGAGAAGAGCGAAATATATGGGGATGTTGACCAAGAGAAGGGATAATAGACCATGTTTTAAGATATGAGGGGCTTGTAAAATTAGCATTAGATGGAAGTGTTTGGGGTTTAACAGAAGAGGGAGACAAGGATGGAATACGCTAAGCAGTTTAGGGTGGATGTAATAGTTATACGGAAATGAAAAGTCTTTCGGAAGATAAGTCATCAGACCAGTGTTAGGACACATCACACATTCATACAGTGTGATCGATCCTACTCGAAAATAAATTCAAGACTTATACGTTCCCCGACTTATAGAATCGTCTCTAGTGTGATGACTTCTGAAATGCCACATTGGTTTCCTTGTCCGAATTCTGAATAAATTTATTTTAATTTTAGATAGGATTTTTATTTCTGTATTTCGATTTTTTTTTGGGGGGGGGGGGATAAATCTTATGATAAAGCTGAGAATTCGACTTCACTCACACCGCGTCGTACTACATCCGACGACTCCTGCAAGGTTCTTAAATATATAATGTTGCCATCCATTTGAGCTGACGTTTCATGCAACCATATCCATCTGGTGTAACCTAAACCTGGTTTAAAATTTGCGACCTCTTCCTCTTTCTCCCCCTTATGGTCCGTGTCCACACCCTCGAAGGACGTCTCTTGTGGTCCCTTTGGTGTTGCAAAGGGCTGCGGGGCTGGTTATTCAAATGTGCGGTGTCAGAAGCACGTCGCCTTAATCTCATCGGCATGGGCGCACTTTCCGCTTCAAAGCTCCACGTTGTATGAGCAAGGCTGGAGATGGGATGCGGTGTCCGACATAGGGAATGAGCCACGGTGCACAAACGCAATATCGCGTTATTGTATTGCCAACATGCCAGCTCAGCAAATGTGCTTGCTGGAGAATTCTACCAGGACTATGCAATTAAGTGGACCGTGGCAAAGACGACCAGTATCTTAACAATATGCAGCAGTGAGGATTAATTACAGAATTCAAGCATTAAGGAAGCGGAGGCTAATCTTATTGTTCCGGCAAATTATTTTAAAATAAGCATTTCTTAAATAATAATACTTAATGGAAGTTAAAAGACTACTGGTGTCTAGAAATAAGAAAATTCATTTAACGGATCTAAGAGAACTATAACAATTACCACGGGTTGCTTTTAAAACTCTGAAGAAAATTCTTAATTGTAAATTATTCAATAATAAAAGACAGTTTATTTTTCTGAAATATAACACGTAAAGAATAGATCTTAAATCAAGTTTAATTTGGTGACAGTTTCAGAAGAAATAAACATATAATAATTTAGGCCAGAGATGTGTCACACCAGATGACAGTCCGCAGCCGCATCGGAAGGCCTAGGCCCTCAAGAGGGCTGCTGAGCCATTGGAAGAAGAAGAATTTAGGCCAGGTGCACTTGTTTTGGAGGCTAGAGGGTAACAGGGTACATGAGAGTGATCCTGAAATAGGCAACTCCTTTTTTAATAGCATTGGAAGAGAATTGAAAGAAGGGGAGAGGGATTTGGAATGTAATAGCATGGCAGCCAAGGGTTGACCAGGGCCACCGGGTTTATAGTTTAAGGATCCAGTCCGGTATTTCACGTAACAGAGATGCAAGGAAAACCTCATAAGACCTGCATCAGGTTAGTTGGGTTATTGAGTACTATTCCGAATGACGAGAGAGGAGTTTGCTGTGGTGTCGCAGAATTCCCGTCTCCGTGTCTGCAACACTTTTACGAGACAGCTGGCAGACTGATCCAATGGGATGATCAGACAACTCTTACCGTATGACAAAAGGTCTTCGACACCAATACACACACTTCCTAAATGAGATGAAGTTGCCTCGTCATGTGTGAACCTTACTTAAAACCAGAGAGAAGACGAGGATTCCATCCTCCCTTCTGTAGAGAAATACCTGCGAGAGTAAGCTCCAACAGGTATCTTCGGCCTGGCGCACACTGGATAAGCATGTTTCATGAAACAGGGTTTATTTTATACATGGCGTAATATTTAAACAAAGACGGTGACCTAAGAATCCGTCTTCAAAATAATTGTCATATTTTGGATTTTTATTAATTTTTATTTTGTAAAAAATTGTTAAAAATTCATTTTTTATTTTTTCAGTGACCATTCATAGCGAGATACGGATTTCAAGATAGTAATATAGGGAAATATTGCGTAATATATTACCGGAAGCCAATCGGGAGATCGCTAGCTAACTCGATTTCATCAGGACCTGCAAGAAATTCCTACATCCAGATTATCATCCACCTATATATAAATCAGGAGAATATCATCAGGGAACTGAACTGAATTTTTTGGCAAAATCTGTTACTATGCTCTCTATTTTCTTTTAATTATCTACTTCCGGGTATCCCAAACTTTGTTCCGCGGGGCCTGAATAGGTGTTCCGCAAAAATAATCGAGTGATTCTATCTTTACTATGGATTATACTATCCTGTTGTAATACGACTTGATCAGTTCGTAAGACGAAAACTCCGTTTACATCTAACGGAAGAAAATGGAATAATTTCTCACACCTTTATTTGTTTCTAGCTTGTTTCGGAAACGATTCCTTGTTTCCCGCTACAATAGCAAACATGGGTAACAATACACAAGAGTGGACGTCTTCTGTAAACTAGAATCCTGAGATAGAGATTACCATAGCCCAGAGTTATACAGATAATATTATTTTAAAGTTAAAGTCGGAAAATCGTAATTGAATATTTTATCTAACTTGACAATTATGGCCAACTAATAAACCAACCTTATAAATTATATTAACTAAATTTCCCCAAATTTAAAAAATGTTATGAATGAAGCCGTGAAAGTGATAAACTATATAAAAGCAATACCCTTTTAATACAGGTTAAAGAAAATGTTGTGCGCTGAAATGAGTAGTGAACACAAAGCACAGTTAAGACTTTTTAAATTTCTAAATGAGTTGTTAGTCTTCTTGAAGGCTCAAAATAATTCAGGACAATATTTTGTTGAAGTTTTAACAAATCCTTCATGGTTGATAAATATTGCATATATGGCAGATATTTTTACAAAGTGCAATTAACTTATCATTACAAGGGACAAGTAAGTATTCCAATTTTCAATAGAAGATATAAAATTACATGACATCTTTTGTAAAAAAGTACAATTTTGGATTTAATCAGTTGAATATAGTAATTATAATTGTTTTCCAACCTTACATGAATGAATTAACTTTTAAAGCAGATGATGAAGTTTCCAAAATGTTATTAGAACACCTACATAAATTGAAATCAACTCCATCCGAAAAATAGTAAGGACGATTCCTGGGTTCAGAATCAATTTTCCGTGACAGCTAAACCAGTAGCTTTAATTCGTGTGACTATGAAAATATAATTCATTTGATCAGTGACTAATTTGAAATAAAAATACTAATATTTATGGGCGGGTTTGTCAGTAGAGTGGAATACCCGGATATTTCAACCAGCTATTATTGTTTTACTTCAGTTTTCTATAACCTATTTATGCGAAGCGGGATTTTATTATTATGCTGCAATGAAGTCAAAGTGCAGAATCAGGCTCGACGCCACACCAGACATATAAATATTTTGCCAGATATAAGCAACATATGTAAACTCAAGGAAAGTCATTGAGTGCGCCATTTATTCATATTTTTATTTTATATTACATTGCAATTTTATGTTTAGAAATAATTATTTACAAGTATGAATTACCCAACTTAAAAAAATGAGCCAAGGGTTCCGTTAAAATGTCTGATTTTGGGAAGTGTTCCATTGCAGAAATAGTTTGGGAAACCCTAATCTACTTCATATGCTATTTCCTGGAAAAAATGTATTATCTGGTTTTCACAGAAGAATCCCTCCCTTAATCCGTATCGTACTAAAAAAGCTAATCATTAGTTTCACGTAGCTTACAAATGTAGACCGAAAATAAAAAAATTACCGAGGCAATGTTTGTACCTATGGATATCATAAGACCTAGTCCGTATTTCTAGTCCTCCGACAGTGTCGCATTATTTATTGACAAATTAAAGAAGCTAACTAAATAGGGGATAATTACTACTCATACTTCGCGCGATTTATGAATTTTAGAAACAAATTAGTTTATATGATTTTTTTGATGTGAAAATTTTTAATTTGACTATTGCTGCCTGGTGCTCAGTTCTGAGAAGCACTTGTAGACTTATCTATATGAGCAAAAGACAATGTATGCGGCGAGCTCCAGTCCTCATGTAACCGGGCGTGGTTTAACACTCTGCGACTTACCCTTATGCGTCTCTATACTATACAACTGATTACTATGAAATTGTTTTTCTAGCGCTGATCATCCCAAAGCAGGTTTCTGTTTCTGTTTAGGTACATTCCTTCCCCCCTTTCAGGCCAAAAATCGCCCCGCTTCAATTATCTTCTCTGCAACTTCATTTATCTCTTAAGATTTACTATGCCATTTATCCGATTGTAATGAAATTGTGGTGTATTTTAGTGTTCATCTCAGACGGTGTTTCTGTCAATCTTTCCAAGAGTTAGAATCCTTCCTTCTCCCCATTCAGACCAAAAATGGTCTTACCCTAAGGACATAAAACTTACTACTGGATAAATTATACCCTCACGTAGCCTGACAAGTCAATAAAATTGATAGTTAAATTGCTTAGCGTTAAGTAATACTTAAGTTTAAAATAAAAATTTATTTAATTGATGATACATAATAATTAGTTAATCATAAAGTAATTTAAAAATACGTCTCTGGCGCTAGAGACGGATTTTCCTGTAACTAAATGTCGAATCACTTATCCTACGCGACATTCGTAAACAACGATTAAAAAGTATCATTACTTAAATAAAATACTATTTTACGGTATAAGACTAAGAAATTCAACTTGTTAGGTTATAAATATGAAAAATATTCTATATGTCGCAGTACAAATTGATTATGTAAAAAACAGAGCCCCACACACTCAATTTTATTTTTCTCAGACTTGTATATACTCATTACTTGATGGTAAACAAACCAAAGAGATTGTTAGTACCTTGTGGATAATAATTTCCTCTGTGAGACAGTAGTCTCGTTCCTGATCTGCTATATAACTGTATAGCCTCCTGTATCATTATTCTCCCTACATAACTAGGTATTCTATTATTTTTTATGCATTTCGTCAACTCCAGGTCTAATAATTTTCAACAACATTAACCAAATGACATGCCAGTTTCTACCCCTACAGCTTTTAATAAGTAACAACACGTGTTCTTCCAGAAACATAAATCCTCACGTTCATGAATGTTTGCATTTCCTGTGGAGTGGAATATACTCGTACGTGTCAATTTTGTGGCAGCAGAGATTTGGTTCTCGAAAATATTTATAATCCTAGGGCTTAGTCAGGAGTGACGCTAATTCTTCACAGGAAGCCGATGAATGGCGATTTATTTTACCATTGTTTCTCATACTTGAATGGCAATGATCCACAGTTCCAGCGCTCAATTTATTGAAACAAAAGTAAAATTACATAAACCCGAATTAATTTATTAGACCTTAGTACACTGCAGTATCATTAAGCATACAATTATGGGGTTGCACCAAACCGTCTAACTAAAAAACTGTAATCTAAATTACTACCATCGATCACTAATGGACAGTGATTTGTGTCGATCTTCACCCAGCTCAATGAATATAACATGCCATTTATTGCTGAGGAACTCTACTTCTAATGTATTAAAGGGCATGATAATAGACTACTAGCTGAAGTAGTTAACAAGTAAGTAATAAAATGTCAGATTGTGGAAAGAAACAATAGGAATCTCTTGTTTTTTTAGGATACCAATGATTTAATTTTCTGAGAAAAGGTAAAAGTATTTTTTAAATATGTGATAATTTTAAATAAATTGTTAAAGAGGCAATGAACCATATAGGATCATTGATAAAAATTCAGATTCAGAATACTACATATAAAGTATAATTCTCTCAGAGTTAGAAAAGCGCGTGCAAAAAAATTATCATTCTTAAGTTATCCTAGAATTGTGAAGACTTTAACAGGAAAAGAAGAAGGGTGAATAACAAATAGTTATAATAGTAAAAGATAATGGTATTAATGTAACTAACGGCAAAAAATCGTACATATTAAATAATTATTCTGTATCCATATTCGGTAATAACGTCGAACGCCGTAAGGTCTCGGGCATGATAAAAGCGGAAAGCGGTGAGCGGTGGGACTCCCAGCGGCAGAGTAGTGAGCGTTGCCGGCTACGATAGAGAACCCTTGAATGGCATCGTCCAACGCCCCTGTATAGTACAGGACGCACTGGCTCGTCCTGCATTCCCCGTCATGGAGTCATCGTGTGAAGTAGCAAAGCTTCTCTTGCTCAGTGACAATAGTAGCCTTTTATGTATATAATACCGAAGGACTGTCCTTGTCCACCCTAGGCAAGCCCTTTTAAAACCTACGTTCTCCCTCTTAGGTCAATTTTGCTGCACAAAGAAATTTGTTTTTCTACCATCTGTTATTTGTGTTCCGTTTACTATTTCCTAAAAGCCGTAATTATTTCATCAAAATCATTTTATCGACCTTTTAAAATCTTGGGCTGATTTTCTAAACCATATGTTATTTTCATTCAAGGTTCAACTCTCCCACCATAGTCCTTCCAAAACTATTAACAAACACTCCACAAGATAAAATAATATTTTAAGTAACTATTAACATTCCCTCTTAGTTTTATCATTCCAATCCGAAGATAGGCGTAGTGTAGTCGTGGCAGGAAAAACTTATTTGATATTTTTTTTTCATAAAACAAGGAAACAAGTTTTATTTTCTATACTTATTTAATATAATAAATAATTTAAATAATTAATTATTGGAGGATACCAAAGTTTCAAGACCTATATTTTTTCTTTTACTGCCATCAGCAATTTTCTTGATACTATAATATTGAAGTCGTAATGCATCCACAAGAACAGAGCGTCTGTTGCAAAATGTTAGTCGTACGTCGTTATTAACTTCCAAAATTAATCAATAAATTATGATTTTAAATAACTATAGCAACACTTCCTTCGCGTATTAATTTGTTAATATTCTCGAAGCAGGATTGCTCAATATTAATGTAATATTTTTATATAAAAAGTAAACTAATTTTATTCCTTTCCTTTTTTAACATTTAATAAACAAATTAAATGATTTTTTACTAACGGAAATTACAGTGGCCTCGTCCTGTCTTTTTGTGCATTCAGTTGGTCTCGAGAGTTTTGTATAGTCCCTGCCGCTCAGCAGGGGCAAAAAATTAATGCCCGGGGTGAGCGGTGAGCGGCAAGTTGAGCGGCGGAAGTTGAACCTCTCTGCCTCTCACCCTTATACTAGCCAGTGGAACCGCGAACCCATTGAATTGCATTGGAACGTTAAAGTGAGCGGTGCCACTCTAACTACCTGCTCCTTGCCGCTTGCCACTTTTATCGTACCCGAGGCCTAAGACGCTAACAAAATTTTAGAATTTAAGCTAACACTGTGAGAAGTATAATGCAGGTGAAATTTCATAAATCACGTGGTTTTGATTATATTAATAGCGATTTTATTAAATTTATCGCGGAGGTAATACTTTCATGTAATAGTCTAATTTTTTATTATCATAATTTATTTAGCAATCAGGATACAATTCTATAAGCTAAAATGCTTGCAGCTACTTATATAACATTTACAGGGACATAAACAATGACTCGTTTAACTTAAAATAATTCACTAGGCCACACCGTTTTTAGATTTTTATTTATCACTGGTTCAAGGGGTATGTCTAAAAGTGGGTTGGGATGATTGTCCAAGACTGCGTCATGATTGGTGGCTTTCTTATGTATGACGTCTTGTACCGTTGGAACATTTAAATCTGTATGCAGTGTGTGGTTCGTTATGTACCAAGGGGCGTTTACAATTTTCCGGAGGATCTTGGATTGGCATCTTTGAATAATTTTTATATTTGATTTTGTTGCACATACCCATAGCTCAATCCCATAGGTCCATATTGGTCTGATTACACCTTTATATATCAGGATTTTATTGTCCATAGATAACCGCGATTTTCTTCATATGAGCCATAGTAGTTCTCTTGTCTTCATCTCAACTTGTTTTCTCTTTTTAACTATATGATTTTTCCAAGTCAATTTCGAATCTAAATGTGGTCCAAAATATTTTACTGTTCTTTTTTGTGGAATGTGTACATTATTTATTGTGACTGGAGGGCCAAGTTTCTTTCCTGAGACTGAATGTGATAATTGCAGATTTATTCTCGTTCATTTTTATTTTCCATTTTTCTAACCATTGTTGTAGATTGGTTAAATAAGTTTGTGTCTGAGGGTTCTCGTGGCAGGAGAAAATGGCTGTATCGTCGGCGAATGTTCCTATTGTTGTATCTCAACGAGTACAAAATATACAGGAAGAGGTCGAAGGACACAGCCTTGTGGTCCAGGTAATAGTAAGATTGCTTAATGTCTCCATTAATGATTCTGCACTTCCCAACGAGTCCGAGTTAGTTGCTCCAATTCATAGGAGGTGACAAAACGTGCGGCTAGTCTGGTTACCCGTTTCGATGGCACTGGTTGGATAAGTCAGAATGTGATCTTGGATATTGAGCTAGATATCTCATTTAGCCAATTCTATTTAACTTAGGATCTATGGGTGTTACAATATTTCATCACAGCATTTAAATATTTTACTTGTGACTTCAAGTTTCAGAAAATATCTCTTTCCTTGAAGTAAAGTGATCAGTGTTTATGCCCCACTTCCCCCACTGATAACCAACCACCCAGGATGTTATGGAATTTTTCGGTAAGTATCACGATCCCTTGGCGCAGGTTTAGCAGGAGTCACGTGGACGAAACTCCCTCGTACGTCTTTCCAGTGTCGTGGCTTCACCCGGTATATTAATAGTGAATCTTTCATTAAGTCAATACACCGGTAAAGTATACTTTATTTTTGCTATCTTATGTCCTCTAGCTAATATTCATATTCGCAAATTTATTATATTTTATTTGACATTGTTGTTGTAGTAGTATTTGTCCTGAGACTGGTCTGATACAACTTGTGGTGTGCGTTCTATAAATTTGTAGGTGGGGAAGAATGAATTTAAGTTGTTTAATTAATACGAGATAAAAAAATTTATAAGTTTTAAATTTTGACGAATGCTGATTTATTAAATTAGATATTTAAGGGGATCCTCGCTCACTACATCGGGAGCATGATTGAATCTTTACTCAGGAAAGCTAAACGCTCAGAGGGTATAAATCGAATTTGGGGGGGGGGGAACGAACACTTTATATACAAACGACCAGAGGCAGGAAACAATAAGGTGGGTACATCACCACGGTGTTGTGACGATCCCCGACGTCCTTGCTGGCTGGTTACTCAGCTGATGGCTGCTGGGCGTCGTCTCCCAAGCGTCGGAGGTATGCTGGCTTCAAAAAATGGACGGATGATTAGATAAGATTTTACGTCCAGTGAAACTGACGTAACTATTTAAATTTTTCAATGTTGTCTTCTAAAATGCATCCAAAAATGTTTTTGTAAAAACTGCTGTCATACAGTAAATGTTTCTGTAAACTGCTGTCATAAAGTAAATGTTTCTGTAAAACTGCTGTCACGTCTCCTAGTGCACTCTGGTTTTGATCTTCTCGCCCCGCCCAAATCTCTCCTGGTGGGCGTGCACTTTCTACTTCCTCCATATGGAGGGTAGGATTCTGGAAATTGTTATTTCGGCAAGTGTCCTTCATAATCTTGGGCACTGCATAACAAATTGTTGTTATGAAGTCACTTGCCTCTATTGTTCCGGCTTTCGGGGAATCGGGATACAGAGCAGGTAGTAAGCAGGTCCAGGCGTCAGGTCAATTTTTACTTTTCCCACGGCTGACCAGATGGATTGCTGGTAAATAACATCTGTCGCCCATGTCTTCCGCAGGACAGCCTTGACGTCCAATTATATTTACCGAACCTTAATGTTTCCGTTTTCTGGCCGAGATGACTGTAATTCGTCATTTACTTAACCTATCGCGTTCATTCATGCTCCCGACTTCGTCCTGCTTAGATCTAAATACTTCTGTACAAGAAATTAAAAAAAATACAATTTAATTAATATTATGTGGTACCGGCAATCGCGTACCACAAACTCTTCATGCTAACTTATCATGAGCAAGCCTTTTCATTTCGCCATAGCTACCACATCCTCCCTAACCTGCTAAACGATTTCTATTCTTGACCTCCCTCTTCTGTCCTTACACACACACCTCCATTTTACAAGACCCTCTTGTCTCAAAACGTGAAATTTTAATCTATCCCTCCTTTTGTACAGTCCTCCAAATTGTTCTCTCTTCCCCTATTCACCTTAGATATTCCTGGTTAGTTACCCTACCCACCCATATAATTTTTAACATTCAGCACTCAGTTTGAAAGCTTCTGCTCTTTTCCTGACCGCAACTCCAATCGTTCACGTTTCGCCCCTATATAGCGCCACGCTCCATACGAACATTTTTAATAATAATTCCCTATTACTCATACTTATATTAGTAGTAAGTAAATTCCTCCTTTTTGCTTCCGTAGTAGCATAAGTCCTTACCTTCCTTCAAAATATCGCTTCCAAATCTAACACCTTTTGTTATTCCACTATTTCCCATACTACTCTCCTTCACCTTGATTTTATCTCTATTAGTCCTCATGCAGTACTCTTCCTTAAGGATCACGTTCATGACATTTATTATGTTTTCTAATTGATCTTCTGACTCCCTGAATACCACAACATTATCAGCAAATCTTAGGGTTTTTATTTCTTCTCCTTGCAGTTTGATTTCCGTTTCCATATTATTTTTTTACTATATTCATCGCCTGTTATTAATTTCTGCTTTCTTTTCTTGCCCTTCAATTCTAAGATCTCGTAAATTTAATATTTATCAAATAGGTTTTTTTTTCTGTACCTCATATTTGCCTGAGGTGAGCTCATTAATAATTCTGACGAACATGAGGACAAGGTGTCCTGGTACACATGAAATAATGAAGAATTGAGTGAAAATTATACGGTTTACTGAACGAAATAAAATTTCTTATAGTGTAGAAGAATTTCTCCCCACATATGTGCTTACTTTTAAAGATTTTAACATTGATGTAACGACATTTCTTCTCATTTATGCGTTAATTGTATATTCTTTTTTTAAATTTTTTGTAAATTTCAAATTAGTACAATCACTAATTTGTGTATGTATTATTGTTTATTGTTATTTGTGCCAGTGTTGTAAACCTTGTTAATTGATGTATTATTATATTTGTGTAAAAACTTTATTTTTGTATTTGTAGAACCGGTAAAATATATTCCTGGGATATTTCTAGAAATGAATCGTTAGAGTCGTAGGATGGTCAGGTTCTTCTGTTACGTTAAGCAAAGACAAGGGAAGTAAACGATAGTGAGTGGAGAGCGTAGGAACAAAGTGTTCAGAGGGTGTGAAATAAAATATTTCGGAGGAAGCCAGGCATCCCGGAGTCGCCCGTGGAACGCCTGGTAGGGAACAAATCGATGAACGAGGGCGAGAGTCAATATGCTTAAAATAGGCATTGTCCCATCCTCCGAGTTTTTCAATAGAGCTTTTGACTGTGTTACTATAACCAAACAGATTCAGATGGCACACATTTCGTGGTTTATAAAATTTAATGTGTCAACTGTGATTCTATTTACATAGGCCCAACAAAATGGGCATTAATAACCTGACAAAAGAACATTGTACTAACATAAGATTTTCTGATGGTAAGCACTCAGTTACAACCGAAACATATTCTTACTATGGAAAGCAGATATGATTATGATTGTACAAGAATTCTGGACAGTGAATTAGTGTCGTATTGGCTAAATTCTTAATTGATACACATAGAATGAAGTAATATCAATATTCAGAGTAATACAAACTCTGAGCAATTTCTGCCTCTGTAACGATTTTTAAACTGTTTAAATTTGATTTACTTTTGTTAGTTCAAAAGCTTAGGAAGAAACTTGGAATGTTGAATATTTCAATTTTTACTTTATTCTGCCAGTGTGGCATGAACTATTACAATGTAACATTTTATATTCACTTATCAATTAAACAGACAACAAAAATATTCATTAATTCGGAAAGTGCTTTATAGGAAATAAATGTTTCCTTTTCTAATTTGTTAAGTTAGAACATATATAGATTTTCTTGTGACTTGCACGCCAAAATTTTCATCTTTAAATTACTTTATTCTTTAAAATTCACCAGACGAGGTTTTAAATGAAGGAACGAAACGACATCTAGTGTAATGAATTACTGTTAATAATTTTTTTATATGTTTTGACTTATATGCCGTTTTGCTATTTATTGTTTTCTCTTCTCTTGAAAATAATTAATTGTTTTTAATAATAACTGCATATTATATAATTTATATATGCTGTGATTCTATTTCTTAAATTAATCTTCTTCTCTATAATAAAACTGCCTGTGTGTATGTGAATGTGTGTCTTGTCTGTCCGTCTGTATGTATACAAATATAAACGAGTAAACTAATTTCGACTAAATTTTGTACACGTATTCTTTTCGATCGGAAATCAGCAATATTGGGGTATTATTCGGCTGGGGTTGAGGGCCAGCAATTTTTAAAAATACTTAAACTGCGTTTATTTCCTTCTAATTTATATTTATTGCGTCAGTTAACTTGACAGCGTTTCCGATGAATTTGTTTGCCTATAATTTCAATCCTATTCATGGGTGTAAAATAAAACCATTAAGTTTGGTATATTATTCATTGTTATGGGAGTTTAAAATAAGCAAAAACGGCCAATATTTTTAACATATAAATACATTTTTGGATCAATTAATTTGAGTGTGTCCTCCGATACTGCTAGCGTATAATTTCAACCCAATCCATAATCGAAGGGGAGAATTTTTAGGGATGAGGGTGGAGGGACAAAACAGAAATAACCAAAAAACAATCAAGATTGGGCTCTAAACCGGTGTAATGTGAGCCGCTGAGTTTAATTATGACATAATAAATGCAATTTCAGTTACAGTTCATCCCCTAAGAAGAGTTGGAAAGGGGGAAAACAGACTCCCGCATAGTGTCTTTAAAGGATGGAACAATTTCAACCAAGTTTTGAACAAGTGTTCATCGCACACCAAACTCAACACAATTAGGTAATACACGGCTACCACCAATTGGGGCGGAGGTGAGCGGCGGTAATTTAAAAAATCCATATAATGTAGTTATTTCCTTTTAATATATATTTTGGTCAATTAATTTGATAGCGTTTTCAGTGAATTTGTTTGCCTATAATTTCAACACCATTATTATGAAAGTAAAAATAAAACACACAAGTTTGGCATCGAAATTGGTGTTATGAGAATCTTTGCGTTTGATTAATTCATTTTGAATGCGAAATAAATTGCATTTCATCCTCTAAAAAGGGGATGGGACTGGGTAAACACACTTCTGCGTAATACATTTAAAGGACAGAACAATTTTGATAAAATTTTGTTTCCATATTCCTGGTGACCGTATATTTTGGAGATAAGACACGGCTACCACCCCTAGGGGGTGAGGGTAGAATTAGCAGAATTTTTATATTTAATGTTGTTGTGGTATTCAGTCCTAAGACTGTTCTTAAGCAGCCTTTCAAGCTAACCTATCTTGCGCACGCCTTTTCATTTACACATAACTAGCACAACCCACATACTCCAAAATCTGCTTAGCGGATTCCGTCCTCGGCCTCCCTATTCTGTTATTACCCCACACACTTCCCTCTAATACTAATTTTACAAGTCCATCATGTCTTAAAACGTAGTCTTTCAATCTATCCTTTCTCTTGGTCAACGTCCTCCATATTGTTCGTTCTTCCCCTATTCTATTAAGAACTTCCACGTTCGTCTATCCATCCAACTGATTTTCAGTATTCGCCTATAGCACCACATTTCGAAGCCTTGTGTTATTTTCCTTTCTGCAACTCCTATCGTCCACGTTTCGCACTCGTATAACGCCACATTCCATCCTAATATTCACACCCGTAAATAAATCCCTCTTTTTAGCGGAGGCCTTCCTTGCCTGTGCTATCCACCTCTTTATGTTTACTATACCTCTACCATCCCTAGTTATTACGCTTCCCAAGTAGCAGAATTCCTTAACTTCTGTCAAAATATTCCTTCCCAATCCAACAATCTTTGTTATTCCACTGTTTCCCATACTACATTCCATTAACTTGGTTATCACTGTATTAATCCTCATCTCCAGGACCCCGTTCATGCCGTTTATTATGGTTTCGAAGTGTTCTTCTGACTCCCCTAATACTAAAATATCAACAAAGCGTAGGGCTTTTATTCCTTCTCCTTGTAGAATGATTCCTTTTCAATATTCATTTTTAACATTCTTCATTGCCTGTTCTATATATAAGGTAAACAGCATGGGCGACAGACTGCATCCTTGCCTTACTCCTTTCTTGTTTCCTGCTTTCTGTTCTTGATCTTCTATACTAATTTCTGCCTTCTGTAGAGGTTATACATAAGGCTTCTTATTCGATATTTTATTCCCATTCTCTTAAAATCCTTAATAGTATGTTCCAGTCCACATTATTTCTAAATTTACAAATGCCATGAACGTAGTCTGGTTTTTTCTTATCATGTCTTCTAAAATTATATCAATATTGATCTCTTATCCTTACATTCTTCCAAAAACCAAACTTATATTCTCCTATCTCGCATTCTATTTGACGTTCCATCTTCGTATATACTATTTTCGTTAATGTTTTGTATGCATGAGATACTAAACTAATTGTCCTGTTATGTTCGCATCTATCAGCCCCAGTCTTATTGGGTATGGGTATAATTATGTTTTTACTAAAATCTTCTGGTATTCTTCCTGTTTCGTAGATTTCGCATACTATCATACATGTAATACAGTCTCATATTTGAATTGAAATTTTTTTTGAGGTCATTGTATATTTGTGTATAATTTTTTTCGTGTGTAATTCCAGAAAGTGAGGGGTGTGGGTGGAAACGAGTCATCTAAAAATAACAAGGAAACTATCGAGTTTAGTGTCGAAACCGGTGTAATGCGAGTCGCTGAGTTACATTATGACTTTTAATATGCGATTTAAGTAAAAATTCATCCCTTAAGTGGGGGATAATTTTCGTTCTGTTAGAGTACTGAAAATGTTTTTAGCCCTGCTATTGTACAGAAAGCATTTTTGACTGTCTCGAGACACTGGGAGTATATTTGGGGTTCATATTGTGACTTTTTCGATGTCGGTTTTAAATATTGTGCCGGGATAATATTATAAATACCCGGACAACGCAGGGTCCCCAGCTAATTCCTAATAAAATCAATAGTTATAAATGTAAAAAGGAAAACACTTTGCTTCAACGTTTAAAACAAGGTCATATTTCCGAGATAATTTATATACGATGTAAATTTTTATAATAAATTAAGAATAATATAACGTTAGTAGTAAGTTTTGTTATGCTTTGATAACAAGGTGATCATAATCCATGTGGAGGAGAAGTAATTTTTCAGAATATAATAAATATTATAATTTGTTTGACAACTGTTTTACATGAATTATTCCACATAAAATTGTTTGTAAATTATTCCAGCAGGATATTTTCTTGGCAGTTTGGTTAAAATTAAAGAAAAATCTTTTTCGTCGCATTAACAATATACTCATTAGCGACTTATAGAATTTTAAATTTACAGTTACGTATACCTTAGAATTTTTCGTTTAAAATTATAACTTTATTCAGTTCAATAACATTTTCTTTCCGAAAAAAAGATTATTAACGTGGATATATAGTACATAAATTATGAAGGGAGCATTAAAATTTCCTGTGAATCTTGTGACATGTTAGTATGCTTTCAGTTTCCGACAGTAGACGTCTATGAAGTGTAGATAAACACGATGTGTAGCAAATTATTAGCACCATTAAGCAAGTAGCTCGTGATCGGAACGCATTCCAGTCAGATACCTATCGCTAGGAAGGACAAGTGATGTAGATTGATGCTAGTTGCCGACGGAAATTCATATCGTGGCTTCGAATTCTTAGCAAACCTATTAATTCCTGTCAAATTGTCGGCAGATTGGAACTGGTGACACATCTCCTAGAGGCACAGAGTGCGTGGCCAGATGATAAATGAGGCTCCCTTCCTAAAGGACATACACACGAAGCCTCGTCGAAAATTCCTATTTTAAGCACAAAGATTCGACACGTGCATGTGCTACCTTTCCGTAATCAAAAGGTGTGAAAATAAATTATCAGAAATATTAATCTTTTGATTTGAATAAAATGACGTGAAATAAATAATAACGAAAATTTGTTTACGTAAGAAAGCAGGATGGGCATTTGGAATATCATCTATTTAAATGGATTTCAATATACTGCAGAAGATATTAATATAATGTGAATATAAATATTAATTCTACTGGAAGATTCCTTGGAATTGCCGCGGCGTGTAAACCAACTGCGAGTTATAAGTCCTATATCATTCATCCCACTTACTATCTATTGTTGCAGAAGGCTGAGAAAAATTGAACTTCTTTGGGTCGTTGATACGATGTATACATAAATTGACAAATTGGTTTTATTTTTCGCGACAGATAAATTTTAAAATTTAGTAATTGATAATATGAAAATAAAAAGGAAACTATCGAGTTTGGCGTCGAAACCGGTGTAATGCGAGTCGCTGTGTTACATTATGACCTTTAATATGCTATTTAAGTAAATATTTAACCATTAAGTAGGGTAAAATTTTTATTCTGTTAGAATACTGAAAATATATTTATTCCTGCTATTGTACCGGGGGTATTTTGGACTCCCTCGAGATACTGGGAGTATATTTGAGGTTCATATTGTGACGTTTTCGATGTTGGTTTAGTTGTGTGTTGACCAAGAATTAAATAATGTACCGGGATAATATAAATAAATATCCGGGCAACACCGGGTTCCCAGCTAGTAAAATAATATTTCTGTGTGTAAATGGCTTAAAATCGAGTAATTTTAATTTGCATTAAAGCTTTAGATTTTTCTGCCTTAATCAGTATATGAGGAAATAGGATTCGTCACAGAATCTATAAAAGTAATTACATATTTTAAATTTCAATCAACAAGTCCGTAGTTCCAGAGGATTGGGAACTGCTACTGTTATTCCTATTTACAAATCGGGTCCAAGATCTGAAACTACTAATTATAGTCCGGTAATTTTAACGTCTGTCAAACGTAAAGTCTTATAACGTTTAATATCATATTAAAAAGGAAGTTCTGGGACGAAAATGGATTTATATTCGAAGGCCAACATTGTTTTCGTCCTAAGTACTATTGCGAAATTCAGTTAGTAACGGTATGCCAAGAATTGTGCGGCAAACATGACGTAGCAGAATCGATGACATAATTATTGAATTTTCAAAGGCCTTCGTCCTCGTTCCGCATCAGCAATTAATAGAGAAATTACGCTTTATGGGGATTGATATTTGCATACTGAATTGGATTCAGGACTTTTTGAAGGGCAGAAAACTCAAAGTTAGAGTAAATTCCGAATTGTCCGATGTTAAAATAACTTCTGGGGTGCCCCAAGGCAGCGTTATAGGGCCTTTAATGTTTTTAGCATATATAAACGATTCACCTGTCGGTTTCCAGTCAAATGAAAAACTCTTCGCGGATGTCTGAATTATTTATAGGGAAATTAAAAAATTTAAACGACGTTGATACCCTTCAATCATATTTAGACAAGATATTTAACTGGCCGTTGCAAAATGAAATGAAAATAAATTTATGAGAAAGTAAGACTATTAGGTTTACAAAGCTGAAAATTTGTAAGGGATTAAATTACCAACTGGAGTGTGAATTAATAGAGGTATTGAACAGCTGTAAATACTTGGGTGTAAAGTTTAGTAAGGACGTATCATGGGGTAAACATGTAAATTCACTGGTTAATAAGGGATGGAAAGAACTAAACTTTGTACGAAGCGTTTTAAAGAAGCTGCAGAATGGTCAAAGCCATTGCGTATAGAACTTTAGTTATACTAGAGTATGGGCACATGTCATGTATGTTAGCAAATTCAGGCTCTGGACAAAATTCAGAAAAGGCATTAAAATTATCTCGTAAACTTGCGGAAAATGAAGTAGAGACTTTGCCAAATAGCAGGTAACGGGCTAGACTTTGTACATTATTCAGAGCACACAATAAGGAAACACTTGGAGAAATATGAACGGTTTTCTTTTACCTCCCACTTACTTTTCTAAAAGGGATCACTCGTGCAGGATTAGGTAAAGGAACCAGAGAACTGACATAGGAAACTTTTCATTTCTAAATATACTAATTCTGAATTATAATAGTTTACCTGCTAACATGCTAGCTATAGACCTTCGCAAAGAGTAGAATCAATTAAAAAAATATGAACTATTTATGATAGGAATTAATATAATAATAATAGGGTTAGGCTAATAAAATTAAGTGAAGTGAAGAGGAAAATGAAGTCATATTTTATAAACTGGATATGGTTTTGATATATTAAATATAATATTTTAGTCATTACAGTGAAGTAATTATTAGAAATAGAAAAGAAAGTTAACAAGTACAGTACATATATCCACGATGTGTCAAAATTTAAGCGCAAACGTTGAAATAAATATAAATTATATATACTAATGTGTGCTTTATGTGCATTGAAATATTGATCACGGAAATTACGCACTTCCTTCAACTTGTAACGAATCGTCGTTATCGGGGAGGTCATTTGCCTGTGTGATTTGACGCATTCTTTAAGACGTCTGCAATTTATGTCGTTAAACCCGCTAAATAATTCCGAACAATGACATTTAGAACACGTTTTGAAAACCTTTCCTCCAGCTTTTCAGCGAAGTCGAGAAGTACAACTTGCCAGCAGACTACGTCGGTTTCCCTGACTTCTTTCCTTTCCTACTTTCTTACAATACATATTAGTGACTGTAATAATATACATATCTAAACTGCATATCTGTGTTTAACTGATAAATACTTCGACATTCAGATTCTTACCTGATCAGACTCAGGCGAACTCACTCACACTACCAAAACCGCCCTAATCGTTCCTTAATTTTTACAATCCTTCGAGATAAGCCTTATATCTCATTGCCTTTTCACGTTACAAACCAGCTTCGAAGTCAAGGCCGGACTCTGCTACACCGAACTACTGGAAAAGGATCCCTAATTTTCTTATTTACGGCTCTCTGAGGACCTATAATCTCAGGTGAACGCGTGACAAACTCACTAAAGTTGAATTGCCAGTAGTCATACATAATTACTGTCAAGTTGGCATATCATAATTATTTTTACTGCATAATGTCTTACAGCATTGCTGGAAATAATAAAGGTTCGACGATCTTATAAAATACTTTTTAAGTAAGATACCTTAGAACAGACGAACTTTCTTAAGAATTCATTGCCTCTTGATAATTTTAGTTAACAGTCTATCTACGGATTTAACGAAATTAATAATCTTAGAATACGAGTATTTCATAAAAATATCGTATTTTGATTTGCGCTGGATGAATAAGTTGTTTTGTTCGTAATGTGCTGATTTAGTCTGATTCCCCTTACATTATCTGTAATTATGAATATCTAAGAATTATAATACTTAAAAAACATGTTATATACGAATAGTGTTTTATCGTTTCATAACTAACCTGACATGAGCCAGGACGACACTGATGAAATCAGTCAAAATAGTGAACTTGTGAACCAGTATTGGTTTCTATAACGCGAAGTAGCGTGTTCGCATTATGTACTTCTAGTTAGAAGTTAATAATTTTAACTGTTATAATAGTAATAACTTATTAATTAATCACACTCATCATGTAAAATGTATATGTTTCATAGTTGTATTATTGTAAAATATTTTTACATTTGTGTAATAAGATTTATTTTCTTGTTCACCTATGTAGTTTCCTTTTTTATTATTTACTCGATTCCTAGATTATATATTTTTCCTAATATATGTATTCATTATTTTTGTTAATTTTTTCTACGCTTCGTTAAAGGATTCTCCTCATTTCTCGGTAGAGAAGACAATAAATCTAAATGCAACAGAGGATAGAGGAATGGTCTGATTCTTTGATTGGACATCATTTCAGTGTCCAATACACAGTAGAAGCTGAAGGGGGAGGTTACTTTCGCCTAAATGATGGATAAGAATTTAAACATCAGCAAACGGGAATATACTGATTGGAAAAAAATTCTTATTGAATACTATAATGAATAAATTACTGCATCACGCTATATGATGTCAAGGCTAGACATCAAAGTAAGAGTTTTGGAGAAATACTGTCTCTGTGAATGAGTTAGGAATGGTGGAGGGGAAAACAAACCTGTTTTTTCTTTACTTGTTTTTTCTTCCAGATAAGAAGGTGTATGAATTTATTCACTAAGCAATAAACTCAATAATTGAAGCACCAGAGCAGGTATTATGAGGAAGAACCGCGCAGTAGTTTTTGTCTGATGTAACAATTGGAATCTTGCTGGTGACGCGGAGGGCTAATCTTGGATCAACGAGGACAACGTGGGTCATGCTAACGTCGCGTCGCGGAACGACGCCTATCAACACGGATCAACATGGTATAAACTCGGGAGAACAACCCAAATCTCACAGCCGTACATGTAACACAAAAAATTCAATGCGTCGTCTTTCCCCTACATCATTTCACTGAGGAATATTGAACGTTAAAAAACTGCAGATAAAATAAATTGTAAAATAATAATGTAAAGTAGTGCTACACTACTTATATGTTTACAAAAATGTGATAGGCCAAATCGTTTAGAAAATTAATGGAACAGTTTATATTGTAGTTAGGAAGTAACTTTTGTGGCTTCAGATGAACGTTCGTGTGAAATCCAAATAGTCTATTCGGGTACCTTCTGAACTTCTTTCAGTGGTAGTTCTTAAATTCCTATACATTTCTCAAAAGCAATTTCTTTAATTTTTCTCAATACTACTCTACCAAAAATTATCATTGTGGAAATTAATAAGCATGTCTTACCAAGGAAAATGTGTACTTTCAGGAATCAATCAATCAAAAAACTAACGTGATGAACGTTCAAATGAGAAAAAGGAAGAAAAACGTCTCAACAGTTTTCTCAGCATACAACTGTCTAAACAGCTTTCAAATTTTAAGTCAAGAATCTGGTTTATAGGAAAGCCCAAACACATTGAATAATTGCTTACGGATAACTGTATTTTGAATTAAAACCCTTTCCTTAATAACGTAATTGGAACTGGAACTGTAAAGTTTATGGTTAGAATGGGATTTATTTATCAATTATTTAATATATTAATCCTTTATTTAATATTGAGAAAATATAATTTGAAGGAGAAACAAATAATAATGACTAATGAATTTAAAACTAAAGTATATATTTATTTTATAGGAACAAAATTTATTAAATGGAACTCGTAAAGCTCAGAAGAAAACAAAATAATTTACATGAAAGGTAGAGAAATAATATCTCACTGCATGAAGGACGCCTTGAACCAAAATAGCGGAAACGTCTACTTAAAATCTGCATCTGCTTAGGTCTCAAGAGCTTCACCCAGTTCTCAACAGCGGCCCGTAATTTAATGATCTCTGTCACAAAACCGCTCTCTTCGTCGCCTCGTTTGACCTAGAATATTTGTTCTTCCCTTTTCCAATAGTCAATCGTCTACAACTTCAAATGGCACCCATTGTCTGGTATTTCCACAGTTGCAGACAATAGGAAAATCTTTTGCTGCCGGTTGAAAGCAAGTGCCATTGCACATGTATTTTGCATTAGTTATGCGCCAATTATCCGTTTCTAATGAGCTACACGTTGCTTCTGGTTTGAAAGGAGAAAATATTTTCTTGGAATAGGGATGGTGACACCTATTGTCCGTAAAAGGACTTTTTAGTCTATTGTGAAGACAGGTCGGTCTCAATTGTTCGAAGGAAGGGTGTAAGCGCTGCTCCTGCGCACAAAAAAAATGCTTCGAGACCTTCAGACCTTTTCTCGCAAAATTTGACTACCTTACAGAACTTCTATTCAAACAAGATGATTGTATTGTGTACCGACCGACAAGGGTGGAATAAATTATAAATGATCTACTGACTTGTATCAGAAAATATGTTTTATCGCACAAATCACAAATAAACGGAAATACAGGGTGTTTTTTTCTTAATTTGGTCAAGAAGAAAGCATACCTGTGTTCGCTGTAACTACTTCATTTCGATAAACAGTGAAACTACGGCTATCTTAGTTTACTTGTACTCTCCGGTGACACGGTAAATATGCATGTATACGCTGCTTCAATGGTTTGAGGGTAATGGAGACACGAACACTTTGTGTTTAATAAAGCCCTTAGGAAAAAATTACTGGAGGTTCTATCTGAGGATCTCGGAGATCAACAAAGCAATGGCATGTCGTTTGACTCCGCACAGCCAATCCAGCGATGGGATAGACCAGTGGTGGGCAAGCGTTTTAAACAGGGGGCAAGGAATTGAAATAAACTTTAGGCAGGCCAAAATACTTTTTTTTTTAAATAGCAATGATACATTTTACGAAATACGTGTACTTTTATGATACTAAACCCTGTTAATGACTGAAAAATTATGAAGGGGAATGTAATGAATGTAATTGTGACTCCATTTTTAAAAGTTTGTCATAATTTGGTTCGAACTGGGATACACTTATTCATAGAAGAGAAGTTAAATGCTCATCTGTCAGTCTCTTACTAAGGCAACTCTTTGGAAGTTTTGATTGTATAAAATACTTGGTCACATATATGATGAAGCAAACATAGCAGTCAGTAACTCTTGGGCATGAGAAAGTGGATTTTGACAAGGACTTGTAGAACTCTTTTGGAAAATTAAGGAAAAACTGTTTGAGTTGAGTGTTGCATTTTAATTCAATCAATTCGAGTTGCAAGTCCGGTTTCACTATTCACATTGAAAGGTATACTGAAAATTTCTTTTTCTATGCCACTGAAATCTTGAAATTTTCGTTCCAATTCTCCATAGAGTTTTCTCAGACTATCTTCTTAATACTCAAGCTTTCCCTTCAACACTGTGGCTATTGAATTCAACCTGAGGAAGCGAGACAATCATTCTTAGCAATCTCATTCGCAAATAGAACAATTTATAGTTTAAAAACTTTGATATGACCCCACATGAATAATTATTCAAATGAATAATGTTGACGCAGAGTTTCTGCTAAGCAGATGTCTAGTGCCCACGTGTAAATGTTAGTGCGAGGAGAGGAAACAATTAAATAAAAGATACCTGTATTATTAATTGTTAAATCAAAGCCGTAACAATGCCATTCAGCATTAAATATTTAATGGATAGGTAGAGCCAAAGGTTTCAGTAAGAATTGTAATTTATTAAAATGAACTTTAAAAAATTATACTGATTTAATTTTGTGTTATTTATCTTGAATTAATTATTTATTTGTGCAAATAGTGACTGAAGAATTATTACTATTAAATTTTGAAGATGGATCGCAGATTGCATTGTTGATCGCGCGTATCAGAAACATAAATAGTTATCTTATATTGTTGCAAATGTTGCGGAGACCGATTATGCACAGAAAGAAAACGCTATTAGTAATAGCCGAGAATTTATGCAGCCCGAAAGAAAATTGTTCTACAATTCTAAGATGGACGCGGCATTGGTGAGTTAATAAGAAGATAAAAGAAAAATTTAGAAAGAGGAAAAATATTAGCAAGAACATCAGGTGGGACTATGGGAAACCAATTCTGGAAAATGAAGAAAAGGCAGATAGATGGAAAGAATATCTAGAAATACTGTATCATGGTGGAAATCTAGATCAGTCAATAATAGAAGAAGAAGTGGAGGTGGAGAATGAAGAGCTGGGGACAAAATTTGGTGAAAACATACAAATTTTATAAAATAATAGTAAATTTACATGTGTATTATCGTATAATAGTAAATATTTACAATATAGTATATAGCCTCGATATAACAAAAGATCTCACTCGCTATAAAACATTTAGTTCTAATGCACAAACATAACAGTTGAGAATCTAGGTAGAAACGAGCATTTACAGATATAGAAAGAAACACATTTAAACAAGGCGCGAATAAAATATTGGAATCTGTCTTTTGTAGTAGGACACAAAATATAAAATGCAATGTTAATCTAATCATGCAACATGCATTCACTTGAAATATCAACAGTTAGTATGCAGGAAATGTCAATGTCAAAATACGGATCGCTGTTGAAAATTAGACACACAATAAATTGGATAGACAACACTTGGTTATAGGTCTTCTAACAGCTGGAATCCAGATCGCGTACGTCCCCTTCACGTCGCGTTGACGTAGCGGGCAGCGATCCGATTCCGGTCAGATGACGGCCAACCCCAACACGTCTGGATCTGGTATGCGTCTCTGAAACGCCGCTCGGCAAAGGACCAAAAGTAGGACAGCCAGGAGAATTCGTATGATATTGGCTACGGACTAAAGATGAAGGCCGCAGTGTAGTAAACCGCGTTTCTCCTCCGTTGGCTCAGGATGTCTCCGATTCTCGGTCCACACCGTCTCACGCGCAACGCCAGACTCCTCTCTCTCTCTTCTCCTCCCCCTCTCCCCCTCCCTCCCTCTCTCCCCTCTCTCCCTTCCTCCCTCTCCCTCCCCATCTCCCTCTCCCTTCCCATCTCCCTATCCCTTCCCCCTCTCCTCTCTCTCCCTCCCCATCTCCCTCTCTTCCCCCTCCCCCACCCCCTCCTTCTCCCTCCATCTCTCTATAACTCCCCTCTCCCTCCCACCCTTCTCTATCTCCCCCTCCCCCTCCCTCCCTCCATCTCCCTCCCTCTTCCCCTATCCCTCCCTCCCCCTCCCTCCCTCCCCCTCCCTCCCCCCTCTCTCCCTCCATCTCCCTCCCTCTTCCCCTATCCCTCCATCTCCCTCCCTCCCTCTCTCATCTTTCTTTTTTAAGAGAAAAAAAAGAAAGTCGTCACATCGCGTGTCACAGAGTAAATGAGGCACTTGGATAAACGCTTTTTGGCGAGAGATGAATGCACCGATCGAAAATTAATGACCCCAAGAATGCTGAAAATATTATTTATTAATTTACCCGGCAAATAAATGCTAAAAGAAAACGTATTTTTAATAATAAATTATATATAATGTCCTTGAAGTTTTCTATAATCGGCCGATGGTCAACAATGCGTCGTGGAGGTACAGACGTCGCATCGTATATGCAGCAAGGAGCCTGTACCCAGCTTCCTGCCACATGTGAAAACACGCTAAACAATGAACGTCGCCGGGCACAAAAATATTTTACAAGCCGTTAAATTAAAATAAAATATGAGAAAGAAAAACGTGAGATTCTCCAGCAAATGGAACTGCTCGTTACAAGGTATACAACAATATAATGCAAAGTTATCAAGTTTGTCCCCAATTTAAATCCCTTAAAAGCCTGCGATGAAATATCACGTCTACTTTTTTAAAGAAATTTATAACATGCACTTACAAATAAAACTCATTCAAAAAGGTTTCTATCAGAAAGTTTTTCATATAAGTAGGCGATAAATTCTTTATTTTTGGCGTTGTTGAAAAAATCGCCAACTTTACACTCAATTTGTTAAGCACTGGAGAGCCGCAGATAAATGACATTTTACATTTAAAGACCTTGTGTTGCTAGTTTATAAACTGCAAAGTTTCACATTTTTCGTACCAGAGATATAGAAATCCTAACTTTTAATATTTTTATTCACACATCAATTTTTTTGGATGACTTTGCTTCAAGCAAATTTATTCATCAAAGTATTTTTGATATTTACGTTTAGAATTGCATATAATATTGTAGAATAATATACTGCCAGAGATCTTACATCTGTTGCTGAAATTTCAGAGTCAGAACGTATAAGGTTCGTAAATAGAGTTAAACAAACTCCAATATCTCCACAAATATTACATTTTAGAATGTGAAAGTTTATCAATATTCATTGGGGACATGCATAAATGCTCAAACAAAATTTCATTAAAATCCATGATGATCAAGCGGGGCACTTTCCCGAAATCAGACCACTTGACATGGAATGACCGTTATTCTTATCTAGGTTGAGGAATAATTTATTGAACAAGAAATTTAGACCGTCAAGAGTGCTGTCCACTTTATTTACAAGATTATCAAAATTTTCAAATTCTTTTAACATATTTATCATGGCTTATGTCAGAAACCATGAGTGAAGTTGGTTGATGAATCGGACGGGAACATTTGCCTTGGGTGTATACAAAATACCTGTCTGAAGTACAGAAATCTGAATAGGCAGTATGCAAGGAGGCCTTTTCGTTATGGGTCACCGAAGTCGTTGACAGCCCAACACCGTCGAGCGACTGCAGTATTCCCAAAGAGGGGAAGACTGGGGAAGCCACGTAAAACGTTTAACAGCGCAGCCAGAACACAAGGAGCGAGTCTAGCTGAAAGTTTACGTGCTTTGAAATATAAATGGCCTGCAGAACCAATAGTTCGATAGGCGACTCCGTCCCCTACGGTGTGTAACCTCTGCATAGTGGACCAGAACCGACAAGTCACGAACTTAACCGTTTACTTTGGTACACTTCAAGACGTACTTAAAAAAATTAATTCTGAATGAGAGAAGCAACTATAAAACGTACTCATCAGAACAAAACTTATAATGGAGTACGAGGCCATCTACCTACACTTGCAATTAATTTTAGTGACTTACACAGGTCTGCAGTACAAGATTATGTGCCCTTTAATAAAAGTTTGACATAACCTATAAACATTTCAGTTCATCGAAAATTTGAAATATACATTGCTTAAAACGCGACTTGAAATCATACACAAGGCACTTTTACATGTTATGATTCATATTATCAACTAATCTTTGATGCTAAAAATGGCACAATAATACTACGTAGTCACGATCAGCTTGACACTGCTATAGTCCAAATAAACTTACTGCAATATTGGACAACCAAATGTGAAATAAAAATGAACGAAACAAAATCTGCACATAATCTTTCCTCGTCAAATACGCCAATGTCAACCAATGCCATCTATACCAATAAATAAAATTGTAGTAGATGATGAATATGAAATAATAGCAGTCGAAATACCACCGGGAAAATCTCTGAGGATTTTTGGAGCTTACAGACCTCCAAATAACGGGCTTCAGGGTCTCATTAAATTGCGAAATGTAATAGCAAATTCAGTTGCAGAAAACGAGATCGTTGTAGTGGGAGGGGATTTTAATCTGCCATTTGTCGATTGGGAAGGGAATTTAGGAAATAATGGCGATGCTCAGATAATAATAAATTTCTTTGATTGGGATATGGGGTTTTTGCAAACGACATTAAAACCAACTATATTGGGGTCATTACTTGATGTTTTCTTAATAAGGCCTACGGAGATATTTCTAAAATTCGGAAGTGGTGGCTGGCATAAGCGACCACCATGCAAGTTACCTTGGAGGTATAAGTAGAGGTCAGAACTGTTGCCAGTATTATCAAAAATTTTTGAAAGAGTAGTATACAACAGAGTTATAAAACATCTGAACAAACATAATTTACTCACCGATTCACAGTTTGGGTTTAGAAAAGGATATTCAACCGAGAAAGCAATCTTTACTCTTTTAGACGACATAATAGAAGAATTAAATAAAAAAAATCGCCCATTAGGTATATTCTGTGACTTAAGTAAAGCTTTTGATTGTGTAGACCATAGCATATTGCTAGAAAAACTGAGGTACTATGGAATAACAGGAACTTCATTTTCTTGGTTTAATTCATACTTACAAAATAGAATGCAAAGAGTAGTATTAAAAGACTCGTGCACAGGTGAAATACATAAATCAGATTGGGGAATTATTAAAACTGGGGTCCCACAGGGATCAGTATTAGGGCCATTATTATTCCTTATATATATATAAATGATCTTCCTAATACCATAGATTCAACTTCTAAAGCTATCCTCTTTGCAGATGATACTAGTGTAATAGTAAAAAGTAACAAAGACACACTAGAAGAGGCAAGCAACAATAATTTAACTAACCTGCTAACATGGTTTAATGCGAACGGACTAACAAATAACTGTGACAAAAACACATTTCATGCAATTTCACACACTCAACACAACTTTACAATCTATAACACTTAAATACGACAGCAAAAATGTAAATGAAACTTCCTCTGTTAAATTCTTAGGTCTCTTAGTAAATAATAAATTAAATTGGACTGATCAGATTAATCAATTACTTAAGAAACTCAGCTCAGCTACATATGCTGTCAGAGCAATGTCCACCTTCAGTGATTTAAAAACAAGAAAATTAGTATACTTTGCATATTTTCATTCTATTTTATCATATGGTATTATATTTTGGGGCAACTCAGTAGGCATAGATAAGATTTTTATTAGTCAAAAACGTGTTATTAGAGCAATATGTCAGGTTTCCTCACGAACTTCTTGCAGAAATCTGTTCAAAAAGTTAGGTATTTTCACTTTGACGTGCCAATACATTTATTCATTGATGTTATTTTTAATCACAAATAGGCACTTATTTTTGAATAATTCTGATATTCATCCCTTCAATACAAGGAACAAAAATAATCTGTATAAAAAATGTAAAACATTGTCAATTGCACAGAAAGGTGTGCATTATTCAGGGATATCCATCTTCAACAGACTGCCGCACAGAAGTTGTCCGATAATCAAGGTAAATTTAACACTGAATTACGCTCATTTTTGCTTAGCCACTCCTTCTATTCAATAAAGGAATTTATAGAAGAATCGGAGAAGAGTAATTTATTATAGTTTATAATACATAACTTTGTTATAAGTATATTTTCTTTTATACAATAAAATAATGTAATAAATGTACACCCTGACCCATTCCACATCCTTGAAGTTTAGCTTCTTTACAGGATCTACGGAATATGATTATTATTATTATTATTATTATAACGAGTAGGAAAAACAAGGAAAAAGGGTATTTCAGTTCCAGAAGGCAGATGGGGAAAGGTTTAGAAATTACTTACAATAAAAATACGCTGAGTGTGTTGGCTCTGGAGAAACGGTTGAAAACTGTTGGAAAACATTTAAAACAATAATTAGCGAAGGAATCGGGTACTATGTTCCATTTAAACATATAAGGGAAAATGCTGACCCGGAGTACTACAGTCCTGAAATTAGGAAACTCAAAGTAAAAGTGAGAAAAGCGTACAATAAAAGAAAAGTAAATATCTATCACAGGAACAAACTTCTTCCCCTTAACAAAAAGTTGGTCGAAGCCAAAAAAAGCCCAAGAATTTTATTTAATAAACCTGCTTGAGGGGGGAGGTAATGGATGGGGAAAATTCTATAAGTATATTCGAATGCGCAAGAGTAATAAGAGCGTTGCTCCGCCACTAAAAGGAGTAGGAAATACACTAGAACTAGACGAAGCAATTATAGCCAACAGGTTTGCTAACTACTTTGCCACGGTATTCGGGGAAAAGATGGGTTTACCCACTTGGGAAAACTGCCGATCTACATATACCTTCAAAATCAATGCTAGCAACTTGCGAAAGAATATTGGAAAACTTAAGTCTCACAAGTCAGCTGGCGCGGATGGTATTTCGGGAGAAGTGCTAAAATTAGGAGGGGAAGCCATGATTACGCACCTCATACGGCTATTGAAATATCTATTAACAATTCTGATGTTCCAGACGATTGGAGAAAGGCGATTGTAGTTCCCATATTTAAATCAGGTGCGCGATCGGAAACAAGTAATTACAGGCCTCACGTCTGTGATATGCAAGCAATTTGAACGCTCGATAGCTGAATATTTGCGTAAGCACTGGGACTCAAATAACGGTGGGCAACATGGCTACAGACCTGGATTCTCTTGTGAGAGCCAGCCTGCCAGGATCTGTCGGACGGGGTTGACAAGGGAGCCTGGAGAATAGACGCTATAATTATTGATTTTTCTAAAGTCTTTACGTCGTGCCGCACGATCTATTATTAAGTAACTTAAAAAATACTGGAATAGATTTTCGGCTACTGAAGTGGATTCGTGAATTTTTAAAAGATCGTTCACTCGGGGTTCACGTGAATGTCAAATTGTCCGACTCTGTGAAAATCACGTCAGTGGTAAGTGTGATCGGCCCACGTATGTTCCTTGCATTCATAAATGACTTAACAATCGGTATAAAGTCACAGATCAATCTTTTTGCCGATGATTGTATGGTTTATAGGGAAATCGTAAACGTTGAGGATGCACAAATTCTGCAGACTGACTTGGACAAAATTTACCAATGGTCAGTTAGAAATAAAATGCAAATAAATGCAACGAAGAGCAAGGCAGTCGTTTTTACAAAAAAGAGAAATGTCCTTCCCACTAGATATAAAATTGGGAACGAAGTTGTAACGGAGTCAAATAACTGTAAATATTTTGGGATCACGATTACTAAAGATTTAAATTGAGTTAATCAGGTGAGCGAGGTCCCTGGCAGGTAAAGGTTGGAGGGCGCTGCTGCTTCACTTTGTAAACAGGGTCTTGAGGAAAAGCACGAGAAAAACCAAGGTTTCTGCATACAAAACGCTGGTCAGGCCAATTTTAGAATATGGGGTAACGTGCTGGGATCCATATCGAAATGAATACACTCTAGCGTTGGAAAAAAATACAAAAACGGGCTGAAAAGATGTTTGGCGGTCGATTCGCGAATAATCCTCACGAGAATTTAGAAGATCTCAGTAATAGAAGGAAACATGTGAGGTTGTGCGCAATATATAAAGCTTATACGGGAGAACCACAGGGCCTGGAAAGAAATAACAAATCATCTTACGGCGCCGAATTATATTTCTAAAAATGATTATACGTTCAAAATTAAAGATAAAGGGCAACGCACAGACGTAGGAAAATTTTCATTTGTTAATAGATGTATACGCGATTGGAATTCCTTGCCTGCATAAATACTGACGACTTTTCGGGAAGCGTAAATCAGTTTAGGAATAGGCTAAGAAACCTTTAGTGAGCAGTTTTTTTATTATTTTTATAGAATCAGTGAAGTGCTTATAGTGAAGTGATTTCTGTGGGACTCCTGACTTCTCTTTTCATTTTCAGATCAAAACTTACACTTCAAAATTGTTCCTTAGTGTGATTTGTATTTTTTTTTTGTAATTGTATTTGTGTTTTCTTTGTATATAGCAGCCACCGGGCAAATGCCTAATAGCAGCTAAGTAAGTAATAATAATAAAGTGTCTGTTTGGAAGTTAGTCTCGAAAGTACTTCGAAACTGCTCAACGGATTTTAAAACAGGAGATTTAACTTAAATATTAGTGCATGTTTCATTTCGATTTATTGCAGAAGATAATTAATATAAAATAAATATTAATAAAAAAGATTCTGCGGGAAATGTTTCCTGGCATAGGCCTTCTAAATCTAAATCGTAAATGTAGGTTGTCTATACTCTTGACCTATTTATGCTCTGAAACGGCACAACGGATTTTAAAATTAAATATTGGTGTATGTTTAGATATCTTGTAGTGTTTAGAAGATATAAATATTTATAAATCCATTCAATTGCCGCGCGAAAGCCGGCGTGAAAACCAACTGCAAGTTAGTCCTATTAGGTGTTCCTATACAATTCAAATGACTTACTCTGTTATTATAAGAGTAATTTTGGCAGTTTAAGAGAGTGAGAGAAAGGGAGGGCGAGCATTCTCACTTCATCTATTGTTCCCGCAGGATTCGCACCGTAATTAACCTAACGTTGGCGGAGAGCTAATTCCTTGGGATATAATAAACTTCTTTGGATCGTTGATGTAGTGTATACGTAAATTTGTTTCATTTGTCGCGACAGGTAAACTTTCATATTTACTCACTGCCCATTTTAGCTTCAATAGAAATGCAAAGCGGTTGAATATTACTTGGTGAAAGGGAAAATCAAATAAACATTCGGAGAGGGGAAAAATTTAGCAAGAACATCAGGAGAGTGGATGGGAAGTCAATTCTGGATAAAGAAGAAAAGGCAGAAATATGGACGGAATATATAGAAGAGCTGTATCATGGTGGAAATCTAGATCAGTCAGGAATAGAAGAAGGAGAGGAGGTGGATGATGAAGAGTTGGGGGACAAAGTTTTAAGATTGGAGTTGGACAGGGCGCTGACAGACCTGAGCAATGGTAAAGCATCAGGAATTAATAACATTCCAGCTGAGTTGATAAGAGCATCAGACGAAGAAGAAATATTATGGCTGTTCAGGATAGGTTGCGAAAACAGGAAGAATACCAGAAATATTAGTAAAAACATAATTACACCCATACCGAAGAAGAAATATAATTGAAGTTTCTTTCAGTCTGTCGAATTGGCTACGAAACGTGTGAAAGAGGGACATTGTAATGTGCTTTCGTGAAATTACGGAATATTTTATGTTTTCTTTTATAGTATAACTTGTATACATATTTCACTTATGTATTTAGTACAATAAAACTCGTCTGCTTCCAACTATGAGCAACTTGAGACTATTCTGATTCTTATAAATGCTAGGCCAATGATTTTAATGTTAGCGAGACGAGAAATCGCAAATGTACGACTTCTCGCAAAGTGGAAACCCGAAGCTGTCAGGCACCACAAACAATAACTTTAAGTTGAGGGACAGACACTTGCGGAGCAGGTCATTTTCTTTTTATGAGCATATTCTGCCGACCAAACAACAACAACAAGTAACGGTCGAGACATTTATGACACGATTTGGAAATAAAAAGGAAATCGCGTGTAAACGTTGACAGAGTCCATCTTGGAACCGCTAAGCAGAGAGGACAAGTTAATCTTCTCTGCGATGCAGTATAAAATCAAAACATCCTTTTCGTCGCTGTGGAACATCACGACCGACATTTCATGGAAAATACGCATTCCTGCTTTGTCGATCTGGACCTTCACATCACGACACCTGCTGACTAGACTTGGCCAGCCATGGCATCGTCCGCACGAAATCGAGGCTGGGTAAAGTACTCAAGTTTACGTTTCTCCCCCTGGCTACATAATCAGCGTTTTCTTCTTCCGGTGTCCCCCCATTTTAACCATTGATAAGGTTTGCCCTGAAGCGATAATAAATAAATGATAACATACGTTTTATACATTTCATGAATTCAACTTTATCAAAATTCTGTTCCTGTTGTTTCGTTTTTAGCGTAAAATAAAAAGAACTATTTGTGCAAGTTCCGCGTTAACGATGTCACGTATATATCTAGTTCAGTAACGTAATTATAGCCCGAACAGTAACCACTATCCTTGAGAATACGAGCGATCAATGACAATTGCGAGTGAGGGGTGCGAAGAGGTTAATTGATAGATTAATGTCAACTTCATTTTTTCTCACCACCGAGCAATTATATAATTAAAAAAGTTATTTTAGAAACCAAGGAACCTATGAGAATCTGCACTCATTTTTAAAATTAGAAACAATAAGTTACAGAACTGATATGCTAAACTTATTTAATAAATGAATTGTTATTATTAATTGAAATGCATAGTGATTACACGTTGTAAGTTATTTCTTAACATACATTATGCATACTAATGGATTAATCAGTAAATTATGTAAACCAAATTAATGTGATATACGAATAAGACAAGGGCATAAAAAAGAAACAACAAATACCAGCATACATGTGGCACAATAAGAACAGAACACGAATGCAACACAGTTAAAATTTTATAAACTCATGCCAGTTCTCGCATTCATTCATTGATGAGTCTCTGTTCGAGTGAAATTGGCTCATTAACTTCGAAACCTTGCTGCCTTGTGCTGGGAAAATCTTAATCTAACAGTTTATTTGGTAACATTTAACGCGTTCACCACATGAATTTTTTGGTTAAGTTCAACTTAATGAAATATCCAATTTGATTAATTTTGATCATAAACATATTCCCCATAATTTAAGTTATCAGACTATTTACAACAATTCTGTTAGTTAATATTTTATCAAAAAGTAAAATATAAGAAGAAAACTATTTACACAATTTACAATCTTAATTTATTATGTTCCTCCGACTAGACGCATGGACTGACAGGTTGACTGTGGTGGTTAGGAAAATTACATAAAAATAACATGTTAAAACTTAAAAAATCTCGCCGCGGCGTTAAATTTAACCCCATAAAAATTATGCAAACAAAAATAAATATGTACCCATAATTTTAAAAGTATCTAAAAAAACGAAATTACCGCGCAAACCAGAGAAAATTGCGCATATAATGTGGTTGGGCTCTTACTATGGGATGACTTGTTAGCTGCTCCGTGTCGGATGCTCGTACTGTGGTAGTGAAAGACGATGAAGCCAGGACTCGCAGTGCTGTGTAGGGCTCTGAGGTCCTCTGAGGGTCCCAGATCACTAGAATCGGCTAATAATTTCCCACGACACGTAGAGGTGGTATTGCTGACTCCTGAAAGTAAAGTATTTCTGCCCAGGAGAGTGTTTACAGGCTCTGGACTTAGTCTGTCCACACTCCAGAGGGAACTTTTCTCACCTCGACTTGTCAGCTCAGACTATATTCTCCTCTAATTGTCTACACAGACTGTTTGGAGACTATGGGCGCAGACCGTCCACTCTCCATCGACAACCCCTCGCTTCTCTGATTCTCTACTCTGACTGTTCTTTCACCACCTTTTTCGTCACTACTTTTTCTATTCACATCTGGACCACCAAACACAGTTTTTAATTTTGGAAAGAACACTCCCCCAATTGCCCGCTAATTTAATAAATGCTGGCCATTTTGTCCCTTGGCGGGGAGAAATAATTTATGCTGGGGTACGTCCTTCCATGGTCTACGAAAACCTTCGCACCTCTTTACCATCGCATATTTCGCACTTATAGTGCAAAAAGCACAACTCCCCCTCACGCCAACGTGCCCATCCTCGCGCAAAATGGAACAAAAGACGTACCGCTCGATGCGGCCAGTATATAACTATCTACATTAATAACTACTTAATATATTAGGTCTACTACATGTGGTTTACTACATCCTTAAGGAAAATCACTCCATTTATCTTTAACTTTGACCTAGGCTAATAAATATGTATTATTTTTCGAATCTTTTTATTTTCTCAAGTATTTCACCATTATATAGTTTAAATGATATACTTGTACGTTTCAGTAAAGAATTATTTCCTAGAGTTGCATATTTATTATGAGACCGCCACGAACTAGTAATAATCTTTAATTAATAGTAATTTACGAAAGTATTTTTCATTCATCAAATACAAAGTTTAATGGATTTCTGCTTTCCATTTTATAAGTTTCGTTATTATTCTAATAGCTTATAAATTTTACTTAACATGAAGAACATATTTCTCATATAAGTGACTCCTGTTATTATTTCATTAAGTTAAGACTAGTATATAAAACGTTATTTTTTTATATTTATTTGTAAATTACTGTCTCATCAAAGTTTATTTCCTCTCCAGCCTTTAGTACTTCCAAGAGTGTAATCATTCCAAGATTACAGATTCATAAAGTAGAATATAATCTTTTTAGACCAAATTAAATATGTCGTATACACAATCAGGCGTTATTAAATATGGGTGACAGTAAATTGATTTGGGGCTTCAGTTCAAGGGGTCCTACGCAAATCAGCAAAATCACGTCATTTGTCACATGGTGTTTCAATTTAGCCCGCTCGTAAACAGAAATATGTGCTGCACATTGACAGTAAATAATTGTTCTGAATCATTTACGAGATACATACATTGTAAATTCAATTTACGACACCAACAATGTTTATAGCTCAATTGTTAAATTCTCTGATTGTACTGTCTGAAATTCTTGAAAATGGAACATAAACTGTCAATAGAATATTGTATGAACTATATGCTCGATATTACTATACCATTCAAAAATAATTCATGCTGTATGTAAAAACCGACCTACGACTTTGCAGTGTTGATAGAGTAGTAATTACAAACTAATAATGAAAGTAAATATAATTATTAACAAGTTAAAAAATTGTAATCAAGCTAAAAGTCCTCTGAAAATTATTTATTAACCTATCAATTTTTCTGAGAAACTTCATCGTACACGAGAGAATGGCTCGAATTTTATATCTTTCTTATTATAATATACTATAATTAATTTGTGACAAATTGTAATTGCTTGATATTTATTATATTAATAATTATAATTACTCAGCTGTGTGACACCTAATTAGGTGTTAGTTTGCCTTAAACCTTAATTCCAATCATAGAATTTCGCATAAATAAATCCATTTAAGATCACAATTAGCAGTTACTAACAAATGCCCGAGACTTTGTTTGCATAGTACGTAGACAAATAGCAGCAATGTTAGCTTCCTTGATCAGATTTATTTTCCCGGTTTTTTCTTTGCACTCGCAGTAATTGATGAGAGAGGTTTAATTTATCTGTTAGACAAGGTTATCCGCATCCCCCCTTTTTCAATTCCCTTCCTATGCTATTAAAGGGGAGTTGCCTGTTTCAGGATCACCCTCATGTAGCCTGTTAACCAAAAAAAAAGGCCAACTGCTTTCTAAAACTGGTGGAGACAAGGAGAAGGGAATGCTGCGACCCCACAGCAAACTCGTCTCTCGTCATTCGGAAGGACGTGAGAATAGTACCCAAAGCCCGACCTATCTGATACAGGTTTTCTAGGGTTTTCTCTGCATCTGTTTAGATTAATCACCGGGTAGGATGAATAAAAGATTTGGTGTCACAGTAATGTTAAGGGAAATAAATTGTCCGTGTTTCAGTGATTTTGTAAAGTTTCACGCTATGATATTTTTGTGTAAATAATTTGTTACCGTGCTACTTTAATAATGATTTTTCTTGTAAGTATGAAAGAAACCCATAAAAACTTAGAAATAAAATGGAATTAGATATAACTAGGTCTAGGTTAGATTTAAAACAAAACAGAGTATTTATTACAAGAATTAAATAATTTAACCAATTACCAATGTAAATTAGGGAATGTGTGCTTGTTAATAAATATACGAAAAGTTTATTTTAACGTCTAAGTTTAGGAAATGCAAACTATGACATTGAATATTGTAACAGTGAGTAGCATTTCGTTGCTAAATAAATTAGTTATTATTAATATTTTAAAAATATTTTATTTTCAAAAAACAATTTTAATTGAATCATTTAAAGCATTTGTGCTATTGGATATTCTACATAATGAAGAGTAACCAACTAAATCATAACTTTATGAAGCTCAAATACCAGCAACCAAGTAATTGTCTGCTCTTCATTGCGTAGTACTACATTCCATGAATGATTATTAGCAATAGCCTATGTTAATTTCAGACGTGTTGTTTGATTTACTAATTATCATAACAGGGTCTAATTCCTTAATAATAACGAAGCTAATTTCCAAAAAGCTTTCAATATTTAATATTTCAAAAATTAAACTTCAATATATATGTGAAAGAAAACGCTAATAACCGGTTACGGTTTTGGTTAGGACCGGATACTGTAATTAACACTTCTCTACTTCAGTACTTTATAAAAAAATAAGTATTCAAAGGGTTAAGGGTGAAACGACATTTTTTTACAGAGCTAATAATAATATCAGGGTCGTATTGTGGGTCTTTCGATGAAAACAAGTAGTATCATTGTATTTATATTTTTTTACAAATTAAAATTGGTCATAAACCCGGTGGCAGATGATCTATATAAACCATTGTACATTGTAATGTTTAACCCTTGAAAGAAATATATTTGCCTTGGGTTTAACATTTAAATTGGACTATGCACTGTATAAGCAAGGGGAAGGTAAACGCAGCTAGTTGTTACTTCACAAAAGGCTAACACTTCACAAAGAGGATTGGATGGATCAGAAATGGTTGACAAAACCACGAAACTCAAGTTGATCTGGTACGGCCAGGCTTCTGCACATTAGTCTGTAGAACATTTAAATCTGTAATAAGATAACTTGTAATTCTTATGTCCATGAAATTTAGGCAACAATTCAGACAACCTATCATTTTTGTAGCTGCATCCAAACAAAATAAATGTCTCCATCATAGAAAATATGCGTTGTCCTTGCCCTCCGAACGACAATTAAAGTACAAGTCAATAACTTGGTTATTCTTTGGTCTCCAAACGACGAATAAGTCCATTGAAACATATAACTGACCACCTCCGTCAATATACGTAGCAAAATTTCTTTCCCAACGAAAATTACATTCATAAACTACATAAGTCAAATATGTTTCTCGATTTCCATCCAAAAGACGAATATTGTAACTTTAGAAAGTTAACCGAGGTCAAAATTAATTATCGTGGACCCAGGTTGGTAGTTATTGAAGACAGACAACAAATATATCATTGGCTGTATTTGATGTTCCACGAATACAATATAAATTTACATAACATATTTATAGATTATTTACAAGACTCTGATTCATTCAATAGAATGCTTGCAGCAGAGCGGTATTCCAACAAAACTAGTGAAATTGATCGCTTTAACGCCACAAAACAACACAGCTTAAGTCAAGATAAATAAATTACTGAGCGAGAAGTACAAAACAGAATTTGGAGTCAAGCAAGGCGATCCACTCTCACCTACACTCTTTAGCCTTGTAATCGACAGGATCATGAAGGTAATACCTCTACAAGACTCAAACAAAGCATCGCATAAGCAGACAACATCCAAATAACAGCAACAACACCAAAATTAATGACCGAAACTTTCCAACAACTCCGAAATGAGTCTGTCAAATATGGACTCATTATAAACACGAGAAAAACAAAATACCTAAGATGCGCGAAAAACCAAATCAGCCCAGAAAATATCATAATAAACAATGACCCTATAGAAAAGCTGAAATCATTTAAATATTTAGAAACTATAGTAAATAGTGATAACTCACTTGAAGAAGAGATTAAACATAGATTCATGTTAGGAAACAAAGCTCTTCAAAAGTAATCTAATATCACGGAAAGCAAAGGTGAGAATATTAAACACTACAATACGACCAATTGTCCCGTATGCAAGCGAAACATGGCTGCTCAAAGAATCACATATTCAAAAACTGCTAGTTTTTGAAAGGAAAATTTTACGGCAAATCTATGGAGCAATAAAAGACACAAATAGTACATGGAGGATAAGGAGGAATGATGAATTGTATAAACTCATAAGAAAATACAATATAATAAATTATATCAAAGCCCAACGTCTGAGGTGGTTTGGTCATGTATATAGGATGCCAGAGGAAAGATTTGTAAAGCGAATACACAAGTGGACACCAACTGGATCAAGAAGTTGAGGATGTCCCAAATATAGGGTGGGAAGACGATATAATGACTTAGAAAATACTCAACTGGCAAAAAATAGAAGAGCGAATCAAATGGAAGAAAAATGTTGTGCAGGCCAAAATATTCAACATTTAAAGTTGTAGAGACTTAATAATAATGTATTTGATGTTCTGCTAAATGTTAAATTTTGTATAAGTAGGTATTAAAAATAATTTCAAATTGAATTTATAATTTTAGAGAAACTTTTTATTTTTATCTTTTATGATAATATGAATATTCAATTTCAAGATATTTTTTTTAAGGAAAATTGTGTTTTTTTTGGACAACTAGAAAACATATATGAAAGGATTGTTGCGGATTTGCTTACTTAGATCAGCGCTTTTGGGCAGATGAATAAGCTGCTTTATCTTCTCGCCGTATGTAACTCCCTGTCTCTTATTTGCACTCTCAACAAACTTAAATATTAACGAGCAGTCTCTGCATTTCTGACTTCTTCATTCTGTGTCTGTCCGCTATTATCGGTGAGTGTTTTCCCCCATTTTCCATCGCTTTTACAGCTGCCACGAACTAGTGTCACCTCGTGACGCAGAAACGAGGGTGGCTTAGCTGGTAATATCTCAAATGTAGTTAATACTCCAAGTCCAAAATACCTTCCATTACGGGTTGCGGAATTTATTAGATACTGAATCTCCAGTTTTCTTGCATTCGTTTTCAGAATAGCCGTTGATATATGCATCTATTCCTCTTATAACGTTAATTGTAGCTGAATTTCTCCTAACTTTCCTGATTGCATTTAATCCTGTTTGCTGGTGTTTTAATATTTATTTTTAAAAATTACGTGATCAACTATTTTTCAGACTATTCAAACCGTATGATGCTCTGTTAACTGGGGTAGAAGAACTTGAAGAGTTGTCGGCTGATCCCATTGGATCAGTCGGCCAACTGCCTCCTGACACGGAGCAGGGAATGCTGCGACCCCACAGCAAACTCGTCTCCCGTCATTCGGAAGGGCGTGAGAATAGTACCCAATGCCCGACCTACCTGATGCAGGATTTCTAGGGTTTTCCTTGCATCTCTTTACATGAAACACCGTGTAGTATCCTTAAAATATAGACCGCGGGCCTTATTCAAGCCTTGGCTATCTTGCTCTACCTTCCGCATCCCGCCTATTCAATTCCCTTCCTATGCTATTAAAGGGGAGTTGCCTGTTTCAGGATCACCCTCATGTAGCCTGTAAACCCTAAAAAGACAATAAAAACTTACATATACTATGCGGAAACGTTTCAGTTACTAACTTTCGTGCATTGGCATAGTAGTTATAAAAGTCTTTGAATTATCACAAGACCTGTCAGATATCGAGCTCAAGCTGAATTTGCGGTCCCCTTGCTTTTCCCAGCCTCATGTTTTGTTAGTTATTTCTGTAAGGCCCAGTGAAAGGATGCTCTTTCCTCCTACCGTTCCAAGAACCGCAGAAGACGTAGAAGTTGTTCCGACGAAATAAATGCTATTTTCATGTCTGCACAGTAGAAAAAATCAAACAGAACACACTCTGTATTCAATCAAACAGAAAATTAAGCTTTCAAACGTCATACAGTTATCGACATCTATTGTTTTCACGCTACTAATTTTTTTATAAGACGAGTTTAAGAAAGTTCTAGTAACTAAACTGATCAGGATAACGATACAGACTCAGGAGAATTAATGAGCCGAATGAAAGTTTTTTGTTGAAATTAAAATATTCCATAGATCCTCATGAGATGAAAAGCTTCAAGCTTCAAGCCGTGGGAAGAGTAATACGCTTTATTTGTAATTGAAGCATGAATTAATTTATTGATACTGCAATTGAGTTACGCTCGGTGGAAGTTACACAAAATAATATTAAAATAAGGTATGTGAATAGTTACAAATAATAATATATCAAACATAGTGAATCGTAAATTACATCTTATAGACAAAGTTAAATTACCCATTGTTCAGATGTTATTTCGTCGCACTACACTTGCACTTCACGATCACTTACGCTTCCTAATTCTTCCTTATTGGGAGGAAATGTTTCGAAATCTTCTGAAGGTAAATAGTTTCGATCCCCTATAGTCCGGTTTAAAAATGAATATTTCACATCAGTTTTAAAGCTCCTCTGCCCAATTTTACCATTATGATCCCCTCTACTGTAATAATTTACTTCTAAAAACTGATGCAGGATTGTTGGCCTGCGTAAAAAGAGCCCCGAGACGGAAATTTTGTGGTCGTTTTTCTAACATATCCCAACCTAATTGATGGACCTTCTCATATCCGAGACCAGGACACCGCTTAAGAAATTTTGCCGCCCCCTTTGTACCCTTTCCAGTGCCTCAACCTGATATTTTCGGAACGGATCCCAACAAATACGGCCGTATTCTAATACTGGACATACGATAGATTTATACGCAAGTTCCCGTGTTTCACAGTTTCCTTTTTTTTAAAATCCATATAACGAAATGTAGTGCCTTCAAATGCTTATTGCCTATCTCTTGTTACTATTTATTTTGATTTTGTTAACAAGTGCCCAATCTCTTATTGTTGTGGTATTCTGTCCTAAGACTGGTTTGATGCAACCCTCCATGCTAACCTATCTTGCGCAAGCCTTTTCATTGCATTATAACTAGCACACCCAAAATCCTCTCTAAACTTCTTACTGTATTCCATCCTTGTCATCCGTTTCTGCTGTTACCCCACACACTTCCCTCTAATGCTAATTTTACAAGATCCTCGTGTCTCAAAACGTGGCCTATTAATCTATCCCTTCTCTTGGTTAACGTCCTCCATTTTGTTCGCTCTTTTCCTATTCTGTTAAGAACTTCCTCGTTTGTGATTATATCCACCCATCTTATTTTCGGCATTTGCCTATAGCACCACATTTCAAAGGTTTCTATTCTTTTCCTTTCCCCTACTCCTATCGTCCACGTTTCGCACCCATACAATGCCACGCTCCATACAAACATTTTTAGCAACGATTTCCTAATATTCACACTTTTTTGTGAAAGCCTTCCTTGCCTGTGCTATCCTACACTTTATGTCTTCTATACTTCTACCATCCCTAGTTATTACGCTTCCCAAGTAGCAGAATTCCTTAACTTCCGTCAAAATATCCCTTCCCAATCTAACACCCTTTGTTATTCCTCTGCTTCCCATACTATACTCCATTATCTTGGTCTTCCCTCTATTAAGCCTCATTTTGAACTCTTTCTCCAGGACTACGTTCATGCCATTTGTTATGGTTTCCAAGTCTTCTTCTGACTCCCCTAATACTACAATATCGTCGGGAAAGCGTAAGGTTTTTATTTCTTCAAATGATGAAACAAATAATTTTGGCCTTTCGTTAATATTTTAGCGTTTCTTTTAATATATTATATACGCTAAGTAGATTAGGGAGGATGTAGGTTTTGCTAGTTATAAGAAAATTAACAGGCTTGCGCAATATAGGTTAGCATGGAGGGTTGCATCAGACCAGTCTTAGGACTGAATACCACAACAACATCATTTGAAGTTTTTTGAGAAATATAAAAATACGTGTTATGTATAAAATGTGTAATTAGTCTCCTAATTTTGTAAATAATACATTTGAGATACGACAGGTTGGTTATTCGTTCACTGCTTATAAGGGATTTACGCAGTGAGGAGATGAACTACTATGGTTTTCTACCTATAAAACGTACAGGTATGGTTCAAAATAAAATAGAAAATTTTTATAAAAATTAAAATAATGAGCTGAAATGCCCCGAATGTGATCTAAAACAATTAATTCTACTGAAAAGTTAATTCATGTTTTACAATTGTGTGTAATAATTAAGATTGTTTAAAATTTTAATGTATGCATTGTTGTATACTATTATTGTCATAAATGTTACAAACATTAATTTGATAAGGTTTTCTTTTTTTATTCGATATATCCTTTATTTTAGTAAAAGTATATGGTCATCTTCACTATAGGTGAATCGGAGAAGTTTCATGCTTGGCTGGTGGTCGACTCGGTAGCGTTTAGGTGGTCACGTCTTTGATTCCCGGTGCGGTCAAAATTTTTCAATCCCAATTCTTCATTTCAACAAAATTAATTTTTTTGTGGTCCTAGTTTTAATACCAATTGGTATTTATCATCTGTGAACTGAACAAAATAAACCACCAGTAGCAACTAAAACTATATTACTCCAATTAATATAAAACCGGCCCTCTTGTGAAGCAAAATATTGGAAACAAATAACGTAATTTTACAATAGAATAGATGCCTGATTCCAGAGCTAATAAACGCTTGTAGATTTTGAGAATCTGAAAGCAGTACAGGGTGAAAATCGGGACTGATAAAGCTGATTCAATTGCGAGCAACCTCTCACCACCAGCCTAGTACACTATCCCACTATGGCTAATTAATAAATTAATTATTTCGGAAACGGAATAGCATTCAATTAACGCTGGCAAATTATTCATGCGCTTCCTCGCGTAGCTTGAGTTCTGGGTGCCCCGTTAGGAAGTCAACACGAGTTGCACATTCAATATCGTCACGATTGTTCCATAACTCATTGGACGTCATTTACAAGGCATTTTATTCAATTTTCGTGACACTTATTTTCTTACATTTCCAAATATTAAAACAGAATTTGAAAGTAGAGATTGACTTTTCTCATACATTTGTATTTCTGAAGAGAAATTGGGAATACGATGTACAGGGTGATCAGTTTATCTAAAGACATTGAAAAATCACGAGATCCTCACATTCGATCAAAAAAATTGCGAATGAAAAATTTTCGTCTCGAAGGGGAAAATCTAATGATATGAACCTCAACGTGAATGGGAACCCCATTTTATATTGCAGATTCGGATTCTTCAGTAACACTTACTCCAATTTGACCCACTATTCAAGTCATTTCAGTCACAGATGGAGTTTTAATCGACAAAAATCAAAATGGGTAAAAAATCGTCGAAAAATGGGGATATTCTTATAAATGCTACTTAATGACACCATAAATGTCTGCCCACCCTAACTCCCGAGGGGTGTCATTAAATAGCATTTGTAAGAATGTCACACTTATTTAATTTTTTTATTTTGCTAACATGGTGCCTATTTCTTGAGACTGTAATACAGTTAAAAATGCCAGATCATTTGCCTACAAACGATTTTTTATAATCGATAGATATATATATATATCGATACACATTTTTTCATCTTTCACCTCAAGAAATAAAATTATTTCTTCCAAAATTTATAGAAACTTTTTAAATATTTGTGGCAGGACAACCATCAAACTTCTATGTAATGAGGAAGGTCTTGCTTTCGGATTCTAAATTATGAAGCAACGAAGTAAATTATCGATGGTTAAGTCTTCGATCGAATAAAGCTAACTGTCTTTGTTGCTGTTATTAGTACTTCATGCATTTTATTATTTTTAAACAGAGAACTTATTGGTGAAGAAGGCAATGGAAACTCTTTATTTTCGGTTTATTTTGATATATATCTTGTAATTTTTCTATCAGTCTCACCCTTTAGTGTATTTAGCGCCGTCAGAAAAAAATCTACCAAGAGAAAGATTAAAATTTCCTAAAATGTTTCATAAAGCTTCAAATATGTTTTCATCCATTGTAGTTCCATAAGGATGGATAATTTCCAACAATTCTTCACTGATCTTCATATTGTTATCGCAGCCACGGAATAAAACTTGTGCAAAATCTTTCACATCCGTGTTTTCATCGACTGAATTTTTTCTGGACAGACAAATTTGGCAGTCTTTATCATACATTCTTTGATTGAAGAACCATCGATGAACGATTTTGAATGTTTTGATAATATATATCATATTTTTAAGTAGGCCTTGTTTCTAATTAATTGGTTTTCATGGCTTTTGTAAGCACTGTTTGCTGGCTAATAAGAGAATTCTTCATGGTTTTTATTTTTTCTTGTCTTATTTTTCCTTCGAAGCAAGAAAATTGATTTTCATGATTGGTATTATAATGTCGCTTAATGTTTTACTCTTAAGGGATACTAATTTTTTCTTTGAAAATCAAGCACATGATTTTATTATTCACTTCCACACAAAATTAGTTCAGCGTTAAAAGTGACATTTTTCTGTAAAAAAAATTAAGGGATGTGCAATTTCAATTAGATTTAAAAGCAGTTATAAAAGAAATACAAACTACAAATCTTTAACGGAGCAGTCGAGACAAAGACTTTTCAATAAAAAGAATATATAAAATTTATAACCTAACAAAACTAATGTAAACAAACACCACTAACATATCAACGTACTCTGGAATTGAGTATAATGTAATGTGGTGACTCACGTCCCCTACACTGAATCGGTAAAGCAAAAATAATTTAGTTTAGAACTATACCGTACAACAGGAAAGCGAGAATGGTCAAGGTCACGTCGGGGTGGCACATTATTGCCTAGGATGATTGTTGAGCAGATGGTGCAGAGTCTGCCTGGAATGTGTTGTTGATCAGATGGAGCAGAGTCTGCCTAGATTATTGTGGAGGAGGTGGTGCCGAAAGGCTGCCTGAGAGAGGAACAGAGACGAAGCAGTGGCAGAACAAGCAACACGTATAAAATTTAGTTTCTCCACACATGGAGAAGAGAGATTCATTAGGTGGGAGTACAGAAAATAAAAAGATAACATTTTATGCGGATTTAATCTGAAGGAGAGGCGCTAGAGGATCCTAATCTGAAGAAGATGACGTTAGACAGCAAAGGCATTTTTACCCTGTTTTTCCTTGAAAACCATTCTCGTTTGATTCGCGATTGTTTTTATTTCATTAATATCGTTTTTCACTCGCGTTCCCGACAGCAGCCGTTTAGGAGCTGCATAGATTCTTCCTGCTCTATCGACATAGCCAAATTGATGACATTTTATTCGTAAATTTATTTTTACTGAAACTTTTAATTTGAATTATATTATTCTTTTGTAAATAATTTTATATTATATTACCACAGTTTCGATCTTATCATCATGATTAAATCGATTATATCAAAGTTAACTATTCTTTCTTTTATTTCCTTATTATTATAATTAATAATATTGTCGGTATAAACAGCAGTTGTATCACAGTATTGAAAACGTTTAACAAAGTCTCACTCGTTCGGCAGAGTCGACGTCGTTGAAAATAGGACACGTTTGACCTATAATAGTAATTAGAGAACATAGACCACAAATTCGCTCTTTAAATAAATTTTAAGAGTAGATTACGAAAATATTAAAGAAAAGTTACAAAAATAATTTTTCATCGACGTAAAAGTGGTAAATTAATGATTTTAGAATTGTTTAAATTACTGCGGAAAGTGAGAAAGACTGATATAACTGCAAGTTGTCAGTTTTCATTACTGTTTGGGTGCTAGAGCTTGGACTCGAGTTGACCTGACAATAGAAATTGGCGTGCATCTTACGTTACCTAAACTGAAGACAAACAACGGCTGCTCGTTTATCCGCGCGACACCAAAGTCTTTAAGGAGCATCTGCCACTTGGCTCGTTATTAAAAGTTGGCGAGCTATTATATTAAAATACCCATCTGCCGGTCTCAAGTTGCTGACACTTTATTAAAGTATAAACAGCAGCTGACACGGAGTTGCTGAGCTGTTAACTCTTTGCCCTCGGGAACTGTTAAATATTTCGTGCAATAAATATCGCAGACCAGGCAGAAGTTTGAAGCTCGCGTCCTAACTTACACGTTCACCGTCCCTCAAGGCGCGATGGCGACAAGGAATCGCTGGAACCTTGTCTGACTTCTTTAAGGAAGATGCTTTTATAAACGTATTTAGATTTGGGTTAATACTTCATACTATCAACAGTTTGCATCGACGAAACGTATATTATTGTCAGTAAAAATAAGGTAAATTACGACCTTTAACAAGTATTAAATTGAGCAAAATACTGAAATAATTTAGACGGGCCGGACAATTCCATGCAAGTTTAGCATCAAACTCTAACGACTAAAACCTGGAAACAGGCTTCAAGTAGAAGTTAGAGTAAGATGCTAAACTTGCACCAAAACATCCGGTCGCCTAAATTTTTTAACAATTGTTTTTTTAAATACTTGTCTGTTAAAGGTGATATTTTTCCTTGTTTCTTTGAATTCACGAAGTTATTAATGACTAATGTATAGCTACAGTTTTTTCATTGTGTTTATAGTCGCATCAACTGCAAGGTCATTAGCGACTGTGCACGATTAGGGGAACTCATATACATGTAGTGGTATTAAAGTATGGTTTACAGCATCCTTGTCTTACTCCTTTCTTGATTTCTGCTTTATTTTCTTGATCTTCAATTCTAATTACTACTGACTGCCTTATAAATTTTATCAAACACATTTTTGCATAATTTTGAAGATTTTGTACAAATAAATTTATGACGAACACATTTTAAGTACAAATTATACTGTAACGAATGGTCGTAATCGCGGGGGTCATTTACCTGTGTGATTTGACACATTCGTTTAGACCGTTAAACCCGGTAGCGACGTAGAAATGATGATAAAATGCGTATATGTCAGCTGCCACAGATATCTCGGAGCATTGACATCTCGCAACTAGCTGTGAGTGAGGTACTAACAAAAAAAATTCCTTTTGTAAGGGCATACCTGTGCCTTTCAAATAAAAAATAATTACGTTAATACGACACACACAGCTAGATTTTTTTACATTTCAACATCTACCAGCTCGTATTGTAATACCCTATATGTTACATATATTGTAACGGAGCATATCTTTCTTCGTTCAAGTTCTGTTGTTTCTATTTTGACCTCTCGGGTGTGCCACGTGGCAGGGTGGGATGAACTGAAATGGCCAAAACGTAACACAATAATTAATAAAGTTTATTTAACAGAAAAATAGAAAACATTTCAAGAATAAACGTAAGGAAATTAAAGAAGCATGCTTCCAATTTTGGATGGTTGGTTTGCCTCCGAAAGCAGCCCTGCCGGACAAGGTTGCAGACGACCATCCTCCACCGGTGACCAAACTAGAAGAAGTTGTCCTGGTCTGGACCCCTAGCGCTAGTTCAGCTCCCTCCACCACGAATCGGTCACGGAGTAAAACACAAAAACGACCGACGAAGAAAGCAAGGCGGCACTGTGACTTAAGTGTTCCGTTACAATATAACTTAGTTAAATCACATTTTATTTAAATAATTTTATTTCGCAATTGTCGCGTCGGAAAAGTTACAACGTAACGCATTTATTAATCATTTGCATTGCGACCCTTAAAACATTTCGTATTATTATTAACTAATTAAAAATTATCATTACTTTAAAATAAAATGGAAGTTAACCTTTTTCATTTGTATCGCGTTTGACAGGTTACGTGAGAGCATAATAAATCCATTTGCAAGGGTAGGATATATTTTGGCCTGGGAGATCGGCAGAAACCTTCTCTGGGAAGAACACCACAATACATCAAAATATCATGGCAATCGGGTCATTCGGATAGGAAATCATAAGGGAGAAACATAATGTCTCAGAACAGAAGATTGACGGTTTTTGGCCTGAAAGGAGAGGGAAGGAAGCAACCTAAATCTTTAAAAGATCGACACTCACCTTCTGATTGTGACTGTTTTTAGTTTAATTTGCTTAACACGTGCATTGATTCAACAATCATCTGATGTGACATTAAATGTAAAATTCGGTAAGTTAAATTGTAACATAATAAAATATTTAAATTTATATCTTATAATATCTTTAGTTTTGATATCTTAAAAGAGTAATGTATTTTTGTTAGAGAGCTCAAATAAACTCTTTGCTAAGCAGTTTGGCTTCCGGAAAGGAAGGTCAACCACGGATGCCATCCGGTTGGTAGTAGTTAGCCACGAATGCGAGGGACGAGAAACGGTTCTGCGCACTCGTCACATTGGACATTAAAAATTCCTTCAATTCGACCCAATGGGGACATATCTCTTCTGCCCTGAGGGAAAAAGATGTCCCAGAATACATGGTAGCCATGTTCATCGATTATTTCACCAATCGTTCCTTGCTATATACAGCGGAAAGCATCAACATCAAGAACATCGCAGAACCCAGGGATCAAAAGTAGGACCTGTGCTCTGGAACGTCATGTATGACGGGTTTCTGCGGATGAAACTCCCCGAAAAGGCCGGGAAATTTTTCCAAAGTCATGGAGAGAGGATGCAACCAAGGGAGTGTTCAGGGATCGCTCTTTTGGATCATATCTATGGATTCACTTCTAAAAATAATTAACAGGACAGATGGAATAGCAGCAATTGCTTATGCTGTTGACCTAGTCACACTAATGAACGCATTTTCACGGAGAGACATGGAGCAAAAAGGAAACCTGATTATGGAAATTATAAGTAACTGGTGCACCGTGAAAAAAATGCTAATAAGTATTTAAAAACTAGAGTCGTGGTATTTGGAAAGTAGGTTACATCCTATAATAAAATTTATGAATAAAACCATTAAAACTGTAAATAAAAATCGTTATTTAGGTGTTTTGTTAGATTCAAAATTATCCTCCCTGCCGCATATTGGTGAAAGAACATAGAAAGCTGAATCGAATTTTAGCAAAAAAATGTATACAAAATACACCCACAAAATTCGAACTATATTACAAACCAATATTTGACGGAATATGCTTATATGGAATCCCTGCTATAGGAAATCGACTCTTCATACTTAATTAGTTGCGTAAAGAAAAATATTAATTGGCTGTTTTCTTGCATACAAAACGACCTCGGTTGGCTCTATAGAAATCGTTACTGCCATTCTACCAATAGACTTGACAGTACTGTACCACTTAAAGCATAACAATCCAAACATAGTCTACCAAATCTGTAGAATCCAAAGATACATGCAGAGATTGGCTGTTGAAAGAATGGCCTTTGGTCAACCCACGGTTGATTCACGATTACAACGCAACTTTATAACCCCAACCAAAGAAGTAGTTAGATTTTTATCTTGGCACGGAAGAGACAGTTTGACGTGACGCCATATAAGTCTAAATTAAAATTGTTAAATTTAATAGAATCGTGTACATGTTCTTTCTGCAAACAGGAAGATGAAACACCTTACCACATCGTATGGGGCACGACTGCTTTCAGGACATTTGAAAACTGGAACCTTCAAAAATTTTAGGATGTGAGAAAATTTACCAATAATTTACCTTTTCCTTGAAACAATTTGAATTTCAAAAAAGAAATAATCAAAGGCATAAGCCAGACAATAACCAGATCTTACTCAAATTAACTGAAGGTTATTTTTAGGGCGGTGAAAATCCCCCACTATCTTGCATATAGATTCATTAATATGAACCAATATAATGAACAGGATGCCTACACTGGACGCATGCGTTAGTGGCAACCCTCGTAACCTCTCTGGGTAACCAGCAGTAAGGGTTTCTTTCCTTCAGAACAATTTTCCCCTGGTAAGCCATATTTAGCATATACAGGGTCATACGGATTAAGGTGGAGACCAAAAGAAAGAAGATAGACTTACTAGAAAGAGAGCGCATGGATACTTTGTTAGGGGAAGCGAAAACTAATGCGAGTGTAGAACTGACGGGCCGATGGCAAAGAAGATGGGAAGAGGAAGCAACGGGAAGATGGACGTATAGACTGATAAATAATAAATTGATGACAGTCCAAAATCTGATACCACCCCGATGAAGCGGTACCACGGTGGATTACGTTAAGAGGAAAAGGGTTTTGTGGTTTAGTGGGTATAAATCGTACACTGTGGAGGAGTTCGGACCCTCTTCCTCGTGTTTGAAGATTACACAGTCATCCTCGAAAAATAAAATAAAAAAACAGGTTCAGAAAATAAGCACAGAGAAATAGACAAACATTGCGACATCGTCTCACTTCCCCGTCAATATACTCTTACTTCAATGTTGCAAGAATTTGATTGTATGCAACAAGGAACAGCTTCTAAGTCAAATAGGTCACAGTAGTATAGTCTGCTTTGCGTCCTATTTTGTCTATTACAACTAGTTTTCGATTTACAATGTACGTATTTGAAAATATATCTGTTTAATGGACGAAGAGTTCGAGAAAATTCTTTGCCTATCATATACGTCGGGAAAATCTACGTTCTCTATCTTTTTAATGTTTTGAATATTTTTACTGTATAATGCATCTTCTTTTATCAAATTAATGGCCTCAAATCATTTAAAATACGTGGTTTAATGCCACTATTTTCTTTGAACTTAAACAATAACAGATTTTCGTTTTGTAGTTGTTGTTGGACTGGTAGGAGCTTTGAAAGCTCCAATTCGAGGGAGAAGATTAGATAATTAAAACTGAAAAACGGTTTTCCCAAACAATGCATATGCTAATTCGCGATACTTCAAAGCTGCGAGCTTATACTTCAAGGTATGAACACCATAAAAGAAAATTGAAGTTATGTTATGCTTATCAGATACAGATTATTATTCGTATTCAAGGATGTTTCATGAAAGTGAATTATGTTCTAATTTCTATTGCCCTCATGAATTTAGTATTACGAAAGCAGTACTTTCGTAGTTGTTTCATCATGATACCACACACAAATTATTGGCCCAATAGTTACCCTAACATTTGTTTTCATATTGATTATAAAAAAAAGTGAATTTTAACGAAATTATTCCCAGAAATTTCGTATCTCTGTTGGATGATCGAGACACTGACCACGTGTCACTCCAAATTCGGAATGTCATGCAAGATGACAGTCCGCAGTCGACTCGGTAGACCTAGGCCCACAATGGGCTGTAGAGTCAAGGAGAAAGGAAGGAATTTCGTACCTAATTTAATGAAATATTGGTTTGTCTTTTTGAAATTTGTTTACGTTTTTTATTTACACGATATTTTACATATTACTTACTATAATGTGTAAATTAGTTGGGAAAATGCACGAAACCATTTTACTGTCACTTAACTGAGAATATTGGGCAAATCTTCATTCTGACAGTATTAATCTTCAATTAAGTTCGCAAAAAAGTGAAAACAAAATGCTACCATATATTGATTATGTGCCTGAATGGCACTGTTTTCCAATTATCTCTTATGTACCACTAATCACAAAAGCTTTTCGCGTCCATTACACAGGATACCATATAATTCCTTGCACATATCGGCGCATTTGTTAACCACAAGAATGTTTAATCTATCCAGACCGCAGTGCGTAATGGATAATGTTACTGAATTAGAAAATTAGTATGCATGCCACAACTTGTTTGTCCGTAAACTATTCCGCAACAAAGGTTGAATAAAAATAAAACAACAATGTCAACAAGAATTTTAAAAAAAAGGTTCAGCGTGAAGAGATTGAGTAGAGAAGCGCAGACTCTATTCTGTGACCACTTGCGTTAACTGTAATTTAATTAATGCCATTTATGCTAATGTTTAGTATATATTTTACAAAGTAGAAAATTGTGAATCACAGATATTTGTTAAACAACAACTACCATAGTTAAAAGTGAACAATACTTAATTATCTCGAGCAATGAGCGTGTTTTCACGAAATGTGGTAATTATGCTTGTTTACCGTGCCGAAAGTATAGTAGACTCGCTTGAGAAACAGAGCATTTGATCCATTTCCGGCAGAATTGTCTCTGCGGATGCCCTCTGTCGCGGCCTGTCTTCAGATTTGATTTTGAGATGAAGCTTCAGTTTGTACACCTATACGCCAACCGTGTCTATGCAATGGTAGCACCGCTGTATCGGTAAATTGCGCAAGAAAAGTGGTGGTAGAAGTGAAAAGTTACATTGCGTCGCTTGTTGTGACAAGTTGGTTAAATTAGTAAATAATCAATTAATGCTGATTTTTTTTGAGGGGTTAACAGGCTACAGGAGGGTGATCCTGAAACAGGGTACTCCCCTTTAATAGCATAGGTAGGGAATTGAAAAGGGGGGATGCGGGAGGTAGAGCAAGGTAGCCAAGGGTTAACTAGGACCTCCGGGCTATGGTTTAAGAATCCTACCCTGTGTTTCACCTAAAGACATGCAGGGAAACCCCTAGAGAACCTGCATCAGGTAGGTCGGGCATTGGGTACTATTCTAACGCCCATCCGAATGACGGGAGACGAGTTCAGGAGGCTGCTGGCCTACTGATCCTATGAGATCAGCGGACAACTCTTGCCATATGCCCAAGGTCTTCGACCCCAGTACATATACTTCCTAAAATCGGTGAAGGTGACTCGGCATGCAGATAACTTTAATAAAAAAAACAGAGTGCGAGGAATTCCCGACATAATCAGGTGAACCCCGCAGTCGCTTTGCGATGAAGAGCCTGCGAGAAAACTCCCGCAGAGCCTATATAGATATCCTGAATGCTGATTGATAATGCCAATTATTATTAAAATGTGGGTTTCAAGAAGTGGATGAGATTGCTTTCAGGAAAAAATTCCGAGAAACCTTTCATGTTAGTGATGTACTACAAGAAGCATGGAATTATTTGCGAATAATTACCGGCACGGTAGTGCTAAAAATCACGAGATTACTTACAAACCGATAGTGCGGTTTACATTTTAAATGCGATAACAGCAAAGCTATCGAATGATATTTAATAAAATAAAACTACGTGTAGACAAATTATTTTTTTGTAAATGGTTAAGCATTTTTTTGGGACTGTAATTAACGTCTAATTAATATTTCTTATACTTTTATAAAATTCTATTTCAATAATATAAATTGTAATTATAAAATTATATAAATTTACAAAATATACCTACAATTGATTGTTATACTAATTGTTACACTATAGTTTAATGAGAAAAACTACATTTTTGTTATGAACTTAATAATGAAATCTATCACTTTACGTAATTATATAATATATAAAAAGTAATATTTTATCCCCAATATCTTTGCTACAAAAGTACATCAATTATTAAGGGTATGTTTGATTTAATGCCTAATCGGAAAATAATTTAATTCACTAAATTAGAGATTGCTCAAAACCACGTGTAATTAAATTAATATTTTCGACAACCGTAAAAAAAGTTATACTTACGGAGTGTAATTTACGTGAGAAATCCATGCTTTTTTCCGATCGGTTTCCCACTGGCGATTTGAAAAGCTATAGAATTTTAATCTGGATATTTTATTTATAATATGGGTGCACTGAGGAACGCAGCAAATTTTATCAAAACTTTTCCTCAAAGCTTTCCTAATTTTTAATCATTAGTTTCTTTCAAAACGTCAAATGCAATTTATATTGCATATATAAAGAAAGCCGGTACTACTTATTTACTTACACAATTCTCCGCCAGAGGTAGCACGAGTCGCTGTTTGTCAAGCGTATAGCCGCAACCGTCTATGTACGAAATAGTGTACTGCCGAACGACGTAACTGTAACTGTCTACCTTCTTTCTTGTCGGATTGACGTCGAGGGCTTCGCTTCATTGGCGTGGTGGTCCGACATCGAAAAAAGATTTCCAGATTGCGAAAGGCATTTATTGATTGATACGTAGAAGTCTTGGAAACCATAATAAATGGCATGAAAGAGTTCCATATGAGGACTAATAGAGGGAAAACCAAGGTAATGGAGTGTGTTATGGGAAATAATGGAATAAAAAAGGGTGTTAGAATAATAAATTTTGGAGTGATAGGCTTAGTTCCTTCAACAGGCAAAATAGTATAATCTGAATTATTGATTGCTAAAATAATCATGACAGAAAATTAATTTTGATTTGATTTTCTTACGACTTCTCAACAGCCAGCGTTTTTTTCCTCTCGGTGTACATAGTTTCGTTCCACTTCTTGAATATATTTTGATGTTTTCATATCCCCAACCCATAGAATCATTAACAATTTAATTGATAATATTAAGTACAATGAATATGCAGAATAAATTTTATCCATATATATAGGTTGCATTGTAGATAGCATTGCGAATTATTCGACGCATTACTTGCGTAGGATGTTTCGTTTCCAATAAATTCCGGAAGGTCGGCTAGGACGAGGTCAGAGGACCGTGAAGCCATATGAATGACAAACTATACTTAGAAGGAACTTTTGGTTAATTCCCGAACGTTCAATTGGAGAAATTACTAAAAGAAGTGTGAACCGTCGTCAACAAGACGACAACTTGACACCTTCGAAGACTTCAACTTCAACATCCATACATCGCTCCTTCCCCAGTTCATAGTGGTTCAGGCAGTGGAATTTCGGTCTAGAATCAACCTTTAAGCTTGTCAGGTAAGTATTTTTTATTCTTTTTTAAAGTAAGAACTAAATTATTTTATGCGTGCCAATATGTTTGGAAATCAAGATTTTATTGTTTTTTAAAATGTACTAAATGAGACCGTATATTTTAATTTAATTTCAGTTTTTTAACATCTCATAGTTTGTTGTACAGTTTTCAACACATATTATTCACTAGGTAAAATATATTGTAACCGCCCGTTTCATATTTGGAAATATTTCTCTCTGTCATTACAGATTTCCATATCCTTAGCGATTGTTGTTAGTTTAATGCATCTTATTATTAATCAAGTGAATTCTAATAATACACCATGATAATACTGAATCGGAAACTCAAAACGTCTTTACCTTTAGATTAAAACAAAAACTTGAAACGTGGTTTACGTCATAATCTAGACCTTTACTTACGTTGTCCTTTGACACATTTCTATGTTTCTTTTTCTTTGCTGCATAAAATTTTAACTAGACTTTTCTATCCCATCCATTGTCGAGACAATGGGATGAGCCAGAGGACCTCGAATCTTCAACGAAATTGTTGCGTAGAGTCGAGGAGAAAAGAACGTATCTGCGGCATGTCAAACCGTTTTAAAGCTGAAAATAAATTAATTAAATTAGGACAAAACTAAACAATTTCAAGACAAATAATTACAGATTTCATTTTCTTAGACGATCTCCATTTCTATTTATTTTGAACATTTTTCTATAGTTAAAATAAGCATTTTTTAGTTACGCCATTATAGAGCGCAGCACTGTCGGAAGTGTGACAACGTTCATTCCTTCCCTTAAACTTTTGACAGAGCTCATTACAAAGACAAATTTCTAGGACTTCGTTCGAGTGACTTGAAGTGAACGGACGTATATCTCGGTGTCCGGAGGAAATTTGGGACTTGGAAAAATTCTATAAAATTGTATTAATTGTCAGAGCCTGTACACTGAGACGTCGATTTTTGACTCGATTTCTACTAAATTGCGACGAGGCGGCCCTAATCTGTGTCTGGGTGTTCGCCCATCCATCCTGTGGACAGCGGACCGGCGGCTGGTGGCTTCTGCTTACCGCGGCAACGGCTCGGAGGGACCATTCCTTGGTTCGGACCTGGCCAGTGGGTCTACCGGGGTAACTACGGGCAACATCGCGATCTACTGCCGCTGCGTTGAGCTTCTGACACCGCGGACCAGAGCTGCTGTTTCGACGACTTCGGACACACGCACATTAACAAGGTGAAGTAGTGTATATGTTGTTGTATCATTAGACACTCGAAGACTTTGAAATAAAATGACAAATAATTGCTCTAATTGAACTAAATTCTATGATAAAACAACATTTTATTTTTGTGTGCGTGCCCATTTTGAGCGTGTTTAATAATGAATTATTTGAAGAATTCAGTAAATGTAAAAATATTGTTCCTGTAAATATGTGTTAAACAAAGTGGTAAAACGGAGGATTTATAATATATTACTGATAATATTTATTGTGAATGAAACTCAATTCAGTGTTTTCAGATTTACAAACTATTTGTCCTACAAGCATCGGACGAGAAAGCGGAGAAAGTTGAGACCCTATCCGCCTATGTGTTTAATCATTTGTAAATTTTGTGTTTTTATTAAAATTAATGGACAAAGAAATTGTTACTTATGTATCGTATCGACCGCAAGAACCCCGAATCCAAAAATGCTCTACCGACTGAAATAGTTATAATTTCAAGTATTCACCAAAGTTTATTTTTTATAATATTACATATTCGTCCCCCATCCCCTCCCACCTTACTTACTCAAGTTATTAATGTTTAAGTTGAGAAAAGAATCGGATGGGGTTCGGAGGGGGAACAATCGTCAAAAGAATCGGCTGGTAGCAATGAGTGAATCGATTCTGAACGACTCGACAAAAAGAAACGATGTTCTCATCGCTACAGCAAAGCACACTACTGCTAGCGCGCGACTGTAGTTTTCTTTTTCTGGGCCTCTGAAATGTGAAAGGACACCCTGAATTTGTTTGAACCAGATAAAGATTATGTGATTTGTCAAAAAAATTCATCATTTGGATAGTAAATAGGGATGGATAGTAACTGACGTACCTCAAATCGACAGAAAGTGTCGCAAGTTTGGGAAAGGACTAACATGTCTAACATTCGAGTACTTTAGCCCCCTTCTTCAGGGAATTATGCCTGAATGTCGTGGCGGTCAGCCACAGTGAGTTGGCACCTAAAATATAATAAGAGTTTCAGGAAAGCAAAAGTAAACTACTATTACTGTCTAAATATAATAGAAGCATAATAGTTGGCGTATGCATATAACCAGCGCTTGAACTCAGACTATGATCGGACATAAGATCTACATTACCACGCGATGTAAATGAAGAAAATTGATTAAATAATTATTATAAACTGGGCTGGAAGCATAAAGGAAGGCGATCATTTAAATTTCAGTCTAAATTTACCCTGGCCCTTTTTTCTCTTGATAGCAATCAGGGCGCTGTATTTTATATTTCTAGCCATCTTATTTCCACACCATGATAATGCGCCGGTGTAATGCACTCGAAGCCATATTGGATGTCATTACAGAGACACTATTTGCATATATAACGTAGTAGTAGTAATTCAGCCCTCGTTACAAAGTTTACGATGGAATCCGTTGAGGGAGTTTGTTCGTCAATGTGCTTCGGACAGCCATGAGGCCGTTACAGCCGAAGTGGCAATGTTTTCGCTTTAATGGCGGAGGTAGACATTTCTCCATGGGACTTCCTCTAAATTTACAGCAACGTGTGTGGAAAACGCGACTCCGTAGTGCGCAGTAAATCTGCGGCCCGTGAAATACGACATTCCGCATTGCAAGACGTGAATACAATAAAAAACAGCTTCACCTAGACGTACTATTACTTCAGTGGACCAAGTTAACCTTCTGCATAATTAGTTTGTGATTTTGTTAACTGTTCAGTAGTAATTCTTTCTCCTAAATTACTGGCGTGAGAGCAATGAAAATACGAACTTTCAAAGGACATGACTTTAAAATTATAACTCACATCTATGCATATATTTTCAAATTATTCGTTAATTAATGTTTTTAAATTTGTGCCATTACTAAAATGAAGGTACAACAAATAGTTACACGTTAGTATTAGCGTAGTCACCTTACAATCGTAGGCACTAACGTTTCGCTGTGGTTATGAGTATAAAAGTGTATCGTCATACGTAGAGCGATGCTCGAAAGGTATTTATTGGCAATAATTATTTCAATTTCGAAGTGCGAAAAATTTCCTGCGTTTATTAAAATTAAATTATTTTAGTATCAATCGAAATATGCAAGTGGATTAAAATTTTTTGTGCAAACACGTTTAGAAAGTTTCATTACCCGTATTAAAAAGATCCAACGAGTGTCCAAAAGTACTGAAAAATTTGAGAAAGATTTGAAGGGTGGACAGTCTACTAAATAAACACTTTGCTTTCAGGTTTAGAAATTTGTCAACACGGAATTATTTTCTTTGCCAATAATATCGCTTCTGTTGCCAATGACTTTTGCAGCACGGCTGTCAGTCTTGGGGGGGGGGGGGGTAGGCACGCCCAGATTTACTACCTGCTTCCCGTTTGCCGTTGCTGAGGGGTCAGTGACCCTATAACGGTCCCGAGAAAGAGGCTTTCCATCAATAGTTACAAAATATTGTGTAAGGTTCTTTTCTCACAAGGCAAATCCACAAAGAAAGAGATTCCGTCAAATTGTTCAGAAAGTGAACAAATTATCCGACACACGCCACGTCACGTGCTACATATTCATTGTCTTCCATTTATTCGAAGCCTTCAGGGAAAGGGCACCTGTGGTTGAGCCGTAATTATTTGAATTAATATTGCTGCACTGCTTGGAGTCTGAAATAAATGTAATATAAGCGGTACAAGAGACCTAAAGTAAACAATCTGCTATCCGAAAAATATTTGATAGGTAAAATGGAAAGTAGTCACATTAAAACGAGATTTGAGAGGGTAAAAATTCAATTGACCAGAGTATTTATGGAAAAGCGTTGTATTAAAAATATTATCCGGCGGTAATTTTATGTATAAATTTCTTCATATGAGCAGTAAGTATTTCAAATTTCATATTGCGACAATTTCCGTTATTATAATAATAGATACGAACTTATGTTAGCAGACATTATGTTTTTGTATAAATTCTTCTCGAGTTTCCAACCGGGTCAAAGATTTTAACAGCCTGTTAAAATCTTTGACCCGGTTGGAAACTCGAGAAGAATTTATACATGCCATTCACCGGGAAAGACCTCGTACTTTAATTATGTTTTTGTTTTCCTCCTGCTTCAAATTTTGTCAGTTTACTTTATAAGAGCTATTTGAGTAAGACGCAAAGCCAGATTCGAAACGTCGGCATCTCTAAATTTGTTAATTAGTTCTCTCTATTTTGTAAGGTTTGTTTATTAATATAAAGTCGTATCTGTTTTTTTAGTTCCTCATACGGTAATATTTACATTATTGTCATTATTATAGCCAAACAGGTTAATCTCTTTTAATGGAAACCGCTCTCGATGACTTACGTCAGGCAACTGAAGACTGTCAGTCTGATTGACCATGCACGGTACTGACTGACGCCAGGGTTGTCAGTCTGATCGATCATTGAAACTGACAGTCTTGAATGACCGTGTAGAGGCCCCTTTAAGATTTCTCGAATTTTCAACACGTCATGCAGTCAATACCAAGAAACATCGCTGCAAATTTGAAAAAAGGTAACTAAAGGAATTGCTGATGTGGTTATAAACTGTCCAAACAGTGTAAACCCAAACAATAATTTATTTGCCTCAAAACGCAGTAACTTTCTTCGTTGTTCTATACATTCAAAATAAATTTATGGCCCTTGAAGACAATAATTTATAAAGTTCTAAGTAAACAAAGTCCAAACACATCAAGTCACCTGACACAATCTCTGTTACAACGAAATAACAATCTCCGTTATGGGCCGACAAAGACCCAATTGATTCGTCGGGCCCTTCATCCCCGTTAATGTGTTTCTGGTCTCAAATAGAAATTAGAATACTAAATTAAATGAGCAAAACTTTCTCGTTACGTCCCACGGTGCGTCTAGCAACAGTAGAGAACTAAAACTAAATCAGATGAACTATGGAATAATTTAAGAATACATGTTAATAAGATTTTTAGTCTAAAACATTAATACTTCTTAGATACTTTGTTTGAGCTACTCCACCCTTATTTAGGTTTTCTTAAGTGGATAAATAATGTGGATAATAGACAAGGAACTACGGCTTCTTTTGTTAAGTTACAATCGTTACGTTAGTACGGACAAAGAGCAGCCTTTGTGACTTAAGAATTATCTTTGATTCTCGTTGCTGAGTCGAGCACTCAGAGTAATGCAGCTTCATGTTACTTGAGCCAGATGTTGTGAGGTTTCTTGCTCCCGGCCTCCTCGAAAGCTCTCGTCAATCAATCTTGTAGACGGACGTATCTCGTTTGCTTCGGCCAGAAACGAGGAATTGATATTTTATAAATTGGATTTGCTACAGTCTGTGCCTTACGTGCTTTCATGTTCCCTATACTTGACTCCAGCTTCGTAAATATTATAACAGATTTAACCGACTCAGATAAAGCGAACTGACGGATATATCTACGATTCGAATCAATTCAATATATTATACAGACAGAAATGATAACAGTATCAGTATAGACGTAAGCCATTATTTCGAACGAGCTGGTGTTGCCAGGAATTTAATTAATATTACCCCACTACAATATTTAATTCGACAAGTGTGCGTTGTTTTTTGAATATTTACTATTCACACCACCTAGTCCATGCGAACTGGCAGATGATAATTCACCATAACCACAGCGATGACTCAAGTAAAGAAATCTAGCGTTACCATAAATAAGCACAAGAGGTTAAAAAGTCTGAAGAATATAAAATTAAGACAGACGAAAATATTCTTGTGGTGCCGGGTAATTTTTTAAAGAAAGGTAACATTTAGAATGTTTTTGGTTACTAAAAACTAAATTTAAAAAAGAGGAATAATTATTATCTAGGAATTTAGTGGGCACCAAACAAAAGTTGATATCGAATTTTGACTAAGATAACCAGGGGCGAGAAACGTGAATCTTTATACATCGCCCCTCAGCTTGCAGATCAGTAGGCTCAGGATGTTGGTGATGCTCGTAGGTTCTCGGGCAGTCGCAGTCGTCGGAAACAGCTACTTGTTGCTGTCTCTAGCGCCCACAATCGGTCATTTGTAGATGAAGGGAATCCACCAAATCATTGTCGAATCATCAGCAAGGATATCTGCAATTTCAAAACTAAAAGTGTACTAGCACATCTACGAAACTGGCAATAGTGCATACTCGATTCTCATTAACGGCTGAATAAATGCAATTTAAGTTGCAGATCATCCCCTAAGAGAGGTTGGAAGGGGGTAAAACAGACTTCCGAAAACTATCTTAAACGGATGGAACAATTTCGACCAAATTTTGAAAAGATGTTCTTGGCGAACCGAACTCAACACAATTAGATTAATACACTGCTACAACCCATTGGGGCCGGGGCTGAGGGGCGGTAATTTTTAAAAATCCATAAACTGCCGTAATTTATTTAATTAATTTGATAGCGTTTTCCGTAAGTTTGTTAGCGTATAATTTCAGCCCGATTCATATGGTACTGTAGGGACCGTAATATGAAAATGAAAACAAAAAAGTGAAGTTTGGTATCGAAATAGGTCCTATTGGAGTCTTCATTCTGACATTTTGAATGCGAATTAAATTACTGTTCATCCTCTAGCACGGGTAAAACACACTTCTGCTTAATACATTTAAAAGATAGAACAATGTTGACAAAATTTTGTTTCCATATTCCTCGAGACCCAAAACCAAATAATTTGGAGGTGGGACACGGCTATCACACCTAGGGGGAGGGGGTGGAACGTTTATGTGTAATGAAGGCTCATATGTGAGTCGAAAAAAATTCTTGAGGTCAATAACATTTATATTGTTTTTCCGACAATATTTGTGTATAATTTCAACCCCTTGTAGCATGTGAGGTGTGAGGATGGAAATTAGTCATATGAAAATAACAAGGAAACTATCAAGTTTGGTGTCGAAACCGGTTGCTGTGATACATTAGAACTTTTAAATATGTGATTTAAATAAAAATTGATTTATATTCTGTTAGAATACTGAAAACATATTTATTCCTGCTATTGTACCAGAGGTATTTTTGAATCTCTTGATATACTGGGAGTATAGTTGAGGTTCATATTGTGACGTTTTCGATGCCAGTTGAATCATGTGTTGACCAAGGATTAAATAATGTACCGGGATAATATAAATGAATACCCGGGAACGCCGGATCCCCAGCTCGTTATTTTATAACTTTTGCTCCGCATACATTTTCTGGCGGGGGTTAAATGTGTGTCCTTGGGTATGAGAAGAGACTTGATAGAGAAAAAGTCACTTGGGGATTGAATTTTGAAGAAGAGGGCGAGAGAAGACGTAATGGTGAAACAGTCGGGGAATGATTTTGAAGAAGGAGACGAAGTGCGAGGAGACAGTGTGGCAGTTGGACCATGGAATTGAGTCTGGCCGTACCATTGGCGAGAGAGGGATGCGAAACTAGCTGGTTGCCAGAGACGGAAGGAGACGCTGCTTCTAGGAAGGAAGCCCAGTTGTGCCGAGAAAGGATGCAGTTGCCTACCAAAACCTGTAATCAGGTGTGTCAATGTCTATTCATCAAAATAAGTATGACTAATTCCTGCTACTCAACAACGCCCGCATATTTATGCCCCGCAATAGATTGAGTCCCTTTTAAATCTGATCTAGTAGTGGTAATATATTGGACCCTCAATTTTTAAAAGCCGTAATTGTTTTAATAAATTAATTTTTTAATGTTCACGTAATAAAATTGTTATAATTTAAATTAAAAGCATCATTCCCACTATTCGTTTTTATACAGCATCATCCCGGACTGGCTCAGTGACACAAGCAATTAGTAAATGAGATGTCATGAGTTCTATTCCCGGGTCCGGTCATGAATTGTTCAATTCTGACAATAAAAATCACTTAATAATTTAACAAAAAATTATTTTATGTAGTTTCAGTTATTTAGTGGCTTGATTTTAAACTGTCTTCTTTGATAATTAAATTGTGTCTTAATCAGAGCCTCATAAAACTGACGAATATGATTGCTATTATTTTTACTACAGGTGGGTATTTGCCCGGTAGCAGTTTGTTGATAAAATTAAAGTACAAAGATAAGTTGTTGATAAACTAAATGAACAAAGATAAATTATAGAAAAAAATTAAAAATACCATTTTAAATTTTTCATGTCCTTTTATTTTACAAAATAAGCACATAACTTTTCAGTGTTTTTAACTTATTTTAGAAAACATTTGTATTCTCTAGTACCCTTGCAGGCAAAGCATTTGTGGTTAGCGGCACGTTTTAATTTCCTATTTTATATTCCCCGGGGAAGACGATTTTCTTTTTAGTAAAAATAATTGTTTTACTCGAAGATGGATTTATTCTCATCCTATTAATTTCTGCCCATTGATATATCTAATCGACACACAGGCGCTGCGGGAGTTTCTCGCAGACGCTTCAGCCCAGAGTGACTGCGGGGCTTACCTGATCATGTCGGGGATGCCTCGCACTCTCTCTGGGTATTTTTTATCAAAGTTCTCATATGCCGAGACACCTTCACCTATTTTAGGAGGTATATGTACTGGGGTCAAAGACCTTGGGCATATGGCAAGAGTTGTCCGCTAATCCCATTGGATCAGTCGGCCAATTGCCTCCTGAAATTGGTGGAGACACGGAGAAGGGAATGCTGCGTCCCCACAGCAAACTCGTCTCCCGTCATTCGGAAGGGCGTGAGAATAGTACCCAATGCCCGACCTACCTGCATCTCATTAGGTGAAACACCGGGTAGGATCCTTAAACCATAGCCCGGAGGCCCTAGTTAACCCTTGGCTACGTTACTCTACCTTCCGCATCCCCCCTTTTCAATTCCCTTCCTATGCTATTAAAGGGGAGTTGCCTGTTTCAGGATCACCCTCATGTATCCTGTTAACCAAAAAAAAAAAATCTAATCGAAATCTGCTTGAAGAGCGATTTCACCATCTATATTCTCTATAATTTTGTAAATTATGCAGTCGTCCTCGAACAATTTAATTTTAGAATCTATTCCCGTCGACAGGTCATTCACAAAAGCGAAGCCCGATTACACTTCCTTGCGGTACACCGGATGTAATTTCTATAGGATCGGATAGTTCTTCATTTAACCGAATTCTATGTACGCCATTGTTCAAAAATTCCCTAATCCATTCAGTTAAGCGATTATCTATTCTCGATTCCGTAAGTTTAGCTAACAAAATATTGCGTGGTATTGCCTTGATAAGTAAAACTGTGTGAATTAATAATATATTAAGAATAAAATTTGAAAAAAACATTAAAAAGCATATGACATTGTCTAAAAGTACAGCATTCTAAGGCATTTATTTTATCTTGTGTAATTTCTTCTTATTTGAAACATTGCCTACATGATTAAGTGGTGCTCTTGTTGTAAGAATTATTTAATGATAGGAACGTAATACTCAAAATTACTAATTTCATGCGAAAGAATCAATTATTTATCTATATCGTAAAATTACTGAATATTTACACAGGAGCAAAATTGAAATATTTCAAAGCACACATTTAAATTAGGGATACAATAATTCAGAGAGGTTTGGGGCTACCGATTGTTTCAAGATTTGAAATTCACAGAAACATAGCAATCTAACGTCTTTGTATGCAAGTTATTTTGTTACTTCAAGAAAACTGTGAAGTGCGAAGATATTGTTGAAGTTTCCTTCCAACTAGTTGTGTAGTAATTTGCAGGCTAATATTTTTTCTCTCGCGTAGTAGATCTGATGCAATTTGTGATGCAATAATTTAAATTGGCTGTCTTATAACATTACTTATGTATTAGTAGGTTGACGCTGCGTGGAATCTGCTCAAGCCGTTATAATAAATGCATATGGGACCTCTATCTCCCTTGCACACTCCATTGAATTGATATTATCCGCACGAAGGTTCCCCGAAAGAAATTGTTCCTTGAGGAGGAACGCCGTAAGTCCAGCCATAAATAATTTGCCACCTCTGTATTCACTCTGCTTTCCTAAGTGAATTGAAAAAAGGGGAAACCTCTGGCAACAATGTCACGTGGGCCGAATAAATAGCTTCAATTTATACTCACGATCGTTTGAATAAGACCAGAAAATACTCTCATCCAGGAAATCCAAATTCAGAGTATCTTCAATTTTGTCGTATTTCTCTATCGACGACTAATCTGTCAACTATATCAAATTTACTAATGAACATATTTATTAACCATTAATATATAAACACATATTTACTGTCTTTCCGTCATATTCATGTTAAAAAATTAATAACGATCATCATCTCTGTATATTCTTCTCGTTACATCAACATAGTTGAAACTATTAGAATAAATACAATGTTTTTATTTTATTTGTCAAATTCAAAAGAATAAATAATATTACAAAAGTAATCTTAAGGGACACGGGGACTGAAATTTTAAATTCCTGAAAATGGATTGCTACTGAGGTGAAAATTTAACTGTGTGTTAACAACGTACATGTGTAGCAATGTACAAAATTTTGTTTTTGTTGAGATATTTTGAAAATTATTTTCAAAATTTGGCAGTTTTGTAGCTGTTTCTTGCGTTACGTACTTGAATATATTTGAGCATGATTACATTAATATGTAGGGCTGACCGTTGTTATCAACTGTCAGTATTATGTTTGAAATTGAATAAATCTGTAGGGAGAAAATAGTTTTTTACTTATAGCTTCATACGGTTACTTAAAAATTGGCACTTTTCAGCATTTTTGAAAAACTTTTTTTTACCTGAACTACTAAAATAATTAGAAAACTAATAATAGTATTTGAAGATATTAGGATGTAGATAGGAAAAAATCTTAATATTTGTGACGCACAGAAGGTTTTTGGTAACAGAAATCTTGATGCTGAGAAAAACACATTTTTCTGAAAAAATGAATCAAACATATTAATTAAAATTGTCCTGCTGCATATGTTTCAACTTCCTTATTTTGTTAGGTAGATTCTCTTTTCATTACTGAATTTATAGGCACATTAATATAAAAATATTAGCAAATCTTTTTTTTCGAAATGACAGTCCCCATATCCCTTAAGTAGCAAGGTAATATACATTTCATCTTTCATGCATAATATTACATGGAAATAATTGTTAACAGAATATATTTATAAATGAGAAATACTCTAAAAAATACCATTATGGAACGAGAAAATTGAAAACTAAATGTTTCAGAAGCTTGTGCCATAGGTTGAAATGCACGAAAATGTTGTCATTTCTTATTCCTCTGCCTGTGCTTCATCACATTATGAGCATTAATATACAATGGAGATGGGTCGGAGTCGCTCTATAGCGACTCTCGTTCCTTACAACGATTCGCTGACCGAGAATCGTTCAAATGATATTTTAGCTCCTTCGTTATATACTCGCGTCACCCGAATATGGACAGTATGCGAAATACACACACACAACACACACACACACACATATATATATGTATCTCTGAGCATGTTTATTATGAATATTAGCAAGATAATAATTAAACTGACAGCTGTGGTGCATGGGTGAGTTAATGTGTTTATATCATTGTATTAATAGTACATTATTAATTACTTACTGAAGAACGTCGATAATTTTAATGATAATTATGTTGATTTTGAATCCTACCGCTCAAATATTATTCCCAACAAAATGAGTGAAATGAAATTTAGTGCATCAAAGGTAAGATTAATAAAGTCATCACTGTAACGTTGTTCGTGAGCGAACTGCACCTCAGAGTCGGAGCAGGAGTGTGAATATCCCGTTTATAGTCTTTAAAACGCCCACAGCTCAGCACTCTCGTTCGTTCGAGAGCAGAGCGATGCGCAGTGGTTGAGTGGAGCGGAGTATTTTAGCCAGTCCCACTTCTCGAGCGGGAGCCGTGAAAAGAGTCATCCGCTCCCTAGTTCAGAGCGAGCTGGAGGTCAGTCGTCGGAAGGAGTCGTTCGTTTTTAACGAGTCACTGTCGAGTGACACCTCTCTATTATTGAATAATAATATTCTACTTGAGCCATAAGGCCATGTTCACGTGTTTCTCATAAATAACGTCAGTCAATTTATTATATAAATACAGAACGTGTTCCCACAGAAAGTTTGGTTTTACCATTGCTACAGATTAAGAAAATATGTTACATTAGAATACCCAGGAAGATGAAGTACCATATATCTTCACCTGATAATTACTATGTTTTTATTTTTAATTCAGCATGATCCTTCACGAATTCATTTAAAGTTATTTGATTTTAAAGCTTCGATATCGCGGGGCCATTGCTCTGCTACCCAACACGAACGGAATACGACACGCGTAACTCGTCTTTGTATTTGCGTATGTCGTAACTCATATTTCTCAAGACGTGTATTATATCAAGATAATACTAGATACGCTCATACGATGAACAGTCGTAATTATACAATTACTTTTTCACTGAAACCCTCGTAATATACGTTTTCCGAAATATATTTTTATACGAGTTGTGAGCAAAAACTAACGGGAATTTATTAATTTTGTGGGCTTTAGAAATCCGATTTTCAAAGATATATTTTTCAATTTGTTGGTACAAATGTTCGTTAACTATGTTGCAACTGACAGCCAATTTTAATGCTTAGTTTATTTTTGGCAGTTGAAAAGGTTAGGAGTGTTTCCGTGTGCTCAGAGTTATTATGCTTTTTGAAAAAAATGAATCAAAGAATTTGCATAATATTTTGCTTTAAAAATGGAATAAAGCACAGTTTTTTGGGAGAGCGGGAGGTAACAGGCTACATGATGGTGATCTTGAAACTAAAAAACTTTAGTATTATAGGAAGAGAATTGAAAGCACCGTATTAGAAATATTAATCTGTCTTTTGGTGAATCTATTATTAGTAAGACAAGAGTGGTACAGACGTTTCAAAGAGGGCAGTGAAGATGATAACAGTGTAGATATTGACCGCCCTGAAAGCCCTAACACATCAACAACTGTTCTTTTTATTCAATAACAAGAAGTTGATTCTTGAAAATCGCGGAATCAGTATCAGAGAGGATGCTCATGATGTCGAATTATCACTTCCCGGGTCTGAAGATTATTTCAATTTTGTACAGTCCCTACATTCTGCCGTATGTTGTAAAATAGGGCCCACTAAAGTCCTATACGTAATAGCCTTAGTCCTTATGAATATTTTATTCCAAACCATTCGCACGAATATAGTGCTTTCCATCCCTTATTGGCTATTTAATTTACATGTTCCCTTTATGATTAACTTTTAATCAACGTCACACACAAATATTTCCAGCTGTTGGAAATTAATAATATTTTGTCTCATAGTTTGTAATTTACACCCTCACAATTGTTCTGATTTGTACAACTGATTGCATAACTTTTGGATGCATTTATTTTCATAGTATTTTGTTAGGACGAGTTAAATATTTTATTTAAATATGGCTGAAGAGCATCAACGTCTTCTATTGGCTGTTTCAATTTCCCTATAAACAAATGGGTTGTCTTAGAGCTGAGAATTATATGTAACCAAGATTCGAGCTGAATGGAGCTATTCCTAGGAGCTAAATAAAGTTTGTAAGTTTATAAACAATTCAAGTTTGCCAAAATTTCAAGTGTTGTGACTCCGCGAATTATTGTATCATTAAAAATTTTATTTTTTCGCTTAAACTTCATTTAAATTTTGCGTGTAACACCAAAATTATGGAAAATTTTGCAAATTTAATACTTAAAATAAAATCTGTGTTTACAAAATATGTACATTTAAAATATCAAAGGATTTGTTGTATTATTTTAGGTGTAGAAAGAAAATATTATTATCGATTAATGAGCTAAACGTTTATCAGATCAAATCTAAATTTAAAAACAGATACACAAAATTTATACTCTATATGTGACTCTCTATAAAAGTGTAGTTCTTATAGTTTAAAAAATTCGATTACAACAATGTAAGTTTAGCGGTGTTTTTCTTTGGCATTGTTTTCAGTTATTTCGGCCCTTAATGTTGCCGAAGCAACACAAAATTTATGTTGTGGTTTTCGATGTAACAACATCATACAGCCAAAGATCGAAGATTTTTCCGGTGTATATTCTGGTTAAACATTTCATGGCTATTCTTCGTATTCACCTATATATATATTTCTAGAAATGACTAAACAGATCACGAAACTTGAGGATAAAATGTCTTCCATTTCAGTTTAAAGTTCTTCTGTTTCAAATGTTTTAATAGTTGTTTTATTTATAAAAGTAAAGCCAACATTAATACAGTCACAAATATTTATTTCTGTACTTCAAACAACCCGGACCTATCGATATCTGGTCATATCATATTATTCGAATGTCTAGATAAAAATATATTCGTTTCCATTATGATTAACCAACATAATCCGCTTTTCATAGAACAATCAGTTTACTAAATAAACTAAGTAAATACAATGCATGCACGAACACCTAGTAATGCAAAGTGACTGTACTATGAAATAAGGTAGTATAATACGGATGTATGACGATAACCAGTATGAGCACGAATATATTTATATTCAGACATTAGTTGTATACGATACGAAAAGAGAGCGAAAGCTCCGGCGTATTTGAAGAGGTTGTTCAGATATTCTCGCAGTAAATACAGAAATTATAAGACTTTTTTTCATATTTTATTTTCATTGAAATTATCGTTTGTCTGTTTAAAAATTAGTACTTAATTTAGGGTTTTCCCTGCATCTCTTTTAGGTGAAACGCCGAGTAGGATCCTTAAACAATAGTCCGGGGGTCCTAGTTAAGCTCTAATTTCCACATCCTCTCTTTTAAATTTATTTCCTATAATATTAAAGGCGTGTTGCCTCTTTCGGGATTACCCTTATGTAGATTGTTACCCAAAATAAAAAAAACTGAGGATCGGCGTTTGTCAGTACTGACACTACTAAGTGTGATGGGGTTCGAACTTAATGTGATTAATATTCTAATGGAAGGAAGGTTAATTCAAGATTTAAGTAAAATTATATTGATTTCATTGACCATATTTAGGTTATAAAATTATTAATAAATTATTGAATGATTAAAGGAAAAGAAAATGATTTTAAACATAAAGTAAATTTATTTAATAAAAGGACATATATGAAAGGACTATAAGCTCCGTCAAGCAGCAAAGTGAGATGTATTTCATCAGGGCTATTGTGGATAATGGTAGAAATGAAAGAAAATCACTCATTCTACAGCCAGGGGGAGAAACGTAAACTTAACGACTTAATCCAGCCTGTATTTCGTGCGGACGATGCCATGACTGGCCAGGCAGGTCCAGTCACAGCAATTCACCAGGTGTCGTGATGTGATGGTCCACAGCGACTAAGCAGGAGTGGGTATTTTACACGAATGTAGGTCGTGATGGTCCACAACGACGAAAGGATGTTTTGAGTTTATATTGCGTTGCAGAGAAGATTAACTTGTCCACTTCGTTTCGCGGTTCCAATATAGTTAACTTTTCTGTTGCGGAGATTATGATTTCCGTCCGCGGTTCCAGGACTAGACTGTGCCAACTTTTAGATGTGATCTCCTTTTTCTCTCCAAATCGTGTCAAAAATGTCTCGACCGTTACTTGTTGTTTGGTCGGCATAATATGCTCATCTAAAGAAAATGACATGCTTCGCACGTGTCTGTCCCTCAACGTAGCGGCTCTTCCCTAAATTTATTGCCCGTGACAGCTTCGGTTTTCCACTTAAACTATCCTACCCGGTGTTTCACCTAAAGAGATGCACGGAAGGTCGGGTTATTGGGTATTATTCTCACACCCTACCGAATGATGGGAGACGAGTTTGCAGTACGGTCGCAGCATTCTCTCCTCTGTGTTTTCACCAGTTTTATGTGGTAGGTGGTCGACTGGTACAATTGGATCAGGGAACAACTCACAGAATTGGGGAGGGGGGGATTAACAGGCTACATGTGGGTGATCCTGAAACAGGCAACTAACTCCTCTTTAATATCATAAGAAGGGAATGAAAAGGGGGGATGCGGAAGGTAGAGAAGGGTAGCCAAAGGTTGACTAGGGGCCCCAGGCTGTAGTTTAAGGATCCTAAAAGGTGTGACGTCCGGGGGCCGAAATTTTTGTTACATTTTAATTAAAGACTGAGGAGGTTCCGAAAGTTGGAGGACGAAACGTTTTCAAATAAAATATATTCATTTCTGACTTTTGGCCACTCTTTGTGTTTTCTCTTACAGTCTTTGAAATATGATGCAGACTGCAATACAGCATATTTACTTTAGCCTGCAAACCTCCTAATTGGCGAGACATCACTTGCTGCACCATCGTAACTCTGAGCGACGAGTTTCAAACCACGATTTAATTTATTTACAGTGTCCTGTACAATTTTGAACAAAGCTCCTGCTGATATGTCCAAAGACCATTCTTCAATGGTGCCATTTCTCGATACATAGCAAACAATTCTTGAAAGCTGATTGATATTGATGCCATCAGTAGATTTAGATTTATTGTTGTTTCCATTAATCCTCGATTGAGGAAATAGGATACGTCATACATTAAAAATTAAAAATGAACAAAATAAAGTAAATAATTAAAGACAAATAAACTTAAAAAAAATTAGTAAAAGAAAGTGTATATAGACAAAAGTCAATATAAACACAACACGGACACACACTCGGAAACACAAACAAGCACACACTGAGGAAGACGGAATGGAGTTTTAACTACTTGGAGCTCTGCGATCAGGAAACTGTCCTTCCCTCTGTCGTAGCTCCAGGCAATACATGAAACAAACAAACAAAAGAGCAGAAAAAACTGAATAGAAATTTTAAGATATGTGATGTGCTATTTTATAAGGCATCTCATTCAACACTTTTTGCAGGAACCTTGATTTAAATACTAGAAGGACGATTAAGAAAATCCTGTACCGAGTAAAACGCGCCATTTAAAAGAATAGTTTTTCTCTGCTTCACGAAGCTTTTGTAGGTACTATTTTTAAGCTCTGGCGGAAGGCTGTTGTATAAAATTATCCCGGTATTGTGAATACTTTTCTGGTGTAGAGCAAGGCGATGCTTGTCCACATGACCTTAGAGCTGAACGATTTCTAGTCGCGTATTCATGAAACTCGCCATTTGTTTGAAACAAATTAGTGTTTCGCTTTACAAACTTTAATATTTCATAAATATATACGCTTGGTAAAGTAAGTATTTGCAAACTTTTGAAGAAATTCGTGCTGGAAAGTATTCTAATTGCACGCTTTTGCAACTTAAATATTTCATTAGTCCTTGAGCAGTTTCCCCAATTAGAGATGCCATAGCTCATAATTGAATGAAAATACGCGAAATAAACCATTTTGACGTACTTTTTGTAAACGTGTTGCATTAGTGTTCTCAGAGAATAACAAGCTGAACTTAGTTTTCCGGCAAGCAGATCTATATGGTCATTCCACTTTAATTTATCGTCAATCCGAAGGCAGAGGAAAGGTGCATTAGCTGAGAACTTGTCTACTGGTAGTTTCATATAGAATGATACAAATAAAAGTACTCTCCTATCTCCTTTGCAATATGGGCCAAGGCAACATTTGCAACTAAGGAAATTAAATCGTTTTGAATTATAATGTAAATAATTTGGAATTTAATAGTGAAACATTTTTGCTAAAAATCTGACGAAATTAATTTAATAATGTTTTATATAATCTTATGTTATGTTTGATTCTTTTACTTATCTTACATCAGTTCAGATATTACTTGTGGATCGAGTAACCCGACCTATCAAGTTTATTCAGAGCAATTTTGCTGGAAGAACTGTATTGGTTTGATTTTATGGATCCAATGTATTTTGGGAAACATCATTCAACTAATCCATTTTCATTATTAGCCCTGATTTCCAATTTCAAAGTTATTGAAAGAACAGAAAAGAGTGCAGGGAAGTTACTATATTTTTATATCAAAACAAAAAACAATAATCCGAATGATCCTGCATCAGTCTCGCTAGTGTGCGGTAAAAGATATTTCTATTGCAAACTTGAGTGCATGACTTGGTTGCGACTCATTCGAATTTAAGTTTCCAAACAGTTTTATGTGTGCGGAAGGCCTTAGGAACATATAGAAATCGTTTAGTGACAAAAAGAGGACGATTGGAATTTACAAAATTGTAGACAATCTGACAGTCGGATTTACAACGACGCGTTTGACGCAACGTAGTGAAATTAAAATATAGACTCCCTAGAGTCCCATAAAATTGAAGTAATCAATTTTTCCGTTAAGGACATCAAGTGGGGAAAATTTTGGGCCAATGATTTGCCGAACACGATGGTAATAATTGCAGAAGAGCAACCTAGAGCTGCATGGAAATCTTGTATGAAGGAGCAAGAAAAAGAAATGAAAAGATTACACATTACTAGAGACTACAGTTTAAGAACAGGTTTTAGACTGTATATAATTTGTTTTTAAACATTTCTGAAGTTGTTTTCAAGGTGAAATAGAAGTCAGGTAGGGAAATAGGAGATTCGGAAGCACAGCCACGCAGCGAATGAGGAGTGCTCAGACAGGAACGAGGACCACCACGAGAATTGTCGCATTAATGATAATCATCCTGTCGCAAGCGTGACAACCAGTGTAAGAGAGAGGAGGATCAGTTTGGAGATTAGCTCCAAATTATTCAGCATACCCTAGGGACAAGAGAAGTAATATTGACTCTGCGTCTAATAGAAAACATAAAAATAAACATCTATTTTCATGGCATTTATAGATTTAGAAAAAGTATTTGATAATGTGAACTGGAACATACCATTAATGATTTTGAAGATAATAGGAATAAAATATCGAAAAAGGAGACTTATCCTTAATCACTACAGAAGGCAGTCAGCAGTAATTTGAATTGAAGATCAAGAAACGGGTTAAATAAGGATGCAATCCGTCGTCCATGCTCTTTAACTTATATATAGAACAGGCGACGAAGAAAGTTAAAACGTAATGTGGAAAAGAAATCATACTGCAAGGAGAAGAAATAAAAACTCTACGCTTTTGCCGATGACACTGTACTATTTGGGGAGTCAGAAGAAAACTTGGAAACCATAATACAGTGCATGAATGTGGTTCTGAGGAAAGAGTTCAATATGAGGATTAATAAAGGGTAAACCCAGGTAATGGAGTGTAGTATGGGAAACAGTGGAATAACAAAGGGTGTTAGATTGGGAAGGGATATTTTGAAGGAAGTTAATGAATTATAATACTTGGGGAGCGTAATTACTAGGTATAGTAGAAGTATAGTAGACATAAAGAGTAGGATAGCACAGGCAAGGAAGGCTTTCGCGAAAAGGGGAATTTATTTACGACTAATATAAGTGTGAATATTAGGAAATAGTTGCTAAAAATGTTCTTATGGAGCGTGGCGTTATATGGGTGCAAAGCGTGGACAATAGGAGTTGCGGAACGGAAAATAATAGAATCCTTTGAAATGTGGTGCTATAGGAGAATGCTGAAAATCAGACGGGTGGATAGAATCACCAACGAGGAAGTTTTAAACAGAATAGAGGAAGAGCGACGTTGACCAAGAGAAGGGGTAGATTAATAGGCCACGTTGTGAGACATGAGGATGGATCTTGTAAAATTTTTATTGGGGGAAGTGTGTGGGGTAAGAACAGAAAAGGGAGGCCAATAATGGCATACAGTAAGTAAATTAGGGAGGATATGCGAAATGAAAAGGCTTGCGCGCAAGATATGTTAGCATGGAGGATTGAATCAGACAAGTCTTAGGACTGAAATCCACAACAACACTACTTTTCTTTCCGATCTGAAATTATCGTGTAAATTTCTGTTAGCCAAATTTTAAGTTTCATCTCTATAATTGCTTTTCGTCAAATCATTGTTACAAGTTTCGGGTTAATATTGCATGAATTTTGTAATTTTTTCTTTCCTTTCTTTAAATCCAAATGTTAAGTATAAATTTATTGTAGTGATATTTTTTGTTACTGAAATAATTTGCAAGTTATAATTTAAATGAATTCAATTAATTCTGAATATAGTTGTCTGAAACAACTTCATGAACATCATATTTTAAATTCTGTAGATTTATATTTAATTTAGGTGTCATTTATCATTAATATATTCTCTGATGCGTCATCAAAGATACGATCAAACGTTTGACTTCTATTTATATTTAGGTCTCATTTCACTTTAATGTATTATATAATGCGTCATAGGTTATACCAAACGTTGCAATTCTATTTGAATTATTAATTTAAAAGGGAATGTAAAACTAGACTTAAACAGCATATTAGATTTACGATTTTTCTGATTTTATCGATAATTCATTTGTTTTGGAAATAATGTCAAATCAAGTGAGCCCGTTTTCATTTTTTTTTACTAAACGTAGTATCATTATAATTTGCTTGCGATGTGTAAAATGACATTAATTTAATCCGTAATGATTATAATTGTGGCGAATATACATAGTAAATTTGAAATATTTTAATGTCACATAAGGGTCAGTAACTGTTTATATTTTATCTCTTTGACGAAATACTCTTGCATTCGTATTCTATTGAAATAATAATAAAAAAATTCATTTCATCAGTTTAGCTCAACATTTAGTCCGTCTCCCGTTCCTTTGATCTACTTTGAAGCGCATACGTGTTTTTATTTTTGGTAATTTACTAGATTACCGAGAGATATTTGTATCTAGCTTTACTCTAGTACTGAATTATTTACTTGTAATAAAATAAAATAAATAAATAATTTTTTAAGAAAACATGCATAACGTCCAGAAAAAAACTACTTCAAGCGGAAATAATGACATTAATTAAGAAAACTTTTAGATGTAGTAAAATGAATAATAATTTTGTGAAATGATGTTGACTCATTTATAACTCAGGAGAATTATTATTTATGAATTGGATTTCAACAGTTTAAATAGCACAGACTGGGTCCCCTGATATCGATGAAATTATACACAGGCGGGAGAATTGCTCTTTTTTTATCAAAGATAATTTTTCTTGATATTTTTTATTTCCTTTTGGCTGTGTAGAGAACAGTGTGAGAACCATTTTTTTATACGTCCCAATCTTAAGACTTATAAAAAATAAATTGTAGTTTAAACTGAGGCTATGGAATACGTATTTGACAAGACATGCCTCCAGTTATACGAGAGGTTCCAGAACAAGCGTCTTCGTCACCCATCCATTTTGCATTTCCCACGTCTGGTTCACGGAGCGTCGCCAAATCTGGACTAAAACGACGCAACGGGGGCGGATATCGATCACATGGCCAAACAGTACGTAGCATCCATTATTTGCATATAGATGGATTCCAGTGCGATATTTGCATTGCAGAAGCAACAGGCCTGGGTTGCCGGACACGGAAGGCGTGCCATCGTGCTGTTGTGATCCTCAAAGCGCACCAGCTCCGTTTTAAACCACGGGCTCCGGCCTCTGCCCTCAGGGAACTGCGGACCTTTGAGTAGCAGCTGCTCTATGAGACAATCGACACACTATCGAACTCGTGTTCCAAATCGTTCAAAGCTATTAAACGAGTTTAAACAAATTGTGTCATCATAAGAGTTTCTGATTCACTAATCCGTAATATATACATTGCATCGTTGTGTCGTAATTATTATCTGATATTGTTTCCTTAAGTCAACTGTTAAAGTAAAATAAAAAATTGATAGAAATTACGGAATCACTCTCCGTAAATGACCCTGTTTATAAAATCAGCCGGGATAGTGGGCAAGGTAGTGCGTAAATCATTAGTAAAAAAAGAGAAGAATATTAACATTGGTGGAACTATAATATTAATGCAGTAATATGTTTTAACAGTGTACCAATTTTTGGCGATTTTTACATTTATTCTCACAATAATTATAACCTTTTACAATGACTTTATTTTATTCAATGTTATCTTTAAACGCCAATCATCTACGCAACTAGATGCGTTTGGTTTCTAAAAGAGAACTTGTAATGTATTCAATACGCGAAATGATACTTTTAAGTCCTGCATCTGCGTTCCCTGTTGGTAGCACTCGAATGTCTTTAGGACAAAAGGTTGACCCTTCAGGCTGAATGTGGGAGAGGACCCATTCACGAAAAAGGGATCGCCGTGAATAATTGGGGGCTGCTTTTGGTGAAAACGGAAATTTGGAATCTCATGGAGAAGTTGAATTTTTTTCCTATTGGCTGCAATAGTTAAAGAGGAAGCCAATAGAAGTTATTTGAGGATGCGACCTTAGTGGCAGTTTGGAATTATATAGCTTCCCACCAAGCTTTCGTGGAGAAGAACAGAAGATGTTGGAAGACTTAAAGGGGTTGATGCAAACGTTAAATCGTCTTGTACATATACAAAATGGTAATGGTTTAATTTAAAGGAACACTTGGACTGAATGGAAAAGAAATATATATATGACCACTTTTCGTTTTAAACACTTTATAACTTATACTCACACCTTTTCTCCTTCTTATCAACTTTGAAAACGACTCATCTGTAGGGTTTCACGTTGCTAATTACCATAATAATCATTTACAGTAATTAGAATAGAAGATCAAGAAAATAAAGCTGTAATCAAGAGAGGATGCAGTCTGTCACCCATGCTGTTTAACTTATATATAAAAAAGGTGATGAAGAATATTAAACCGCAATATGGGAAAGGAATCCTACTGCAAGGAGAGGAAATAAAAACCTTACGCTTTGCCAACGACATTGGTGTATTAGGGGAATCAGAAGAAGACTGGAAACCATAATACATGGCACACGGAGTCCTGGAGAAAGAGTTCAATATGAGGATTAAAAGAGGGAAAATCAAAATAATGGAGTGTAGTTTGGGAAACAGTGGAATAACAAAGGGTGTTAGATTGGGAAGGGATATTTTGACGGAAGTTAAGGAATTCTACTACTTGGAAAACGTAATAACTAGAGATGGTAGAAGTATAGTCGACATAAAGAGTAGGATAGCACAGGCAAGGAAGGCTTTCGCGCAAAATACGAATTTACTTACGGGTAATATAAGCGTGAATATTAGGAAATCGTTGCTAAAAATTTTCGTATAGAGCGTGGCATTATATGGGTGCGAAACGTGGGCAATAGTAGTTGCGGAAAGGAAAAGAATAGGAGAATTCAGAAAATTAGATGACTGCATAGAATCACTAACGAGGAAGTTCTAAAGAGAATAAAGGTAGAGCGACATTGACCAAGACAAGGAATAGATTAATAGACCACGTTTTGAGAGATGAGGATCTTGTAAAATAGGGGGAAGTATGTGGGGTAAGAACAGAAGAGGGAGGCCAAGGATGGAAAGTTAAGCAAAATTAGGGAGGATGTTGGGTGTGAGGTGTGAGGAAATGCACAGGCTTGCGCAGGATGGGTTGACATGGAGGGTTGCATCAGACCAGTCTTAGGACTGAATACCAGAACAACAACAATAACCATTTACAACCAATAATACACAATTCACTAATATAAAATTAAAATATGTTTATTAAGCCATAGGACGTATGTTGAAGAAAGGTCATTCAAGCTTCATACATAAAAAATATTCGTCGGAGGGCGTCAGAACTTACAATTGTAAAATAGTAGTGAAATAAATAAGGTAAATAGTTCATATAAATCAAACTGTCAAAAGTAAACCTCGGCTAAGTCCTCAATTTTTCGGTCAAATCTTTTAAAACTTTGTTTCTGACTTTTCTGAGATTGGTTTTGATAAATTGCTGAATGACTTTGGAGCACCTTATAGTTTTGAAAATTTGACGTATGAATTTATTTTACAATTTTGAAAGAAATGGAAACAGCTTACCTTTTTGGATTGCGAAGCAGCTACACACGTTTAAAAATAAACCATAGACAATGAAATACGCAGCGTCTGAGGTACGAAGGAATACTACCACTTTCCTTCACTTAACGGTGCAAAGTTCTAGCGCAAGCTATAATTAACCTATCAAAGAACGAAGGTTTCTCCGGCGTATATGTTGAATAAAGTATTCTCGGGTTATCGCCTGGGTCAAGTTGCGATCCGGGCGAAAACCCGAGAATACTTTATTCAACATAATTAACCTCATATCTTCTCTGGGAAACTTACTTGTACTGGATAAAATTTAAAATGTATACCATGTGTTGTTAACAATTATATAATGATAGTCACCAATAACTCCAGCGTTGACGTTAAATAGTTTATTTATTATACTCTATGCCAGTGATGGGCAAAGTACGGCTCGCGGGCCATATGCGCCCCCCCCCCCCCAATATTATGTCCAGCCCGCGCGACATTATTCCTAATCTGATTAATAAGAAAACAATACAGGCTATAAAAAAGTAAACATTTTCCTCTATTCTTCTCTGTTTTGGTTTTACAAAAGCAGCCACAGTTTCATTCATCATCTTTCAGCCAGCAATAGGGTTTAGTATCACAAAAATACAAGAATTTTGTAAAATGAATCATAGTTACTTATTTTTTTAAAAAGTTATATTGGCCCGCCTAATTTTGTTTTCCTTTCCTCTGGCCTCCACTTAAAAAAGTTTGCCCATCACTGCTCTCTCCTATCTGAAACAATTTGTTTATGAAATACTCGGGTTTAATATGGCATCTGCATCCAACTTACTTCATCTATTGCCACTGCCAACAATATTTTTTACTGCGACTAGTATATTCTATTTCTCTAAACACGCCGCAGCTGGTTCCAAAATTTTTTCATATCATCTCTTAGTTCATTTATGATAATTTCAGAGATTGATCTAAATTTACAAAAAATATAGTTATATAACTTTTTTACTGTCTATACTGCTAATTTACAATCTGTTCACATGGAAGAATTAGTAAATAATTTACAAAATATAAATTACAATGAAGGGAATATAAATGGTAAAACTGCGCTTTAGTCCAACATGTTCAGAGATTGTGGGTTTGTGTGATTCCTCAATCTCATCACGGCGCGTTGTATAAGTATCTTAATATTTTTTATTAAAATCATCTCAGGATCTCGAGGTTGGACGTATTGACTATGCTCCTAGTTCCATGCCCTATGTCCATGTAGGCTTGATTATTGCTTTGTACAGTAATATTTTGTTGGGTAAGCTTTTATTAAGTAGCCATGTTAATTTGAATAATTTGATTTGTGATTCTTTCCGCTTCATTTCGATATTGGTTGTCCATGTTCGGTGGCTGTCTAAATGTAGGCCAATACATTTTTCTGGTAGTTATGCTGAATTTATTTTCGAAGTAAAAAAGTAATAAGGAGTTCTATACTAAGCGCAGTATGGTAATAAGTATGCTAATTAAATATTTCATTTACAATTCTATACTGAGGATATAGCCGAACTGTTATAAAACTAGTGAAGAGTGGGAAACATTGTTTCTACTAAACAATAGAAGGCGCATATACTGTGCTTGAAAAGCCAAGTCTTTGTCGTTATCAAAATTTCGGAAAACGGAGTGTTGAAATGACCGAGGGGGATATTATTTATTTTACTGCAATGCTAATATATTAGGACAATATACTTTTATAATAAATAAGAAAACAATTTACTTTATCCTAAACACATTTACATCAATATTACAATTTTTCATATTTAAACTTTAAGTCGGCAATTCTTTCTTAATTAACACTACATATATATTTACATAAAAATGATACAATTTAATTTCTTAAAACTACCAATTCTCGATCTCTAAACTCAGGGTCGTATGTCTCATAGATCAAAATATTTCACAAAAAATCTACTGGGACCTGGAAGTATAGGAAATCAGCAAAAAAATTACAGGGGTAATTACCGTGTAATCATAATGGACTTTCCAGCGTCTTCATCTCCTAATTTGGGTCGTGCTTGATCCAAATCAGAGCCACCGCTGCAATTCTTCCTGGTTTAGGACACTTTCCATTTTATCCACGTCTCATTGGACTACCTGTCCGATAATGGCGATCACAACCAGCCTCTAATCTAATCTGATCACCGCTCTCGTCTCCACAATCTCCCTTTCCTAAATTCCAATCATCTGTCCAATTTATGTACAAATATCCTCAAAAATCTCTCTGAAAACCTTTTTAACACCTACTCCCCACTTCGTTAGTGCATATCACGAAGGTGGCAGGGATGGATATTAACCAATCAAATTTATGATTACTCTTCTCTGGGACAGTTTTTCCCCTCTCCCCCAAGGTTTTTTGGGGAAAAACACCAACCGATGCGGCCAAATCTTACCATAGTTAGGAAACACCCCAGACACGCCGCGATGTATGGGTTTCATTACCCCTGGCTCAAGTACTGTCTCATTTCTTTTGACTACGCACCGCCGAAATCCGCGTAGATGTGTTGGACCGTTGAGAAAACGTGTTTTGAATATGCCTAATGCTGAAATTGTTAACTTTGTTCCGTGACTATAGTATAAATATTTAATATTGTGTTATGACCCACTCTGATTGAACAACAATTCATAACTTTCTGAAAGCCAGCGTTACATACTTCAGGAAAATTTTGTGAATCTCTCTTGTACACATCCAGAATGATACGAGATAGTTTGTACTGTGGTTTACTGGATGCATGTGGTCAAATGCAAAGCTACCCGATTGAGTTTCCGGTAGCGGAAACCGACAAAAAGTCTGTGGTGCCCCTGGCTGTGACAATACGCCACTCATTAACGCACTGGAAATCTGTCATCAAAGGGACCGTGTAGGGAAGTTTATTTGCAACTTAATGATTGTTATTGCTGGTTGTTGAACGTCAACCTTCACTGTTTCAGAGTCTGTTAACCACACAATTCTGCCAAAAGGTTTTTCCACTTGTGAATCTTAGCTCTCTATTGTTTGACAGCATTATTTAATCAAAGTCGGCAGGGGATAATCACAGGTCTTCAGGGTCTTATCTGAGTAACTCAGCGCACGAAATATTGCGTGCGACAGTGAAACGGAAGAATCGTAATTTTAGTTTCGTAAGAACCCCCGACACTAGTCTGACACTTTCAAAATAAAAAGAAGAAACAAATTTAGACGGATTCAGTTTCGACCCAGTGCCATATTTTATTGTTGAGCCTATTTCACGTTATAAGTAGCACGCACTGTGTTCATTACTAATGATTTGTGAACCCATAAACGGGCCTAGTGTATAACCAAATTATTTTTCCATTTGCTATCGTGTAGTGGTCAGCGTGATTAATCCGCAATCCCGTGTTCGAATCCCGGAAAGGGCATGGATATTTGCGTGAGTCAATTTCATTTTCAGCTTAATAGCCAAATCCATTTCACAGATCCCGCTCCAATTTTCCTTACATGAATGCTTTACAACGGTGCGTTAAAGCTAAGAACATTATATTTACATGAGTTTTTTTGTTCTATTGGGCTTCAGCTACTTACATTGGAATTGAATTACACATTCAAGAGACGTTATTTTCTGTTTTAAGTAATAGTCGATCCATTTTGTAAATTGGTTAACATATCTTTTGTTTTAGATTTCTTCCAAAAAGAAATATCAAATTAATGTTTATTAAATTTTCCTCATTTAATTAAGTTAATGAGGAGCCAAGTATAATTCCTTATTTAATCAAATTTATGACTTTAAATTAAGCCACGAGAGCACGTGGGTCTTCTAGACGCGACGGATATTTGTATAGAAAAAATTTTTGAGTTCGCAATGCATTGCAAAATAGCCTTGAGAATTGACAAGTTCCGTTACAAATTTAAACTAACAACGGACTACAACAGTAAAAAAAATCATATATATATATATATATATACAATTTAAGTTATTGGTATTACTTTTTACGTTGATAATTCACTCCTAAGCCGGATTTGCGGCACTTTCCTGCATTTCGGCAGAAGGGGTCAAGGAGTGAAACCAAGGATCTTCTTCTCAACATCTTTATAACTAAAAACTTTCTTAAGTATCACACAAAACTATATCATCTCGGCAGATAAACATAAATATTTGGAAGAACTGTACCCAAAAATCAAAGGCAAGCAACCAGAGCCAAAATGACTAGAGTTAAAATCTATGAAAAAGCTAGTTCATAAAGATTTGTCAGAATATGAACACTGCTCATAACACCCTTCTTAGCATGCTTACCCTTCATTGGAATCTAAATAGTTTCATACAAAGGAAAAATTCTGTCTTTATCGAGAATGACAGATAATGCTACTCCCTGAAATAGTAGCAATACAACAAAGTAATTCTGAACGGTGGCATAAAATTTTACATACCATGAGTTCTATACTAACCCGTGTAATTAGGCAAAAATTCAAAAGGCCCAAGATAATTTTTTAGTATTTTAAAGTCTGGGCAGAGTGGCGTATTTACCACGTCTTGTGGACGTGTCATTGTAAAGAGGGTTGTTCGAAGGTCGAAGGGGAAGGTTTGACGTAATATATGGCTGTGGACCCTTTTGATGAGTGGACAGTGAAAGGAAGGGAGTGGGAGACGTGGACAGGATGGGCGAGAAGTAAGTGTGGACACAGCGAGCGAGGTGACGATATTTAATTAAAATAAAACAACAGATTAATTATACGTAGCCCCTTGGTGAAAAATTAAACCTGTATAAACTTGCAAGCAGCCGTGATAGAACTCGATGCTGGAAGTACGACTAGAGAATACGTGAAGTGAAGTCAAAATCAGAGCACAGTGTTTTATTTTACAGGAAAGTGAAATTTGAAGAAAGTGTTCGCGTGAAGGAGAAAAAATTGCTGGACAAAGATAAGCATTAAATTTCTTTAGAAACTATTATCACAGAAACTCACTCAAATAGCCACCAAAATCTCCCCACGAGATTGTACCCTGGGAAAGATTTCATTAAGTTCAATTAAAAATTTTAATCAAATTTGTATTCTTGTTTTGTTGTTAAATAAATCTATTACATTATAAAACAATTTAGTGTAATAATCATATAAAGAAATCTCAATCACATAAGAAATTATAATCACACCTGTCCATGTTTTTCTGGAATTCTTCGAGGAAACAAACTTGTTTAAACGTTACTAATTTGTAAATGTTATAGCAAAAATTATGTAAAATTTATCTCTTGTCGCTAATGACTAATGAATAAAAAATTGTTGTGTGCAGTCAAAAATTTTTAACTGGTTGATAAAAAGAGAATCATTTATTAAAACCAGGAAAACCATGTTCATGAATAACAATTGATGGGAAATGGTATAAGTTCAACAGTATTAAATTCATTTATAGAATACAAACATTGACTAAGCAAAATAAATGGTTACTTCTGTTTTAAATTTAGGTATATTATTTTTATGGATAACTTCAATTTCTCTCGGCGAGATACGCAACAATGATTATTTTCACTAATTAACTTTAATTCGTATCCGGTAAACTCCCGTCCGCCTTTCTTAATTGAACTCAATGTCTCTTATACCCACAAAATAATGAAAAAAAATTGTCAATAACTTTTCCCTTGTCCCATAAGACCTGATACGAAAGAATGAACGATATTTTTACTTTAACAGTTCATTATATAATTTTGCCGCCTCACTCCATCTCCTGCAATGTCTTTTCTGGTGTTGCCGGAAATGAATCACGTTACTGCTTAACTTTTATAAAAGTTCAAGCATTTTTAATAATTCCTCATTTCAGTCACACCTCGGTTTTCGTCGTTAATCCATCCAAACGCAAGCGGCGAAAACCGAAACGGACAAAACGTGAGGCAATTATTTTCATGCGATTCAATGCAAAACCAATTAATTCCTTCCCCACACTCAAAAATATGTGTGAAGCCACATTTTAAAGTATTTATATGCTCTGGAAGTGCAATGTCCTCTGCAATTAATGTTCTTTTTAGCATTTTCTTCCCAGAAAAGAGCCAGTCTCGTAACAATTGAATATTTTTTGGGGGATGAGTCTTCAGTCTCTACGTAATCTTTGAATTTGGAGACAAATGTTTGAACCCCAGAGTTGCCCACTTCGCTCCTTCTGTCACGTCTTGCAATGCTTTATATACCACTGCATCTTTTACACGTTTCGAACCATCTCTGACGACCTTAAAATTATTCGTCGCAGCCAATTTTCAATGAGATCGGCATACAACTGGCCTTTACTCAAATGATGACATCAAAATCAGAATCTTCTGTTTTGACTGTATTGAGTAACTTATCGGCATTGGCCGTTTACATCGATCTTCTTTCAACTGCCAAACTTTTGAATAATTTCGAATTCAATTCGATTGCGTTCCTCGTCTTCTTCATAAGGTTGCTGGCTTTGGAAATTGCATTTAGTCTCAAGATGAAGCTAAAAATAATGATCTAACATTTTGTTTATAAATTACGTGCGATGCGTAACCCACATTTTTAAATACGGAAATCTAAGTTTACCGAAAGCTGGATACGCAACACATCTTTACTTACATAGTATTCACTCACAATCAATAAAAATAACCCCCAAGAAACATATAGTCAGTTATTTTAACTAACGAAAGGTGGCGATCGCAAAATAATATAATAAAGTGTGGCGTAGTCGACGAAATCCAAGGTAACATTTTTCTCCAAAAAAACAACGAAAACCAAAATCGGCGATAACCGAAGTCAGCGAAAACCGAGATTTGGTTGTAAAATAGCAATATTAATTTAGCCTGTGGGATACTTTTGAATTATCAGAAGCCTCCAAAATTTAAATTTTTAATTTAATACATGCTTATCTGGGTGGTTTACAAAAGCCGACTGTTTCTGCTACTCATAGAAATCCTAGACAAGCTCGTAACTCAATTGTAGTCACGCCAGAATACGAAGTTTCAATTATTAAAACTACCAGACGAGAAAGTGGATTTCACGGCGCCGCTACTTTTTAAATATTTCAAATGCAAGACTCGTAAATTTTGAATACAGCTTGATTAATGTGATGTTCATCTGGATCGTCATATATATTAATGTATTTAAATACCATCGTAGTTGAAATTTCACAAGTTTAAGACAACTGATTAACGCCAATGTTTTTTTTGTAGTCGTTGTTACACGTACGTATCGCGTTCTGACTAGTGCTTTGAGTCTAAACACAAATATTCTAGGACAAAATGGTTATTCCGCGAGGAGAGATGGACGAGTAAACATAAATATACTCAAATGGGAAGCAGAGTATGACAGCTGTGATTGTGAGGGTTTTTCCAAGTGGATACATTAGGTCGGCTCCCTGAAGTCCGCGAGGCGAAGTGGATCACCGAAGGGGGACGCGAACACGCCCCAATCTGCATACGATTACGAACTGGCGCCAGGCGTCTAAACGCTTGTGCGTCCGACACCTACAGACGTGGACTACCGTATTAAATGGAAATGGGCTCAAAATGAGACTGTCACAAGACGGAGGCTTTTATTACGTCGAAATTTTATGGATATTCAAATACCTGCTTACCATAAGATTGTCAACAACGCTCGTCAATATTTAAATGTCTCTCATCACCTTATTATAACTGAATCAGAATCTCTCGGATTAGTTCCATTATTATAATTATTCATTTTAAGAGGTCTAAATTTACTGTCAAACCCAATATCAAGCCATCATGTCATACCTATCTTAAAATATAAAACAGAACATTTGGTTAACAAATTTACATATAACAGTTGTTTAAACTAAAATCCATATAATTAGTTATTCTTCATCTTAATTTCCCGTTTTCAGAATTTTAGGTAGGGTTTTCAAGTAAATAAAAATTCCTGAAACTGTTTTTTTTTGCAAAGATGTTGAGAAGAAGGTTCTTGGTTTGATGGAAAATTTGGGGAAGATTTGAGTTAACTTGTTTTAAAGTTATGCTTTATTGATTCTATAACTTCTTCAAAGTTTATTTGAGTATCATTCCACGAGGAGTGCTTTGTCCTTTTTGGATGGTTACTGATTGCTGAAGCTTGAATATTCTTAGTTATAACTTTATTAGAAGAAGCGGAACATTGCGTAACGAGAAAGGAGAAAGTTCTATTTTTTTAAAAAATTATTCACCTCTCTCTATCTCACTTGTTTCTGTATATTGTACATACTGGATCATTTATTGTATAAACTGATAATCTTCAAGACATATGGGCGCTGCGGTAGTTTTCTCGCAGGCGCTTCACCCCAGAGTGACTGCGGGGCTCAGCTGATTATGTCAGGAATGCCTCGCACTTTCTCTGAAATATGCCGAGACAACTTCACCTATTTTAGGTGGGAAATGCACTGGGGTCGAAGACCTTGGGCATATTGCAAGAGTTGTCCGCTGATTCCATTTGATCGGTCGGCCAACTGCCTCCTAAAACTTGCGGAGACACGGAGAAGGGAATGCTGCGACCCCATAGCAAATTCGTCTCCCGTCATTCGGAAGGCTGTGAGAAAAGTAACCAATGCTCCCCTACCTGATGCAGATTTTCTAGGGTTTTCCCTGCATCTCTTTAGGTAAAACACCGGGAAGGATCCTTAAACTATATCCCGGGGACCATCGTCAACCCTTCGTTGCCTTCTATTCTTTACGAATCCCCCCTTTTTCAATACCCTTCCTATGCTATTAAGGGGAACTTGCCTGTTTCAGGATCACTCTCATGTAGCCTGTTAACCCAAAAAAGCTGATAATCTTTTATAAAAATAAAAAATATATCTGGGACATTTGTGTTTTGTTTGGTTTCTGATTCCACTGTTGAAGTGAGGAGTTGAGTAGAGTTTGACTCTTCTTTCAGCAGGGGGCAATATCTAGCAAAGTGACCTTCCAGTTTAAATACAAAACAGCTTTCATTTTCTCGAGCTAAATATATTCTTAAGTTGGTGTTTCCATAGTAAGTTAATAACGATTCTGAGAGTTGATGGAGAAGCTCTGGATATAAGTAAGATATTGTCAGAAGTTTTCGCGTTTGATTCCGTTATTTTACCATTTAACATTATTTGGTATTTACTGTGTTCATTTATAATCAATTGGTTTATAATTATAGGACACACATTTGATACTATTGTTATTATCATCTTTGTCAATAGTGAAGTAATATCTACTTTTTGGTAACTATACACTTATGCTTATTTGTCAGTTATAATAAATCTTTGTTGTTAGTTATTCTATTATTTGATATTATTAAGGCGTATTTAATGTTTGTTGGACATATAATATTTAATAAGGTACTCATCTATTTGTGTCCCTGGGATGTAATCCATAACCAGTATGGACGTTGCTCTGAAGCAGCTGTTTTTACATAGGATTGCATATTGTAGCTATTACTTGAAAGTTTTACACAGATTCACAATATATCAATACTTATATAATTCTTCAATTACTAGAGTTTACGTCGCTGTCAGGCCGCTGGGGCACTTCCGCTTGTTTAAGTAAATAACAGAGCACTGCACGAATACGTAAAAGGTAATCGGAGAAATAATCACAGAGTACAACATTTAGTGGATATTAGATATTAAGTAGTTATTAAAATAGACTGATTATTTTTAATATCCGGCTGACGTCATGGAATTACGTAGTTTGTTCCATTTTACGCGGTGATGGGCAGGATAACGTGGGAACGGTGTGCTGAGGCTCTTAGCACACTAGGTGCGAAGTTCTCCAGGACAAAGAGGTGCAAAGTTTTTCGTAGACCAGGAAGCACGTGTCCCCGCAAAATTTATTCCCCGCCAAGGGACAAAATGGCGAAGATTGACTAAATTCGCGGGTAATTGTGGGCGTGTTCTTCACAAAATTAGAAACTGTGATTGGTGGTCCAGATGCGAACAGAAAATGACGTGGTGACGGAAAAGATGGCGAGAGGACAGTTCCTGTGGAGAAGCGGAGGAGAGAAGAGCTCTCTATGAAGTTTGAACAGTAAGTCCAGAGCTTGCAATTATTCTCCTGGGCAGTAGAAGCCTGCCGTCCACCTCTACTACGTGGCGTGGAAGTAGTCTATGGGCAATCAGTTGCCGAATCCATCGGTCCGGGAACGCAGAGGCAATCAGAGACGACGGCACCGGGGTCCTGGCTTCATCGTCTTCCTCCACCATCACCATACGAGCATCCGAGACGGAGCAGCGAACAGCTCAGCCCATAGTAGAGTAGGAGCCCAACTAGATTAAATACCAATGTTCTCACGTTGACGCGGTAATTTCGTTTTTTTAGATACTTTAAAAATTTAGTAACAGAATGATAGTAAATATTTTTAATATATTATAAGTTTAATGCGTTGAACACAAACCAAAATTTAGTGTGGTGTATTCATTTAATGTTTAATTTTGAAACCAAACGTTTTCCCACCACAATCTATATCGGTTCAGTGAAACCTATTTTAACAGTGGCATGGGGCATTATGACTACCATTAAAATGAGAGTATAGAAAGAAAACACGTGTGCAATAATAAATAACGTACGTATCCAGCATAATTATTTTTAGAAAAATGTAGACAAACTACACTTAACATTTTATTCAGTATGGCCGGTGTGTGCTGGATGGCTGCTGAACAAACATATTCCAGAGCCAACCTTATGAGTACATGGATAGTTTTCGACGAAAGCTTTCATATTGATATTCGATTAAATCAATTATTATTTGTCGGACTCGAGTAGTTAAGAACTGTTACGTGTATTGTTACTCAGCAAATGCCCTTCAATTCAGTGCAACAGTCGGTAAAGTATTAGGCTCCTGAAACCTTTTCAAGTTTTCCAAGAAGCAAGTGGGGGAGCATGGAAACAGTAAAAATATTTTATGTATGGGGCGCCGCGGAAAGGATAGAGAAATTAACTATTGATGAGCAGAACGGCGAGAAGATCAACACGTCCATCCGTAGTAGAAGGCGTGGGCAACGCCTCCCTCTGGGACGCTGCGCCGTTTAACAAATGGCGCATTGAAGAAGCAACGGGGAAGGCCATCCGGGGGGAAGTCCCAGGGCGGGCTATTTGTATCAATCGGGGAGTCCCCGCTGAGTTCACAGCCGTTGCTGCAGTAAATCTTGGGAGACGGCATCATACCTTGCGCATCAACACCGCTACTTCGTCACATCACCACCGACTCGTCATTATTATCCTTGAAGCTAATTTTAAATGCTTCAAACACGGCTATAAAATTTTATTAATATAAATCGTAATAGTTCCAGTCATAGCAGTAAAAAAACTTACAAGTCTAAAAAACTAAAATCACGGTAGTTTTTAATAAACATTACGTATAAGATATTTTAATATTTAAATTAATCTGATATTTACAGAGCAAAGAAATAAACAAGACTGCCTTTATTCGACTTTTAAATACGTTACACGTGTCATTCTCAATTTCCATACTTCTTCAGATGGCGGATTCATTGGGATGGGGGACGGAGGGGGAGGGGGGAGGACAGGGGATATGTTCCACTTCCCCAAGAAAAGAAATATAGTTTTTCATTTTTTGAGACAATGGATTTTATTAAATGAGAAGTAAAAACTATCTTATTATAGCGAACGTGTGGACGAAGCGTCTAAAGTATTTAATGTATTGAGTAATGAAAACAATGCTAATTTATTGGCTGTTTGATATTAATTCTATACTTATCTGTTTCGTGATGAATTTGTATCTTCATTATATATATTATAACTGAAAATTGAGATATTTAGGCATCGTTTCTTTGTTGAAGATACCAAACTTGAATACAAATGTACTGAACGATACCATTATTGGCATAATCCTTTTATTATAGCAACATGGACAAACGTTTCGTTTGAAATCCAATTAATTTAAGAATCATACAGATAAGAAATCTCTCACGTAGCCAAAGAGCTACCCTGTACTTGACAATAAAAAATTGTATTTTCGGATAGTAATTGTTACTTGGTTTTGAATATATATATGAATGGCCGTAATGTATGTACGCGAATAACTATCGAACGACTGCACCCAATTGGATAATTCTTTTTTGTCGTGTTCAATATTAACAGGACAAATTTCTAAAAATCGTACGGAAAAATTTCAAAATCTCATAATATGAAAAAAATTCTACGGAAAAGCTACCTTATATCCGCACGTTTGAATCTTCAGCCGAATGAGGGTTGTCTATACTCTTGATTCAACGGATTTTATAAAATTTTATTCTCTTTGAATAATGAAATATATTTATTCCTGCTATTGTTACCGGGGGGTATTTTGGACTCTCTCAAGATTATGGGAATATATTTGAGATTCATATTGTGACGTTTTTAAAACGGGTTTTTGTCTTGAGTTGATCAAGAATTAAATAATGTACCGGGGTAATATGAACGAATACTCGGACAACGCGAAGTAGTATAAAATATGTTGTTGTTGTGGTATTCAGTCTTAAGACTCGTCTGATGCAACCCACCATGCTAACCTATCTTGCGAAAGCCTTTTCGTTTCCTTATAACTAGCATAACCCACATCCTCCCTAATATGATTAGCGTATTCCATCATTGGCCTCCCTCTTCTTTTCTTACCCCAGACACTTCCGTCTAATACTAATTTTACAAGCCCCTCGTGTCTTAAAACGTGGCCTATTAATCTATCCATTCTCTTAGTCAACGTCCTCCATATTGTTCGCTAATTTCCCTATTCTGATTAGAACTTCCTCGTTTGTGATTCTATCCAACCATCAGATTTTCAGCATTCGTCTATAGCACCACATTTCGAAGGCTTCTATTCTTTTCCTTTCCCCAACTCCTATCCTCCACGTTTCGCACCCATATAATGCCACGCTCCATACGATCATTTTTAGCAACGATTTCCTGATATTCACACTTATATTACTCGTAAGTAAATTCCTCTTTTTCGCGAAAGCCTTCCTTGCCTGTGTTATCCTACTCTTTATGTCTACTATACTTTTATCATCCCTAGTTATTACGCTTCCCAAGTAGCAGAATTCCTTAACTTCCGTCAAAATATCACTTCCCAATCTAACACCCTTTGTTATTTCACTGTTTCCCATACTTCACTCCATTACCTTGGTTTTCCCTCTATTAATCCTCCTATTGAACTCTTTCTCCAGGACCACGTTCATGCCATTTATTATGATTTCCAAGTTTTCTTCTGACTCACTGATACTAAAATATCATCGGCAAAGCGTAGCGTTATTATTTCTTCTCCTTGCAGTATGATTCCTTTTCCATATTTCGTTTTAACTTTCTTCATCGCCTGATCTATATATAAGTTAAACAGCATGGGCGACAGACTGCATCCTTGTCTTACTCCTTACTTGATTTCTGCTTTCTTTTCTTCATCTTCAATTCTAATTGCTGCTGTCTGTCTTCTGTAGAGGTTATGTATTACCCTCCTTTCTTGATATTCTATTCCAGTGCTTGTCAAAATCCTTAACAGTATTTTCCAGTTCACATTATCAAACGCTTTTTATAAATCTACAAATGCCATGAACGTAGGCCGGTTTTTTCGTATCCTGTCTTCTAAAATTAATCGCAAAGTTAATATTGCTTCTCTTGTCCCAATATTCTTCCTAAAAGCAAACTGATCTTCTCCTAACTCGCATTCTATTTGACGTTCCATTCTCCTATATACTATTTTCGTTAATATTTTGCATGCATGGGATACTAAACTAATTGTTCTGTGCTGTTCGAATCTATCAGCCCCAGCCTTCGTTGGAATGGGTATAATGTCTTCTTCTAAACCATTTGAAAGCTATTAGTGAGCTACAATTGATGAATTCCACTTCATTTCACAAATATAAATTTTACAAAACTGTTCCCCTCTCCGCCCAAGATACTTCTCTGTATCCACTACGGGGCAAAATGGTGCATTTTCTAGTGTTAAACGTTTTGAATGGATACAAATGCGTATAACATACTGTAATATTAATAACTATACGACTACTAACAGACAAACATTGAAGAGAGAAAAATAACCCAAACAATTTATGTTATGTTCTCTATTCAATGTTTGTTAACGGACGTATTAATCATTTCAAATACGTAAATTTTCATTATAGGATAGAGGCCCAAAAGCGAAATTTTTGTGAAAGTGATTTTACGTTAAATTCGACATTGGACACAATCTAGAATGCAAAGTTATTGACATGTATGTTATGTTCTCAGCCAACAATCAAATTAGAAGATATATAAATAAATATTATAAAATACTCTATTATTAAAGGTATTTTTTATCTCATGGCTCTGTTAACATAACGTACGATCATCTTGTTCCACCATTTATTCAGTCTAAATATTTCAGATCTGCCAGGAAATGATTATTTTCTTAAATCGTGGTGCAAGTTAGTACTTACCTTATATTACACGAGCTGGGGACCCGGCGTTTCCGGATATTTATTTATATTACCCCGGTACATTTGTTAATTCGTGGTCAACACATGACTAATCGGGCTTCGAAAGTGTCACAATAGGATCACAAATATACTCTTGGTGTCTCGAGAGAGTATAACAATATTCCCGGTACATAGAAGGGCTAAAAATATTTTTTTAGTAAACTTACTGGATAAAATTAATTCACTTTATAAGAACACAAAAATACTCCCGATAATTTAAGTAATTAAATTGCTTCCATTAATCTAAGAGAGTCTAAAGTAATTCCGGGAACAAAATTGAGTAAGAATCACCCAGTGTTTCTTAAGAAATTGTCGACAATTTAAGATGGTAATAACTAGCTTCCGTACCATAAGACAGTATGAAATGCACTCAAGCCAAAACCCATCAAGTGCTCAATATAAGTGACATATAAAGTAAGTTTGACTGAAATAGCTCCAATTGTAACAGAACTGAATTTAACCCCCTGATAATCTTTAAAATGATAAATTAGGAAGTATGCTGAAATGTGTTTTACTCCGTCGCAGCCCCCTGTTCGGGAATGAACGGCAATTCAAATTGCATGTTAAATGTCAGAATCAAACTCAAAGACTCACATAGCACCAATTTCAATAACAAACTTGACAGTTTCCCTCTTATTTTCATAATATGCCCCCTACACCCCCACCCCTACGAATACTCTACTTTGACTCTGAATGGGGTTGAAATTATACGTTATCAAATTAATTGACCCAGAAAAATAAATATTAGAAGGAAATAACGGTTTTTTATGGATATTTAAATATTTTCACCCCTTCCAACCCGCCCAAATGGTGATAGCTCTGCCATACTTCAACAGTGTTGATTTCCGGGTGATAAAACACGAGTTTAACATTTGGTCGAATTTGTTCCTTCTGTTAAAAGTAGTATGTGAAAGCTTGTTTTACGCCCTTCCATCCTCTATTAGGGGATGAAGTGTAACTTAAATTACATTTTTAATGTCAAAATTAAACTCCGCGACTCACAATACACCGGTTTAGAGCCCAATCTCAATTGTTTCCTGGTAATCCCCCTCCACCCCCATTCCTAAGAACATTTCCCTTCGATTATGAATGGGGTTGAAATTATGTGTTAGAAGTATCGGACGACTCACTCTCAAATTAATTGAGCCACTAATATTTAATGTGCGGAAGACAACAACAAGCGCAATGGTTGTGTGATAGTATATGTAAAGAAGACGCTAAGAGGAAAGATCCAGTTGATAATGGCTATGGCCGAAACGTCCTGAGAATAAATATATTGAGACAACTCTTCTGCGGTTTTTATTCACACTATATAAATTGAGCCAAGAATATATTTATATGATAGGATTATTGGCCTATTTGCTTATTTAATATTCTCCACTCCTTCCACTCCCGCCCCTAGTGTTGGTAGCCGAATCTTACCCCGACGCACAGAATACGTGTACCAAATTTGGTCGAAATAGGTTCACTTCATGACTATCAGAACGCAGTCTCACTGTTTCCTAAAGTCACTCTGTCGACGATTGTGTTCCAATTGATCAAGGGTTTATAATGTATGAAAACTTTAAAAAAATTTCCATTATTTATTGCACCTGAGGAGTTTGAAAAGAAAAAACGACACGTTGGGTATTTATCATTATGTTCTAACATATTTTATTAATCAAAATTTAAACCTCACTAAATTGCCAGTTACACGTTTATCCATATGGCTTTTTATTAATTTATTCATTTTCAATAATTCTCATTTAATCACATAGACTCAATATTATTATAAGAATAGGTAGTTTGGAATAGACACTTCTCCAAATGGCGGGGAAAACAATAAGGCAATTCCGTTCCAAAAATAAACAAAATAATAATAGATATGACCTTATTTAACCGGAAAACCTTACAAAATATTGTTTACTTTAAGTGACATTTGAAAAAGATGCTAAGCTCGCATCGAACCGTCGGTATATATAAATTTCTTAATTGGTTAACTGTATTTCGTATGGTTTGTCTGTTAAATAAGGTCGGGTATATTGTTATTAGTTCCAGAGACGTTAAGTTTTAGAGTAATAAACAAAATAGTTCTGCGTCTTTGGCCATTATATGTATTTAAACTCTCTGCCCGGATTTTTTAGTGACGAGCAAATACGACTGCGGGTAAAACCACTTTCAAACATGTTGCATCAATCTCGACTCTATAACGGAAATATTAATAGTGCGTTGATAATGAAGTATCGCGATTAAAGACAAGTATACAAGTATAACTATTTCCTCCCGCGTGTGTCAGGAAGTGAATCCTACGACTGGGGGTAAGACAAGCCTCAACCTCTGCAGCCGCGTCGCCGGTTCATTGCAGATTTCCAGGTATGAAGTTTTTGATCCAACAAATAAATTCCAAACATTCCATTACCATTCAGTTATTACATAGTATTTGCCTGGAATGGAAATTGATTACTAACGTTATCGACCTAACACAAACATTATTTTTAAAGCAATTTTGAATTCAAAAATTTTGGTTTGAATTTAATAAATAATTCAAAACATTTATAATTTAATATAATACATACGTGAAGGAAGAAATTTTACTAAACTTATCTTTGAAGAAATTGAGTGTTCGCATTTTCACATTTAATTAAGATATATTGCGAAGTATTGAATCTTCATTATTTCGGTTAAAGAAGAAATGTTGGGCCCAATCGTATACGTCATACCCCAGCTCCGTGACGTCATAAATATTGATTTCAGTTTTCCGCGAATATATTTTCAATTTATCAAAGCATTTTCCTTCATTCCAAATAAACTTTTGAATCAATTTAAACATCTTATCATTTTTATATATGTATTTTTGTCAATTTTTTCGGCTAAAGAGGAGTGTTATCCTCCAAACATAATAAGTCACGATTAAGCCCCTCCCGACCTAAATACGCCACGCCCACTACTAACGGTGACGTCGAAAATATTAATTGCGTCATTTGCCGCGAATATTTTATCAATATTAAATTATTAAAATGTTATAAATTAAAGTTTTCCTCCATTTTTTCATTTTTATCATTCAAACATTTGTAATTAAGTAACAGTTTTCCCTTCATTATATATATATATATATATATATATATAGAAATTGGTAATTAATTTCTAGACTTCATCATTGTCACTTTTGTAATTTAATTATAGTTTTACCTTCATTTTATATATATTTTTACAATATTAGTTTAGGAACACAATTACTGGAGAATTTTTAATTTACTGAAAGATTTACCTTCCTTTAAAATAGCTGTTATTAATTTAAAGACTTGATCATTGCAACACTTGTGCTTCTTATTGAATTTCTAAAACAAATTATATTGTATGTAATAAATTACACTTTAAATTAACAACAACTACAAAAATTGGCTAAAGAGGAAAGTTATCCCCAAAACGTCCTACATCACGATTAAGCCCCTCCTGACTTTGTAATTAATTAATAGCCTTTATCATTGACACTTATGCAATATAGTGAAAGTTTTCCCTTCCTTTACATAGATTTTTAAAACCGATTAATTAAAATTTTGTAATTAAGTAGCAGTTTTCCCTTCCTTTCGCAGCACCAATCAGAGGATGGAGGAAACTGTCCACCAGTTCCAAAAATAGTTTCAATTTAATTTATTATTGCCCAAAACGTTTCCTCAGTTTTCCATTTAAATTACTGTAATTTCTTATAAATAGGCAATAGCTAAAGTAATATTTCGATCGCCTCTCATGTTCTTTCTCTTCATCGTTCCAATAATCAAACAAATCTCTTAATTTATTTTCAACTTGTGGGTGTATTTTTTACGGATAATTTTTATGTATCTATTAAGAAATCAATGCTACAATCATTCAAATAAAAAACTTAGCTCCTTTTACTCGATTTTTATAATTCAGATTCTCCTGCCAAATAATTTTCCTAATATAGAATTGCCAATTTCTTCCCCTCCCCCCCAAAAAAACCTGTTGGATTAACTCCCAGGGATTCACATCCCTGGGGCGAATATCCCACTCTGGTCTTCGGTTATTCATATTATGTACAGGAAAAAATTGAAATTTATTTTGTTTCTTATAACTAATAATTTTTACAATAAAATTTATTTTACAATTTTTACTTTTAAATTTAAAAAATTCTTAACCTCACTCTTTATGTATTTCTTTTATTAACAATTGTTTGTGTCTCTCTGCAATTTTAACGTATTCAAAGGATTTTGGATGATAATACAGCTGTCGAAATTATTTTCTAATTAAAAATTTAAATTAGAAAATGATGTATATATAGATAAACATTTAAATTTTGTATTTGAAAATACGTTTCGTAAAAAAATTTTCGCATACTTTATCTCTGATTTACTATCATTGATAATTTACATTGTAATTATGGAATTAATGAGTCACTTCATTGTTCGAATTTGTTGTGGCGAATTCATCAAAATGAAGAGTATAGTCAATTTATTAGTTTTTAAATAATTCATAGACCAAGAAGAAAATTTTCATCCGAAGTTGCGTGCGAAGTATAGATTTAATCGCGATTTCTTGAATTACTTAATTATGAACGACAGATTACTTTCTTTCTTGTTTAGGATGGGCCTTTTGACGACTTTTAAATGTGATAAATGCGACTACGATATGACTCTCTACAAAAGAAATAATTTGAAAGATGGTTTCGTCTGGAGGTGTACCAAGAGAATTACCGGGAAGACGTGTGACACAACTAAATCTATTCGGCATGGTTCTTGGTTCACTAGATCATGTTTAACTATATCTCAAATTATGAAAATGACTTACGAAATTGTTCGACGAACTTCACGAGACATTTCTTACAAATTGGTCATTGACAAGAAGTCTATAACTGACTGGACATAATTTGTAAGAGAAACGATGCTTCACTGTTTGGACAACAATTCCGAACGCCTCGGTGGACCCGGAGTCGTCGTCGAAATAGATGAAATCGTGGGGACGTGGGGACTGGTGTAGTGTTATGTCCATCCTCTGATTGGTGTACAACTAGTGACGTACGCTACGTCACGACCTATAATTCCCACCTGCCTAACTCGTGATTGATGCATAACTAGTGACGTCACAGTTATATAGCGCACATATATTGTAGAAGATCCGGCCTTCCTCCGTATTCGAGGATTTAAATGCTTTTTGGGCGCCAGGTATTTTTTAATAAAAATACCAAAAAAGTGGATTTTAATAACTTTAGTCCATTTCAGAACATGAGAAAAATTATCACTACATGGCGTGGTCTTTCTCCGTCCGCAACTGCCGACACATCCTTCTCCTTTCACTACCCCATGACGACTGCTCGAGTCTCGCCAGACTCCATTGTTGGCCCGAGTTGCGACAATTGCAACTCGCAAGCTGGCCCGCATTGTTGCGTGTAACTTTTCATTTTACATTATCCCCGCCCCCAATGAATTTAAAAAATTGCACAATTTTTTAATGACACTCACTGAAACACAGTCGTAAACAATTTGACTGACCAACGCCCTTAGTCAAAATTACATTAGGTTTTACAAAAATTCACTCATAAATTAATTACAAATTTTTCTGACGTAACCATTCAATCCCTCATCAGCATAAACATCCAGTAAAATACAATTTCCTCAATTAAATTAATTCAAAATTATTATAGACCAATCACGGACAAACCCTTAACTTTAATTACAACCACACAACTTCAACCCAAACAATTTCTTTAAGAACTCTGTAATCAGCTGTTTGCTGTCTTTCCAGCTGTTCGCTGTCAAGATTCAAAATTACTTTGGCCATAATTTTTCTATAGTCCACTGTCTCTGCACAACAGCTGTTTAACGCACGTCGCAAATTTTCCACAGAACACCTGTTTCTTATAACTAATTACAATGTTATTACATAAAATTTTATTTTCCATCAGCTGTTTCTGACAGTTCATATGACACTTATTTTAATTGCTGTCAGCTGTTTAACGCACGTCAACAGAACATATGTTTCTAATAACTAATTGCAATGTTTTACATAAAATTTTACATCCCACCATCTGTTTCTGACAGATCATATGACATTTATTTTAATTGTTGCCAGCTGAATTTGATGTATTATCTAATCTTTATTAGTTTGACATTAACAGAATACCGCATTCAGTTTTTCCACCTGGATTCCAAGGAAATCCACATCCACCCCTATTCCATAACTTTCTTCCTGCTCTGTTTTCACCATAGGATGCACAATTTTGAGACATAGAAGCACATTTCTCGCTAATCATTAAGTTCCGCTCAGTTTTTTGATGAATGTTTCTCCCACGTACCTTTCTCTTGTACGTTTTTCGGTAGTTATTCTTAAATCTATTAACAAAACATTTGACACTACTTCTTGACACTACTTCATCTTTGTTTGCAAACATAATCAGCTGTTCCCTAACCTGCTTATTCAATGCGTTCGCATTACCTTCACACTTATCAGCTTCCATCTGATGCTCTACACGTTTAAATTTTTTCTTAAACTTATTTGCAACTACATTATGAAATCGACCCTTCCGCATCAGCTCGTCCTTTATTGTTACAGCAACCACACTCTCCTTTTTTAACAAATGATCTCTTTGCTGTTTTGGTCCATCCTTAGCCCCCAATGGTAGTTTTATTTCTATTTCCTTGGCTATCTCATTTGGTAAACCCATATGACACTCCTTTTTACTAAAATCCAAAACTACTTTATGCTTGACAATCCAATCTAAGCCCAATACAAAAGGTACAAACAAAGACTTAACTACTATACATCTAATAAGCATCTCCTGACCTTGGATTCTAACCTTTAAAAGAATCTGTTTACTGCTTTTCTCAAATTTCTTCCCAATGGCTCCATACACTCTCATCCCAGTTATTGGCAAGCTTTCTAGAATTGCTTTCCTTTCCATCAGCTCAAGATATAATTGCTCACTGATAAACGTAGATGTAGCTCCAGTGTCAATAATGGCTCTTCTTTTCCCATCTCCCTCAATGTCAATATCAACAGATAACAATTCATGGTCAGATGATTTCTCTTCCCCTTCATCCTCAATTTCTTCTAATAATTCTTTCCCATTCACCAAAATTGGTATTATTTGATTTTTTTGTTAGTCCCTATTCTTTTCTATGTTACTTCACTTCGAATCTACACACCGCCCTACTTCTACCATATTTTTCTATCTGCTTATCACTACTATTTACACATTCCTCTTATATACATCTGCCTGCATTTCCTTAATACCATTAACCATGTCATCACGAACTTCCTCTTTTTTCATAATACTATTAACCATGTCATCAAGAACTTCCTCATTTTTCATCAAATATTTTATTATGTCCCTGAGCATAGCGTCCTCTGCCTTCTCATCTACTCTTTCACACGTAATAGCCTCCTGCACTTCTTTTATTTTAACAAAATACACAACACACACTGTACTCTGCTTTTTAATACACACACACACCTCTCGACGAAATCCACGCAGCGGTCACAGCTATGCGTAGAACAGCTCTCTTTCCCCAGCGTTCCTTTTTCAGCGCCTCCTACTTCTTCAGCCGTCGTATAATTCTAGGGTACCACGTAGTCGTTCTCACCAAACCACGTTGTTCGGTGCCCAAACGCTGCGGCGCCATATGTAGAAGATCCGGCGTTCCTCCGTATTCGAGGATTTAAATGTTTTTTGGGCGCCAGGTATTTTTTAATAAAAATACCAAAAAAGTGGATTTTAATAACTCCATTTCAGAACATGAGAAAAATTATCACTACAGGGCGTGGTCTTTCTCCGTCCTCAACTGCCGACACATCCTTCTCCTTTCACTACCCCATGACGACTGCTCGAGTCTCGCCAGACTCCATTGTTGGCCCGAGTTGCGACAATTGCAACTCGCAAGCTGGCCCGCATTGTTGCGTGTAACTTTTCATGTTACAGTATGTATTGAATTGTAGAAGTAAGCGCGCAGAAAATTGACGACGGAATTAATTTTACTTGTTTTGAGGAATAGTGGATGTTCTAAATGCGCGAAAAAATGTAATCTAATATAATGTAGCGGTCTGTCAACGTCGGAGTCGGTATCAGAGTCACCGCCGCTGTCTGCCTTTCTTTTTGATGCAATTTTGGATGTCGTCATTGTCGACCAATATTTCGTACGATGTGGAGGAAACGCAAAAACGGTTCACCGTCTTCCATCCTAGCCAGTTGGTAGTTTGTGATTAAGGATACTGGGAATGGACCAGCACCAAACCCCGTGTATGCCCTGGGGCCTTACGGGGCGAATGCGCGTTTAAGGCGTGTGAAGTCCTAAAAGGACCCCGCGCCTAAGGTGCTCACGCATTTGTCGAGCTAGACGAGCGGGGTTAAGCAAGGATTTCTCCGAGCCACTTCCCCACCCGTCCAGCCCTTTATCTGCGAAAGTGTTTGTTGCTCAAGTTGCGTGCGGCTCCCACACCCGAGTTTTTGTCCTGCTGGAAATGCACCCCGCCCGCAACGACGAGAGCGCCCTCGGGGCCACTGCCTTACCCAAGAGCTGGTGGCTTCAATTGCCGGGCCTGGTCCGCCCCCCCTCTCTGGGTTACACATACCCAGGACACCGACTTGATAGCACTCCCACCGTGGGTTTGTGATCGCATACCACTGCCCGACAGAGTCCAACCCAATTGTGAGCAGGGCTGCCGCCCGGTAGACCGACAGCTGGGCTAAAGCTCGCCCCTGTCTACCTGTATTTTTCGCTGAAGGTTCAGGTCAGCCCCGCGTCGCGCTTTGAGCCAGCCCGAAGGGCCCCTTTTCCCGACAAGGGCCCCGGTGGGGGCGAGTACCCCCCTGCAGTTGGCCGGGTTCAACCTTAACGGTAGCGCTGACACTTCTAGTCAAGCGTAGCCTTTTTCCCTGATAAAGGCGGAGCCACACCCTGATAAAGGAGAGTCCCACGCTACTCGCATTCGAAGCTTCCTGCTTCTTCCGGATTGCAGCACCTGATTTCCGAGGCCAAGCGCACCCCCATCCGAAGTGGAAGCTAGGAGCTATCCCCTATGGATGATTTGCGCAACCACCCAATGCTAGGGGAATTACACCCAGACAGTTTCAACATCAGATAACTAAGTATGGCTAGCAACTTCCATACTCGACACCTTCTTTCAAGGGCATGATGACCCAAGGGTAGGATGACTGTCTTGAGATGGACTACTCTGTTACTAGAACCATTGCGCAATGGCTCCGACCCGTCTCAGTCCATCCCCCGTGCTCATAAAGGATACTAGTTCCCGCAAGCACCCTGGTCCGCCCCCTACTATTAGATTTCACATACCCAGGAATGACAAGCGGGACCCGACACCAAGGCACATGAGAGATGCACGCTGCTCCCCATTTACGCCGTGGCCGATTAGATTACACAGGGGCACCTCGGGTAGGTTCGACCTCCGACTTGAGGATGAGAGGCTGTACACACATCATCCCCCTTCCGTACCCTCCATCCTAGCCAGTCGTAAAAAGAGGTAGTGACAAAAAATTGGGAAACTCCTTCTTTCTATTATACGCGGGAAGAGAAATTTTAACGTGACGCCAGTAACTTTCAGTGGTGTTGGTACAAGCGCCCGTAGTCGGATCCACAAAGTTAATAGAATGATTTACTTTTAAATGATTGTATCCTAAATCCCCGAGTTGGTCGTATGCTTTCCAGCAGTCTGTGTGGATCGTCGTGCCTGGAAGCACCCACTCTTTAATAAGAGTGGTCAGCGTGTCCACCGTCCTGGTGACGTCACAGTTCGTAAACAGAATATATATATTCAATTATAGCTCGACACGTTCCTAAAATTTATGAAAGAATGAATTTTACTACATATTTTTAGGAATGGTAGATGTTCAAAGCGTGCGAAGAAATTTTTGTGTAAAATCATGACGCATAGGTCAGTACTCTTCGTAGCCACAGCCTGCCTTCTTTTTTGTTACAATTTTCTGTGTCTTCATTGTCGAACAGTCGTTATTACGCACAGTATGCAGGGAACGTTAAAACGGTTCACCGTCTTCAGTCTTAGCCAGTTTTAAGAAGAGGTAATGACCCAAGTAATTGGGAAACGACCCCTTATTTCTATTATACGTCGGAAAAGGATTTTTACGTAACGCCAGTAGCTTACAATTGTGTTGGTACAGACGGCCCATAGTCGGATTCACAAAATTTATTGAGTCGTTAACCTTCAAATGGTTGTATACCAAATTCCACAGTCGATCGTTCTCTCCTGAAAGAAACCATTTTTAAAATTATTCCTACCTCCAAAACAAACAACCTTTCAAATTATTTGTATGGTACAGCGTCATATCGTCGCCACATTTAAAAGTCGTCAGAAGGCCTATGGGAAGAATAAAGGAATTAATCTGTCATTCAAACTTAAGAAATCAAAAGTTCCCTATTAAATTTAAACTTAACATGAAAGTTGGCCTTCAAATTTTCCTCTTGGTCGACAAAATTTCGGGAAGCTTACAAACTCTACTTATTCTTGCACGTTTCTTCAAACGCACAACGATATCGAACAATGAAGTATGATTAATTTGTTCCGTGTATTCCCCTAATGTAATACGTTACGAATTGGTCATTTCTCGCCCCGAATAAGCCACGCCCATTACCAACTATGACGTCGCAAATATTACTAGCGGAATTTTCCGGAAATATAGTACATTATCCAATTATTAAAATATTTTTGATTAGGTTTTTAAAGATACGTCAATAGTAACCCATTAAATTTGTAATTCCCACAAAAATTCTGCCTAAAATTATCGGCGTGTTTGGAAAATTCAAGAAAACGTCTAAATCTCCTTAATTCCGCATTTTCACTATATTAAATTTTTTGTATGCCGGAAGAGAAAGTTTGACGTGACGCCAGTAATTTAAAATTGTATTCATAAAGGAGCCCGTAGTAGGATCCTCAAAATTTAAGACGTCAATAAGCAGAAATAGTTCTGGGTTTCCACTCGCACCTGCACCCGAGTGAAAACCCGAGAACTATTTCTGCGTCACCTATACCGGGAAAGCCTCAGCTCACTTAAGAAGTCATTATATTTTAAATGATTCCCAAATCCCTCAAGCTATCTGTGGATCGTAATGCGCAGAAGCACCCACTATTTTATAAAAGTGGTCAGCATCTACGCCATCCTTGTATTGGAACCATTAACCTATTACCTGAGTCCCAAAAGCCACTGACTCCTATCAATATTCCGTACGATATGCAGTGAACGTAAAAACGGTTCACGTTCTTAAGTCCTAGCGACTTTTAAGAAGAGGTAGTGACCTAAGTAATTGAGAAATAATTCCTTCTTTCTATTACACGTCGGAAGAGGATTTTTTACGTGAGGCCAGTAGCTTTCAATTATTGGTACAGGCGCCCGTAGTCGGATCCACAAAATTTATTGAGTTGTTGACCTTTAATTGGTTGTATCCTAAATCCCCGAGTCGGTCTGTCTCATTGTACACCTCCAGAAAACCATCACAAATTATTACTATTGTACAGCGTCGCCATAAGTTTTACATTTGAAAGACGTCAGAAGTTCTATAGGGAAAAATAAAGGAATTAATTTGTCATTAGAACTTAAGTAAATCAAAAGTTCCAATACATTACATTTATATTTCGCACGCAAGTTGGCCTTATAATTTTCTTCTTGGTCGAAAAAACCCTTAGAAAACTCACAAATTCTACGAATTCTTACATATTTAATCAAACACACAACGATATGGAACAATGAGGTATGATTAATGTTTTCCGTAATTTAAAAATAAAGGAAGCAGTGATAGATATAGGTGTACTATTCCCCAAGTGTAATACGTTGCGAGTTGGTCCTTCCCCGCCACGAATAAAACACGCCCATTACAAACTGTGATGTCGCAAATATTATTAGCGTAATTTTCCGGGAATATAATCAATAAGTAAAAAATTTGTATTCTAATATTTTTAAGATTCTGCAAACTATTTGTAACCAAAGAGTAATCTGTCACGATAAATTAAATACGTCAACAGTGACCTATTAAATTTGTACTTATAACATAAATTCTCCCAAACATTATCGTCGTGGTTTTTTCTCGATATTTTAATCATGCGCTCTTCAAGATCCTTAATTCTGTGTTCCAGTTTATATTATCAAAGTTTTCTAAAAATGCAAAAAATTCCACGAACGTCGGCCGTTTTTGTCGTATCCTAACTCGCTTTCTATTTGATGTTCCATCCTGCTATATAGTATTTTCGTTAATATTTTCACTCATTTGATACTAAGCTAATTGCCCTGTGCTGCTCGCTTTTATCAGCCCCAGTCATCTTCGTTATGGGTATTATGTTTTTACTAAAATCGTCTGATATTCTTCCTGTTTCATAGTTTTCGCTAACTATTCTGACAGCCATGTTCATCTTCGAGCTTCTTCGCTCGATGATATTATCAACTCCGCCTGGAATGTTATCAATTCTCAGCGCTGTCAAACTCTGACTTTAAAATTTTGTCCCCGAACTCATCTTCCACCTCTTCTTGTACTGACTGATCTAGATTTCCGCCGTGATACAGCTCTTCCTTCCATCTTTGTGTTTTTTCTTGTTCATCCAGAATTGGCTTCTCTTCCGCTCTCTTGATGTTTTTGCTAACATTTTTCCTTTCTCTAAATGTTTCTTTGATTTTCGTATAAGCTGTGTCTATTTTCCCTTTCACTATGAAATCTTCAACCGCTTTGAACTTCTCTTGTAGCCAAGCCTCCTTGGTCGTTTTGCACTTCCTATCTATCTCATTCTTCAAGCGTATGTACTGCTCTTTACCATTTTCTTCATTTTCAGGCTACATTTCATAACCAGCAGATTATGGTCGGAGTTTATATCTGCTCCTGGGTACGTTTTACAGTTGTATCACCTGATTCCCATACCTCTGTCAAATCATTATATAATATAATTGGGACGTGCTCGTGTCCCTCGGCGTCTTCTTCTTTCACGATTCCTAAACGAATACCTACTTGTCACTACTAATCTGTGCTCATTGCAAAATTCTACTAGCCTATCTCCCCTTTTATTTCTTTCCTCTAGTCCATGAGGTGGGCAGAATATTTCAGTGCTCTCCTCAATAAAGTCAGGATAGCCCAAACATAAACGAATACCTGGAAAAGGGGGACAATTTGGACGAAGAGAGGGAAACAGCTGTAAAACCCCCAACAAAGCAAGAAGTGGAGAAAGCTCTTAAGGACCTCAAAAATAGGAAAGACCCAGGGTACGACAATCTGCCAGCGGAGCTCCTCAAGTACGGAGAAGTTCAATTGGTGAAATTACTGCATCAACTAATAGTTGAGATCTGGGACAAGGAAAAGATGCCGGTGGACAGGAAGAAATTGGATAAATTGACTTTTATCAATTACAGTGGTATCTCCCTATTATGCAATTTTAGAATTACTCTAACATTGATGAAAAGACATGACGTTCATTTTGACGTCGTTATTCGTTGGGTTTTACCTTACGGCTTCGTTTTATTTCCTAATTATTTAGGAATGCTACCTCCTTGGATTGTAGTGAGATGGCTTGGTGACGCGCTAGGCAGTGCTGTAATCCGAACAGGTTTTGAAACGGATTGTGCGATCACTTTCGTGCAACCCTTGCTATCAAGTTTTATGATTTTAATCAATTCACTAGTGCGAGAGATGGAAGGTTGCATGCGCCGCTGAGCATCGAACTCCAGTAGTGCTTTGGCGTAGAATATCAATAAGTAGCCTCGGTAATCCGTCAGGTCCTGATACAGCACTTTTACGCTCTTTATAACTTATTTAAGTTCACCCAGAAAGAAGGCTTAATTTGTTTTATCCTGTCCCTTCTTAATAACTGGGGAAGTAGTAGGGATGCTTTTTTCCTTGATTCCTCTTTAATTCTGGAAGTAGGTGAGACAAGCCATAGTCGCCAAAGTATTCGCAAAGTTTCTGGCAGGGTTGAAGGTCTTAGGGATGATTATTCCATCATCATTTTTCATCCACAATCATATATTGTAGGTTTCATCTATTTTACTGTTTCGGTCGTCCAAATTCCCTTCGGTTTCTATTGTTTGTTCAGGTTGGTATTTGGGATGTGGATGTACCTCTGAAAATATTCATGATCTGATGAAGCGAGCCTTGTTTTCTATTTTGGGTGTGTTGTGGTATTTGTTCAGGTCCTGTATATACTTTTTGTGGGCGACCACCAGGGAGTGGTTGTTGGGAGTAATCTATGGGAGAAGTCCCTTCATTTCTCGTCATGTAAGTGATGAGTTGATTCGTATGCGTGATAAGTAGCTTGGAAACGCATTCCTTGTATTTCGACCAGTCAGTTGCGATCCGTGTTGGCCAGAATTGATCAAGTTCCACAGTGGAAATAATGGGAAAGTGGTCGCCATCATATAGGGAATCTATAGTAGACCAGTAACAATAACTAACCAGCTTCATCAATTGGCGTGTGACGTCAATGACTGATGATTTACCGTTGGGGACATTGACGTGCTTCGGAAAAACAATATTGAAGATGAACAATTTTCAAAGATCCGTCGTGGGCGTTTCTGTCCACTGCTATGATTACGTTATTCTCCAAGTGATTAAGACACGTCTCTAGGAGGTAGAGGTTGCAGAAATCCAGTCTGACTGCGATTGTTTAGTAATTCCGTAGGGGATACCGCTCTTATATTTCTTCTTTTAAGTTCCACACGGGCTGATTAACCAATAATTTCAATTGTGATGAACGCGGTAAGGACACGAGTCGACTAACAGATATTGACAGATAGTTTCTAGTGACCAATACAATTTCTCAGAAAATGAGTACTGTGCAATTTCATTTGACGTCACCATTACGCAGCTTTCACGCGGGACTTCGTGGGTATTACGTTATACGTGAGGTCTATAACTCCACTAGTTCCATTATTAGTACAAATGGTCTTATGTCTGTATATTGTTATGTACATCAGCGTTAATTATATTGTTTACGTTCATGTCATTCTGTTGTCAATACGTACCGCCTGATAATTGAAGAAAAATTAATGGTTAAATACGAGTTTAGTAGCAGCAGTGACGTAATACCCGTCCCCGAACAAAATTTGAAATTCAATGAAGAATATATTGATTTGTTTATGTAAATATTTATAATTTAGCAGAGGATTTCCTTAATCTGACCCACACATTTAAAAATAAATATGGATAATACAGTTATACTTATATTCCTTCATTGGATTGGAAGGAATTTGGCGTCAGTGATGCTACTAAACAACCTTTGTTTCACATGAATGGAAAATTATTTGAAACGTATAACTAACCAAATGGATTTGAACCCTTTATTAGGGGCGTTCTAACTCAAAATGTTCACAAACATTTAAGTGAAATAATTTTTCGGTTGCATAGTTACTCATTTACGTACACATTAATATGAGCTCCGTGCGATTTTAGACATAACTAACAGTTTTATAGCTACGTTTACGAGAAACCGCGTTCGAAAGAATCGGAACCGCAGTTATGAACAATTGTTTGTTATGCAAAACATTCACATTTTCCGGGATATTTTCATTGTGCAAATATCCTTGATAGAATCAAAATTGTTATGATTAGTAAGGTAAAAAAACTGGGAATCGTTTCTTGATTACAGATTCGATAAACGATTTTATACTTTCGGAATAGAAGACAATCATCTCCTTCTTCCAATGGCTCAACAGTCCTCTTGAGGGCCTAGGCCTACCGAGGCGGCTGCGGACTGTCATCTGGCGTGACACATTCTGAATTTGGAGTGATACGTGGTCAGTGTATCAATTCCCTAGCAGACTTAATCCCGGTCCTCGGGACCATGACACACCCAAGCCCATGCCAAGATTCGAACCCGGGACCCCTGAGTTGTGAGGCAGCAACTACACCACAGGAGGTCGGTAGAAGAGAATCATGTTTACATGTTACTGTACACAGTAATTTTTATAAAAGTTCGTTCATAACTAGAAGATATTTTATTTTTAAGTGCTCATCTGCCTCACCCATGATGTGAAAGGAGCTCAATCTCGGTTTAAATGCAATTGTTAGCGTCAGCGTTCACCACAGTCCCCAAAAAGTATTAATTTCAAGTCATAAATCTCAGCAATCGTGAAAACTAATGGTTGTAATATTTCAACATTTGAAGTCATATGTACCAACTTCCTTTGCAATGGCTAGATGTTTCAAGAATTAAGAAGGTGCACAAAAAGGTCACTGAGTTTAAACGTCCACATTAATGATTTGATCAGATTATGAAACGTGCGATAAGAATCGGTAGTATATTTATGTATGCTTACCAATTATATGATCTGATTATAAAAAGTGCGATAACAAACAGAAGTTCCAAATATTGGTGGGTATAATCACCGCCAAAATTATAAACTCCAAATAGTGTTTGTCAACTTTGGCTTCATTATTCCCAATCGCATTTCCTACTATTGAAGGTTATAATGAAACCCAAAATATAACAAATTTATAATTGAATTCAGAATAATAATTAGTTACTTAGTCATCTTCTGAATTTTGATAATTTCTTCGCGAGTAGTAATTTAACATATAGTTGTCCTCATTTAAATGTTATATTTTCATCTACAATTGGTGGGAAGGGTAAAGCGTAAGTGCTGCTACTGA